>ML662442.1:49601558-49821890 GCA_007570785.1 Antilocapra americana
GGGGGGGGAGGGAGGAGGGAGGGGGGTTCTGGAGGGGAAGCATATGTAAACCCATGGTGATATCATGACATTGTATGGCAAAAACAATTAAAAAAATTATAAAAAAAAAAGAGAGAGAGACTATAAGCCATTCCTTGATTCCTCTCCCTATCACTCTCTCAGTTTAGAGGAGGAAAAAAGGTGACATCAAAAGAAGCTGATACTATTGACATTTGGGGAAGAAAATTTTCTGTTGGAAAGGGATGCTCTGTGCACTGCAGGATGCTCAGCAGCATGTGACCTTTATCACACAAGATGCCAGTAGCACCTCTTACAAATTATAATCTTCATCAGTTGTTTCTTAAACTATAACTAGCTATCAGAACTGAAGACATCCTTGCTAAAGAAGCATTCAATAAAGATATACACTTCTGGTATACTTGCTACTGCATCCAAGCAGGCCGAGACCTTAAGTCTACCAAGTTTAGGGTACCTCTGGGTTCAGGAAGATTAAAATCACTTCTCAACAATCTTATCAGAGCCATCAATGTTTAAGTATCCCCCAAATATATTGCTAGAACATAGTCAAAACTAGAAAATATTCAAAACACTTGCAAAAAAACAAATAAAAGTCTAGTTTTTTCCCACCCTTTCAAACTTGCCATTTATTTGAAAAGACAAATTATACCATTAAGGAAAAAAAATACCTGTGTCAGAAAGTTTCCAGGAAGATCATAGGTTTTACACAGTTCTGCTATGGTTACTTGACCACTTTCCTGTAATTTATCATTTACTTCTTCTGCTAAACGATCTAAATAGTTCCTAATAGTTTAAATTAAAAAAGAAAAAAGGAAAAAAAGTCAATTGGGAATAATAATTTTCCTCTTTTTATGTTTAATTTCTGCTGCAATACGGCATTCCCCAAAAGTAATTAATATGGTATGTTTAGGTAAACACCATTCATTAATCATATTCTGAAATTTTTCTTATCAGTGTAACTAAACGGAAGGTTAATCAAATAAGAAATGCTGAAATTGTTTTCGACAATTAAAATTCTACAGTCATTTTCATTAAGACCTTTGGAAAAAATTCTGCTTTCAGAGTTAAGCTCACATAGCAAAGATGATAAAAATTATGTTTTGTGTTGCCTTAAAAAAACAGAAAAAATTAAGTTTATATTATTCCCAAGTATTCTACACAAGTAAGCACTTACTTTTTAAGTACAATAATGAAAATCAGTAGTAGTAAGAGTTCTAAAAAATGCCGCAGTGCCACAATTATTCTAAATTTAAGTATAAACTTAGAAAAAAAGAAACACAAAAAGGTATTCTTAATTATTGTACTTACTCATCTATCAGTTGTCCCAATACTAGTTGAACATGTTTTTCTGATTTAACAATGTCACCAATTCTATTTTCAATATGAGTCAGATCCACATTAATTACCTGGAAAATAAGTACACATTAGTGATAAGTTCATATTGTTTTCAAATTTGAAATTATATATTTTAGAACTTTAAAAAAAATGAAAACTTACTCCCCCTTAGGTGAATTTCAAATTAATTTGAAGTATTATTAAAAAAATCTCAAACAATTAGGGGCTTATTGCTTATTTACTTTCATCTCTGAACCTATACACTTTCACTTGCTAAGAAAGCTTGCACTACAAAACCACACAACTTCAAAGGTCCTTTCTCCTCCAGAGTCCCACCTAGACCCCAAGAAGGCAGACAGAAGTGAGAGGGAGCACCTGAAGCAGTGCCGACAGACAGGTCCTGACCTGCTGACATCATCCAGTGAGTCTGTGAGTCTATAACCCAAACTGCCCACTGCCTCTGAGCAATCACTGGATTGCTGCCCCATAGCGAGCCTCCTGGCCAAAGGACCATCCCAGTCCTGTCTCTCTAACTCAAGAGAGGCTCTGCAGGCCAGCATTCAGGGGGTCAAGGCTGCTGATACATCTCAGCCCATGGTGTGATCCATGGGCTTGCAAAGAAGTCAGCCAAACCCACTGTCAGCTTCGTGAATGAGGTTTCTCAGAAGATCCTGGCTGGTGGTTCTGAGGTAGGAGGTAGATGGGTCTCTGAGCTGAACAGCTGGAGTCTGTCAAGCGGGATAAACTGGAACTTTGTTTCCCCTAGACACTTCAAGGATAAAGCTAATAGCAGAAGGTGAGCTCTGCTGGAGTCAAGAAATAAGATGACTGCATCTATCACTCCTGACGTCAAGGATATCTCCAGGACTGCACATGTGTAGAAAGACTTAGGGGTCAAAAAGGGAGGTGCGCTATCCCATAATAGGTGCTGTCAATCTCCTATAGGCTTCCACGCTGTAATCCATCTTGGCAAAAAGATGCGTAAATGTATCAGGAAGAGCCTTGGGTCAAGTCTGAGGTGGGAAATGAAGAAAGATGACTAGCCGGAGGAAATAAGAAGTCTAGGAAAAACTGCTTCCATATAAGTGATTTAAATCACCTCTCTGGGTTGCTCCTCACTAGGGAGGACACCCACACTCTTCCCTGGGTGTGTATTTCTGTTGTGTTTTAAACAGACTGCTTTGTTCTCTCTGCTTTAAAATGTCTCTTTGTGGAATTGTTTCTCTGAAGAAGATAAGAACCAAGGTCCTCTCACTTGCCAACATCATCTGGTGCCATGATTCGGATTGCTGCCAGGGAAATTTGCAGGTCTCACTCAAGTATGGCAAGAAATCTCTGTGTGCACTATCTTCCTTGATTCCCCTTTGGACTGTGCCTTTCTTCCTACTTATCTTGCACAGAAGGGCCCGTTTTTCACTACATATGTTCAACAACCTCCTGGGAAAAGATCTTTTGCTTTTTATTTCTAAACTGCCAGTGCTGTCTTCACCAGGCTGAGTGCACAGGCTCCCTGAGGTCTTATCTTTGTTACAAAACACACACATCTGAAATAATTATGCTTCTCAACTCCAATTCCTCCAAGAATTTTTCCTTTTACTTCTCAACTGCTCTCCTCAGCCCACCCTCAGGCTTTGGCAGCCCATACACTGCTACGGACAGCCTATTGAGCTGGCTAGTTCTCAGTAGATCACAACATAATTGTATAAATGCTCAATCCTGAGGAGTACACCCCAGTGTAGGAAATCTTGTTATAGGACACAGGGGAGATCTATTGTCTATAAAGGCTTAAGGGAAAAACCGGCAATTGCTTTGCACTGGTGCAAATGTTCACCTTAGGCAGGGAGGGAAAGCACCTTGAAAGGAACCAAAGCTGACCAGAGATGTCGGGTTAGAAACCAGTGAGGGACTAGAGGATGCTCCAAAGCTCATCAGCATAAAGATCAAAGGTAATTCAGAGGATGTTCTGAATCCCTTAGAGGTGCCTCCTAGTAATGTTTCCAGGATGCTGGACTTCATTTCTAGGAGTGCTGTTCTCTGTTGCAGGTTATTCAACATGGGAGGATCTTCTTCTAAACCCAAAGAAACACCCCTTGAAAACGCTCCTAGGGCACTAAGTTTTTTTGTTCTTTCTGTCCACTTTCAGTTATAAACACCATGGACACTATCCCTGGGAAAACATTTCATCAGCCAGTCTGCCGCTCTTATTACTGTCAATTTAAGTACTATTTGGTCTAAATTTTAGCTATAAAACTATGAATACAAAAAAAGATAATCTTTTTTGACAGTGTGAGATGGTATTCTTTAGATTCCAGAGAAAATTGGTTAAAACTCTACTGAAATTGCAAAATTGGTTCTTTTTTAAATTTGTTTTTAATTGGAGGATAATTGCTTTACAATATTGTGTTGGCTTCTGCCATACAACATGAATCAATCATAAGTATACATATGTTCCCCTCTCTCTTGAACATCCCACCCCTCCAGGTTGTCACAGAGTACCACTTTGAGTTTCCTGTGTTATACAGCAACTTCCCATTAGCTATCTATTTTATACATGGTAATATGTATATGTTTCATGCTACTTTCTCAATCTGTCCCACCTCTCCTTCCCCAACTCTGTCCCCAAGTTTTTTTCTCTATGTCGGCAGCTCTATTCCTGCCCTGCAAATAGTTTCATCAGTACCACTTTTTTAGATTCCACATATATGCATTAATAACATACTTCACTTTGTATAACAGGCTACAGGTATATCCACCTAACTATAACTGACTCAAATGCATTCCTTTTTATGGCTGAGTAACATTCCATTGTTTATATGTACCAAAACTTCTTTATCCATTTATCTGTCGATGGACATCTAGGTTGCTTCCATGTCCTAGTTACTGTAAATAGTGCTGTAATAAACACTGGGGTACATGTGTCTTTTTGAATTGTGGTTTTCTTAGGGTTAAAGTTTCAAAATATAAAAGTAACTCATGCAGTTTATTTAATATAAGAAAAATGAACATCCCATGAAAAAGTGGATGGAAGACTTAAACAGACACTTCTCAAAAAAACTGGTTCTTTTGTATAGGCAATTTGAGAAAGTTAGCTTGTTAAAATACGTTTTTATCCTTCGAAATTCTGACCTTGAGAGAAAACACACCTAGAAGAAAGCTTGAAGTTAACTCTTACTATGTCCTTGAGATACAAACACAGCCCACTTTTCCTGAGACCTTGCCGTTGGATTAATTAGTAGAACTTCAAGCCAAGGTTTTAAAAAAAAAAAACACACAAAGAGGCATTTTAAACTTTGAGTAGAAACTGTGAGATCTCTGTTAGCCTGGATTTATGTATGTCTCCAGTATGTGTCTTTGTCTTTGGATAATATTGCTGAAGTTAATTCTTGTGGATCACAACAAACTGCAGCGAATTCTTGAAAGAGATGAGAATACCAGACCACCTTACCTACATCCTGAGACACCTGTATGTAGGTCAAGAAGCAAGTTAGAACCTTACATGGAATAAGTGATTGGTTCAAAATTGGGAAACGAGTACATCAAGGTTGTATATAGTCATCCTGCTTATTTAACTTACATGCAGAGTACACCATGTAAAATGCCAACCTAGATGAATCACAAGTAGGAGTCAATGTTTCTGGGAGAAATATCAACAACCACAGATATGCAGATGATACCACCCTAATGGCAGAAAGTGAAGAGGTACTAAAGAGCCTCTTGATAAAGGTGAAAGAGGAGAATGAAAAAGCTGGCTTAAAACTCAACATTCAAAAAACTAAGATCAGTGCTGTTCAGTTCAAGATGGCAGAGTAGCAGGATGTGTGCCCATCTCTTCCTGCAACACCACAAAAATTGCAACTAGCTGTTGATTAACCATCGACAGGAGGATGCTAGAACCCACCAAATAAGATACCCCGTGTCCAAAGACAAAGAAGAAGCCACAGCGAGATGGTAGGAAGGGGCGCATTCACAGTAAAATCAAATCCCACTCCCGTTGAGTGTGTAACCCACAAACTGGAGAACAATAATATCAAAGAAGTACTCTTACTGTTGTAAAGCTTCTGAACCCCACATCAGGCTTCTCAGCCTGGGGATCTGACAAAAGGACAGGGAACTCCCAGGGAATCTGGCCTTGAAGGCCAGTGGAATTTGTTTGCACAACTTACACAGGACAGGGGGAAACAGAGACTCTATTCTTAGAGGGCACAAACAAAATCTTGCAGTCACCAAGACCCAGAGGAAAGCAGCAGTGACCCAACAGGTGACTGAATCAAAACTGTCAGTGTTGGGACGGTCTCCTGTGGAAGCATGGGTTGGCAGGGCCCTGGCAGCATCAGGTTGGGAAGGTCTCGCTTGCAGTTCACCATTAATGTTACCATAGAGACCACAGAAACCAGAGGTAAAACTGCCAACATCCGTTGGATCATTGAAAAAACAAGAGAGTTTTAGAAAAACACTGATTTCTACTTTATTGACTGTGTCAGAGCCTTTGACTGTGTGGATCACAACAAACTGTGGAAAATTCTTAACAGATGGGAATACCAGACCACCTAACCTGCCTCTTGAGAAATCTGTATGCAGGTCAGGGAACAACAGTTAGCCTTGACTAGATGGACCTTTGTTGGCAAAGTAATGTCTCTGCTATTTAATATGTCTAGGTTGGTCATAACTTTTCTTCCAGGGGGAGCAAACATCATTTAATTTCATGACTTAGTCACAATCTGCAGTGACTTTGGAGCCCAAAAAAATAAAGTCAGCCCCTGTTTCCCCATTTGTTTGCCATGAAGTGGTGGGACTGGATGCCATGATTTTAGTTTTCTGAATGTTCAGCTTTAAGCCAACTTTTTCACTCTCCTCTTTCACTTTCATCAAGAGGCTCTTCAGTTCTTCTTCATTTTCTCCCACAAGGGTGGTGTCATCTGCATATCTGAGGTTATTGATATGTCTGCAGGCAGTCTTGATTCCAGCTTGTGCTTCATCCAGCCAAGCATTTTGCATGATGTTCTCTGCATATAAGTTAAATAATCAGGGTGACAATATCAAGCCTTGATGTACTCCTTTCCCGATTTGGAACCATGTCCAGTTCTAACTGTTGCTTCTTGGCCTGCATACAGATTTCTCAGGAGGTAGGTCAGGCGGTCTGGTATTCTTACCTCTTTGAGAATACGCCACAGTTTGTTGTGATCCACATAGTCAAAAGCTTTGGTGTAGTCAATAAAGCAGAAGCAGATGTTTTTCTGGAACTCTCTTGCTTTTCCGATGATCCAGCAGATGTTGGCAATTTGATCTCTGGTTCCTCTGCCTTTTCTAAATCCAGCTTGAACATCTGGAAGTTCATGGTTCATGTACTGTTGAAGCCTAGCTTGGAGGGTTTTGAGCATTATCTTTCTAGAGGGTGAGATGAGTGCAATTGTGTGGTATTTTCAATTCTTTAGCATAGGCTTTCTTTGGGATTGGGATAAAAACTGACCTTTTCTAGTCCTGTGGCCACTGCTGAGTTTTCAAATTTGCTGACACACTGAGTGAAGGACTTTCACAGCATCATCATTTAGGATTTGATATAGTTCAACTGGAATTCCATCAACTCCACTAGCTTTGTTCGCAGTGATGCTTCCTAATGCCCACTTGACTTCTCATTCCAGGATGTCTAGGTCTAGGTGAGTGATCACACCATCGTGGTTATCTGGGTCATGAAGATCTTTTTTGTATAGTTTTTCTGTGTATTCTTGCCACCTCTTCTTAATATCTTCTGCTTCTGTTAGGTCCATACCATTTTTGTCCTTTAGTGAGTGCATCTTTGCATGAAAAGTCCTCTTGGTTATCTCTAATTTTCTTGAAGAGATCTCTATTCTTTCCCATTCTATTGTCTTCCTCTATTTCTTTGTACTGATCACTGAGGAAGGCTTTCTTCTCTCATCCTGCTATTCTTCGGAACTCTGCATTCAAATGGGTATATCTTTCTTTTCTCCTTTGCCTTTCACTTCCCTTCTTTTCTCCAGCTATTTGTAAGGCCTCCTCACACAATCATTTTGCCTTTTTGCATTTCTCTTTCTTAGGGATGGTCTTGATCCCTGCCTCCTGTCTATAGTTGTTCAGGCACTCTGTCTATCAGATATAATCCCTGGAATCTATTTGTCATTTCCACTATATAATTGTTAAGGGATTTGATTTATGTCATACCTGAGTGGTGTAGTGGTTTTCCCTACTTTCTTCAATTTCAGTCTGAATTTCACAATAAGAAATTCATGATCTGTCCCACAGTCAGCTCCCAGTCTTGTTTTTGCTGACTGTATAGAGATTCTCTATCTTTGGCTTTGAAGAATACAATTAATCAAAGTTCGGTATTGACCATCTGACAATGTCCATGTGTAGAGTCTTCTCTCGTGTTGTTGGGAGAGGGTGACTGCTATAACCAGTTTGTTCTCTTGGCTAAATTGTTAGCCTTTGCCCTGCTTCATTTTGTATCCCAAAGCCAAATTTGCCTGTTACTCCAGGTATCTCTTGACTTTCTACTTTTGCATTCCAGTCCCCTATAATGAAAAGGACATCTTTTTTGGTATTAGTTCTAGAAGGTCATGTAGATCTTCATAGAACCATTCCACTTCAGCTTATTCAGCATTTCTGACTGGGGCATAGACTTAGATTACTGTGATATTGAATGGTTTGCCTTGGAAATGAAGAGAGCATTCTGATTCCTAAGCTGTTGATGTTCATTCTTGCCATCTCCTGTTTGACCACTTTTAATTTACCTTGATTCTTGGACCTAATACTCCAGGTTCCTATGCAATATTGTTCTTTATAGCATTGGTCTTTACTTCCAGCATTAGTCACATCCACAACTGGGTGTTTTTTTGCTTTGGCTCCGTCTCTTCATTCTTTCTGCAGTTACTTCTCCAGTAGTATATTGGATACTTACCAACCTGAGGAGTTCATCTTTCAGTGTCCTATCTTTTTGCCTTTTCAAACTGTTCATGGGGTTCTCAAGGCAAGGATACTGTAGTGCTTTGCAATTCCCTTCTCCAGTGGACCATATTTTGTCAGAACCCTCCACCATGACCTGTCTGTCTTGGGAGGCACTACATGGCATGGTTCATGGTTTCATCAAATTAGACAATTCAGACGGCCAAAAACATGAAAATAATGCTCAATGTCACTAATTATTAGAGAAATGCAAATCAAAACTACAATCAGTTATAACCTCACACCAATCAGAACAGCCATCATCTAAGTCTCCAAACAATACATACTGGACAGAGTGTGGAGAAAAGGGAACCCTCCTAACACTGTTGGTGGGAATGTAAAACTGATATAACCATTACAGCGAACAGTATGAAGGTTTCTTAAAAAACTAAAAATATAACTACCACATAGCCCAGTAATCTCACTCCTGGGCATACATCTAGAGGAAAGCATACTTTGAAAAGATAATGTTCACCCCAATGTTCACTGGCACACTATTTACAACAAGACATGGGAATAACCTAAATGTCCATTGACAGAGGAACAGATAAAGGTGATGTGGTACATATATAGACTGGAATATTACTCAGCCATTAAAAAGAGTGAAATGGAACACAAGCAAAAGGCAAAGGAGAAAAGGAAAGACATACTCATTTGAATGTAGAGTTCCAAAGAATAGCAAGGAGAGAAAAGAAAGCCTTCCTCAGTGATCAGTGTGCAAAGAAATAGAGAAAACGATAGAATGGGAAAGACTAGAGATCTCTTCAAGAAAATTAGAGATACCAAGGGAACATTTCATGTGAAGATGGGCTCAATAAAGGACAGAAATGGTATGGACCTAACAGAAGCAAAAAATATTAAGAAGAGGTGGCAAGAATACATAGAAGAACTGTACAAAAAAGATCTTCACAACCCAGATAATCAGGATGGTGTGATCACTCACCTAGAGCCAGACATCCTGGAATGTGAAGTCATGTGGGTCTTAGGAAGCATCATTATGAATAAAGCTAGTGGAGGTGATGGGATTCCAGTTGAGCTATTTAAAATACTAATGATGGTGTTAAAGTGCTGCACTCAATATGTCAGCAAATTTGGAAAAGCCAGCACTGGCCATAGGACTGGAAAAGGTCAGTTTTCATCCCAATTCCACAGAAAGGCAGTGCTAAAGAATGTTCAAACTATCGGACAATTGCGCTCACTTCCCACGCTAGTAAGGTTATGCTCAAAATCCTTCAAGTAAGGCTTCAGCAGTATTTGAACCAAGAACTTCTGGATATACAAGATGAGTTTAGAAAAGGCAGAGGAACCAGAGATCAAATTGCCAACATTCACTGAATCATAGAGAAAGCAAGGGAATTCCAGAAAATCATCTACTTCTGTTTCATTGACTATGCAGAAACCTTTGACGGTGTGGATCACAACAAACTGTGGAAAATTCTTAAACAGATGGGAATACTAGTTCATCTCACCTGTCTCCTAAGAAACCTGTATACAGGCCAAAAGTCAACAGTCTGAATCGTGTATGGAACAACTGACTGGTTCAAAACTAGGAAATGAGTATAACAAGGCTGTATACTGTCACCCTGTTTATTTAACTTGTATGCAGAGTAAATCATGTGAAATGCTGAGTGGGATGAGTTACAAGATGGAATCAAGACTCCTAGGAGAAATTATTAACAACCTCAGATAGGCAGATGATATTACTCTAATGGCAGAAAGTAAAGAGGAACTAAAGAGCCTCTTGATGGAGGGTGAAGGAGGAGAGTGAAAAAACTGGCTTAAAACTCAACATTAAAAAAACCAAGGTCATGACATCTGGTCCCATCTCTTCCTGGCAAATAGAAAAGGAAAAAGTGGAAGCAGTGACAGATTTTTTTCTTCCTGGGCTCCAAAATCACCCTGATGGTGACTGCAGCCATGAAATTAGAAGATGTTTGCTTCTTGGAAGGAAGGCTATGACAAACCTAGACAGTATATTAAAAAGCAAAGATATCACTTTACTGACAAAGGTCTGTATACTCAGTGCTTTTTCAGTAGTCACGTATAGATGTGAGAGTTGGACCATAAAAAGGCTGAATGCCAAAGCATTGGTGTTTTTGAATTGTGGTACTGGAGAAGACTCTTGAGAGTCCCTTGGACAACAAGGAGATCAAACCAGCCAAGCCTAAGGGAAATCAACCCTGAAAATTCTTTGGAAGGACTGATGCTGAAGCTAAATCTCCAATACTTCAGCCATCTGATGCAAAGAGCTGACTCATTAGAAAAGGCCCTGATGCTGGAAGAGACTGAAGGTAAAAGGAGAAAGGGCAGAAGAGTATGAGACAATTGGATGGCATCATCAATTCAATGGACATGAACTTGAGTGAACTCCAGGAGGTGGTGAGGGACAGGGAGTCCTGGCATGCTGCAGTCCATAAGACTGCAAAGAGTCGGACACGACTTAGCCACTGAACAACAAAACCCTTACTGATGAAACGTACACTTATATTTTCTAAAATTATCTTCTAGGTTTAACTTCCACATACTAAAAACAAGTTACCATGAAACTAGTGATTTTTCTCTCAAAATTACATAAACTAGATAATTACATAAAATAGTAACTATGAGTTTATTTTGTAAAGAATAAAATAATAGCAAGTCAACTGAGAAAGAAAAACTTGTTAAACTGATTAAATATATTAGTAAAGATCATATAATTATGTCTTCACAAACTCAATATGATACCAATATCAAGTGACTATTTAAGGCACTGAAAAAAATTAGTAACATCAACAGTTGAGAAATCAAAGTAAAAACTTATAAAGCTGAAATTTACCTGTTGCAGATCAACGATGTTTACTCGACCTTTAAAGAAAAGACATTCATTTATCAATAAGTACATACCAGCTCAATACTGCAAATTTCAACAGATTTATGTTTTGGACATTTCAAGATGCAAAACATAAATCTTTCTGCAAAGGACACAATGAAAGTGACAAATGAAAGTCATTCAGTCGTGACCGACTCTTTGTGACCCACCAGACTGCAGCCTGCCAGACTTCTCTGTTCCTGGAACTCTCGAGGCCAGAATACTAGAGTGGGTAGCTGTTTCCTTCACCAGGGGATCTTCCAAGGGAGGGTCAAACCCAGGTCTTCCACATTGCAGGCGGATTCTTTACCATCTGAGCCACCAGGGAAGCCCAAGAATACTGGAGTGGGTAGCTGTTCCCTTCTCCAGAGGATCTTTCTGACCCAGGAATCGAACCAGGGTCTCCTGCATTGCAGGTGGATTCTTTATCAACAGGGCCACAGTAATTAATGCTTCAAAGACAAGTCATTAGCATAATAACTATCCATGGCTAAAATATAGAGGATAACTTATTTTCAAAGTTCCATTTGTTATATCAAACCAATAACCAGCATCAGCTGATACCGAGCTGGGCAGACCTATGAGGGTTATTTTCATCACTTTGCAATTTATCTACTGTGACCAAAGACATATTAACAACAAAATTCAGATAAATTATTTTCAATTATTTGAAACTGGTATGTTATCACTTATTAGTGATAACATTAAAGAATATCTGTTAAGCATTTCAAATTAGAGCTAGTATTTTATTAGGACTATGCAGTAAGATAAACAAACATCAAGGGTATATCTAATAACATCTAACAAGTTGTTTTCACAGATGCATCAATTTTAATCAAATAGTATTCAGATTTGCTCAGTAATTTCTTCATATTTCGAAAAGGCAATGGAAACAAAACTTTTTTTGTTTGTAGTAGCTTTTCTTACAATTTGATATAACACCATACTAAATTATTTTGTAATTTGCCAACAAAATTTTAAAAAGACATCATAGTACAGTCTTGATTTTCAGTGATCTGCAATTTAAAACCTCTGTTCCCTTTTCATAATTATCACCTGGTAACAGCTAAGTCCACCTGAGTCACCCAATAAAATCAAGAACCGTGAAAAGAAACAGCTGATTAATTAAAAAACAACAGATAACTCAAAATAAAATTGCAACTTTGTAAAGTGACAATATTTGACTTCATTTAAACTATATAATGTTCACCCCAATCTATTTAAAAGTATTAAGGTTGATTATCACATTAACAATTGAGAAGGGTGTCCTATAACCTCCAAATCATTTATGATTTGAAAGGTTACGCCCCAGCACCTTTCCAAAGAACCAGAAGAAAAAACTAAGGAATTACTTACCACCTCGAACATGTAGCTCATCTCTCATTTCTTTACTAATTTGGGCTGGAGTAATATATTCCTTCCCATCAAGTGTGTGAACTACTTCTAGCTGTTTCTGAGCAATCAATTTATTTACAATCTCAATGCAGTTCCGCTCTGACAATCTGAGGGAAACAAGTTTTAAAAATGAATTTGATATATCCACTGCTCAATATGTTTAAGGAGATGTATGACAATGGGTTTTTAAAAGGTTTGGATCATCATTAAGTTCTATATTACAGCATCTGCATCTTTTTTCGTATAATACTAATTCAATACATTTTAAAAAATACTATGGAGTAAACAGGTTTACATTAACTTAAATCATGTAGTTCATTGTTACAAATCTATTGTAGATTTCGAGTTTGCTTTCAGGCCTGCTTCTAATCTTCAAATCTGAATAGAAAAGTAAAGACATGTAATTTAAGTAATAGAAAAAAAACATGTCCTACTTTTATTTCAATTTTCGCTTTCGCTTAAGTTTAAAAAAAACTATTTTCTTCTATTAAATGCATAGTTGCCTCACTCCTATCTATAAGCTTTGTAAGCAGGATACCTGGCCTAGGAAAACCATAATTTGCAACTGATAGTTACATAAACACTTAAGTGTCCTCGTTTGCTAGCAGTGATACAATACACAGCATCAGGGGATTAGTGTCTTCAGCTCCAGAAGAACAAGGCAAGTAGTCAACAGATAAAAAGGGTTCTATCAGTATTATATGCGTTCCGTAAAGGTAAAAAGCAGACTTAGGGGGCTTTTTCAGGACACACCCCCCAAAACGTCAAGTGTCTGGAGTCCCTAAAAATGACAGACAGGAGTATGGCTCTGGCCTAGCATACCTATACTGGTGAACAAGAAAGCAAAATATTTACGGAGTCATCATAGTATTCGCAAAATACTGTACCTTGGAGTTAGCCTCTCCTTTCAAGCTCTTTCTAAATCAGGAAGTGTATAATAGGCAATGATGCTACAGGGACTTGATAACAGTTAAGCAAGGATCAGAGGGATAGTCTTAGGAGGGTCACCGAGTCACCAACCCCAGCCGTCGCGGTGGGGGTGGCCTCGCCTGCACCTGGCTGGGGCTTGGAGGGGGTGGGAAGGAATATTCTAGGTCTTCCCCACCGAGAACTATTCTGGAAACCGCACTCCAAGCTCTGGGAGGAAGGGAGGGGGCGGGAACACTGACAGGGGTTGGGAAGGTCCAGGGTCCAAGGCCTGGGGTTTGCAGCCTCAGATCCAGGCGTGGCCACCCGAGGCTATTTTGGACTCCACAAACGGAGAGGGAGGGTTAGGCACCTTTGCGTGGCCTCTGCGAACTGCGCCCGCTGAAAGTCTGCCGCCAAACGCCTAATCTCTTCCCAGGCGTCTGCCATCTCCGCCCTACTTGCCCAGCCGCCGGCGAAACGCAGACACGTCAGCCCAAAGGCCGCGAGAGCCGAGGCGGAACGGGCCGCGCAGAGGGACAAGAGACTCTCCGCGACCCACCTACGGAACGTGCGCGACGTGCGCCGGCGGGGGCGGGGCCAGAAAAGCCGCGGCCCCGCCCTCCCCGCGCGGGAGGTTTGTCCTGGGCTAAGGGATCGCTGCGCGGCTGTGCAGAGCCAGTCCTCCCGTCTCTACTCGTCTGCCTTAAAGCCAAGTTAATAAAGTGTTACTTCAAGTCTTTGTTTGCGTTATTCCTAATATTTTGGCGCAGTGATAATCAAGTTAACCACTCTTTTTTTTTTCTTCCCTGCCCTCTATTTGATTTATTTTGAGGAGGAGGGAAGGAGCTGTGCCCCAACCTGCAGTTAACATTACCTCTTCTCTGTTAACGTAGGGCAGTTCGATTTTTGTAGGGAATCATGCTCTCGGACACAGAGTTTGGTTGGATTTTCCTCTAACATTTTACTGGAAAACCTGAAGGAAGGTTTTAACTAACCCAATAATATTTTCAGTTCAGTAGCTCAGCCATGTCTGACTCTTTTATGACACCACGACTGCAGAATACAGTCCCTATCCTTCTCCAGCTCCCAGAGCTTGCTCAAACTCATGTCCGTCCAGTCGGTGATGCCATCCAACCATCTCATCCTCTGCCGTCCCACTCTGCTTTCAATCTTTCCCAGCATCAGGGTCTTTTCCAATGAGTCTTTGCATGAGTTGTCCAAAGTATTGGAGCTTCAGCTTCAGCATCAGTCCTTCCAATGAATATTCAGGACTGATTTCCTTTAGAATTGACTGGTTTGATCTTGCAGTCCTCCCAAGGGGACTCTTAAAGACTCTAAAGAGTCTTCTCCAACACCACAGTTCCAAAAAATCAATTATTTGGTGCTCAATTCAAGATTGTATTTAGTAGGGACAGTTTGTGCTGCCTAAAAGGATAGTCACTAGACAAATGAAGCTATTTAAATTAATTAAAATTAAGATTATATCAGAAACAAACAAGTTGAAATTGAAAACGTAATGTCATTTTCAGTAACAACGCCCCAAATGAAATACTTAGGTATAAATCTAACAAAATATGTATAAGATCTACAAGAGGAAAACTACAAACTCTAATGAATGAAATCAGAGAAAAACTAAGTAAATGGTGAGATAGTCGATATTCATGGATAGGAACAGTCAATATTGTCAAGATATCAATTCTTCCAAACTTGATCTGTAGATTCAGTACAAACCCAATCAAAATCCAGGTAGGTTATTTTGTGGATATCAACACTTTCTAAGGTTTATATGGAGAATCAAGGACCCAGAATTGCCAACATGGTGTTGAAGAAGAACAAAGTTGAAGGACAGACGTTGCCTGAATTTAAGACTAATTACAAAGCTACAGTAATCAAGACAGTGTGGTATTGGTGAAAGAACAGACAAATATATCAAAGAAACAGAATAGAGAGCCCAAAAACAAACCCACATAAATATAGTCAAATAATCTTTGCAAAGGAATAAAATCAATACAGTGGAGCAAAGACAGTCTTTTAAGTAAATGGTACAGAAACAAATAGGCATTCACATGCAAGAAAGGAGAGAGAGATCTAGACATAGACCTTACACTCATCATAAAAATTAACTGAAAATAGATCACAGACCTAAATTAAAAATACAGCTATAAAACACCTAGGAAATAATTAGAGGAAATTTAGATGACTTCTACTATGTCAGTAATTTTTTAGATATAACACCAAAGGCACAACAGATAAAATAAATCATTGATAAGCTGGACTTCATTAAAATTAAAAATTGCTCTGCAAAAGTACATATCAAGAGAACAGAAGACAAGCCACAGCATGGTAGTAAATATTTGCAAAAGAAACATCTGATAAGAAATGTTTTTCAAAAAATATAAAGAAGTTGTGACATTCAACAATAAAAAAATGAAAAATGGGCCAAAAACCTCAATGGATAATTCACCAAAGTAGATATACAGATGACAAAGCAGCATATGAAAAGATGTTCCATATCACATGTCATCAAAGAAATACAAATTTAAACAATGAGATGCCACTACACACTATCAGAACAGCTAAAATCTGGAATGCTGACAACACCATATGCTGGCTAGGATGTCCAGCAACAGAATCCTCATTCATGGATGGTAATGCAAAATAGTTCAGCTGTCTTGGAGACAGTTTGGCACTTTCTTACAAAGCTAAACATGCTCTTAACATACAATTTAGCAATCACACTCCTTGGATTTCACTCAAAGGAATTGAAAAATTATGTCCACATTAAACCTGCACACAGATGTTTATAGTATTTTTATTTGTAATTGCCAAAACTTGGAAGCAACTAATATTTCTTTCAAAGGGTAAATGGATAAATGAACTGTGGTACATACAGACAATGGAATATTATTCAATGCTAAGATGAAATGAGCTATCAAGTCATGACAAGACCTGCTGAAAATTTAAATTCATGTTACTAATTGAAGGAAGCCAATCTGAAAAGCCTAAGTGTATACTTCCAACTTCAAGACATTATGGAAAAACCAAAACTATGGAGGTTGTAAAAAATCAATGGTTGGCAGCATTTGGGAAGGAAAGAGGGATGGACAGTTGGAACACAGAGGCTTTCTAAGACAATGAAAATACTCTATATGATACTATAATGAGAGACACTTGTCATTTGCTCACATAAATTGAATGTGCAAGATCAAGAATGAGCCATTATGTAACTATGGGCTTTTGGGTGGTTTTGATGTGTAAATAAATGTAAGCATATCGATTGTTTTAATAGCAAATGTACCACACTGGTGGGGGATATTGATAATGGAGAGGCTATATATGTTTTGGGGAAACGGGTATATGGGAAGTCTCTGCATCTTCCTCACAATTTTGCTGTGAAGTTAAAACTGCTCTAAAAGTAGTCTTTAAAAATACATGTATCATTTAATATTAGTTGTTTAGTCACAAAGCTACCTTTCAAGTGCTCAATAGCCACATGTAGCTCATGGCTATCTTATGGGATAGTATAGAAAACCAGTTGAACTATTTCAAATCCTAAAAGATGATGCTGTGAAAGTGCTGCACTCAATGTGCCAGCAAATCTGGAAAACTCAGCAGTGGCCACAGGAATGGAAAAGATCAGTTCACATTCCTATCCCAAAGAAAGGCAATGCCAAAGAATGCTCAAACTACCACAAAATTACACTCATCTCACACGCTAGTAAAGTAATGCTCAAAATTCTCAAAGCCAGGCGTCAGCAATACGTGAACTGCGGACTTCCAGATGTTCAAGCTGGTTTTAGATAAGGCAGAGGAACCAGAGATCAAATTGTCAACATCTGCTGGATTAGCGAAAAAGCAAGAGAGTTCCAGAAAAACATCTACTTCTGCTTTATTGATTATGCCAAAACCTTTGACTGTGTGGATCATAATAAACTGTGGAAAATTCTGAAAGAGATGGGAATACCAGACCATCTGACCTGTCTCTTGAGAAACCTGTATGCAGGTCAGGCAGCAACAGTTAGAACTGGACATGGAAAAACAGACTGGTTCCAAATAGGAAAAGGAGTATGTCAAGGCTGTATATTGTCACTCTGCTTATTTAACTTATATGCAGAGTACATCATGAGAAACACTGGGCTGGGTGAAGCACAAGCTGGAATCAAGATTGCCAGCCAGGAGAAATATCAATAACCTCAGATATGCAGACGACACCACTCTTATGGCAGAAAGTGAAGAGGAACTAAAAAGCCTCTTGCTGAAAGTGAAAGAGGAGAGTGAAAAAATTGGCTTAAAGCTCAACATTAAGAAAACTAAGATCATGGCATCTGGTCCCATCACTTCATGGGAAACAGATGGGGAAACAGTGGAAAAAATGTCAGACTTTATTTTGGGGAGCTCCAAAATCACTACAGATGGTGATTGCATCCATGAAATCAAAAGACACCTACTCCTTGGAAGGAAAGTTATGGCCAACCTGGATAGCATATTGAAAAGCAGAGACATTACTTTGCCAACAAAGGTCTGTATAGTCAAGGCTATGGTATTTCCAGTAGTCATGTATGGATGTGAAAGTTGGACAGTGAAAAAGGCTGAATGCCAAAGAATTGATGCTTTTGAACTGTGGTGTTGGAGAAGACTCTTGGGAGTCCCTTGGACTGCAAGGAGATCCAACCAGTCCATCCTAAAGGAGATCAGTCCTGGGTGTTCATTGGAAGGACTGATGTTGAAGCTGAAACTCCAATACTTTGGCCACCTCATGTGAAGAGTTGACTCATTGGAAAAGACCCTGATGCTGGGAAGGATTGGGGGCAGGAGGAGAAGGGGATGACAGAGGATGAGATGGCTGGATGGCATCACCAACTCAATAGACATGGGTTTGGGTGGACTCCGGGAGTTGGTGATGGACAGGGAGGCCTGGCATGCTGTGGTTCATGGGGTCGCAAAGAGTTGGACATGACTGAGCGACTGACTGAACTGAACTGATAGAAAACCAATTTTATCCTCACTAGAAGTTCTATTGGATGGCTCTGGTTTAGACCATTGATAAGGGCACACATTTGTTCAGACTCCGAGATCATGAGATTCAAAGAAACCACACCAGTTAGCAGCCACCTATCATAACTATAATCTCAGTCATTTTGAATGAGGGATAAGAATTTGATGTGAAATAGTTCAATGTTGGCCAACATCTGATAGATTACCTGATAGGATAATGGTAAATAGCACAAGTGGCTACTGAATAAGAGATGAGAGATTCCTTTTAAAAACAAGCTTGTGTAGATTTGAAAAATACTATTTCAATTCTCTAGAATATTTTCTAACTGTTTGTGTCTACAAACCTAAGTCAGATTTTGACATGTTCATTATGTGGAAAGGACTCAAGGTCTTTTCACCTACCCTAGTGTGTGGCTGTGGAGCCCTCCTTAGCTTCATCTTAGGCTAATTAGATATTCTAACATTCGTAAGGTGGATTATTGGCTTCACTGAGATGGCAGGGGATGTGATCCTGTAAAGTTCCTCCAAGATAAACTTTCTCCAAATCAACTAGGGAAATGAAACAAAACAATGGCAAAATGGGTATTTTCAGGCAAGTCAAGATTTACTATTTGTTACTGTACAGAAATTACAAAGATATTGTTAATGACATAGCTAACATTATCTTATTGCCCTTTGGGATTTAACAATTACCTCAATCCCACCATCAAAAATGGCACTATAATCCTATACATAGAAAGCATCACTGTCTCAGGAAACTAGTATGAGTCATGAGTGGAAGAAGTCCATTTGCTTTTAGGGCAAAGAGGTTGAGATGTTTTAACATGCGGGATCTTAGCTCTCGAACCAGGTATAGAATTAATGCTCCTTGCATTGGAAAAGTGGAGTCTTAAACACAGAACTGCCAGGGAAATTCCTCGTTGTGACTATTAAGAGGCAATTTTTTTTTTCCCTTCTGAGGTTTCAGTGAATGTTTGATTGTACAATTACCTCATGAGCAAATGAGAGTAATGGGAGAAAGAACAAAGAGAATTAATTGGGTATTAAATAAAAAGAAAAGTCAATGAAAATAGAGATTATTATGATGTTGAAGAGATAGGCAGTGAATCACTCAGGATTTATAGAATCAGAGAGTATCAGGGCAGGAAAGGCTCTTCAGATCATCCATGCTAATACCTATCCACAGCAATAATTTCTTTTCAAGCCCTGGCAGATTATGTACTTTTTGCTTGAACACTTAAAATGATGAAGTGTTCCCTTCTTTGCAGGGCAGATTAATCCTTTCTGGGACAAATCTAACTGTTAGAAATTCCTTCCTTATACTAAAGCAAGATCTGTTTCCCTGTCACTTCAATATTCTTTCCTTGGGTGACTCAGAGGATGACTCTAATATATCTTTCCCATGACAACTCTTTAGATATTCAAAGCATGTCCCTCTTGCTTTCTTTTTCCAAGTTAAACATCTCAGATACTTCAATTATATCTCCTGACAAGATCTCCAGATTTCTAAATATCCTAGCCACCCTCTCTTGTTAAACTTAAGTTTGGCAATGTCAGCTTTAGAAAGTGATGCCCAGAAGGAATTTAGTATTTTATACATAGTCTGACTAGAGCGGTGACAGTGAGATTAATTTCCCTAGATATTATACTCCTGTTAATTGGACTCTTGGCTTAAATTGAGCTGGTAATGAATTGTATCTGACTGGTATTTATCTAAATTGCTATCAAACCAAGTTCAGTCTATTCTGTACCTGAACAAATTAATTTTATTTGATAACTTTCACCTTGTTATTTTTGACCCATTCATTCATTTATTCTTTCAACAAATAATGTTTGAGGTCTTCTATATGCCAGACTTAACGGTATACCGTGGGGATACCAAGAAGAACAAACTATTATTAAGTTCAACTAATTAGCTGAGATTAGTTCAAAAATTAACTGTGTCATTCAACATTGTTATTTCTGCCATCACCTGCCTTCTATAGTGATTAAGTATTCAACTTAATAACAAAATTGATTAAGAGTGAATCGAGGATATATACCTGTGATAACTGGTGACACTCATACAATAGGATCTTAGATTTAAAAAATTTTAGAGCCAGAATAAATTTAGAAACATCTAATAGTGTGATTCATTTATTTTTTAAAAAAGAGTTAGCATAACTATAACATAGCTATAGTTATCTTAAACACCATGCATGTGTCTGTTCTAAGTTACTTTAGTCACGTCTGACTCTTTTTGACCCCATGGACTGTAGCTTGCCAGGCTCCTCTCTCCTTGGGATTCTCCAGGCAAGAATATTGGGGTGGGTTGCCATGCTCTTCTCCAGGGAGTCTTCCTGACCCGGGAATTGAACTCACATCTCTTAAGTCTGCACTGGCAGGCAGATTCTTTACCACTAGCACCACACCATGCTAGTCCTTTTGTTTAAGGGGAAGATCATGGAATGTTATCTGGTTTATAGAATTTCTTAATTCAAATTTATTAATCTGAAGAGGAACAAATTTCTTAAGATTTACTTTTAAGAAATTCACACTATTTTCTACTAACCACCATTTTAAAGATTTAAATCATACAAAATCATTTACTTATTGATTTATCTTAGAATATGTCTTGTTTTGCATATTGCTCTTTTTCTTCTTACTCCAAAATAAGGCTTAAAATTCCCTTTTGATATGTGTCGGTTTTGTTGGGAGGTAAGAGAGTAAGTTTCTGCTCATTGTGACCTCTCACCCTCATCAGTAAAGCAATAACCAGCATCACTTCTGGTTCCCATCAATTTATCTTTGGTATATAATCATTGTAGTCTTGACCTATGGAGTCAAATGCATGTAAATGTCTTGTAAACTATAAAACTTTATGTTTTCCTCCCTATTTATTCCTCACTAGTGTTATTTGTGATTATATTGTCAGAATTTCATTTTAGAGCCACACCTTTTGTGTTACTAGTTATTCCCAAAGTACTAAGCATTCTTTTGTTTCCAAGGGAACAAATCCTATATTAGTCTTTTCTGGTGTCACTTCTCTCCCAGTTCCTTCACAATACTGTATTTAGAGCCAGATTTATTAGCTCCAGGCAACACTTGCTTTCCTGTATACACTTCTCCACAGTGTAACTCCCAGGCAAAATGACAAAAAGGCAAATTTGAAAAGGAGGAAATTCGTGCTCTTGTCAAGTGTTTGGGCTTTGTTCTCCAAGGAGCTGAAAATTCTTCTATTTCACCAACAAAATATGATTTAAAAGAATATATTGCCAGCTTGTATCAGTGTCAAGGCAGTCATGTGTAGAGTTAACAGACACAAGAACACATTCTAAAGAAATATTTAGTATCTGTGCTTCCTGCAGCAAGGGAAAAGTTAGGCTGGCTCAGATCTCCAGGAGCAACTTGTGTCTTTCTTTTTTTTCCTTTTCCTCCCCTTGTTCTTCTCCTTGTCATCACCATCATCATTATCACCTTCTTTCTCCTTTTACTTCTTCTTTTTTGTACCTTTTGACAACATTCACCTTTTTCACCCACTCCTAATCCTTTACCTCTGGCAACTACTAGTCTGGTATTTGTATCTATGAGTTAAAAAATTTTTTTTCTAAAGATTCAACATATACGTGATATCATTCAGTATTTGTCATTGTTTGGTTTCTTTCTTCTTTCTCTCTTGTTCTTCCTCCTCTCTCAGTTTCCTCCTTCTTCCTCTATGTATTATTTATTAATTACCCCAACAAGATGATGTGTTGTAAAGGAATAGGACTTGCAGCAGATGCCACATTATAGCAGCATCAGTGACAACATCTGTTAATTGTCAAGAGCCACAGCTGACATCCTTAAAATTCACCTTCCTAAATTTCATTCTGAGGAGATGGCTTCTGAAAGTAAGTTTGGTCAAGTTCCTAAAATACCATAATCAAGAGGAGTTGGCATCTATCCTAGTTCATGTGAAAGGTAAAAATGTCTTCAGATATATAGATATACAGGCTATGCAATTGCAAATCTTTAAGGCAAATCTTATGCTCTTTTAAATGAATTTGTTATTCTGAAATCTTAAAAATATGCTTATATTTTAAATGAATTGAGTTTGCTTGTGAGGAAGATATTGTTGCTGATATCTGTTATCATCCACCATAGTAACTATATTTGGGGGTAATTTTTTCATGTACTAAACATTTATTGTCTTGCTTTATAGCTGTTTGACCACAGCAATTCTAATCAATTTTATAGAGTCAGCAAACACACAAGGCAGGAGAAGAAGGGGATGACAGAGGATGAGATGGTTGGATGGCATCACCGACTTGATGGACATGGGTTTGAGTGGACTCCGGGAGTTGGTGATGGACAGGGAGGCCTGGTGTGCTTTGGTTCATGGGGTCACAAAGAGTCGGACACGACTATGCGACTGAACTGAACTGAAACACACATATACAAGCTAACACATCTAGGACTCATGGCAGACCACTAATTAATGATGGCATTTGTCTTGCTAAGCCTGGAAATACCTCAGATTTCTTCTCAATGTTCTAGCCAACTGCTAACAATATATCAGAGTTGGCAGTTGCTATGAAATATATTTGCCATTTCAGAGCAAGGCCATATCTCTGAGAAATAACCTCTTGCAAAAAGATCTGTGGACAGTGGTATCAGAAATGTAAGGGTCACTGATCAAGGATGTCCGAAATCTCTCTGATTGGGGAATTTTGCCAGGAAAATAAAATAGAAATCCTTATTTCTGAGGAGCCAGGAATTGATGAAAGGTAATTCTGGTTGGGAGAAAATGCCAGATGGAAGTGAAAAGAGAAAACGAACTTTGGGGCTGTACCCCTAGATCTGTATGTTGTCTATCGGTGTAGCCATCACTCATATTCCTCTCACTCTATTGAGCATTTTTGGTATATGTGATCCAAGATGTTGCCCAGTCATGACATCATAGGTGTTCCCTGGGATTATCAGTCCATAGGAGGAAAGAGTAAACATCTGTTTTTTGTTTTGTGTTCCTACTACATAGAGGAAGGAGCTCCTTCTTTTTAACCTTTGTTGTTGTTGTTCAGGTACCAAGTCATGTCCGACTCTGCAACCCCATGGACTGTAGCACACAAGGCTTCCCTGTGCCTCATCATCTCCCAGAGTTTGCCAAATTCATGTCCAGTAAATCAGCGATGCCATCCAACTATCTCATCCTCTGTTGCTCTCTTCTCCTCCCACCTTCAATCTTTCCCAGCATCAGGGTCTTTTCAAGTGAGTCAGTTCTTCACATCAGGTGGCCAAAGTATTGGAGTTTCAGCTTCAGCATCAGTCCTTCCAATGAATATTCAGGACTGATTTCCTTTAGGATGAACTGGTTGGATATCCTTGCAATCCAAGGGACTCGCAAGAGTTTTCTGCAATACCACAGTTCAAAAGCATCAATTCTTTGGCGCTCAGCTTTCTTTATAGTCCAACTCTCACATCCATACATGACTACTAGAAAAACCAAAGCTTTGACTAGATGGATCTTTGTTGGCAAAGTAATGTCTCTGCTTTTTAACATGCATCTAGGTTGGTCATAACTTGGATGGCATACCAACTCAATGTACCTGAGTCTGAGTAAACTCCAGTAGTTGGTGATGGACAGAAAAACCCAGCATGCTGTAGTCCATGGGGTCACAAAGATTCAGAAATGACTAAGCAACTGAACTGAACTGCCTTTTTTATCTTACTTTTTAACTTAGTGATTCTCATTTCTTACTCTCAGAAGTATGTCATGGTCTTAAACATTTTGAGTATCTCCTAAAGCTTTTGTATATGGGTTATATCTAACAATATTTATCATGTTAAAAATTATAACAGAAATAAAATAATCATTGAAAATGTCTTCAGTAAATGCCTGTTAACATATATATTTGTGGTAAAATTATCAGTCTTCTAAAACAAAAAAAAATACTGAGAAGAATGTATTGTTTCACATTTTTGTAAATTGTTGTAACATTTGGGTTTTCCAAAAGATAATTCAGAGAACTTTACCTGATACAAATATTTTATTGATCAAGAAACAAATAACTTGTGAACAAAGAGACTTCAAAACTAAGAGTGGTAAAAGATTGACTTTCAGAGTTATAGCTCAGGTTTACAAAGCATGAATGAGTACAATGTTTCTTATTGTGATTGGTAACTAGAATTTTACAATCTTTTTAGGGTAATAGCAATTTATTATCTGAATTGTTTGCATATATGTTCACTTGAAAGGCTAGGAAGCTGTAAGTTGATGCTGATAAGAGGAAAGCTAAAGTTTCCTTTAAGGTCGGAGTCAGCATTATAGGGAAATTGAGGCAGGTTTAAATTTTGGTTACAAGACTCTAAGCATTTAGCCTAGAGGTATATCAAACTGTGCCCTCCATTTTAGTGTCTTTTTAAAAGGTTAATAGAAAGTAGCTAGTTTCTTAATTCAATTTGCTAAGCTATCATGCAGTCTCTAGAAAACCTCACTATATACTCTTGATAAAATAAATGTGAAAAAGACAAATAATGTCTTAGTACTATTTTGAAAATAGTTTTGACCTTGCAGAGTCCCCCTTGAAACATTCTGGGGACAGCAGATGTTTCTGATTGATGTTCCCAGACCTGCTTCCTTAACCCATTCTGGGAAGACTGCTGACTTGATGTAAAATGAATGCTGAAAGTCTCTTGCTAGGGCTGTCTCCGTCATTTTTCACCAGGGAAAAAGTATAAAGCCTGTGGAAACAATATATGTTGACTGAATCAATTTATTCAATTAAATGTTTATTGAAGATATTTCCAAAATTATTGATTCAGAAATAAACATTACTTAGCTGACAAAGTTCTGTCTAGTCAAAGCTATGGTTTTTCCAGTACTCATGTATGGAGGTGAAAGTTGGACTATAAAGAAAGCTGAGTGCTGAAGAATTGATGCTTTTGAGCTGTGGTGTTGGAGAAGACTCTTGAGAGTTCCTCGGACTGCAAGGAGATCCAACCATCCTTTAGTCCATCCTAAAGGAAATTAGTCCTGAATGTTCATTGGAAGGACTGATGCTGAAGCTGAAACTCCAATACTTTGGCCACCTGATGTGAAGAGCTGACTCATTGTACAAGACCCCAATGCTGAAGGCAGGAGGAGACGGGGATGAATGAGAATAAGATAGTTGAATGACAACACCGACTGGATGGACTTGAGTTTGAGCAAGCTCTGGGAGTTGATGATGGATAGGGAAGCCTGGCATGCTGCAGCCCATAGGGTAGCAAAGAGTCAGATACGATTTGAATGACTGAACTAAACTGATAAATAAAAAACAGGCTTCCCAGGTGGTGCAGTGGTAAAGAATCCTCCTGCCAAAGCAGGAGACATAAAAGACACAGGTTTGATCCCTGGTTTAGGAAGATCCCTTGGAGTAGAAATGGCTAGCCATTTTAGTATTCTTGCCTGGAAAATTCCATGGACTTGGGAGCCCCGTGGGCTCCTGGAGTCCAACAAGGAGTCGGACACGACTTATCACTCACTCAAATAAAAAACAATGTGGTGTAGGGAAATACCAGAAAACTAGAAAGTTGAGATCTGGAGAGGAAATGATAGTGTAGGGCTTCCCTGGTGGCTCAGTGGTGAAGAATCTGCCTGCCCATGCAGGAGACACAGTTTCGATCCCTGGTCTGGGAAGAACCCATGTGTGGTGGAGCTACTAAGCCTGTGCACTACAACTATTGATTCTGTACTCTAGAGTCTGGGAGCTGCAGCTACTGAGCCTATGAGCCACAACTAATGAAGCCTGTGCACCCTAGAGCCCATGCTCTTCAACAAGAAAAGGCACAGCAATGAGAAGCCTGAGTATGGCAACAGGAAAATAGCCTCTGCTCACTGCAACTAGAGAAAGCCCATGCAGCTATGAAGATCCAGCACAGCCAAATAAATAAATAAAAATTTAAAATGACAGTGTAGATATTCAGGTCATGTAACCTTGTAAAGTTGCTCGTAAATGTTTATTGAGCACCCTGCCAAAGAATTGATGCTTTTAAACTGTGGTGTTAGAGAAGACTCTTGAGAGTCCCTTGGACTGCAAGGAGATCCAACCAGTCCACCCTAAAGGAGATCAGTCCTGAGTGTTCATTGGAAAGACTGATGTTGAAGCTGAAACTCCAATACTTTCGCCATGTGATGTGAAGAGTTTACTCATTGGAAAAAGACCCTGATGCTGGGAAAGACTGAGGAAAGGAGGAGAAGGGGAAAACAGAGGATGAGATGGTTGGATGGCATCACCGACTCAATGGACATGAGTTTGGGTAGACTCCGCGAGTTGGTGATGAACAGGGAGGACTGGTGTACTGCAGTCCGTGGGGTCAAAAAGATTCGGACACGACTGAGTGACTGAACTGAACTGATCAGGCATAGGGGACACATGAATGTGACTAAGACAGTCCCAACTGTTACCTTTGTTGAGCTTAGCTTCTAGTTGTATCACTTGTATCCTAAATATGACTTCAAGCAATATAAAAATGAAACAAAAAACCAAAACCAAAATCAAACAAACAAATATGTCAGTCACAAGATTATCATTGACAAAAGTAAAAAGGACCTCTCTGGTGAAGCAAAGATTTTTGGAGATGTTTTGGAGATGATTTTTGGACATTTCCTACAGAAATGTCATAATGGACTTCATAAAGCTATTTCTTGAAGCTGGCATTGATGAAAGCTGATGGCATGAGAACAAAATGCAGCTGAGAATATCACAGAAACCGCTTTTTATGAAACGAACATTATAATCCCTTTGTTTCCAGTCTTATGAGACCATGACTCTAAAATGAAATTACTTTTCTTCTTTATATTCACATTTTCATAGTACAAGCCCCTACTGGTCCATTAGAACTGCATACTGCCTATTGAAAATTAGTCCCAAGACTCGAGCTTATAGCAAGAGGGCCAGGAAATGTAGAGGAGCACAGGGTTTTTGATGGGAAGTAAATGTCTTATACAGAAGGAACTTTGAGGGAATAGTTCTTCTGAAGGGAAGTATTTTTTGCTACTGTTGTTTTCAGAGTGGGAAAGAATGGTTTGTGTTATGCCCTGAATTGTGCTTGCCCCAGATTTATAGGTGGAAGTCTTAACCCCCCTCCCCCTCCACATCAGAACGTGACTATATTTGGAGATAGAGTCTTTAAAGAGGTTATTACACTAAAGTGAAGTCATTAGAGTGGTCCTTAAACCAATATGATTTTGATGTCCTTATAAGGAGAGGAAATTAGGACACAAATTTACAGAGTGAAGACCATATGAGGAGAGAAAGAAGAGGCTGCCTTTAAGACAAGGAGACAGGTCTCAAAGGAAATCAATCCTAACAACACCTCGATCTCAGACTTTTAGCCTCCAGAATTGTGAGAAAATAAATTTCTGTTGTTTAAATCACCCAAACTGTGATACTTCATGATGGTAGCCCTAACAGACTGTGAATATATGATGAGGGAAGGGAACCATTGACAAGGAGGAGTCAAAGGTATGAGGGAAAAGGAAGAAGAGGCAAGAGGAGGGGTGGAAATCAGAGGGAGAAAATCTCAGCAGAGGTAGGAAAGTATGGGATAAAACCACAGATAGATGGTATGGTAGGTTGAAAAAGACATTCCTGTTAATTCCCTAAAATCTGTGAATAATATATGATAAAAGAAATGGTAAAGTTAAGGCTCTTGAGAGGAAAGTTTTGTTTTGGATTATCTGTTGTTGTTTAGTTGCTAAGTCATGTCCAACTCTTTTACGACCTCATGGACTATAGTCCACCTGGCTCCTCTGTCCATGTAATTTCCCAGGCAAGAATACAGAAGTGGGTTGCCATTCCCTTCTCCAGGGGAATCTTCCTGACCCAGGGATCAAACCTGTCTCCTGCATTGTCAGGTGGATTATGTACCACTGAGCCACCAGGGAAAGCCACTTGGATTATCTGAGTGGGCCCTAAATGCAATCACATATATCCTTGTAAGATACAGGTAGCAAGAATTTCAGGACAGACACCAGAAGAGCAGAAGATAATGTGATGCAACCTCCAGTCAAAGAACATCTGGAGCTGCCCAAAGCTGGAAGAGGCTGCTGCCGCTAAGTCGCTTCAGTCGTGTCTGACTCTGTGTGACCCCATAGATGGCAGCCTACGAGGCTCTTCCATCCCTGGGATTCTCCAGGCAAGAACACTGGAATGGGTTGCCATTCCCTTCTCCAATGCATGAAAGTGAAAAGTGAAAGTGAAGTAGCTCAGTCATGCCCGACTCTTTGAGACCCCATAGACTACAGCCTACCAGGTTCCTCTGTCCATGGGATTTTCCAGGCAAGAGTACTGGAGTGGGGTGCCACCATAAGGGGCTAGGAAACTTCTGTTATTTAAGTTTGCAGTAATTTGTTACAGTAACCACAGAAAAACAAAGAGGACTAAGCTTGGATATCAGAGGCAACATTTTTTTTCCTTTTAGACCTGAAGTACAAAAGTGAGTATGGTTATACAATGATTATCTTGGAAGTGGTGGTGATGCAGTGAAGTAATTGGAAACTCTCCATTTTGTAAATAATGAACGTCAAGAACTTTCCTGATTTTTTTAATTAGGTAGGAAACCCAGAGTTTAGATTGGACCCCAAATATAATAGATAGCATTGAGTTTCCTTTAAATTTTTAAGTAACTTTTAATACCAACAGTAAAGCGTCTTAAGTTATTTCTTTAAGTCTTTAGTTATAAATAAAACATTAGAGGGTAAACAATGGGTCAGTAAGAAAATACCCAACTCCTCAAGGTGTGTATTTTTTATAAGTTGTTACAAATTTTCAATTGCTTTCCCTGAGGTTGAAGCAAATTTCATAACAACAAGATTGCTTCTTTGAAATACTGTTAACAGTAAAATGTTCTAGATTATGATATACTGAACTATGTTAAAAATCTAGTGATTTTTCCTCATAAAAATCCGTAATATTACTATGATTGAACTCTGCCTCAGAACTTGGTAAATACATGGTTTTTCTAAAATCTTGTATTTGTTATCACACTTATTGTGGCAGGTGGGAGAACATTTGGGTGAATGTTTGTTGTTAACAGAAGGATGAATTAGTTCTGCAGCATGAGTTGGCATTCTGTAAAATCCATTCACAAAATAATTTCTTACTGGAGTTTTTCATCATTATAGCTGAGAAAAAGACACATCTGTGCTCCTTGCCTTACAAGACATTCATCTATCAAGCAAATGATACACGCTAGAATAGATTGGGATACAGAGGGAAAAATATTCAGTAGATCTACTTGAAATTGATTCTAACACTAGCAGCAGAATTGAGATTCAACTCTATAGCTATACCAGGAAAAGCCACAATAGCCATATGGAGGTTTCACAAATTTTAATTCTGTTTATGATAGCTTTCTTTTGGGTAATTTGGTAGAGAAAGACAATGTGAAAAAGAAACGTGTTTAGAAGTCCACAAAGTATTAATTATTTATGGGCTTTCAGAAATTTGATATATTGCCATCTTAAGTGAAGAAAAAAATGCTCTAATTTAAATATACAGTATGAAATAATATTCTAAATCCAAAAATGTTTTTTCTTCCTAATAACATTTGTTCAACAACATACAAGCCAAAAAAGGGCAAAGGACACTGTATGTGCCTGGGTGTTAGTGAGGGGAATCACAGGTGCAGGAAAAGCAACCACAGGAAACATCTTTTGGTACTTCTTGAACCGCAAAGATTCTTTTCCTCTTATCTCTAATATCCTTCACTTCTTTCCAATTCTGACAACCACCAGCAACCTACCTTATAAATTACCTAAGTCTAGGGACAGAGTCATTCATTTTTGTACTCAACAAATGTACACAGCACAGTGCCTTGTTGTTGTTCAGTTGCTAAGTTGTGTCCAACTCTTTGCGACCCCATGAATTGCAGCACTCCAGGTTTCCCTGTCCTTTGCTGTCTCCCAAAGTTTGCTCAAATCCATGTCCATTGAGTTGGTGATGTCATCCAACCATCTAATCCTCTGTTGTCCCCTTCTTCTCCTGTGCTCAGTCTTTCCCAGCATTAGGGTCTTTTCCAAAAAGTTGGCTCTTCTCAACAGATGACCAAAATATTGGAGCTTCAGCTTCAGCAGCAGTCCTTCCAATGAATATTCAGGAATTTCTTTTAGGATTGACTTGTTTGATCCCCTTGCTGTCCAAGGGACTCTCAAGAGTTGTCTTCAAGACCACAGTTCAAAAGCATCAGTTCTCAGCACTCAGACTTCATGTTCATGTTCCAGTTTTCACATCTGTACATGACTCTTGGGAAAACCATAGCTTTAACTAGATGGGCTTTTGTGAGCAAAGTGATATCTCTGCTTTTTACTGTACTGTCTAGGTTGGTCATAGCTTTCCTTCCAAGAAGCAAGTGTCTGAATTTCATGGCTGCAATCATTGTCTGCAGTGATTTTGGAGCCCAAGAAAATGAATCTGTCACTGTTTCCATTTTTTCCACCATCTATTTTTCAAGAAGTGATGGAACCAGAATCCATGATCTTAGTTTTTTGAATGCTGAGTTTTAAGCCAGCTTTTTCACTCTCCTCTTTCATACTCATCAGTAGGCACTTTAGTTCCTCTTCACTTAGAGTGGTATCATCTGCATATCAGAGGTTGTTGATATTTCTCCCAGAAATCCACCTTATACTTGATTTTTAGCAGCTGAACAACAACTTGATTTATATATATATAATATGTGTATTTTAAATATATAATTGTTTTATAATTACAGTTATTTTTATATATTTATAAAAACAGTTATTGAACTGTTTTATTGATTATTTTTACACTGAGGATTATATGTATTTATGTTTTTGTAAGTGTTATTGTTGTTGTTTAGTTGCTAAGTTGTGTGCTAAGTTGTGTTTGACTCTTAGCAACCCTTGGACTGTAGCCCACCAGGCTCCTCTGTCCATGGGATTACCCAGGCAGGAATGATTGGAGTAGGTTGCCCTTTCCTTCTCCAGGGTGTTTTGTTGATTTCAGTTTACATTTCTACAACATGTCTTTATTTAAAACATAATTGTATTAAAATACAACTGAAGTCATACCACTTGTGCATTTAAAAACATTTGATGGTTCTTCATTGTCAAAGAAATAGACTCCTAAAAGTCTCTTGAAATAAACCTACACAATCTATCCCCAAGTAATAGCCCCAGCTGCAGCCAAAGGAAGGCTGGGATCCAGGCTTGTACCACATTATCACTCTCTTAGTATCTGCAGGATTCCTGGAAGACTCTGCAGACTTACACATGACAATTTACCTTTCTGAAATACCCTTCCCACTCTTGTTCATCCCTGGCAAAGTAGGTTTCTCTCTCATTTTTGCTCTAACACAATCTTCATCTGCTCTATTCTTAAATATTACAAAGACCTGTGAAATGGAGTATTTCCTGCCATATCAAGGATGCCATCAGTTCAGTTCAGTTGCTCAGTCATCTCTGACTCTTTGCGACCCCATGAATCGCAGCACACCAGGCCTCCCTGTCCATCACCAACTCCTGGAGTCCACCCAAACCCATGTCCATTGAGTTGGTGATGCCATCCAGCCATCTCATCCTCCGGTGTCCCCTTCTCCTCCTGCCCTCAATCTTTCCCAGCATCAGGGTCTTTCCCAATGAGTCAGTTCTTCACATCAGGTGGCCAAAGTATTGGAGTTTCAGCTTCAACATCAGTCCTTCCAATGAACACCCAGGACTGATCTCTAGGCTGGACTGGTTGGATCTCCTTGCAGTCCAAAGGACTCTCAAGAGTCTTCTCTAACACCACAGTTCAAAACCATCAATTCTTCAGTGCTCAGCTTTCTTTATAGTCCAACTCTCACATCCATACATGACTACTGGAAAAACCATAGCCTTGACTAGATGGACCTTTGTTGGCAATGTCTTTGCTTTTTAATATGCTTTCTAGGTTGGTCATAACTTTCCTTCCAAGGAGTAAGCATCTTTTGATTTAATTGCTGCAGCCATCATCTGCAGTGATTTTGGAGCCCCCCAAAATAAAGTCAGCCACTGTTTCCACTGTTTCCCCATCTATTTCCCATGAAGTGATGGGACCAGATGCCATGATCTCCGTTTTCTGAATGCTGAGCTTTAAGCCAACTTTTTCACTCTCCTCTTTCACATTCATCAAGAGGATTTTTAGTTCTTCTTCACTTTCTGCCATAAGGATGGTGTCATCTGCATATCTGAGGTTATTAATATTTCTCTTGGCTATCTTGATTCCAGCTTGTGCTTCCTCCAGCCCAGTGTTTCTCATGATGTACTTTGCATATAAGTTAAATAAGCAGGGTGACAATATGCAGCCTTGACATACTCCTTTTCTTTTCTGGAATCAGTCTGTTGTTCCATGTCCAGTTCTAACTGTTGCTTCCTGACCTGCACAGAGATTTCTCAAGAGACAGGTCAGGTGGTCTGGTATTCCCATCTCTTTAAGAATTGCCATAGCCATCAGCAAATCCAGTCCTCCAGAGCAACCAGGAAGGAGAATAATACCTGTGATCTGGCAGTCCCAGGAATCAATGCCACTCCCTGTGGTGAGAGAGGAACTAAGGATGTGAAAAATCAAATCTCAGAATGTTGGCCCCAGACAGCTGAGGTGCATGTGAAAGGAGTGATTTCAGTATCTTCCCATACATAGAAAAGTGTTAAATCCCTTAACTTGAGACATCTGGTTTTCCTTAAATAACAATAATCTTTTGATATTCAGACTACTTGCCCTTTGTGGCAAACTTCTGACTCCTCCCTACCCCCCCACCCCACTACCCCTTCCTTGGAACAGTTCCCCCAGGGTCACTTGAGATGCTGTCTCCTGGAGCATCTTCTTGAAGTTCTAAAAAGTCCCACCAAATAAAATATAACTCTCAACTTCTAGGTTGTGAGTATTTTTTAAGTCAACAGACCCTAGAAAACTTTAATTTTTCCACTTATGTGCTTTTTAAACTCTATTCTACTGTTTTTATTATTTACATTAGTCAGAGGTTTAACATTTTATTTCCTCTGAGTTTTATCTTTCATCTATTCCTTTCTTAGTTCAAATTACTCCATTATGAAGTAGATCCATTAGTAATGCTTCTTCAAAGAGCTATTAGTAGTACAACTATTATAGTCTTTAACTATTCATTAGTAAACCCCATCAGATCCTCCAAATATCTGCAGAAATCCAACCACCGTCATCCTTTTCACAACCACCACCACCGTCATCCTGGTCCTCTCCAAATGGAGAGGAGGTCCACTCCAAATGGGTGATGGAAAGAATTCACCAACTGATTGTCCTGCTTCTATGCTTAAATATTGCTAATTACTCCCCAAAGATCCATTCTCTCCTCTTTTGTTAAAAGTTATATCTTAACTACAGCAGAGTAACAAAGTAACTAGATGAAAAAATTTCAGTTTCCTCACATTTATTGCAAATGAAGGGGTTGAGGAGATGGCCAGAGTTGCCTTTGGGGGAAAGCTCTTTGAAGTTGATAAATCGGGGAAGAAGAGGTTTTTCTTGCCTCTTCCTGCATTTTAATGCCTACAACATGGATATGATAGCAAGAATTTTAGGAGCCACTGAGTCCACAAAGTAAATCCAGGAGAGTTACTGAGACTTTGGCACTGATTCTTTGACTAGAGTTTCTGCTAGTAATTATCTAATAGCTCCTCAATAGCTTTCTTGATATTTATCTCTCCTAGGTTTCCTAATGCTACCTGAATCTGTGGCTCGATCTCTTTTGCCAGCTTTGAAAAGTTCATAGTCAACCTTTTCAATTATTTTTCAGCCTCATTTTTCTCTCTGCTTCTTTTGAACTGCCAATTACACATCTTTTCAAACTTTTCACGGTATTCATTATCAATCTTCTACGTAATTTTCTCTTTTTTCCCTTCCTTTTGTTTCTCTGTAATTTATTCTGTACATTATTTTCTGACCTGTTTCCCAGGTGTCTTATTCTTTTACATCTGTAACCAATTTGCTATGATCCTATATATTGATTTTTTAGTATTTGGTCATTATGTTTTTTTCAGCTCTAGAGTTATTTGATTCTTTTTTATGCAACTTTTAGTTATCTGCCATGTTTTAAATCTTATCTTTTATTGCCTTGAAAATATTCAAATCTATTTCTAATAATATATTATTTGAATTTTTTGTTTGTTTCTATTATCTGTTTTTCTCTTAGTTGTGATCAAGTTACCTTGTCTCCCCTATATATGATTATTTTTTAATGTAAGCATCACATTTAATGCAAAGTAATAGAAATAATTTAGGGACATATTAATGTCATCTTCCACCAGAGAGGATTTATATTTTTTCTGGTAGTTAGCTAGAAATTCCAGATCATCTTAATTTAATGAAAGTTTGAGATGATTCTTATCTGGGCTTCAGTTTTCATAAAAGCCTATCTTTTAATGATAGAACCATATTTATAGGATATATTTCTTTGTGGTTCCAAACCAGTGTCCAAGGTATTTATCATTACCCTTGTCTTAGGCAGGCAGTGAACTCCAATATTTGTTCTCTTGGTACAATGATCTGTTCAAAATCCTGCGAAGTTCCTAATTCTCTCAGATGTTCTTTATGGTATAAACATATACATAAAAGTAGCCTCAAATTCATAACTCTTCTTTTTAATTTCATTCCCTAGATCTTGCTCTTTTAATTAATCCTCACCTCTTTCATCCTCCAATGGAATCCAGCAGATTTAATAAAATTTTTTTTTTGCCAGTTTAATAGTTCTTAGCTTTAAGGTGGATCTGATTTACTTTGCTAAGAATTACTGGAAATGAATTCTTATAAGTTCTATTTTATACTTTTAAAACATTTTTCTACAAAGTCTCCTTCTTCTGGTATGTTTTAGATTCCTTTTATATATCTTCTATTTTTATTCTAAAGATAGTTATTTTGTAGTCTCTACTCAATAACTACATTATTAGAGGTCCTTGGAGGATATAAAGGGTTTCCCTGGTGGCTCAAACAATAAAGAATCTGCCTACAATGCAGGAGACCCAGGTTCGATCCTGTGTGGGAAAGATCCTCTGAAGAAGGTAATAGCAACCCACTCCGATATTCTTGCCTGTAGAATTCCATGAACAGAGGAGCCTGGTCGCAAAGAGTCAGACATATCTAGAGGATATAATCCTGTTGCTTATTGTGTGTGTGTGTGTGTGTGTGTGTGTGTGTGTGTGTGTGTGTGTGTGTGTTTAAAGGGAGTTCTAGATTTACATGGGCTTCCCTGATAGCTCAGTTAGTAAAGAATCTGCCTGCAATGCAGGAGACCTCGGTTTGGTTGCTGGGTTGGGAAGATCTGCTGGAGAAGGGATAGGCTACCCACTTCAGTATTCTTACTGGTAAAGAATCTGCCTCCAATGCTGGAGACCTTGGCTCAATCCCTTGGTTGGGAATGTCCCCAGGAAAAGGGAAAGACTACCCACTCCAGTGTTCTGGCCTGAAAAATTCCATGGACTATACAGTCCATGTAATCACAAAGAGTCGGACAGGACTAAGTGACTTTCACTTTTCTAGATTTACATACTAGATTGATCCCTTAATTGTTGTGTGACTTTAGACAATCTGTTTAAATTTTTAAGGCTTGATTTTCTCTACCTTTTGAAATGGGAATAATGTTAAACATAATTTACATAGTTAGCTGTTGTGATGTAGATTTTTATATTTATCTATTAATATAATAGTGAGGAATCATGGATGATTTTTTGCTTTCTACCAGAAAATAAGTTATAATACAAATGTTTCATTCTGTAGATAAATAAAACTTGGTATTTTGGAGCTCCTCATAATTGCAATGATTCAGTTTGACATTACCTTGACAGACAGAACTCACATTTTTACTGCTAGAGAAACTTTGGGATTTTTGCTTCCAGCAATATGGAGGGCTAGATTACCTACTACAAATGCACTGGATATAATGCAACAACATTTTAAAGTTCACAAGGACACTCCTCATTGTTTACAAAAAAGAAAAAGCAGCAATCTGGCATGGTAAGTCTGTATTAGATTTGTGATTGCAAGCAGGTATTTTCTGATTCAAGGAGACTTGTGTTTTCATGATTCAATACCTTTCACTTAAGCAAAGTAATCCCTATAGTCAGTTCCTTCAAAGGGATATTTGCTCAGTGAAAAGACAGGCTAGGAAAATAACATCTTCTTACCAGCAAAGATATATGACAAGGTCACTTGTTGGTCCTTGGCTCTGATTCTAGGTAGGGCAAAAAGAATGTGCTTCTTAATTTCTAAACATAACTACAACTTCATGTGAAATCTGTATTTAGATTTATATAATCTAAATCCTAGAAATTAAAATAATATGGCCATGGGTATCTGGCAGAAACAAAATTACTCTCTAGAAAGATCCACACTTAACTCACATCCCCACATTATAGGTTTAGATTAACTGAGCTTAAAATTCAAAATCATAAAACCCTCAAGAAATAAATCATCACAAATGGGAATAAATATGAACAACAATAGAGTGTGAAATGTGGTACAGCATCAATGGGAATTTTTGTTTTGCCTTTTTTTTTTAAGGTGGAATAGACTTAAGTCTATTTCTAGGTCAAGAGGAAAAACAGATTTTAGATGGGAGAGTCAGGGGAAATAATTGATGGAAATTCTGCCAATACACTGGAAGAGAGATGGAGAGCAGAGGTTGAAGGGAGAGGGCCCATTCATCCCCTGAGGAAGGGAAGCTGATGCTGCCATGTTGAGTTAGGAACAGACAAGTCCTTGACAGATTCATGGTTCAATTTTCTCAAGTAATAGGAAGACAAAGAAGGTGAGAGTGGGTAGTGGAATTGGAAGCCTGTGGAACTAGGTAAAAGTTCAGATACTGCATGAAAGAGAGAGAGATGAACAAGGAAAAGAGAAGGGCTGCTGACCAGTGTTGACAACCTGAGTATGGACACGGAAATTTGAAATATACTCATTTTGTTATGTTGTGACATATCAACCATGGAAATGTGGAGAAGCTGTAAAAACCACAATAATAATTAGAGGCACATTTAGAGCAAAGGCAAATGAGTAACTAGAATTCTTGTATCAAGAAAAAGATGAAGTTCTATTTAGTGTTCAGATTTTAAGAAAGAAGGAAATTATTATAGGAATTTTGAAGTCTTTGGTTGAAGATTATTATGTTATAAATATAATTATATACATTATATTATAATATAATATTACTACAAATTATTATAAATTTAAAAGTTTTAATCTAGAAAAAGTAAATTATTATGAAAATTTCCTCACATCTACAAATACTGGATAAATGAACTCCTACTGAATTTCTTTACTTTTTACCTGATTAAATTGATTGCCAAAATCAATTTTTTAAATTGTTTTTTTCTCTTTCTCAATGTGTATTTAGCACAACATAAAGAAAAAAAAATCAATCTTAAATCTCTTTCAAATAATATATTCAGAAAGTGGCTAGGTACTCTGCATGTTAAGTTTGAAATCTTGATAGCCAAAGAATGTGTGTATGAATTTTAAGTGGTTTCCAATATCTTCATTTCAGCTTCACTGGAATCATTCACTGTGTTAGGTGTTCTAATCATTTATTGATCTTCTGGTAACTAGCATGGCAGCTTCAACAAAAGCCCTACTGTATTTCTGTCCAGAATCCCTGCTGCACTACAGCACCTGCTGTGAAGAAAATTAAGTATGGATGAGAGATCCTTGCTGATTTCATTCCCAGCAGGCCACATGAGAGAAACACACACACACACACACACACACACACACACACACACACACACACAGAGACACACACACACAGAGACACACATACAAACTTTGGTTCAGAAGATCCTGAAGCAAAAGAGAAAATAAGGAGAAATGAGGAGGATCTTAAATGGTAAGAGAAAAAATAAGATGAAAAAGTAAACAAGATCTGACAGCTTTGAACAATTTTGAAATCCAAAGATTATAAGAAGGAAGAGTATCTCCAATAATGGTTTGGTGAGAGAGTTCAATTTGGCAAGTGCCCAGAGTCTAAGAAAGCAGTGAGTTGATCTGATTCCAGTGTTCTTGGCATCTCACATAGCTCTTTGGCAAGCACGCCTCCTCTGGAGGCTGCTAACTGCTTAGGGCCCTTCAGGGGGAGTTTATGCAGAACATTAGGTAATCTAGAGCCTTGTTTAATTTAGTTGCTATGTCCAGTTGGTTGCCAACACTTTCTTTTTGTTATCTGATACCGTTGTGATGTTAATTTTGAAGGACAGTGGGAATTAATTAGAATGAGATATATTTTAAGTCTGACTAAAATATTATCAGGGCCAAGAAACTTCTCACCCCAGATCTCTTGGACTCATTATTTTGACTCAAGCTAGGAAGCTACTATTTCCAAACCACTCAGTTGTTTAATCCATGGACAGCATGGCTACTTTGGTCCCTCTGCGCTCTGCTTCAGCTTCTCCCTTAGGGGAAGGAAGCACTTAGTTGGGGGTAACTGAAAATCAACAGAAGCATACTCGCTGAAAACATGCTTAAAGAATGTAAAATTTTTGTTCATGCATGTGACAAACTGACTGCTTCTTACAAAATGGTGGTGATATGCCATAAAAACAGGACATCTGAAGTGAGAGAAAAATAAGAATTGGGGTGTTTAAACGTCACATCATAAAGCCCATAGGATTTATTTTACAGGAAATCCCCTCAGGTCCTCATCCAGAGCTATTTTGTGTATTTTGTGTAACATTCCTACATGCCTGATTGTCTACTGTTCCAACTTACAAATGGTATATGGAATATGCAAATCTAGATAACTGTGAGAAATCCCCTATCAAGCTCCGTGAGGATAGAGGCTGTATTGATCTCATTCAGTTTTTGGATTTCCAATGCCTAGTATATGCCTACCATACAGCAGCAACATGAGAAATATTTGTTGAATGAATAAATGAATGGAAATTAATTAGAGTTATCAGGAAATCTAGATTCTTTTCCCCATTGAACCAGATGTGTGATATATCCTGAGAGACTCGAAAAAAGTCTCAGCTGTGATGCTAACAGTGTTACTTTTTAGAGGTAATTGGAATGGAAAATATTTCACCACTTTTTCCCTGAAGTCTGTCAGCTCTGTCTTGAATCACCTAAACTGTGAAATCTATTCACAACTACGTAGATTAAAAACAACTCAACCATAATCAAAATAGTGACCTCCAATAGAAAACTAATATCCTTTAATTAGCTTCTTAAGCCAGACTTTGGGCTTCTCTCATGACTCAGATGGTCAAGAATCTGCGTGCATTCCAGAGACCCAGGTTTCATCCCTGAGTCAGGAAGATCCCCTGGAGAAGGGAATGGCTACCCACTCCAGTATTCTTGCCTGGAGAATCCCATGGACAGAAGAGCCTGGTGGGCTACGGTCTATGGAGTCAGAAAAGGTTGGACAGGTCTGAGACTAACACTTTCACTTTTCTTTTCAAGCCAGGCTTATTTTTAATGTGTTTTGCATGTTTGAAACACAGCCCTTACCAAACTTAACTCTAAAGTACAATGCATATGACCTAAATCTTATCTCTATCAAGAATCTTTTAATGAAACTAATAATCTACTTATTGATTTAATTCAACACAGAGGAGCTGGTTTTATTTGACAGTGGAATACAATATCTGAAATAAAATAAAAGAGCAGGTAAGATGGAATGGAAGAAATAGAGGCAGATTATGTAGGATATTGAAGGCCATGTCTAGAATTCTGGTTACAATTCTAGGTGTAATGAGAGCCATGCAAGGGTGTTAGAAGAGTAATCTCAGTTGTTGCAGATAATTGGACTGACCTTTTCATAGTAACAACTGTAACAGATACGTTTGTGTATGTTTGTATGTATATAATTTGAAGGCATTTAATAGTAACTAAAAGCAGAGAGATTTAGGATTTAATCCTTAAAAGAAGACACTCATATGCACAGGAGATATTCACATTTATATGACCCCACCCCCTTTTTTTACACAAGTCTCTCTGCTGTCTGCATAATATAGAACATCTAGACTTAAGCAGAAAGCCAGAATACTTGAGAAATTTAAAGCTGGTGTTCAAGCATGCCAGAGTGGCTGAAAATTTGGGAGGATACACTATAAGAGGAATTCCTAGGCAAGGAGACACAAAAATATGACCTCTGTTCAAATACTTGGCTGACTTCTGGACTATTAAGTATGAGGAAGACTCCAAGAAACCCACTTAGAAAGTAGTAGCTGATAGGATGAAAAAGTGAGTAGAGATATTAGATGCTTCTCAAAGCAGAAAAGAGAAGAGCTTTGAGTTTGAGTTCTTTCAAATTAAGATTTTGATAAATTCCCAGGGTTTTTCAACTACCTATCCTAGCAAATCATAATAGTCTTCCACAAGTTCTAGGTGATCATCCAGTAATTTAACTCACTTCTAGAACAAAAATCAACAATTTTCCAGTGAAGAAAATAGATAACAGTATTTTACAATGGAACATAATACCTGGTGTGAGGTAAAAGTTATAAACATGCAAAGCATAAGAATGTGACTTTTAACCAAGGAGAGGGAGGGACATGAATCAGGTGTAAAAATTAGCATATGAGGACTTTAAACTTGATTTTATAAACATATTTAATGACCCAAAGGAAATGATGGTTATAAAGAGTGAACATGAGAAATCTCAATAAAGAAAGAAAATCTATTTAAAAAAGAAATCTTAGATTTGAAAAGTACAGTTTCTGAAATGAAAAAAAAAATCACTGAATTGACTTAACAACACTTTGGATGATGCAGACTAAAGTCAGTAACGAGAAGACAAGTCAATAAAAATGATCCAATCTGAAGATGAGAAGGAAAGCAAAGACTGGGAAAATTATCACATCTTCAATGGCCTCTGGGATATTATTGAGTGATCCAATACATGTATAGTATGAAATTCAAAAAAGAAAAAGAAGGGGAAGAAAATGTTTGAAAAACTACTGACCCAAATTGAATGAAAAATATAAATTTCCAGATAGGAAGCTCAGAATACTCTAAACAGGATAAATAAAAGAGAACCAAACTTTAGGTACATCATAGTCAAAGTTTTGGAAAAGCCAACATAAGTTTAAATTTTGGAAGTGGTCAGAGAAACAAGACACATTACATACACAGGAATAATGATGTGAATGGTGACTGTCTTCTCACCAGAAACATTGACTGAGGATAGTAGAATGACATTTTTAAAGTAGTGAAATAATATATGTATACCTCTACCATCTCTGGTTCTATATCCAGTGAAAATATTCTTCTAAAATAAAAGCAAAATATAGATGTTTTCAGATAAATGAAAGCTAACAGAATTAGTTATCATCAGGTGTGTTCTTTCAAGAAATACTAAAGAACACCCTTCAGGCCAGAGGGAAATAACACTCAATGGAAATTGAATCTACTGCAGGGGAGAAGAGAACAAGAAATGGGAAATATATATATAAGTATAAAAGACAATTTCTTTCTTCTTTCACTTCCTTTATAATACAACTGACTGAGGTTTGTGAAACATTTATAATACAAGTAAAAAAATAATAAAAATAACACAAAATAGGAGATAGTTAAATGGAATTTTATACCTATAAGATTCCTAATTTTATATGAACACACTATTAAGTATAACTAGAGTGTGATAATCCCTAGGATAACCACAACAAAATAATACAAATGGTAGTTCTAACTAAAAAGTCAATATATAAGTTAAAATAAAATAATAAAAATTATTTAATTAACTCCTCCTTCCTCCTAAGAAAGGCAAGAAAGGAGGAGCAGGGAATCAAAAAACAAAACAAAACAAAGAAATAAACCAGGGCAAATAGAAATTAAGTAGTAAAGTGGTATAATTACAATCAACCATATCAATAATTGCATTAATCATTTTTTCATTAAAAAATTATCTTTATTTAGGTTTCTGATTGAAAACATGTTCTAATCAACATAAAGAAGTAAGTAAGACATTAATTGGAAGTCTTACATCTCCCTAAATTTTGACCAAGAAATGTTAAGATTGCCACTATTAGCAGAATTCCAACTTAGTCAAGTTGTAGATAAGCTATTATGAGTGACATAGAGTGTGCACAGATACACAGAGGCCTTTAAAGACATGCTAGGACTTGGCTCTCTCCTCTTCCTTGTTGATGTCTTTCTTTGGGACAGTCCACTTTTGCTTTCCATGCCTGGTTCCAAATAAGGTCCAAAGAAGGCTCAGGGTCAACCTGATCCAACACTCTGCTGGAGGAATGCATTCTCTGACTGTTGTGCCAACAACTTTGCTTTTGCCAGGATGAAGTTCAGATTGAGATGTGCAATACAATCTAGATGAAGGTGCAGACTAGGTCAAGAACTAAAGTTGAGCAGTAACCCAAGTTAAGGCATGAATGCACACACACATACTCTCTCACACACACATGCACACGCACAGCACCCATGCTATCATGAATAGAAGATTCATTATTTATTCATCGTTTAATTTAATTGCATTAAATTTAAATGGTCTACTGGACCAATCAAAAGGTAAAGTTGATGACAGTAAAGATGGAATTAAAAGGATGAAAGGGAGAAATGCACTGGTAGTAGGTGCTTGCTATTGGTGTTCAGGAGAAGGTGTATAGTGTGAAGATTATCTGATGTAATGTGACATTGCTGTATTGTATATGTTAGAGCTTTGACTGATTTGTCAGGCTTAACTTTAAACTGCAAGTAGAACTCCCTATTATTGCTGGTTTACTTCATTCTGTGCACACTGGAAATGAAAGCACACATTCAGGTACTAAATTATCTTTCTTTTGGATGTTTACAGTCTGGAAAGCATTGAAATAGCTAAAGAATAATGAAACACGAGAACTGGGGCCAATGCACCCCTGGTTATTTCTTTCCTGAGTTATTACTTTCCTTTATATCATCCGGTACAAAATAGCATGTGTCTATTTTTAATGACACCCAGGGGATAATATTCCTCTTGGAAACTTAGAGCAATGCTTAGCAGGTTTCTCTGCAAAGGAATGCTTTTTATGTAGCATGAATCCCTCGTGCTGCCCTTTGAGTTTATTTTAAATAAATCAAGAATTTGTTGAACACCTTCTATGCACTATACACTGGGGAAGGACAATTAAAGTCAAAAGCAATATTAAAAGAGTGTCTCTATCCTTATTACAGTCAAATTTATGTGGAGGAAGATATATAAATATTCAAGTAGTTAATTAAAATGCAAGGAATATGATAAATATTAATTGGCTAGCACAAATAATAAACACAATACAAATCACTAGTGAGTGTAGGGACTGTGAAATGGGCTGATAAGGAAGAACTTCAGAGAGAACATGTGACTTTCTCTGAACCTGAAATCATAGGTAAGGTTCAGATGGTAGGAAAAAGGATGAGAACTCATTCCAAGTGAAGAAACTTGGGGAAAAATACTGTGTCACATTGAATCACATGTTGTGCTTGAAAGGCCAGACAAGCCCAACTAGAAGAGAGACTTTGAGTGGCCATGTACCAGGTTCTAAGGTAGGAAATGCAGGCTGGACAAAACCTATAGGATGCATTGAAGGTAGAATAGGTTGCTTCAGCTTTCATCAGGAAGCCACTGGTTGTGTTTGAGGGGAAAAGTCACATGGCAGACATAGTTCATCAAAACAGATTAATCTGAGTGTGAAAAGTTGCAGGGATAGGAGGGTAGAAGATTCCTCTTATTTTGCCCTTAGAATACTCAGAGGAGGAGTTGAAAAAAGCAAAGTTGTCTGTGGAAAAGAGTAAGTACATTTACTACAGTCTACCTTTAATAAGCCGATAAGGAAATGCTAATATTAATTGTGGAACTGTTTCAATGAAAATATTACACATTGTTGACTATCTGTTAATTTTTGGTTGAGAAAATTTATGTGACTTCAGTTATGATCTATTAGTAATCATATAGTTGTATCCTCTAACAGCCTAGAACTTCTTTTGGATGAACTGCACTGGGTGCCTAGGAGAAAGGGCTTGGAATTTTAAAGTCTTCATTGGTGCATCTTTATTAGCTCTCCTTTGTTCATGAGGGATAGAAGCTATCCATAAAAACTTAATTTTTTAAAATAAAAATAAATTATTAATGCCTTCATAGAGACTTTCATTCTGTATTTCATTTTGACTTCAGGCTTATTTCAATCATCTTTGTGATAAAGTGGGAACACATTTTTATCATATTTTCTATGAAAGATTTATGTAATTCAGGTACCAAAATATCTAGAACACCTGAATAAACCTGGAAACTTTATAGTGCTAATTGGCAATATGGTACCCTGCCAGATAAGCACATCAGGTGGGACTCTTAAAAAAGAAGTATCAAAAACTCTTTTTTGATAGTGGCTAAATTTGTTTACTATGAAATATTGGAAGTGAAGTTAGGGGCCAGACTGGGAGAGAATTTGAGAAGATATTTTCATGTAAAAAAAAATTTAGAGAAAAATTTATTCTTTTGAGCTTCCCTTGTGATACTGTATCACCTGATTCCATGATGCTAATGGGCATCTTAGTCAATGAAATTTTCTATGAATTCTACTCTACTTTATATATATCATCCTGGTGTATCAAGGAAGCTCTATCTATCAAAGGAAGTCCTGGGAGCAGTAATGGATAGGACTTTGCAGTGTGACGATATGACCACACTACATGTTAGAGCATTTCATGGAAAAATCTGGTACTCATTAGATTAGATATGATTTATTATACAGTTATGAATGAAAACTCTAGGAACCCATTCAATTCTGATTTCTTTTAATTTTTAGCATTTACATATTGTTTTGAATCACATGAGGTTACTAGGATTTGGTGAATCAAGAGATCATTAACTATTATCCGGAATTCTACAAATCTAATATTATTTGGAAACACTGTAGATGGTTAGAGTTACTGACTTTAGATGAATGAATGGTGTGCATCAAGATAATTTTATACACAAAGTTTAGTCATTTCTAAGACATGATTTTTGAATTACTTTCTGTTCTTACATTGCTTTAGAAGAAACACTAAAATAATCAGGCAAAATTCTCTTTCAAAAAGTATCCTGTATGTTAGAATCTGGACATGTTCTTGGCCAGGCCATTATCACCATAGATAATTCTAAGAAAAATATTCTTAACTATTTAAGAATAGCCATTCAGAGTATGAGAGTAAGAAAGTAGCCATTCAGAGATGAAACGGCTTATTCTGTCATCCAACCTCTGCTTGTTCTGAGATTTCAAGTGAATAAAATGTTAATTTCCATGAAATGAAAGCTTCCCACCTATTAATGTGAAGGATAAATATGCAAATATTCACATGTTGACTTTTATCTGCATCTCTCAATGCTTTAGAGATGTCATACTGAAAGGTTGTTGGTGAGACAGGAAATACACTAGGATTCTTGGCCTCTGGAGGAGAGGAATTCAATCTGAGCCCAGCGATGAGGATTGATTGCTCAGAACTTATGTGTAATAAAGTTCTATTAAAGAATAAAAGAGATAGAGAAATCTTCTGACATAGACATCAGAAGGGGGCAGAAAGAATGCCCCCTTGCTAGCCTTTAGCAATGTTATATAACTATCAGCAAGCTGTTAGAGAAAGGAGATGTCCCAAAATTCAGTGGCACCAGCCCCTCACCCACAACATGCATTTTGAGATAATATTGGCAACAGGTGAGTCACACTATGACTGATTGATATGAGTTTTAAGAAGAACCTATTTGAAGAAAGACAGAGTAGAGGGTAGTTCAATCAACATAGCTGAAGGAAAACATTTCCACAAGAAAATTGCGTTGGTTAGCTCAAGGATTGAGAACAGTTAAGTTCAGGTGGAAATAGGTGTCGTCATGGCAACACAGAATTTTAAGAGAAACCTCTTTTTGAATTTGTATCAGTCAGTGAGTTCAGTCGGTCAGTTGTGTCAAACTCTTTGTGACCCTATGGACTGCAGCATCACAGGCTTTCTGTCCACCACCAACTCCCGGAGTCCACTCAAACTCATGTCCTTCAAGTTAGTGATTCCATCCAACTGTCTCATCCTCTGTCGTCCCCTTTTCATCCCACCTTTCATCTCTGACCATCAGGGTCTTTTCAAATGAGTCAGTTCTTTGCATCAAGTGGCCAAAGTATTGAAGTTTCAGTTTCAGCATCAGTCATTCCAATGAATATTCAGGATTGATTTCCTTTAGGATGGACTGGTTGGATCTCCTTGCAGTCCAAAAGACTCTCAACAGTCTTCTCCAACACTACAGTTCAAAAGCATCAATTCTTTGGTGCTCAGCTTTCTTTATAGTCTAATTCTCACATCCATACCTGACTACTGGAAAAATCATAGCTTTGACTAGACAGAGTTTGTGGGCAAAGTAATGTCTCTGCTTTTTAATATGCTGTCTCTGTTGGTCATAACTTTTCTTCCAAGGACAGAGTGTCTTCTAATTTCATGGCTTCAGTCATCATCTGCAGTGATTTTGGAGCCCCCCTCCAAAATAAAGTCTGTCTGTTTCCACTGTTGCCCATCTATTTACCATGAAGTGATGGGACCAGATGCCATGATCTTAGTTTTCTGAATGTTGAGTTTTAAGCCAACTTTTTCACTCTCCTATTTCATTTTCATCAAGAGGCTCTTTAGCTCTTCATTTTCTGTCATAAGGATAGTGTCATCTGCACATCTGAGGCTATTGATATTTCTCCTGGCAATCTTGATTCCAGCTGTGCTTCATCCGGTCCAGCGTTTCTCATGACGTACTCTGCATATAAGTTAAATTAGCAGGGTGACAATATACAGCCTTGACATACTCCCTTCCTATGTCGGAACCAGTCTGTTCCATGATCAGTTCTAACTATTGCTTCTTGTCCTGTATATAGATTTCTCAGGAGGCAGGTCAGGTGGTCTGGTATTCCCATCTCTTTGAGAATTTTCCAGTTTGTTGTGATCCACACAGTCAAAGGCTTTGGCATAATCAACAAAGCAGAAGTAGATGTTATTTTGGAATTCTCTTGATTTTCAATGATCCAATGGATATTGACAATTAGATCTCTGGTTCCTCTGCCATTTTAAATCCAGCTTGAACATCTGGGGCTTCCCTTGTGGCTCAGACGGTAAAGTGTCTGTTTGTAATGCAGGAGACCCGGGTTCGATTCCTGGATTGGGAGGATCCCGTGGAGAAGGAAATGGCAGTCCACTCTAGTATTCTTGACTGGAAAATCCTGTGGATGGAGAAGCCTGGTGGGCTACTGTCCATGGGGTCGCAAAGAGTCAGACACGACTGAGCGACTTCACTTTTACTTGAACATCTGAAAGTTCATGGTTCACGAACTGTTGAAGCCTGGCTTAGAGAATTTTGAGCACTAATTTGCTAGCACATGAGATGAGTACAATTGTGCGGTAGTTTGAGCACTCTTTGGCATTGCCTTTCTTTGGGACTGGAATGAAAACTGACCTTTTCCAGTTGCTGGAGGAGTGTGTAATATCCTCAGTTCTATCTCATTGCAAGAAAAATTTGAAGTGACAGATGGACCAGCATTACAGCTCTTGGATGGACCAGTGTTACAGCTCCATGTTACAGCTTCGTTTTATTTAGAAAGTAAAGGAAAATCTATCCTTGAGGGATGAGGGTGAGCCGACCCAAAAGACGTGAAGAGAAGAGAAGCCCCTCGCTCAATTTTGGCTCCTCTTTTTATATGATTTTTCTCCTCCCAGTGAGACTGCCCTGTGGAAATTGGGCTAGCCAGGAGGGCTGTTTGTTTTACCTGAGGTTCACTAAGGTCCTTGGACCTTCCCTTGCTCTATTTTTGTGGGCTTTTCTCTTCTTTGTCTTTTAGCCACTGCAATTTAAGAAAGTAGGGAAAACCACTAGACCATTCAGGTATGATCTAAATCAAATCCCTAATGATTATACAGTGGAAGTGAGAAATATATTTAAAGGACTAAATCTGATAGACAGAGTGTCTGATGAACTATGGACAGAGGCTCCTGACATTGTACAGGAGACAGGGATTAAGACCATCTCCATGGAAAAGAAATGCAAAAAGGTGAAATGGCTGTCTGAGGAGGCCTTACAAATACCTGTGAAAAGAAGAGAAGCAGAAAGCAAAGGAGGAAAGATATTCCCATCTGAATGCAGAGTTCTAAAGAATAGCAAGGAGAGATAAAGTCTTCCTCATCTATCACTGCAAAGAAATAGAGGAAAACGACAGAATGGGAAAGACTAGAGATCTCTTCAAGAAAATTAGAGATACCAAGGGAATGTTTCATGCAAAGATGGGCTCAATAAAGGACAGAAATGGTATGGACCTAACAGAAGCAGAAGATATTAAGAACAGATGGCAAGAATATACAGAAGAACTGTACAAAAAAGATCTTCATAACCCAAATAATCACGATGGTATGCTCACTCACCTAGAGCCAGACATCCTGGAATGTGAAATCAAGAGGGCCTTAGAAAGCATCACTATGAACAAAGCTAGTGGAGGTGATGGAATTCCAGTTGAGCTATTTCAAATCCTAAAAGATGATGCTGTGAAAGTCCTGCACTCAATATGCCATCAAATTTGGAAAACTCAGCAATGGCCAAAGGACTGGAAAAGGTCACTTTTCATTCCAATCTCAAAGAAAGGCAATGCAAAAGAATGTTCAAACTACGGCATAAGTGCACTCATCTCACATACTAGTAAACTAATGCTTAAAATTCTCCAAACCAGGCTTCAGCAATATGTGAACCATGAACTTCTAGATGTTCAAGCTGGTTTTAGAAAAGGCAGAGGAACCAGAGATCAAATTGCTAACATTGCTGGATCATCAAAAAAGCAAGAGAGTTCCAGAAAAACACCTATTTCTGTTTTATTGACTATGCCAAAGCCTTTGACTATATCACAATAAACTGTGGAAAATTCTGAAAGAGATGGGAATAATAGACCACCTGATCTGTCTCTTGAGAAACCTGTATGCAGGTCAGGAAGCAACAGTTAGAACTGGACATGAAACAGCAGACTGGTTCCAAATAGGAAAAGGAGTACATCAAGCTGTATATTGTCACCCTGCTTATTTAACTTATATGCAGAGTACATCATGAGAAACGCTCGGCTGGATGAAGCACAAGCTGGAATCAGGATTGCTGAGAGAAGTATCAGTAACCTCAGATATACAAATGAAACACCACCCTTATAGCAGAAAGTGAAGAGGAACTAAAGAGCCTCTTGATGAAAGTGAAAGAGGAGAGTGAAAAAGTTGGCTTAAAACTCAACATTCAGAAAAATGAAGATCATGGCATCTGGTCCCATCACTTCATGGGAAATAGAAGGGGAAATTGTGGAAACAGTGTCAGACTTATTTATTTATTTATTTGGACTCTAAAATCGCTGCAGATGGTGATTGCTGCCATGAAATTAAAAGATGCTTACTCCTTGGGAGGAAAGTTATGACTAACCCAGACAGCATATTGGGACAGGAATTTGTCCATTAAAATCACCTGTCCCTCACAAGAGTCTAAGTCCAGATTGGTAAACTTTTAGAGGGCCTCTTTTAGCTTTTCCAAAAAGGCAATGGGGTTCTCATTGGGCTCCTGAGTTATTGCTGAGACTGGGCACAGTCCCAGAAGTAATAGGCTTCCTTTTATTTCCATGGGTGGACTTCCTTAGGGGTGAGTTATTTTGAAACTTATTCCACCCAATACTGCAGCAACCTGAGAGCCAGGTGTCCCTAGGTCAGGGTGCAGATCCCCAGGCAAGCTGAGGCATGACAGCCTCCTGGAGATTGAATCCCCAGGCACGTCGAGGCAGGTTGGCCTCCTGAGAATTGGGTCCCTGGGCAGGTCGAGTCGTGTCAGCCTCCTGGGACCCTGGACTGGTGGATCCCCAAGAAGGCTGAGGCATGACAACCTTCTGAGGACCAGATCCCTAGGCAGGACAAGACAGGTTGACCTCCTGGGACCCCCTGGACTGGCAGATCCTTGAGCATGGCAACCTCCCAGGGACCAGATCCCTAGGCAGGTCAAGGTAGGTTGACTTCCTGGGATCCTGGGCTGAGGCGTGACAACCTCCTGTGGCCTGGATCCCTAGGCAGGTCGAGGCAGGTCTACCTCCTGGGATCCTCAGGCTGGAGTTGGGCATCCCCAAGGTCTCCAATGTGACCAGTGCTGGGTAGGATTAAGGGGGTGTAATTTTAATTTATTGCCAGTTTGTTCACTGCAGATGGGAATAGATATCATGATGTAAAGCAACCCAAGCCTGTGCCCTGAGACTGGGAACCTGGTGAAGCAGCCATAAGCCTTATCCTCTTCCTGCTCTGAGGGAATGTAAGGTATTGATTTCTTCCCCTAGTCCTCCATAAGAGCAGTTTAGGGTGTTTGCAATGGTAAACATTTGATTGTCATAGACCCATTTTAGGTTATAACAGAAGTAATGACAAAGGAGCAGGTTACCTGGTCCTGTTAGGGGCATCAAGAGTATTTTAATAATAGGCTGGGTGGAGTGATGTTGCCTACAAGGGGGCAGGGTCTTATTTGTAGAAGTTAGTAAATGGCTTAAGAACAAATTGATAAGAGGCAACAGACTAGATGTTCCATTAAAGTGGAGTGAGATTTGACCTGAGGGTATGTTTATAACTTTAGGAAAAGGGTAGTAAGGGTTTGGGCCCAAACGGTCTGCAGGGCTAATTCCCAAAGTGCAAACATTATTCCTGGAAGCACAACTGCCTTTGAACAGATGCCAACAGATGGACTTCTAGCGAGCATTGTGTGCCTGTCTCCTGCCCCAGCGGGTTCACTGAGAGATGCTGATGTTGCATATGTGTAGGAAACATGGAAGATGAAGGCCTGAATGTCTAGAGGGATTGGATATTAAACAGCATTTCCTTCCCAAGGGCCAGCTATTTTCTGGTTGTTCCTCCATAAGATTGTAAAGGCATCATTGTGGGCCTGGATGGGGCTCAGGAAAAGAGCCTGAAACAGGAGAGAAGCGGGCAGGGTACAGCTTTTGACAGAATGACATAGCACAAGGGCATAACATAAATGAAATAAAAACAAATGTGTCTAAGATGACAAGTCAAATTCAACTAAACCTTGATCCCCAATCTGCAAGCTAAATGACACACCCAGAGGTGGCAGGACAGTTCCAAGACACTCTCAAAAGACAGAGGAGTGGGTGGTTCCCCAATGGTTGGGATGATCCTCCCACTCATTAGCATATGAATTCACCTAGCTATGATGGCCCACACCCCTGGAGTGTGCCTCTCTCTGAATCCAAACAAATCCACCTCTTACCTCTATTGCTGTGTCTCTAACTGAATTTTTGCAATGAGACATTAGAGCCTGAGCTTCATTAGATCCTGAAGCCAGGCACCAAGGATTTTGGCCAGGCTCAAGTCCCAGGAGAGAGGAGCTGAAGGACGGGAGGAAAAAGAAATGGAAGAAACGTACTGAGGAATCCCTTCATAACCTGCTGGAAAATCTGCTAAATACCTGACCTGTGCTCACAGTTTTCATTGACCTGATCCTTGGCACAAAGAAAATTAAAGACAGAAGAACCCCCACCAGATTGGGTAATAGCTACTGGGGCCCAGCAGATAGTGGAGGCTTTGGGCACACTGAGAAATAGCCCCTGCCATAATCCCTCAATTGCACCTACTGCCACTAGCCTGTTCACGGGGGATTTGAGAAAACAAGAAATGAGCTTGTAAAGGAATTAAGATTTTGTTAGGCATATGTCCTTCCAGCCAGAGGACGAGGACTTCCTACATTAACTGGAGGGCTTCTGGAATCTGAAACTGAGCCATGTGAGATTTCTGCTGAGTTCGGTTTTCACTGTTCCCGTTTCAGGTACACTGGGCTTCTTGTCAACTTTCCCTTTGGTGGGTTTTCTTCACGTTCAACTTTCACCATGGGAGCTTTCACTGAGTTGGGCTCCTGCTGTGTTTGGCCTGCTCCTGGTGGGGGCCATGCTAAGGTTGTTTCAGCCAGGTTAAATCCAAGAAATGGCACCATAGATGTTGGGGAAGGGTGTAATTTCTTTGGTTCTTTCTCGTCGCAACAAAAATTTGAAGTGATGGGCAGACCAATGTTAGAGCCCTTGGATGGACCAGTGTTACAGCTCTGTGTTACAGCTCAGTTATATTTACAAAGTAAAGGAAAATACATCCTCGAGGCGTGTGGGAAGGCCAACCCAAAAGATGCAAAAAGAAGAGAGGCCCCAGCCCAATTCTGGCTCCTCTTTTCCTATGTTTTTTCTCCTCCCTGTGGGCCTGCCCTATGTAAATTGGGCTAGCTAAGAGTGCTGTTTGTTTCACCTGAGGTCCTCACTCTGGTCCTAGGACCTTTCTTTGTTCTATTTTTGCAGGGGTTTCCCTTCTTTGTCTTTTAGCCACAGCCATTTTGGACTCCTTTTTCCTACTCTAACTACCTAACAGCCCTGAGGCCCTTGCTGAGTTTTCCAAATTTGCTGGCATACTGGGTGCAGCGCTTTCACAGAATCATCTTTTAGGATATGAAATAGCTCAATTGGAATTCCATCACCTCCACTAGCTTTGTTCATAGTGATGCTTCATAAGGCCCACTTGACTTCTGTCTTTTTGTGCCCATCTTTGCATGAAATGTTCCTTTGGTATCTCTGATTTTCTTGAAGAGATCTCTGGTCTTTCCCATTCTATTGTTTTCCTCTATTTCTTTGCAATGATCGCTGAGGAAGGCTTTCTTATCTCTCCTTGCTATTCTTTTTTTTTTTTTAATTGTTTTTGCCATACATTGTCATGATATCACCATGGGTTTACATATGCTTCCCCTCTGGAACCCCCCTCCCTCCTCCCTCCCCCCAGGGAAATCTCGCTGCACCAGCCCCGAGCATCAATCCTGGGCTGGTGATTGATTAGACACATGACAATTAACATGCTTCAATGCCCTTCTCCCATATCATCCCACCCTTACCCTCATCCACAAAGTCCACGAGTCTATTCTATACATCCTTGCTATTCTTTAGAACTCTGCATTCAAATGGGTGTATCTTTCCTTTTCTCCTTTGTCTTTCTCTTCTCTTTTTTCTCAGTTATTTGTAAGGCCTCCTCAGACAGGCATTTTGCCTTTTTGCACTTCTTTTCTTGCGGATGGTCTTGATCCCTGCCTCCTGTACAATGTCATGAACCTCTGTCCATAGGTTTTTCAGGCACTCCATCTATCAGATCTAATCTCTTGAATCTATTTCTCACTTCCACTGTATAATCATAAGGGATTTTATTTAGGTCATACCTTAATGGTTTAGTGGTTTCACCTACTTCTTCAATTTAAGTCTGAATTTGGCAATAGGTGATCCACAGTCAGCTCCCAGTCTTGCTTTTGCTGACTATATAGAACTTCTTCATCTTTGACTGCAAAGAATATAATCAATCTGATTTTGGTATTGACCATCTGGTCATGTCCATGTGTAGAGTCTTCTCTTGTGTTGTTGGAAGACAGTGTTTGTTATGACCAATGCATTCTCTTAGCAAAACTCTATTAGCCTTTGTCCTGCTTCATTCTGTCCCCCGAGGCCAAATTTGCCTGTTACTCCACATATTTCTTGACTTCCTACTTTTGCATTCCAGTCCCCTATAATGAAAAGTACATCTTTTTGTGGTGTTAGTTATAGAAGTTCTTGTAGGTCTTCATAGAACTATTCAATTTCAGCTTATTTGGCATTGCTGGTTGGGGCATAGACTTGGATTACTGTGATATTGAATGGTTTGCCTTGGAAGAAAACCAAGATCATTCCTTTGTTTTTGAGATTGTACCGAAGTACTGAATTTTGGATTCTTTTGTTGACTATGAGGCCTACTCCATTTCTTCTAAGGGATTCCTGCCCACAGTAGTAGATGTAATGGTCAACTGAATTAAATTCACCCATTCCAGACCATTTTAGTTCTCTGATCCCTAAAATGTCTATGTTCACTCTTGCCATCTCCTGTTTGACCACTTCCAATTTGCCTTGATTCATGGACCTAACATTCCAGGTTCCTATGCAATATTGTTCTTTATAGCATCGGTCTTTACTTCCATCACCAGTCACATCCCAACTGAGCATTGTTTTTGCTTTGGCTCCATCTCTTCATTCTTTCTGGAGTTTTTTTTTTTTTTTTTCCCACTGAGAGTACTATGCTACTGCTAGCATATCGGGCACCTACAGACCTGAGGAGTTCATCTTTCAGTGTTCTATCTTCTTGCCTTTTCATACTGTTCATGGAGTTTTCAAGGCAAGAATATTGAAGTGGTTTGCCATTCCCTTCTCCAATGGACCACGTTTTACCAGAACTCTCCACCATGACCCTTCCATCTTGGGTGGCCATACACAGCAGAGCTTATAGTTTCATTGAGTTAGACAAGGCTGTGGTCCATGTGATTAGATTGGTTAGTTTTCTGTGATTGTCATTTTCAGTCTGTCTGCCCTCTGATGGAGAAGGATAAGAGGTTTATGGAAGCTTCCTGATGAGAGGGACTGACAGGGGAAACTGGATCTTGTTCTGATGGGCGAGGCCATGCTCAGTAAATCTTAAATTTGTATAGAGAAGGGGAAAGAAATCTAACACCTGTTTGTTTCCTCCTGCCTCTTAAAAGAGAGATAAAAAATGTCTGATGCTTTCAGCCTATTTCCTCTGTTTGGAGACCCTTGGCCTTCCTGCCTATTACCCTCTCACTACTTTGCCATGACTCTCTTTCCGATTATTTTCACTTGCTTTTGTGAGTGTGTGTGGGTTTTTGATTTCAGGAATGTATCACTATGCTTCCTTATATTTCCCCCCTTTTTTTCAGCTTCCCATAGCTTATGAATCCTTTCCTCATAAATTTATCTGCCTATTTGAAGTAGAATATTAACAAAAAACATTAAAAAAAGACATTCAAAAGTACTACATAAAAGATATCATAAAATTGCTTCAAATACTCAATTCAGTATAGTGTTTGCAGAACTAAAACTTGGTTTTCCTTTTCTTCAAAAGAGTGGAATAGTTCTGAGTTTGACTGTAGCAGAGCAAAACCATGGTAATATAGGGAGGAAGAACTAGAGAAACTTTCATCACTTTCATGTTTCTTTTCCTCGATCCAGCCTTCTAGAACAAACGGGATACAATATTACCTAATTGTGATGCCTGTTCCTAATTGAAATCTATATTTTTTTGTGGTTGAATTTAGATACATATAATCAAATCTTATTGTTTTGGGAACATAGATATCCAAATTTTTATCTCAGCTCTGTTTCCATATGTACTATATGAGAGTTCAGCCACTTCATCAGGGGAGTTGTAGTGATCATACCACTTCTCCAGGATAATTGGGAACTTGGGTTGCCAGAGTCTAATGATGGGCATGCCAACTTTCATCCCTTTCAGATTTCCAACTACCTGTTGGACAGTAGCTAAAATACTGGAAGTTAAATTTTATAAATGCATAATATTTTTTCTTTTTGCATTCTTTTTTTTCCATTTTTTTATTACCAATTCTTTTTTTATTAGTTTTGCCATACAATGACATGATATCGCCATGGGTTTACATATGCTAAAAAATTTCTGCTGTACAGTAAAGTGAGTCAGCTACACATAAACATATACCCACTTTTTTGGGGGATTTCCTTTTTATTTAAATCACCACAGAGCACTGAGTAGAGCTCCCTGTGCTATATAGGCAGTTCTTATTAGTTGTCTATTTTATACATAGTAGTGTATATATTGGAGAAGGCAATGGCACCCCACTCCAGTACTCCTGCCTGGAAACTCCCATGGATGGAGGAGCCTGCTAGGCTGCAGTCCATGGGGTCACAAAGAGTCGAACACGACTGAGCGACTTCACTTTCACTTTTCATTCTCATGCATTGGAGAAGGAAATGGCAACTCACTCCAGTGTTCTTGCCTGGAGAATCCTGGGACTGAAGAGCCTGGTAGGCTGCCGTCTATGGGGTCACACAGAGTTGGAGAAACCGAAGCAACTTAGCAGCAGCAGCAGTGTATATATGCCAATCTCAATCTCCCACTCCATTTATATATTTTTTAATGTAAGGCTTTCTAACAAATGATCTAAAATATCTCCAGTGTTCCCATGATTATTTTATACTATTCATATTGTAGGTGGGACAATTGCACATATGGAATGATTCTACTTCTGGGGTTTGTAGATGCATACTAAGTGGACCAGAATATAGGGAAGAATTGTGAAAACAATGACAACATAAAGTTTGCTTCAGTTCAGTTCAGTTCTGTTGCTCAGTCATGTCCGACTCTGTGACCCCATGGAGTGCAACACGCCAGGCCTCCCTGTCTATCACTGACTCCCAGAGTCCATTCAGACTCATGTCCATTGAGTTGGTGATGCCATCCAACCATCTCATCCTCTGTCATCCACTACTCCCACCTTCAATCTTTCCTAGCATCAAGCTCTTTTCAAATGAGTCAATTCTTTGCCTCAGGTGGCCAAAGTATTGGAATTTCAGCTTCAGCATCAGTTCTTCCAATAAACATTCAGGATTCATTTCCTTTAGGATGAACTGGTTGGATCTCCTTATAGTCTAAGGGACTCTCAAGAATCTTTTCCAACACCACAGTTCAAAAACATCAATTCTTTGGTGCTCAGTTTTCTTTATATTCCAACTCTCACATCCATACATGACTACTGGAAAAACCATAACTTTGACTAGACAGACCTTTGTTGGCAAAGTAATGTCTCTGCTTTTTAATATGCTGTCTAGGTTGGTCATAACTTTTCTTCCAAGGAGCAAGTGTCTTTTAATTTCATGGTTGTGGTCACCATCTGCAGTGATTTTGGAGCCCAAGAAAATAAAGCCGGTCACTGTTTCTACTGTTTCCCCATCTATTTGCCATGAAGTGATGGGACCGGTTGCAATGATTTTAGTTTTATGAATGTAGAGTTTTAAGCCAAATGTTTCACTCTCCTCTTTCACTTTCATCAAGAGGCTCTTTAGTTCTTCACTTTCTGCCATAAGGGTGGTGTCATCTGCATATCTGAGGCTATTAATATTTCTCTCTTGATTCCAGCTTGTGCTTCTTCTAGTCCAGTGTTTCTCATGATATACTCTGCATATAAGTTCAATTAGCAGGGTAACAATATACAGCCTTGACGTACTCCTTTCCTGATCTGGAACCAGTGTTTTATTCCATGCCCATTTCTAACTATTGCTTCTTGATCTGCATATAGATTTCTGAGGAGGCAGGTCAGGTGGTCTGCCATTCCCTTCTCTTTAAGAATTTTCCATGGTTTGTTGTGATTCACAGAATCAAAGTCTTTGACATATTCAATAAAGCAGAAGTAGATGTTTTTCTGAAACTCTCTTGCTTTTTTGATGATCCAATGGATGTTGGCAATTTGATCTCTGGTTCCTCTGCCTTTTCTAAAACCAGCTTGAACACCTGGAAGTTCATGGTTCACATATTGTTGAGGCCTGGCTTGGAGGATTTTGAGCATTATTTTGCTACCATGTGAGATGAGTGCAACGGTGCAGTAGTATGCGCATTCTTTGGCATTTCCTTTCTTTCGGATTGCAATGAAAACTGACCTTTTCCAGCCCTGTGCCCACTGCTGAGTTTTCCAAATTTGCTGGCATATTGGGTGCAGCACTTTCACAGCATCATTTTTTAGGGTTTGAAATAGCTCAACTGGAATTCCATCACCTCCACTAGCTTTGTTGGTAGTGAAGCTTCCTAAGTCCCTCTTGACTTTGCCTTCCAGGATGTCTGGCTCTAGATGAGTGATCACACCATCATGATTATCTGTATCATTAAGATTTTTTTGTATAGTTCTTCTGTGTATACTTGCCACCTCTTCTTAATATCTTCTGCTTCTGTTAGGTCCATACCATTTATAAGAATCAAAGACAGTAAGAGTTGCCAAAAGCAACATGTTAGCAAGAGAGATTTGAAGGTTGGAAAGAAATACTCATCACAAAATAATGGAAAATGTAGAAAACTTTGATATATTTATTGATGGAGGTTTTCTTTTTACCTAAGGGATAGTATTAGGAAACATTCTTTCCTTTGGGATGAAAATAACAAAACACTTTTTCTTCTGTTTTTCATGAAATTTCTAATTATAACCAACGAATGTAACTAGTTGCTATGTCCTATCCTCCACTGTGTAATGTCAATCCTTGAATGCTAACAATAGTTTTCCCAAAGGTATGTGCACAGAGAGGGAAAGAGAGAGGTGCTGAGGCTCTTGGAAAGAACTCATTCATACACCATCTGGTCTCTCTTCTCCTGAAGAAGTAAATGGTTTATCTGGGCATGGCAGATGGGACTCTGACCCCCAGGCATGGGTGATAGGCTGAAAGGCAAGATGTCTGACTCCTGTTCATTCCCATTGTGTTCTGAGTGAAGGATTATTCTAGTGCATTACCCGTGATAGATAACTGCTTTAAAAATATTAATTATGAAGGACGCTATTTATTTCTACTTTGAATTACTTTCACCTTTTTTGCCTGATCCTATTTATTTTATATAAAATAGATAAATAACCAATTTACTTTATAGAATTTTAAAATGACATTTGGAATGCATGTCCAAGTTCTATTTTTGCAGTCTTTCACCTTCACTGCCTTTGTAACATTTACTAAATACTCGTCTCTAGATGGCAGCATTTCAAGCCTTTCTAATACATTATATAAAAACATATAAAAGGAGGTGTTCCTGAGTGTGGCTAGTGATTATTTGGGGGAAGCCTGGTAAGAGAACCTAATTGCTGACAAAAATCAAGGACTTGTTGAATTTTCAGGGTGTGTTTGGCATTAATAAAATCCAAAGTGGCAAGGAAAACAATTGCCCACAAAATAAAAGAAGACTGTGTTTTTGTTCAGAGCTGGGCCTTCCAAGGACCATCAGTGTGATTCTCCATCCACCATGCTGATTAGAGTTCTGGTGGAAAGAAAATCCTATCCAATCATCCTTCTCAGAGCGTGTGAGTGCAAAGAGCATTCTCTGCTGTGACATCTGTGTGGCTTCTTAACCAAGGTGGCAAGGGAGAGGGGGAACTAGGACCTTGCCTAGGCTGCATGCCTTGGACAATAACAGATTGGATGCCTATCATTACAATTGTCATTTATTGCCTGTTTATTCTATGCTTGCTTCAATCTGTTCACTTGGTAAGTTCTTATGGATTTATTCCTTACAATAACCCCAACAGGTAGACATTGCTATTCTCCATTTGCAAATGGTGTACTAATGTGCTGAGAAGTTAAGCAACCTTGTGCAAGATAACACATCCAGAAAAGTGGCAGAGCTGGGATTTGAACTTGACCATCATGCTGCAGAGATTTTCGACTCATCTACCAAGCCATGGGCTTTCCTAGTGGCTCAACAGTAAAGAATCCACTTGCAATACAGGAGATGTGGATTCAATCCCTGGATTAAGAATATCCCCTGGAGGAGGAAATGGCAGCCTACTCCAGTATTCTTGCCTGGGAAATTTTGTGGACAGCGGAGCCTGGTGAACTACAGTCCACAGGGTTGCAAAGAGTCAGAAACAACTGAGCAACTGAGCATGCACACACCAAGCTACACTGTGCCATCCTAGCTGGAAAAGGCCTGGAGGGAGTGAGAAAAGTACAACAGAAGGTATAGTGAAGCTTTATTGGGCTTAGGGGAGAAACATCACTTCTTTATGCTCAATGGCCTATAGAGTATTCTTCTAAAGGTTTTGAGACTACTTTCTTACCTGGTACTTAAATTCAGTTCAGCATACCTTTATTGAGTGCCTCTTGTGATCTAGGAATCATGGAATGTGCTAGGAACAGCAAGACAGGTAAGACACAGATAACAATCTGCATTAAATCTTGGAAAGATGTTCTTTATTTTATAAATGTCCTCAGATGCATTCTTTGCTGATGCCCTTAAAGCAGCAGAATGATATAGTGAAAATTCACCGTTCCAAATGTGTGCCTGTTTCTTAGTAGAGGTCAATCTCCCTTTTTGTTCACATCTCAAATCATTCAGGGAAGTGCAACTGAAGATGTTTGTATCAGATGAATTTAATTCCTAGGATGCTCTCTGGCCATCAGTAGCAGGTCATGGCTGCTTAAAGCTGTTTATTAACCTGCTGGCTTACTGAGCTTAGACCACAGATATGCAATAACTGAAACAGAAGGATAAGAGCCAACTGTCTTCTTCCATCCCTGTATTTTAGATTTTTTTTTTTGACTCTTGACTTCACTTGTTCTCTAAAATAGCAAATAGCATGTAGAAAAAGCCATCATCTGATAGTCATGCAAAAATGGCAAGGTGATACTGCCTCTCTAGTAATAAAGGCATCATCTGAAATATTTACCACCATCAAATTCTGTAAATTCCACAAAATAATAAATAAATGGAAATCTCATTTTTCATCTGTTTAGCAGCAACTGCACGTCTTGATTCTATGATTATTTTCAACAGTGATTTTGAGCAATTAATTAGGAATTAGAAAATGTGAAAGAAGATGCTGTAACTTCACAGATAGCATGTTTGAAGAAAGGACTTACTATTTCTATGTCTCTAAAATCTATGGGTTAAGTGAGAGCTTTATAGATTAAGATAATTTAGGGCCATGCTGTTGGCTCTCCAAGTATTTCATGAGAGCTACAGCACTAATCAGGTCAGGCCTTAGGCTAAGTAGTTGATATGAATCATCTCATTTAATTCTCTCAAATACATCTTTTTCATTTGTGGAAACAGACTCACAGGTTATTTGTTCAAGGTTGTGTGTGTCTTTTGTGTGTATGTGTGTGTGAAATTTCTTCAGTTGTGTCTGACTCTTTGCAAATCCTATGGACTCTTCTGTCCCTGCCAGGCCTTTCTGTCCATGGGATTGTCTAAGCAAGAATAGTGGAGTGGACTTTCATGCCCTCCTCCAGGGTATCTTCCAGTAATCAAACTCTTGTCTCTAATGTCTTCTGCATTAGCAGGTGGGTTCTTTACCACTAGTGCCACCTAGGTGTTCAAGGTTCAGTTCAGTTCAGTTTAGTTGCGCAGTTGTGTCTGACTCTTTGTGACCCCATGAATTGCAGCTCACCAGGCCTCTTTGGCCATCACCAACTCCTGGAGCCTACCCAAACCCATGTCTATTGAGTCAGTGATGCCATCCAGCCATCTCATCCTCTGTCGTACCCTTCTCCTCCTGCTCCCAATCCTTCCCAGCATTAGGGTCTTTTCCAATGAGTCAACTCTTCACATGAGGTGGCCAAAGTATTGGAGTTTCAGCTTCAACATCAGTCCTTCCAATGAACACCGAGGACTGGTCTCCTTTAGGATGGACTTGTTGGATCTCCTTGCAGTCCAAGGGACTCTCAAGAGTCTTTTCCAACAGCACAGTTCATAAGGATCAATTCTTTGGTGCTGAGCTTTCTTCACCATCCAACTCTCACACCCATACATGACTAGTGGAAAAACTATAGCCTTGACTAGAGGGACTTTTGTTGGCAAAGTAATGTCTCTGCTTTTTAATATGCTATCTAGGTTGGTCATAACTTTTCCTTCCAAGGAGTAGGAGTCTTTTCAGTTCATGGCTGCAATTACTATCTACAGTGATTTTGGAGCCCCCCAAAATAAAGTCTGACACTGTTTCCACTGTTTCCCCATCTGTTTCCCATGAAGTGATGGGACCAGAAGCCACGATCTTAGTTTTCTGAATGTTGAGCTTTAAGCTCTCCTCTTTCACTTTTATCAAGAGGCTTTTTAGTTCCTCTTCACTTTCTGCCATAAGGGTGGTGTAATCTGCATATCTGAGGTTATTGATATTTCTCCTGGCAATCTTGATTCCAGCTTGTGCTTCTTCAAGCCCAGTGTTTCTCATGATGTACTCTGCATAGAAGTTAAATAAGTAGAGTGACAATATACTGCCTTGATGTACTCCTTTTCCTATTTGGAACCAGTCTGTTGTTCCATACCCAGTTCTAACTGTAGCTTCCTGACCTGCATACAAGTTTCTCAAGAGACAGGTCAGATGGTCTGGTATGCCCATCTCTTTCAAAAGTTTCCACAGGTTATTGTAATACACGTAGTCAAAAACTTTGGCATAGTCAATAAAGCAGAAATAGATGTTTTTTCTGAAACTCTCTTGCTTTTTTGATGATCCAGCAGATGTTGGCAATTTGATCTCTGGTTCCTCTGCCTTTTCTAAAACCAGCTTGAACATCTGGAAGTTCATGGTTCACATATTGCTGAAGCCTGGCTTGGAGAATTTTGAGCATTACTTTACTAGTGTGTCAAATGAATGCAAATGTGCAGTAGTTTGAGCATTCTTTGGCACTGACTTTCTTTGGGACTGGAATGAAAAGTGACCTTTTCCAGTCCTGTGGCCATTGCTGAGTTTTCCAAATTTGCTGGCATATTGAGTGCAGCACTTTCACAGCATCATCTTTCAGGATTTGAAATAGCTCAACTGGAATTCCATCACCTCCACTAGCTTTGTTGGTAGTGATACTTTCTAAGATCCACTTGACTTCACATTCCAGGATGTCTGGCTCTAGGTGAGTGATCACACCATCATGATTATTTGGGTCATGAAGATCTTTTTTTGTAAAGTTCTTCTGTGTATTCTTGCCATTTTTTCTTAATATCTTCTGCTTCTGTTAGGTCCACACCATTTCTATTCTTTATCGAACTCATCTTTGTCTGAAATGTCCCCTTGGTGTCTCTAATTTTCTTGAAGAGGTTTCTAGTCTTTTCCATTCTGTTGTTTTCCTCTATTTCTTTGCACTGATCACTGAGGAAGGCTTTCTTATCTCTCCTTGTTATTCTTTGGAACTCTGCATTCAGATGGGAATATTTTTCCTTTTCTCCTTTACTTTTCACTTCTCTTCTTTCACTGCTATTTGTAAGGCCTCTTCAGACAACCATTTTGCTTTTTTATATTTCTTTTCCATGGGGATGTTCTTAATCCCTGTCTCCTGTACAATGTCAGGAACCTCTGTCCATGGTTCATCACACACTCTGTCTATCAGATCTAGTCCCTGAATCTATTTCTCACTTCCACTGTATAATCATAAGGGATTTGATTTAGGTCATATGTGAATGGTCTAGTGGTTTTCCCTACTTTCTTCAATTTCATTCTGAATTTGGCAAGTTCAAGGAGCGGTGGCTGTGGGGCGGGGAGGAGCTACTCCATGTTCAAGGTCAGGTGCAGGGGCCATGAGGAAATACCCCTTGTCCAAGGTAAGGAGCAGCGGCTGCGCTTTGCTGGAATAGCCGTGAAGAGATATCCCACGTCCAAGGTAAGAGAAACCCAAGTAAGACATTACGTGTTGCAAGAGGGCATCAGAGGGCAGACACACTGAAACCATAAAACCAGAAAACTCGCCAATCTGACTACACAGACCACAGCCTTATCTAACTCAGTGCAACTAGGCCATGCCCTTAGGGGCCACCCAAGATGGTCAGGTCATGGTGAAGAGGTCTGACAGATTGTGGTCCACTGGAGAAGGGAATGGCAAACCACTTCAGTATTCTTGCCTTGAGAACTCCATGTAAAGTATGAAAAGGCAAAAAGTTAGGACACTGAAAGATGAACTCCCCAGATCGATAGGTGCCCGATATGCTACTGGAGATCAGTGGAGAAATAACTCCAGAAAGAATGAAGGGATGGAGCCAAAGCAGAAACAATACCCAGTTGTGGATGTGACTTGTGATAGAAGCAAGGTCCGATGCTGTAAGGAGCAATTTTGCATAGGAAGCTGGAATGTTAGGTCCATGAATCAAGGCAAATTCGAAGTGGTCAAACAGGAGATGGCAAGAATGAATGTCGACATTCTAGGAATCAGCGAACTGAGATGGACTGGAATGGGTGAATTTAACTCAGATGACCATTATATCTACTACTGTGGGCAGGAATCCCTTAGAAGAAATGGAGTAGCCATCATGGTCAACAAAAGAGTCCGACATGCAGTACTTGGATGCAATCTCAAAAATGACAGAATAATCACTGTTCATTTCCAAGGCAAACCATTCAATATCACAGTAATCCAAGCTTATGCCCCAACCAGTAACACTGGAGAAGCTAAAGTTGAAAGGTTCTATGAAGTCCTACAAGACCTTTTAGAACTAACACCCCAAAAAGTCCTTTTTATTATAGGGGACTTGAATGCAAAAGTAGGAAGTCAGGAAATACCTGGAGTAACAGGCAAATTTGGCCTTGGAGTACAGAATGAAGCAGGGCAAAGGCTAATAGAGTTTTGCTAAGAGAATGCACTGGTCATAGCAAACACCCTCTTCCAACACACAAGAGAAGGCTCAACACATGGACTTCACCAGATGATCAACACGAAATCAGATTGACCATATTCTTTGCAGCCAAAGAGGGAGAAGCTCTATACAGTCAGCACAAACAAGACTGGGAGATGACTGCGGCACAGATCATGAATTCCTTATTGCCAAATTTAGGCTGAAATTGAAGAAAGTAGGGAAAACCAGTAGACCATTCAGGTGCTATTCAAGGTTACATAGATAATTGTGGCAGAGGGGGACTCCCAAACTGGGAGATTTATCTAACCAGTCTATGCCCATGGTTACTTTCCCATTCTCTCTAACAAAGTCACTTTATTTATTATTATTAAGATGATTTTTAATTAATTAATTAATTACTTTTCTAGCTGTGCCTTGAAACATGCTGATCATATTTCCCCAACCAGGGATGGAACCTGAGTGCCCTGCATTGGTAGTGAGGAGGACTACCAGGGAAGTCCCCACTTTATTTATTGATTGTAGTTAGTGCCCACCAATTTAGCATATCACAGCTATAAGCCTTTCCTGATTTCCTGAATTTTTGTGGATTTATTGTAAGAAATAAATTCATCCCCAAATTATATACTTACTGTTCATATAAGTAAGACCTTTTCATTTTACATTTTTACATTTCAATTTAAAATTGTGTTGCAGTTTCATTAGTGTCAGTTATCAATTGATATAATAAATTACTCTAAAACTATGTGGCCTAAAACAACAGCCATTACTTATTATTTCTCATGGTTCCTGTGGGTTAGGAATTCAGAGAGGACACAACAGGGATAGCTTGTTTCAGCTCCATGATCTCTGGAGCCTTACCTGAAGCTGGAATCATTTAGAGGCTTGCTCACTCTCCTGTCTGGAAGGTGATGCTAGCTGTCAAACTAGTGTCTACTGTGGCTTTGGTTGGAGCATCTGTATGGAACCTATGACAGTCCTGAGTTTTCCTCATAGCATAATGGCAAGTTCCAAGGGCAAATATTCCAAGAGAGTACATCAATGCAGAAGCCACATTATCTTTTATTGGGAGGGGAGGAAGGCGGGCAGTGGTGGTACAGTTTTATTAAGACATAATGCACTCTTATGGCAGAAAGCAAAGAAGAACTAAGGACCCTCTTGATGAAAATGAAAGAGGAGAGTGAAAAAATAAAAAGCTGGCTTAAATCTCAACATTCAGAAAACTAAGATCATGGCATCCGGTTCCATCACTTCATGGCTAATAGATGGGAAAACAATAATAACAGTGACAGATTATATTCTCTTGGGCTCCAAAATCACTGCAGATGTTGACTGCAGCCATGAAATTAAAAAATGCTTGCTCCTTGGACGAAACGTTATGACCATCCTAGACAGCATATTAAAAAGCAGAGACATTGCCAACAAAGATCCGTCTAGTAAAAGCTATGGTTTTTCTAGTAGTTATGTATGGATGTGAGAGTTGGACCATGAAAAAAGTTGAGCACCAAAGAACTGATGCTTTTGAACTGTGATGCTGGAGAAGACTCTTGAGAGTCCCTGGAACTGCAAGAAGATCCAACCAGTCCATCTCAAAGGAAATCAATCCTGAATATTTATTGGAAGGACTAACGCTGAAGCTGAAACTCCAATACTTTGGTCATCTGATGTGAAGAGCTGACTCAATGGAAAAGACCCTGATGCTGGGAAAGACTGAGGGCAAGAGAAGAACGGGATGAAAGAGGATGAGATGGCTGGATGGCATCACCAACTCAATGGACATGAGTTTGAGTAAACTCTGAGAGTTGGTGATGGACAGGGAGGCCTGGCGTGCTGCAGTCCATGGGGTCACAAAGAGTTGGATGTGACTGAGTGACTGAACTGAACTGAATGCACATATTTAGAAAATTCACTCATTGTAAGCATATTGAATATTAAAGAAGGAAAAACAACAATACAGTATACTAACGCATTTTTGGAATTTAGAAAGATGGTAACGAGAACCCTGCATGCGAGACAGCAAAAGGAAAGCAGATGTATAGAACAGACCAGAATTGAAAGAGACACGTGTACCCCAATGTTCATTGCCGCATTGTTTACAATAGCCGGGACATGGAAGCAACCTAGATGCCCATCAACTGACGAATGGATAAGAAAGCTGTGGTACATATACACAATGGAATATTACTCAGCATTAAAAAAAAAATTCATTTGAATCAGTTCTACTCAGGTGGACGGAACTGGAGCCTATTATCCAGAGTGAAGTAAGCCAGAAGGAAAAACAACAATACAGTATACTAACGCATATATATGGAATTTAGAAAGATGGTAACGAGAACCCTGCATGTGGGACAGCAAAAGAAACGCAGATGTATAGAACAGACTTGTGGACTCTGTGGATGAGGGCAAGGGTGGGATGATATGGGAGAATGGCATTGAAACATGTTAATTATCATATGTGAAATCAATCGCCAGCCCAGGGTTGATGCTCGGGGCTGGTGCACTGAGATGTCCCAGGGGGAGGGAATCGGGAGGGAGGAGGGAGGGGGGTTCTGGAGGGGGAGCATATGCAAACCCATGGCGGTTTCATGTCATTGTATGGCAAAACCAACACAATAAAGAAAATTAAAAAAAAAATAAAGTCTATACCATTGGCATTCATGTTAGTCAGTATATAGTTAAATAAAATATATACTGATAGTAGGGTTAATGATAAAGTGAAACTGCAGGTCACTCAGTTGTGTCTGACTCTTTGCAACCCCATGGACTATACAGTCCATGGAATTCTCCAGTTCAGAATACTGGAGGGAGTAGCCTTTCCCCTCTCCAGGGGACCTTCCCAAATCAGGGATCAAACCCAGGTCTCCCACATTGCAGGTGGATTCTTTGCCAGCTGAGCCACAAGGGAGGCCCAAGAATACTGGAGTGGGTAGCCTATCCCTTCTCCAGAGGATCTTCCCAACCAAGGAATTGAACCAGGGTCTCCTGCATTGCAGGCAGAGTCTTTACCAACTGAGCTAGGGTTAAGGATGAAGTGAAGATAATCAGATGTTTTTGAGATATTCCTTAAGTCATCTCAACATCTCCGTCTATGGCGCCTTATTTAAAAATGGAGTTATTTTGGAGAAAAACATGTTGAGTGCCAGGGCCCCATCCTCCTTCTCATACCTACTTGAATATTTGTTGGGAACTTTCTGTACATATGCAGCTACCCCACAAGTTGTCACACAAGATATCCAATAAATGTGGCTAATGCTGTGGTCAGGCAAGGAGTTCCAGATGTAGACACTACCAACTCCACTTCATTGCGAACAAAATCTTGATTTTCTTCAGCTATATGACTGAAAGGTGAGCAGATAAGGTGGAGTTCCATTCGTGTCTCCTCCCTCCAAGGAATAAACTGTAAACCGAAGCCCACATTCCTCTTTCATGTCTTGGGAGATACAGTCTGAGTGTAAGAGGCTTGGAGGTGTTACAGTCATTTGGTGACCTTGAGGGTAGAGCCAACAAAGCAGCAGGGAAAGCCACTCAGCATCCTGATACTTCTGAGCGGCTGAAGTAACCAACTCTAAAACTTCTACTTCAGACGGCCTGGGTAAGTGAGTTACTAAAACATCTTTAATGTTAAAGCCCCTTTCATTCACATATTTTGGTACTTGAAGTAAATGAAAACTTTACTCCCCCTAAATGAAAAATTCTTGTGGAAAGAACAAATTATGTTTATTCCTGTTGGCAACAGAATAAAAGTATACAACTACTTGCTCATAGTAACACTTGCTATAAATGATATTAATCTTGAGACTATTATAATTTATAATTTTTCTGTTGGGAATTCAGTGCTAGTAACACTGTTTAGAACTTTCAGGCACCTGAGGCCGTAATGACTGTGTGCTAAAGATATTGAGTCAATATTCAACTAAAAGTGATTTTCTCAAATTTTAAACTCTGTGCTTTAAAATATTAGAGAAAATAAGGATAAATCTCAGAAGAGCTGAGCAACTGGTTTAGAAGGTAAAAAGTTGGGAATTGGAAACTATAAAATATGTAAGAGGGGCATAGTTTGCTAGGTGAGGGGTCATTTTGTACTGCTGAATTGTGTACAGGATTCCCGCTGGACTCAATCAGAGTCATGTGCAAAAATCGATGTCAGGATCTTTCCCTGAAACTATAAATGAAGAACACTGAGAAATCAGAACTATTTCTTGATAAATGTGTGGGAATGTACCAGTTTTCAGGGAGATCAGGTGTTTGATGGAAATTAATGTTCTTGAGACCCCCAAAGTTGCTAGATATATTAACAAGAGAGAATCCCGTTCATTTTTTTTTAAACTTGAAATAATTTGTTTTTTTAAGACCCTTAGGATTTCTTCAATTGTTTTTTTGTTAAGTATTTTAATGAATAATACTCACTCTTTGAATAAATGGTATAAGATTAGGTGTTTTTCATTCCAATATTCTTAGAAAAAAATTTCTTTCATTTTAGACCTAAACTTAACCTGTGGATCAGAGGTTAACATTTGCGTGCTCTTTTTTTCTGAAGTAGAAAGTTAATATTCACAAACCATTTTACTTTGAGTCTCCCTGATTGTTAGAAAGCGGGGTGAGGAAGGAACAGAGGAACATTTGGCAAGGTCAGGTCCCTGAAAGCCATTTTTAAAGAATTTTGTCCTGGAGGCTCAAGAGAAGAATTAAAAATCATCTTATAAGTCCTGATATGGTTATAAAGCTGGAGTAGGAAATGGCAACCCACTCCAGTATTCTTGATTGGAAATTACATAGACAGAGGAGCCTGGTGGACTACAGCCCATGGGGTCACAAAGAGTCAGATACAACTGAGCACACTACTATGGTTATAAAATATAAGCAGAAGTTATGATTTATTAAAATAATGTTTTAACTGAGTAGTTATTTAAAGAGCCAGCACACAGAATCTTGCTTATAGTTGATCAGTGTTGATTAGAAGCTTTTTGAATTGGTTATAACAGAGGGAATTTAAAAAAATTTTTGTGTTTTAATCTTTAGTTATAAAAATTTCCATAGGCATTACCAGGACAGGTCTGTAATTTATAAACTCATCATTCATGGGAATAAATGGTTATTGTATTTTTGCTGCTGCCTCTTGTGGGTCACATTTCATCATTTTTATTAGATTTTTATCACTCTATAGTATTTAAGTTGGCAGCAGATATTTACAGTATGCCTCATTTTAGGGTCTTCCATATGAGATCTAAGGCAATTATGATAAAAGTAATAGTACTGATTCATTGATTGGTCTATGTTTTGTTATTTTTGCAAGAATCATAGAGTTTCACAGCGGATAAGATCAAAGGTGTAGACAATCAAGTATTTGTGGACAGAGACCTCAAGAAATTTGCAGAAAGTGTGATTTTTATAGAATTTTGTGGAATTTGTTTCAATGCCATTCTCCCATATCATCCCACCCTTACCCTCATCCATAGAGTCCACGAGTCTATTCTATACATCTGCGTTCCTTTTGCTGTCTCGCATGTTGGGTTCTAGTTACCGTCTTTCTAAATTCCATATATATGTGTTAATATACTGTATTGTTGTTTTTGCTTCTGGCTTACTTCACTCTGGATAATGGGCTCCAGTTTCATCCATATGAGTAGAATTGCTTCAAATGAATTTTTTTTTTAATGCTGAGTAATATATGGGAGAATGGCATTGAAACAAGTTAATTATCATATGTCTAATCAATCGCCAGCCCAGGATTGATGCTCGGGGCTGATGCAGAGAGATTTTCCGGGGGGAGGAGGAGGGAGGGGGGTTCTGAAGGGGGAGCATATGTAAACCCATGGTGATATCATGACATTGTATGGCAAAAACAATAAAAAAAAATTAAAAAAAAAAGAATTCAAGTGCCAATGCAAGGGACATGGGTTCGATTCCTGGTCCAGGCAGATTCCTAAAAAAAAAAAAAAAAAGAATTTTGTGGAATTTGATCATTGAAGATCAAGCTCTCTATCCTACACTCAAGGTACTAGAGGAGTCCCTAAAAGGTCCATTATTTTGTCAAGGACTATACAGTGGATCCTTTTAACTCTTATCCAGACTTTATCATAATATCAGTCTTGCATAGCACCGAATTTCCTTGATAATCTACTGTGGTCTACCATGTTATAGTTATCTGAACCCTTATTTTCCAATGATATTTGCAAGGTTACAGGTTTAATTAAGCTAACATTTAAGTACAGAAAATTTGCATTTATTTTTGTCATAAAACAATGTCTCTAAAATTTTAAGCTCACTTATCATTCTAGTGTTTTGGGATTTAGAAAATTATCACACAATCTACTTATGCTCTTATAATATAGCTTTCTGGGTTTCAGTGGGCTCATCATAAAATGAGAATGTTGCTGTAATTGATCTCTCAGGTCCAGCCTTAGAATTTTCTTAATCTGTATACAATTAAAATTTCCACTTAGTCTTCAGATGAACTCTTCCTGGTATTAGTATTTAATTGTGTTTCTCTCTTTGGGGAATAAAGACTTTCTTTGTATCTGTAAAATAATTTTAGGCATGAATGGTTAGAATTTTTAATTTTTTTTAGCAAGTGTCCTCTTTATCTCTGAATTAAATTGGCCTGATGACTAACCCCAGAGGTAAAACCATTGTAGTCTTTTAGAATGCCTATGAGCTTCCCTGGTGGCTCAGATGGTAAAGAATCCACCTGAAATGCAGGAGACTTGGCTTGGGAAGATCCCCTGGAGAAGGTAATGGCAACCCACTGCAGTATTCTTGTCTGGAGAATCCCATGGACAGAGGAGACTGGTGGGCTATGGTCCATGAGGTCGCAGAGTTGCACATAACTCAGCGACTAACACACACAAACGCACAGAGTCTGCATTAGACGTGAGGTCCCTGGGCTCCTTTCTGTCTTCCATGTTCTTAACTGCATGTCTTTCTTTTCTGAGGTCTCAGTTCTTAAATTCTCAGGTACCAGAGATGTAGATCCGTTACTCATTCTACCATCTCCTACCACTCATACCTGCCTGTACTTGTTAAACCTAACCCTCTGGATAAACCATGGCCTTAGTTTCCAAAGTTCTGAGGGCCTTAAGTCCTCTATTACCAAGAGACCCTTGATATGTCAGGGCGGTCCAGTTATTAGGTGCACAAAGACTTCTGATTGTGGTAGTGTCAAAGAGAGCACTGATGGATCTGAGCATATATGCCATCAGTGCTGGGGGAGGGGTGGAGTCAGTGGTGCTGGTTTTTCTAATGTGTCAGCACAGTAAAATTGCAGTGGGTGATGATGATGCTTACTGATGATGGTGGTAGACAGAACTAAATAGTAAACGCCACTGGGGAAAACTGGAAATCTGTGCTTAAAATAGATACAATGTAAGAGGGAAAATTTAAAACCTATACTTATTATAGTACTAATTATAAAAACTACAGTACTTCTGTGACCTAACTTTATCTTAGGTTTATTGAGAAATAAAATAACAATTAGATATAAAGCTAAAAATTCCATATGAATTCCATTTTACTGATACCAATATTCATATTTACTCACATACTTATCAGTATTCATATAACCTAGTCCCATACTCAAGCAATGGGATTATTGTTTCAGATCTTAAAAATAAAATTAGGTTGCATCCTAACTTAGGTAATTTTGAGCTTAAAGGATTTATGTGAATGCTAATAAATGCCGCCTGAGGACTATTAGGTATGTACAGGCAAATCTTGAGATGTTGGAACAGAGGGCTTTTAATTGCATGCTAATTTATTGAACAAATTTAAAAAATAACATTTCTTGGTTTATCATACACGTTCATTGCAAAAGTAATGGAAATAGAGAAAACTTAATACATTAAATAATTATTTGCACTAAAGGTAGACAGCCACTGGTGACACTGTGACATGAACTCTTATAATTCTTTCATGTACACGTACACACACGAACACACATGCACATTTTTGGATACAAAATTGCTTTCAGTCTATTTGTTTTGTTTATACTTTAAATATTAACTTCTATGTGTTTCAGTAGATTCATCAGAAAATGAGACTTGCTATAATTGATCTCTGAGGTCTATTCCCCCATTATATGAATATTAAATTTTCACTTAATCTTTGGATAAGAACTCTTACACAGTAATACAAAAATTCTTTCTAATTCATCATTTCACATCTAACAATGCTTTGTGAACATTTCTATGGCATTGAATATTATCTAATATTATGATTTTTAATGGTTTATAGTACTATATTAGATGATTATATAATGTTCCTATCAATCTTTATTTAAGACATTAGGGTATATTTTCTAATTTTCCTGTTATATTTTATGCTAATCATTGCCTTTGTAAACGACTCTTATGCAAATGTTTAATGATTTGTATATAATAAATTCCTAAGTGTACCATTTATGGGTCAAGAAATTCCCTAAATTTAGGTGTTTTAGTGAAAATTGTTTGCAGAAATAATGTACCAGTTTATATATTCCTGAATTTTAGCTCAGCATATTATTTAAAATTCTTATTAATCAAGTTTAATATGATAGTACATTGTTTTATGCTTTTTTACTAAAATTTTGCCACATATTTATCATTTGTATTCCATTGCACATTTTTGTGAATATTCATCTACTTTATTGATACCTTCACATATTAACATTTAGTCTTGAGTTTGCAGCTATATTTTCCTGAGCTTATTCATTGACATACTAGCTGTGTGATCTTGGCCAGCTATTTACCTTGCCTGTGCCTCAGTTTCTTTAAATGAAAGTCAGACTGATATAGCCCATCTCTTTAATTAATGTTTTCTGGATCTGAGAACTTGCTAAGATTTAGGGCCTAAGACTGTGATTTTATGTTGTTGAGGCCACCCTGATCCTCCTGCTCTTGCTTTTTTAGGGATTGAAACTCACGATAAAGAAAACTAAGATCATGGCAAATAGAAGGAGAAAAGTGGAAGCAGTGACAGATTTTATTTTCTTGGGCTCTAAAATCACTGTGGATGGTGACTGCAGCCACAAAATTAAAAGGCTCTTGCTCCTTGGAAGGAAAGCTACGACTGACTGTATTAAAAAGCCAACAAAGTTCTGTATGTCAAAGCTATGGTTTTTTCCAGTAGTCATGCAGGTACATGAGAGTTGGACCATAAAGAAGACTGAGCACCAAAGAACTGATCCTTATGGTGCTGGAGAAGAGTCCCTGGGATAGCAAGCAGATTAAATCAGTCAATCTGAAAGGGAGCAGTTCTGAATATTCACTGGAAGGACTGAGGCTGAGGCTGCAGCTCTAGTACTTTGGCCACCTAACATGAAGACCTGACTCGTTGGAAAAGACCCCGATACTGGGAAAGACTGAGGGCAACAGGAGAAGGAAGTGGCAGAGGATGAGACGATTAGGTAGCATCACTGACTCAATGGACACAAATTTGAGCGAACTCTGGGAGATAGTGAAGGACAGAGGAGCCTGGCATGCTGCAGTCCATGGGGTAGCAAAGAGTAGAACATGACTTAGAGACTGAACAGCAACAACAACAGACATCAGGTAACACCACCATTAACTGCATGTCTACCTTATCTCTAGAATAGGGGTCCCCAACCTCTGTGATCTAATGCCTGATGATCTGAGGAGGAACTGATATAGTAATAATAGAAATAAAGTACACCATAAATATAATGCTCTGAATCATCCTGAAACCATCCCCCTTACCCCTGGTCTATGGAAAAATTGTCTTCCGTGAAGCCAGTCCCTGGTACTGAAAATGTTGAGGACCATTGCTCTAGAGAGATGAAGCTCTACTAACAACTCCTGGCTGGTCAAAGCCGCAGGGCTGCCTTTCTGGCCTTGCCAATTGTCCAGGTCATTGTGGTCTCCTGGCATCTGCTGCTAGGCCCCACATCCCAGACTCATCTCTATGGATAGAAACAAACCCAACTCTGTGGCCTCCTCTGCCACACTCAGGCCTGCACTGCAGAGAAGGCAACCACCAAACTACTTAGTGATGCTGGCACCCAGACCAGTACATGCCTCATGGCCTTGCTGAATAGTTCTTTACTCGGTGTCCCAGTCTTCCACTGGAACATTAATCCTCTGATGAGTATTCTAGCCTTACATTTATTCCAGCATATCACTTCTCTCAGCCCCTGTATTCTTTACCATCTGTTAGCGTGGGACATCAATTTCTCAGACTTCCAGGAGCCCTTCTCGTAACAAATGCACCCACTCCCTGAGGTTCCTGCCAGGTTGTTAGATCTTATGCCCTGTGAAAGTATTTCAAATCAATAAATCCGTAGTTTATCTGGTCTTATATTCCAACACTTTGGTTAAGCACCCTCTAAGTCCAATGCCAGATGCATTCTCCTGGCTCCCACTGGTGTTGCTGCTCCTGAGGGGCTTAGTTTCCTTCCTCCCTTGCAGTACCCAGCTTAGCCTTGTGCAGGTTATGTTGGGATTTAACCCTGATCGTCAGACTGGTAACCAGGAGAGGAAGTGTGAGTAGCTTCCAAAAGGGGCACCCATTGTTTTACATTTGATACACCTTCTAGCGCAGGGGCCTTTGTGTCTGATTTTCCACCACAGACCTTCCTCAATGATTTGATCATCTATGGAGCCCTGCATCTTTAACTTTCAGAGCTTCAGTTTGCTGCTTAGCTGTGTCTTCTTTTCCACTTTGTGAGCGATTAAACAGGTCAACGGCTCTCTCAGCCCTTAACTGTCTTTTAGCAATGCTCAGTTCCTTATTATTCCTTTGCAGTTAGCAATACAATTTATCAGTAACCAGCCACCTCTGCTGCTTTGTAGGTATTGTTTCTCTTGATATGCCAAATGTCTTCCATGTCATTTGCGGTAGCCATTAGCCTTGGGCTCCCTTGGGCCAAGGAGTGTCCAGGCCCCACATAGCACTCATTATGAGAGCATCTTAGGCTACTGGGCAGTGAATGAACTCACCCCTAAAACTCGTTGCCTCTTTTCTTGAACTACAAGTGGTATCATTAGTTCAGATCCTCAAGAAGTGGGGCACCGAGACAGAATAAGACGTGTATTAATTTCCTGTGGCTGCTTTAACAAATTACCGTCAATTGAATAGTTTCAAACAGCACACATCACACATCTATTCTTCCACAGTTCTGGAGGCTGGAACTTAGCTCGAGAATCAGTTCCCTGAGTTGAAATCAAGCTGTGGGCAGAAGCACACTTCCTCTGGAGGCTCTAGGGGAGCATCTGCTCCTGGCTTCTTCCAGCTTTTGGTGGCTGCCTTCCATTACCAGTATCTTCAAATCTCTCTCTCACTGTTGCCTTTTCCTCCACTTGTGTTTATGTCAAGTTTCACTTTAAGGGCATTTGTGATGGTGTTTCAGGCCCATCTGGGTAATCTAGGATACTCTCCTCAGATCAAAAATCCTTAACTAACCACAGTTGCAATGAAACCTATTCCAAATAAGGTACATTCAAAGATTTCAGGATTTTGACCTGTTATCTTTGGATATTAAAATATTAAAATACAGTCCCCCTGGAACATGCAATAGATTATTGGGGAAATACCTGCAAAGGCAAAAAGGAAGGAAAATGCAGAGGCAGTGGGGAAATGCAGTTCTGACATCTCTAAAAAGGAGTGAAAAGGAAGGGGCAACATATACAGAGTGTATCAGGCCTCAGTGGAATTCTAGAATAGTTTGCCTAGCTGACAGGGAGTCCTTGAGTCAAAGTACTTCGTTTAAAAATTCCTGTGCCTGCAGGAATGGGTCTGCATCTGTAAGCCTTTGTGCAAAGTCACTGGCTCAGTGCAACACATGGGAAGTGTGGCCTGGACAGGACTGTGGTGGTGGATCCAGAAGAGCAATAGCTCAATCCATCAGTTATGCTCCATGGAGCTGTGGAGCTGAGCGAGGCGTTTTCATGGTCAATACGTTCTTCCATGTTACTTTTTCCTCAATTCATGCTGTCATCAATCTTCACATTTCTAAGGTCCCTGACTAGCTAGATAACTCATGAGGCATTAACCAATGATTAGTTTAGGTTTGTACCCATCTACCTCTCCTGCAAAAAGTGGAGCACAAATTATTGCCTGAAGATTTGCTCAGCAGGGGAAGTTCCCTCTCCTACTGTCATTTATGGACATCTAAAAGTGGGATTGTAGTAAAGCAGTGATTACTCTTGGAGAAGGAAATGGCAACCCACTCCAGTATTCTTGCCTGGAGAATCCCAGGGATGGAGGAGACTTGTAGGCTGCCGTCTATGGGGTTGCACAGAGTCGAACACAACTGAGCAACTTAGCAGTGTTCTTGGCTGGAGACATAATGCCTTGTAGATTTAACTCTAAAAAAGGCCCTTGCTTTTTCTCCTCTATTAGCCTCTGCATATGAGTTCATAGATGTTGGTGAAGGGGAGGCAAAAAGGCAATAGCAGCAATTGCCCTGGGATCTGATTCACCAACTCATGTGATTCAGTTGTGCTTTCTGGACCACCTTGAACCTGGTCTTGAGTGTACCACTTCAATTTAAGAGTGAAATGTTGCTGCACATGTCCTACTTCATAATTTGGCACATCAAATAAGTCTTATTTCACAAAGGAGAGTCATAGATACAGTCACATAGAGTCTCATGTCTTTGGTGGACCCAGTTCAAGGCTACTTTTCAAATAAAGGATAGTTGTTGGAAGTATATAGCATGTCCGTATTCCCAGATTCTAAGATTTATGGTGTGGTGCTTCTGTTGAGTCTCTGTTGGCAAGAGGCACTTCAGGTATCATTGAATCTGCTTGGTCATAAAACCTAGATTGTAGGACCATTTGCATCATAGCTCATACCCAACACTGAGGCTTCTTTTACTCTGGAGCCAGCTTAAAAGTGGCAGCTTTATATATTACCTTGTAGTTGGATTGGGACAGCACTTCCAAATAAGGTATACATTCTTTCTAAAGTCTAAAAAGTTCAGTCAAGTGCTGTGCCTCTTTCTTCACAGTAGCAGTGCCAAGTGCAGCCAACTTTTCTCACTTAAGGGAAGTTATCCTCACCTGCTACAGCCCACTGCTCCTTTAGAAACTTATCTATGTGGCTGGTCACTGAACTCTCGTGAGTTTTATATCTCCTCTGCCTGGCATGCATTGGCCTTCAAAAGCATCTACTTCTACTTCCTGGTCACGAGGTCTACTTAGTATGCTGTCATCAATGTAATGGACCCGTGTGATACTCCGTGGAATATCAAGGCAATCAAGGTCCCCCTAGGATATTATGGGACCAAGATCCAAGAGCTGACATAACCCTGAGGTAAAAGAGTGAGGGTGAATCACTTCTAATTTTCTCTGTTACCTGGTATAGAAAATAAATGTTTGCTGAATCAGTGACTGCCTGAAAGGTGCCAAGGGCTGTGATGGTGTGCTCCAGTGATGATCCCACATTGGGAATAGCAGCTGCAATTGGTGTCACAACCTGATTAATTTTATCATCATACAGAGGTATCCCTGAGCATATATCTGGAATTTGTACTAACTAAATAGGGGAGTAAAAAGAGATGATAGGAATTGTTACCACTGCATCTTTCATGTCTTTGATGGTAGCATTAATTTCCCCCAAGAAACCTGTATGCAGGTCAAGAAGCAAAAGTTAGAACTAGACATGGAACAACAGACTGGTTCAAAATTGGGAAAGGAGTGCACCAAAGCTGCATATTGTCACCCTGCTTATTTAACTTCTATGCAGAGTACATCATGAGAAATGTCAGGCTGGATGAAGCTCAAACTGAAATCAACATTGCCAGGAGAAATATCAATAACCTCAGATATGCAGAGGACATCACCCTTATGGAAGAAAGTGAAGAGGAACTAAAGAACCTCTTGATGAAGGTGAAAGGGGAGAGTGAAAAATCTGGCTTAAAACTCAACATTTGGAAAATGAAGATCATGGCATCTGGTCCTATCACTTCATAGCAAATAGACGGGGAAACAGTGGAAACAGTGATAGACTTTATTTTCTTGGTTTCCAAAATCACTGTGGATGGTGACTGCAGCCATGAAATTAAAAGACGCTTGCTTCTTGGAAGGAAAGCTATGACCAACCTAGACAGTGTATTAAAAAACAGAGACATTACTTTGCTCACAAAGGCCTTTATAGTCAAAGTTATCGTTTTTCTGGTAGTCATGTATGAATGTGAGTTTTGGATCATAAAGGAGGCTGAGTGCAGAAGAATTGATACCTTTGAACTGTTGTACTGGAGAAGACTCTTGAGAATCCCTTGGACTGCAAGGAGATCAAACCAATCAATCCTAAAGGGAATAAGTCCTGAATATTCATTAGAAGGACTGATGCTGAAGCTGAAGCTCCAATCCTCTGGCCACCTGATGTGAAGAGCCGACTCATTAAAAAAGACTCTGATGCTGGGAAAGATTGAGGGCAGGAGGAGAAGGGAGTAACAGAGGATGAGATGGATGGATGGCATCATTGACTCAATGGGCATGAATTTGAGCAAACTCTAGGAGATAGTGAAGGACAGGGAAGCCTGATGTGCTGCAGTGCATGGGGTTGCAGAGAGTTGAACTGGACATGACTGAGTGACTAAACAACAAAAATTTCTGTGATAGCCAGTGATGTAGCATCATATCTTTTTGACTTTTCATATTGTTCATGGAGTTCTCAAGGCAAGAGTACTGAAGTGAATTGCCATTCCCTTCTCCAGTGGACCACATTTTGTCAGAACTCTCCACCATGACCTGTCCATCTTGGGTGGCCCTACATGACATGTCTCATAGTTTCATTGAGTTAGACATGGCTGTGATCCGTGTGATCAGATTGGTTAGTTTTCTGTGATTGTGGTTCTCATTTTGTCTACCCTCTGATGGATAAGGGTAAGAGGCTTATGGAAGCTATCACTCCAGTATTCTTGGGATTTCCCTGGTAGCTCACATAGTAAAGAATCTGCCTGCAATGTGGGAGACCCAGATTTGATCCCTGGGTCAGGAAGATATCCTGGAGAAGGGAATGTCTAACCCATTCCTGTATTCTTGCCTGGAGAAGTCCATGGACAGATACCTGGTGGGCTACAGTCCATGGGGTCCCAAAGATTTGGACACATTGAGTGACTAACACGTTCACTTTTCACATGGTTTTTAATCCCCATTACAGTCAAGTTTCCATCACTAGACCTAAGATTATTTTCACTTGTACACATCAAGCAGTATTTTAATGGCTGCCTATCTATTTTATTCATAGGGATTTTCATACTCAATTAACTACCACCAGAGATCATTTTAGGATAAAAGGCTTTGATTACTGCCCCACCTCATTGGCTTATTACGGTAATTGCACACAGCAAGTCTCTAATGATTCAACAGTGCCACCTGGTTTCTATCCATCTGGAAATGAAACCAGGGAGCCTGATTTTATGATGGCATCTGCCACCATCATCTCTAGTCTACAGGGAACAGCCACCACAAAGCTTTTAGAGAATGTTGGTCTTCCCCACACCAATGTATTCCTTAATACCCTGGTAAAAGAGATACCCTTCCGGTTTTAATCCAGTGTTATCTCCCTGAGTCTTCGTACTTCCTGCTCTATTCTAGGCCAGAGTCTGGTATCTTACCTTTACTGTCTGGAGGCCACTAATGAGCTCATGCTTTAAATTTTATTCATCATTTCTAGGTGTTTCATATTTGGAATTTTTTTCTGGTTATATAGTTTGCTGGATTGCAAGAAATGTGTTATTCTTATGGTTTAAGATTTATGTTTTATTAGCTAGAATCCCATCTATTCATTAATTTATACTCCACTACAAGGACCTCATTATGTTTTAATTATGTGTTAAATATTCCTTACCATACATTAATGTTGTTTTAAGTTTTTGAATATAACCTTCTATTATAAACTCACAAATAATTTTTAATTTTTGTTTCATGTTTTTATAAATTTCTTTGAGTCTGCTCTGTACTCTGGTGAGTTTCTTAATGCTGTCTTCCTATTATTTCTCAGTTTGACTGTCTACACTATAAAGTTTATCCTTTCTTTGCCTTTTCCATTCTTTTTGCTAAATTTATATCTCCAACATCTTAACTTTAAAATTTACATATCTTTATTTCTTTTACTTCTCATTCTTTTTATTCTTTTTTAAAAAATATTAAAGTTATACTTTCATCTCATTGGATATTTACAATATAAAGTTTTTGTTATATTTTAAAAAATGAGATGGAATTCATCTGGAGTGGATTCCATATCAATTATTGATTTTGTCAGTTTCCTTTCACAGCACTGGTTTCCTGTTAGTATTTTATTGCTGTGCAACAACTAAGGCTGTCAGTCATTCACATACCCCCATGCCTAATACAGGTGCTCAATAAGCATTTATTAAATAAGTGAATAATTTACAGGTTTATATAGTCTGAACATCTACACTGCCATTAAAAAAATTATTTATTTTTTTGGCTGTACTGAGTCTTCATTGCTATGTGGGCTTTTCTCTAGTTGCAGTGAGTGAACTACTCTCCAGCTGCAGGGCTTGGGCTTCTCATTGTGGTAGCTTCTCTTATTGTGGAACACAGGTTCTAGGCTCATGGGCTCAGTAGTTATGCAGGGGCTTAGTTGCTCCATGGCATGTGGAATCTTCCTGGACCAGTTATCAAACCCATGTGTCCTGCATTGGCAGGGTAATTCCTGTCTATTGTGCCACCAGGGAAGTCAGATTTTTTAAAAGAAATTTTTAATTGGGAATAATTTTAGATTTACAGAAGAATGAAATACAAAGATAATGCAGAGAGTTTCTGTATACCATAAACTCAGTCTCTCCTAAATCTTATACCTGTTTTCATCATGGTTAATTTGCCAAAACACTGGTACTTTACTTTAACTGAATTCTAGACTTCATTTAGATTTCTCCAACTTTTCTATTGTGTTCTCTTTCTGTTTTGGCACCTAAACAAGAATATCAAATATCAAGTTATGGCAAATAGATTTTAAAAAATAATATAGATTCAAAAAAACTTTTGATTTGACAACTCTAGAGCAAGCTGTAGCTGTGCCCAGGATTGGAAGCTGTGATTCATAGGGACAACTGATGCTTCTTTTTCTGCAGAGACTTACCGTTAGAGCCACAGACTACATCACATATAAGAGAGCACTTCCTGTTGGTTGCCCTGACACTGTGGAGTGCAATAAAAGTGGAGAAAACTAAGATATCAAGGTATTGTCATCATGGTTAATTGTGTCTTCTGATTTGTTGCTAACACAGAAAAGAAGCATCAGGAATTTAGCACAGGTCAAGCTGATCCAAAGGAGAGTCACAAGATGGATTGCAGACCATTTAACACTCAGAAAGCTGGACTCTCTCAGCGGTTTCCCTAGCCATTGGAAGACTCCCTACTCAGTGTAGTTGATTAATAGATTGTTGAATATATGAATAAGTAGTCGAAGAATGTACTATGTGTTAATATTGGGGCACATGGTTATCAGGAAGGCAAAAGGCCTACAGGTAAATGAAAAAAGATACTTGTTTTTCCCCTTACTAGTAGTCAAGAGGGGTGGACCTTACCTAGCTCTCTTAGATGATCAAATGCTCACAGGATTCAGAGGAACACAAAGAATAACACTTCGGTCTCCAGGCAGACACCTCAACCCACACAGAGCCCAGTAGAATTTAGGGGCGGCTTCTCTGGCCTACTTCTTGCATGCCCAACTTTTCAAGTTCAAGTCTTGTGTTGCTTTATGAAGCTTTCTCTCTCACAGTTACTAGGAAATTCAAAACCTGTTTTTTCTGATCTCTGCTTTCTCTTCACACCTCCCAGCTATACTGGCCTGTTTTCTCCTCAGTCTCAGGGAAATTATTCTTTAGTTCCATCTGTTTCTACTTTAGATAGAGTTGGGATTGTATGGGGGTGGTTGTATTTTGGATTCTGTAGGAAGGAAAGCCGAAAAGCAATAAGACTTATTACTCAGACATACTCCAATGCATATGTCCTGTGCACTATTGTGCTAAGAGCACCATGGTTTCTGTCTCTAGTTTTAGATGCAATACCAAATGTCGACTTTTCTTCTTGCTGAGATATGTGATAAGAAGCATGAAGGGAACTGGCATTTTCTAGGAATCAGGAATGGAAGGTGGGGAGAGTGGGAGGAGAATGAGGAAAAGACTTCTTTCTGCTTTACTTGTGACATGCTTTTGTGTCCTTCAGACTGCCAGTTTCTCTTTTTTGCTTTCCTGAATTCCTATTTGGACTCAGTGTGTTGGCTTGTTTTTACCTCTTGTGAATGGGAAAGTCTACATTCTATTTTTATTGCACTAATGGTTATTTTTGATGTTTTATACCATATTGGAAGGTCTTTCACTCTATTGATCAATGTCAAAAATGAGAAAATATTCATTACACAGCTGAAATACAAACCTAAGCAATTTCATTCTAGCATCGTTGTTCTAATTGTTAAGCTCTTAAACATACACAATGATGTTTCAATCCTCTCTCCTTTAGCCTTTATTTTTAGCATTATTTCCTAGTCTTTTTAACAAAAATTATTTGGCTTCCCTTGTGACTCAGATGGTAAAGAATCTGCCTGCAATGTGGGACACCTGGGTTCGACCCCTGGGTTGGGAAAATACCCTGGAGAAGGGAAAGGCTACCCACTCCAGTATTCTGGCCTGGAGAATTCCATGGACTGTATAGTCCATGGGGTCGCAAAGAGTCAGACAACACTGAGCAACTTTCACTTTCTTCATTGAGAGCAAGAGGTCTTAAAGTGGGATTATACACTCCTGGTGTATTCCCTGCTACATTTATCTTAACCAGTAAAGGCTGGTTTGTTTCACTGGAATGCTGATTATCTAAAGATTTGGGAAACTATTGTTGAAAATTTGGTGTCATATATATTTACAAGGGAATCAGAAGAATTCCAGTTTTTTGTGTATCTTCTGTGTGCAGTGTATGTGTGAGAGAGATTATCTAGAAAAAAGAAAATATGCAGTGTATACAGAAAATTTTATATTTTTTGTAATCCAAGACACAAGTGGCATTAGGTTGTTATGTGGATGTGTCAAGGTGGGGTCTGACATGGTGTTGAAAATGTATGCTTGTGTCATTCACTCCCATGGCTTTTGCAAATCTGTCAGACAGAGGAGCAGGGATGTGTGATAGTTAGTCAGTAGAGGTCCATATGGTTGTTTTATAAAAAAATAAAATTCACCACTTTATAGAGCATTGTTTCTTTCCTAAATTTAGTTATCAGTCAAGTAAAATTCAGCTCCATCAGTCAAATTAATTCAAATATATGCTGAAATTGTGCTTTATTCAGTTTTCATTTAAAAATTCATAAATTTGCTTCCTTCCATTTCCAAAGTGAAGTCCCTTTTCACAAATAACCTCAATTATTACTTTTATTATTTTGCTTGTTCTTCTATATCTTACTCAAATGTGCTCATTTATCTTAGGTATATATCTTTGTTTGGAACCTGGATCCGTGATGCTCGGTCGTGAACAGAAAGTACAAAGTATGATAAGGAAACTGAGAAAAATACGAAATCATCATAGATTATGGTAATGAAGGCATTATTCCTAAGCTTCCCATGATGAACTTGACAACAAAGAAGTTGAAAGCTCTCCCAACTACAGCCACTAAATTGACACTAAGCAGAGTTATCAATCAGAAGAAGGTTTCTGTGTACTTTGAAGACAATTTAAAAGTATAAGCTTTTGTTATTACAGAAATGCAAACAAACCTAGATTTTAGAGCCTTTTATGTAAGAAAACAATGAGTAATAACTTCACAAAATAACCATTCTTTCCATGCCAGTCACAAAAGCTGCATTTTTTATTTTCATGCATGTAAGGTTTCTCTATTTTCCCCAAACTTCAAGTTCAGAATTTCACCAGAATACATTTAAATATATATTTTCTCATTAATTATTCCCAGAACTTTGAACTTTTTAATTTTTGATTTGCAGACTCGAGTTTTTTGTTTGTTTTTTTCTTATTTGTGAATAAGAGCTTTTCTTGATTAGCTTTTAACTTTTTAACTATTTCTTTCCTTCTGTTCATCTTATCTTGGAATTCCTGTAATACATAGGTTGAATATTTATATTTGTCTTTTCAGTTTAGTTCACTTGCTTAGTTGTGTCCAACTCTTTACAACCTCATGGACTGCAGCATACCAGGCTTCCCTGTCCATCACCAATTCCGGGAGCTTACTCAAACTCATGTCCATGGAGTCGGTGATGCCATCCAACCATTTCATCCTCTGTCATCCCCTTCCCCTCCCACCTTCAATCTTTCCCAGCATCAGAGTCTTTTCCAATAAGTCAGTTCTTTGCATCAGGTGGCCAAAGTATTGGAGTTTCAGCTTAGGCATCAGTTCTTCCAATAAATATTAAGGACTGATTTCCTTTAGGATTGACTGGTTGGATTTCCTTGCAGCCCAAGAGACTCTCAACAGTCTTCTCTAACACCACAGTTCAAGAACATCAATCCTGCAGTGCTCAGCTTTCTTTATAGTCCAACTCTCACATCCATACATGACAACTGGAAAAACCATAACTTTGGTAGATGGATCTTTGTTGGCAAAGTAATGTCTCTGCTTTCTAATATGCTGTCTAGGTTGATCATAGCTTTTCTTCCAAGGAGCAAGTGTGTTTTAATTTCATGACTGCAGTCACCATCTGCAGTGATTTTGGAGCCCAAGAAAATAAAGTCTGTCACTGTGTCCACTGTTTCCCCATCTATTTGCCATGGAGTGATGGGACCAGATGCCATGATCCCATTTCTGAATGTTGAGTTTTAAGCCAACTTTTTCACTCTCCTCTTTCACTTTCATCAAGAGGCTCTTTAGTTTTTCTTCACTTTCTGCCATTAGGGTGGTGCTAGTTGCATATCTGAGGTTATTGATATTTCTCCCAGCAACCTTGATTCAGCTTGTGCTTCATCCAGCCTGGCATTTCACATGATGTTCTCTGAATATTTGTATTTTAGGAATTGCCATTTTCATCTCTTAAACTTTTCTTCTTTAGGTGATTTTCCTAACTTTGTCTTCTACTTAAGATATTCAGGTCTCCTTAAACAACACTTTGCACTATTGGGGGCTCTAAAACAAGTTTTTCTTTATTTATGTTTTAGCAATATGCTATTTGATGTGTTCTCCTTCTAGAAATGGTGGGTATAGCTTCTTTGAACAATTGAAAAACAACTAAACCATTGTAAAACAAACCAAGAGTTGGAAAACTATGAATCAAAAAAGTCTGGTTGAGAGCACCACAGGATTCCCTGGTAAATAACACTTGTAAGACTGAGACATGAAGAGAAGACTGGGGAGGTTATCTGTCAGACATTTGTTCCTATCTTTTCTCCTCAATGCATTCACTGATTTGAAAGCAGTGACTGAGGCTGGGAGGCTATGCAGGATTTCTAGCAGCCTCATGGCAGTGGCAGGACAAACACTGGAACTGGGGCAACAGGAAGTACCAGTAAACCAATACACTAGGCTTTCATTTGGAAGTTTTACCCTTAGGAGAAAGAGTAAAAGAAACATAAACTAACTCTTGCAAGGCCTGCCCTTTGCTTAGTCGGGGGGAGTTTGTAATTTCCTCAGTTCTGTCTCATTGCAACAAAAATTTGAAGCAATGGTGGACCTGTGTTACAGCCCTGTGTAATTTCCTCAGATACCAGTGTTACAACTCTATGTTACAGCTCAGTTTTATTTAGAAAGTAAAGGAAAATCCACCTTTGAGCTGACCCAAAAGACATGAAGAGAAGAGAAGCCCCTGGGTCAATTTTGGCTCCTCTTTTTATATGATTTTTCTCCTCCCACTGAGCCTACCCTATGGAAATTGGGCTAGCCAGGAGGTCTTCACTCAAGTCCTCGGACCTTCCTTTGTTCTATTTTCATGAGCTTTTCCCTTCTTTGTCTTTTAGCCACCACCATTTTGACTCCTTTTTTCTATTTTAACTACCTAACCTTCCCCCCTCAATAGATAGAAGGCCCAATTCTTTGGGAATAGGGGCATCAAGGTCTCTCTGGCTATTTCCTGCTGAACTGGGATGGTGAGGGACATTGGGCCTCCCCCTCTTGCTATTCTCAAGCCTCAGAGTCCTTATAGCTCTGTCTGTCTAAGGGAAAGTGATATTTTCCATGGTTGGCTGTAGTTTTATATATCCTTGTTTAACTGGCACTGCATGTTGTAGCTTGTTGACCTGGGCAGAGACAAAATAGGTTAGACAATTGATAATACATGGAGCAATCACAAGCAGCAACCATATGGTGATAACAGGGATTAGTAGGGGTATTAGCCAACTCCAAATTCCCCATTGTCAGGAGAAGGATCCCCTGAGAGATTGTAGCCATCTCAAGAACTCTCCAGCTCATACTTTGAGGTCATGTAGGATCTAGAATGTTTTTCTTGAGGACTATGAGACTTTAAACTTAGTTGGAGGTATTTACCCAGAAACAACATGTATCATTCAAGATGGCTCAAGTTCTTCCTTGCTCAGGAATCAGGAGATCTGTCTCCTGTCTATTTTGGAGTACAACCCCCTGCCAAGCTGTGTTGGCTCTTTAGAGATAGCCTGAAAAATCTTGTTTCCAGAAACTTAACTTTGGGAGTGTTCATAAGAATGGCACTCATTTGTAATTCTGAATAGGTATCTGAGATCTCCTGGGGGCTCACAGAGTATTGAGTGTTCTCTTCTGTTTTCTTCCATGGCTTGACTTGTGAGTAGTGAATCCAGGAGTTGTGTCCTGGTACCTTGACTGCTATGGGGGTAGAAAGTATTACAGGGTAGGGGTCCTCCCATGTGGGCTGGAGTTGAGCTTTTGGGGACCCATCTTTCCAGACTTTAATTAGGACTTGAGTCCCTGAAGCATATAGTGGTGACTCCTCAGATTCCTCTGGGTCCTGGTTGACACCCTACAAGCATATATCCTGTTGGAATTGCCCAATGGCCATGGTATAAGACCAGAGGTTCTGAGCCTCTGGATCTAGGAAGAGGGCATTGACATAAACAAAAGTTCTCCCATATAACATCTCATAATGACTAAGCCCAATCTGTTCCTTAGGGGCAATATGGTGTGGAGGAGAGCTATTTGGTAAAGCCTCCTTCCATTCCAGGGAGGTCTCCTGGGTTATATTTTTTTATCACTGATTTTACGAATTGGTTGGTTCTTTCTGCTTTTCCTGAAGATTGAGGCCTCCAGGTACAATGGAGATAATAAGTAATGCCCAATGCTTCAGAGATCCCTTGGTTGAACCTTAGAAGTAAATGATGTCTCATTGCCATTTTGTAATACCCTGGGCAGACCAAATCTCAGAATAATTTCATGGAGCAGTTTTTTTTTTTTAACCACCTTTTCAGCCTTCTTAATCTAGGTGGGAAAGCCTTCAATCCATTCTGTGAATGTATCTATCATGACTAATAGGTATTTATACCCTCAAGAAACTAGCATATGAGTGGAGTCCATCTGCCGGTCCTCTCCTGCATAGGTCCCATGTTGTTAGGACAGGTTGGGCTAGCTGGATTCTTCGAGCTCCTTGAAGGTTGTTTAATTGGCAAGTGGGACAAGAGGAGAACATCTGCCTTATAGTCATTTGGAGGCCTGTTCCTCTGAAGGACCTTTCTAGTACTCTTTGGAGGGTCTTCTTCCCTAAATGAGTAGTGGCATGTAAGGAGTTAATCAACTTCCATTGGAGGTTCCCAGGCGGAAAAAGGAGTCCCTCCTTTTGGAACCACACCAAATGGTCTTGAAAGCCCTCACTCTTAGCTTTAAGAGTCTCACCCTCAGTATATGAAGGAGTTTCTGGCAAATTAGTGTGTGGAACTAAGGTGGCAACTCCTATTAGGTCATTGTTCTGTAATGCTACTCTCTTAGCTGCCTGACTGGCTGCTTGGTTCCCTCGTGCCACTTCAGTGCTCCCTTTTTGGTGTCCTTTACAGTGGGAGACTGAAACATCAGCAGGCTGATGGACTACCTTCAAGAGCCTAAGGATTTTTATCACCTTATTTGATTGGGGATACTTGGGTGGTCAAGTGGCCTCTTTGTTTCCCAATAGCAGCATGTGTATGTAGCACCAGAAAGGCATACTTGGAGACAGTATAAATGGCTATTCTTTTTCATTTTCCCAGCTCTAAAGCTTGAGTCAGGGCTATGAGCTCAGCTAATTGGGCTGAAGTACCTGGTGGCAAAGGTTTAGCCTCTATGGTCTCAAAATTGTAGACTACTGCATATTCAGCTCTTCTTTTTCTATCCAAGACAAAGTTGCTTCCATCAGTGTATCAGATTTCCTCAGGATTGGTCAGAGGATCTTTTGACAATCCCTCTTGGGGTTTTGTCCAGTGGTCCAAGGTTTCTAGGAAAGATTGAAAGGGGAGAGAGCTCTCAGGGGAAGGCAGGAGGGTAGCTAGATTAAGAACCTCACAGGGGGATGTAGTTATGCCTGGATTTTCCATCAGCACTTCTTGATATCTGAGGATGCTTTGATGAGACAACCATAAATGACCTCTCCCATTCAGTTGTTTCACTTGTTGACTGGTAAAAATAGTTAGTTTGCCTCCAAGAGAGTGTTTTAAAGCATTTCGAAAGGTTCTACAATAGCTTCAAGATTTCAAAGGCAGGGAAAGATCTCTTCACAATAAGGGAGTTGGACACTCAGAGACCACCGGAAACTATGGGAAAATATTTGTCCATCCCAGCAACAGAGAAGTGCTCGGGTGAATCTTTTTGTTAATTGTTTTTCCTGTAGCAGCCAAAATGGTACAGTTTTGGTGGGAGAAAGCTCTGGAGCAGGATTCCAGAGCAGAGTAGGTAGCCCCTTTGTCAACCAAGAAATTCTCGGACCTACCAGCCACATCCAGTTGTACCCTTGGCTCAAGCCCCATGATGGTTGTCTGTGACAGGCAGGCTGGCTGGAGTGGGCCACTTCAGTCCTGTTGAACCATCATGAGGGAAGTCTTGGCACTTGACCTTGAGGCTCTTGAGTCCTGAGGGCAGAGTGCCACCCCATGTCCCAACTGATGGCATTTGTAGTAAGCTATTTTAGAAGACTTGTCGTGGCTTGGATACTCTTTGGCCCAATGCCGCACCTATCTACAGACTAGGCACTTGCCTGGTGCCGTGTCCTTCAAGGACTCGGGTTTTGCCATAGTGCTTCCCTGGAGAGCAGCCAGCATCTGGGCATGAATTATCTCTTTCCTTTTTTCCTTTTCTTGGGCCATGGCCTCCCTCTCCTGTTCTCTGTCATAAAAGGTGTTGGTGGCTGTCTGGACCATCTCATCTAAAGAGGCAGCAGGGTCCTGCTACTGTAGCTGTTGTGTAACTTTATCCTGATGTCTGATGCATATTGGGACAGGAATTTGTCCATTAAAATCACCTGTCCCTCACAAGAGTCTAAGTCCAGATTGGTAAACTTTTAGAGGGCCTCTTTTAGCTTTTCCAAAAAGGCAATGGTGTTCTCATTGGGCTCCTGAGTTATTGCTGAGACTGGGCACAGTCCCAGAAGTAATAGGCTTCCTTTTATTTCCATGGGTGGACTTCCTTAGGGGTGAGTCATTTTGAAATTTATTCCACCCAGTACTGCAGCAACCTGAGAGCCAGGTGTCCCTAGGTCAGGGTGCAGATCCCCAGGCAAGCTGAGGCATGACAGCCTCCTGGAGATTGAATCCCCAGGCAGGCTGAGGCAGGTCGAGGCAGGTCGACCTCCTGAGAATTGGGTCCCTGGGCAGGTTGAAGCGTGTCAGCCTCCTGGGACCCTGGACTGGTGGATCCCCAAGAAGGCTGAGGCATGACAACCTTCTGAGGACCAGATCCCTAGGCAGGACAAGACAGGTTGACCTCCTGGGACCCCCTGGACTGGCAGATCCTTGAGCATGACAACCTCCCAGGGACCAGATCCCTAGGCAGGTCAAGGTAGGTTGACTTCCTGGGACCCTGGGCTGATGGATTCCTGAGCAGACTGAGGCATGACAACTTCCCATGGCCTGGATCCCTAGGCAGATTGAGGCAGGTCTACCTCCTGGGATCCTCAGGCTGGAGTTGGGCATCCCCAAGGTCTCCAGTGTGACCAGTGCTGGGTAGGATTAAGGGGGTGTAATTTTAATTTATTGCCAGTTTGTTCACCGCAGATGGGAATAGATATCATGATGTAAAGCAACCCAAGCCTGTGCCCTGAGACTGGGAACCTGGTGAAGCAGCCATAAGCCTTATCCTCTTCCTGCTCTGAGGGAATGTAAGGTATTGATTTCTTCCCCTAGTCCTCCATAAGAGCAAATTAGGGTGTCTGTAATGGTAAACATTTCATTGTCATAGACCCACTTTAGGTAATAGGAGGAGTAATGACTAAGGTTATCTGGTCCTGTTATGGGCATTAAGAGCATTTTATTAATAGGCTGGGTGGAGCAGTGTTGTCTTCAAGGGGACAGGGTCCAGGTTGTAGGAGTTAGTAAGTGACTTAAGAGCAAACTGATAAGATGTTCCATAAAAGTGGAGTGGAGATTTGATCTGGGGGTATGATTGTAACTTTAGGAGAAGGGTGGTAAGGGTTTGGGCCCAAATGGCCAGTAGGGCCAATTCCCAAAGTGGCAAACATTGTTCCTGAACACCCAGTTGCTCTTGAAGGGATGCCACCAACAGATGGACTTCTAGCAGATATTGTGTGCCTGTTACCTGCCCTAGCAGGTTCACTGAGAGATGCTGTTGTACATGTTGTAGGAAACACAGAAGATGAAGGCCTGAATATCTAGAGGGATTGGATATTATACAGTATTTATCTCCAAAGGGTCAGCTATTTTTTGGTTGTTCCTCCAGAAGATTGTAGAGGCAACATTGTGGGCCCAGGTGGGGCTCAGGAAAAGAGCATGAAATAGGAAGGAAGGGGCCAGGGCACAATTTTTGAAAGAATGACATAGCCCAAGGGAATAATATCAACCAATTAAAATCAAATGGGTCCAAGATGACCAGCTAAATTCAACTAAATCTTGATCCTCAATCTGCAAGTTAAATGACACACCAGAGGTGCCATGACAGTTCCAAGGCACTATCAAAAGACCAAGGTGTGGGTGGTTCCTTAATTGTTGGGATGATCCTCCCACTCATTAGCATATGAAATCACCCAGCTGGCAAAAACTAACCACACCACATTTCATGGTTGATACTGGAGCCCTCTGGGATGGCTCCGCACCCTGTGGAGTGTGTTTCTCTCTGAATCTGGACAAATCCACCTCTTACCTATAGCTGTGTCTCTCACTGACTCTTTTTGCAATGAGACATCAGAACCTGAGCTTCGTTAGGTCCTGAAGCCAGGCATGGTGGGTTTTGGTCAGGCTCAAGTCCCAGCTGGATATGTCTAAGTGACTAAGCATAGCACAGAGTTCCTGCCACATGGGTTTGAGTCCCAATCTTAGGTAAACAGTTTCAAACACAACTTTCAGAAATGGAAAGATGATGGCCTGCCCAATACTTTGTAAGCAGTGGCATAAATGGAGAGAGGAGCTGAAGGACAAGAGGAAAAAGCAACGGGGAAAACATACAGAGAAATCCCCTTCATAATCTCCCAGAAAATCTGCTAAATACCTGACTGTGCTCACAGTTTTTGTTGGCCTGATCCTTGGCACAAAGAAGATTAAGGCCAGAAGAACCCCCACCCACTTGGGCAACAGCTACTAGCGTGCAGAGGATAAGTGGAGCCTTCAGGACGCATTGGGGAGTAGCCTCTCCAGAGTCCCTCAATTACATCCACTGGTGTTCACCTGTTCATGGAGGGTTCGAGGAAACAAGAAATAAGAGATTGCAAAGGAATTAAGATTTTATTAGGCATATGTCCTTCCAGCCATAGGAGCGAGGACCTCCTACCTTAACCAGAGGTCTTCTGAGACTGAGCTGCTTGAGCTTTCTGCTGAGTTTGTTTTTCACTGTCCTAGTTTCCAGCATGTTAGTCTTCTTGTCACTTCCACTGCACGGGATTTTCTTTGCATTCAGCTTCCACCACAGGAGCTTCTGCTGAGTTGGGCTTCTGTTGTGTTTGGCCTCTGCCTCTTGGGGGCTGAGCTGAGGTTGCTTCAGCCAGGTTAAATCTGAGAAATGGCACCACATATGTCGGGGGAGTTTGTCATTTCCTTGGTTCTGTCTCATTGCAACAAAAATTTGAAGTGACGGGCAGAGCAGTGTTATAGCACTGTATAATTTCCTCAGAGGGACCAGTGTTACAGCTCCATGTTACAGCTCAGTTTTATTTAGAATGTAAAGGAAAATACATCCTTGAGGCATGAGGGTGGGCCAATCCAAAAGAGAAGAGAAGCCCCTGGCTCAATTTTGGCTCCTTTTTTAATATGTTTTTTTTTTTTTCCCTCCCACTGAGCCTACCCTATGGAAATTGAGCTAGCCAGGAGGACTATTTGTTTCACCTGAGGTTCTCACTCCAGTCCTCACACTTTCCTTTGTTCTGTTTTTGCAGGCTTTTCCCTTCTTTGTCTTTTAGCCACTGCCATTTTGGACTCCTTTTTCCTATTCTAACTACCTAGCTTCAAATTCACTCTTCACTTATTCATTGTTGGATTAAGGAAATAGATTTTAGACTTATTCTTGGCAGAAGCAGAGCAAATATATTTGGATGAAGAAATAAATTATATCTTCAAATGATCCCTAGATATTTCTGCATGTACTATTCAAGACTCAGTGAAAAATAACAAAACAAAAAGTTACACTAATTGATTAAAAAACATGAAAAACTTAACATATTTAAAAGAGATATAGGTATTAAAGATAGCAGATACAATCTTTAAAATTACTGTGATAATATATGAGAGACATTCAATTGCAAGTTGACATTTTTAACTAAAGAAGTAGAGATTATAAAAAGAATTTAATTTCCATTTAAATTAAAACTAAAAGCTAAAAGAAATATATTTAAAATGTTAAACAAAATTAATAAAGTAAGCATTTAATATCTGACTTTAACAAGAGATTGGATGTAGCTGTGAAACAAATAATAAACTGGAAGATAGGTCTGAAAAAATATCCAAACTGAAGTAACTGAGACAAAAGGATGGAAAAGAACATATGATGAACATGACTTGCAGTTAAAAATGTCTGCATCTGGAATCCTTGAAGGAGAAAATAGTGGTTGGTACAGGAGAAATCTTGGAAGTTCAGTTCAGTTCAGACACTCATCTGTGTCTGACCCTTTGGGACCCCATGATCGCAGTGCTCTAGGCCTCCCTGTCCATCACCAACTCCTGGAGTACACCCAAACCCATGTTCATAGAGTTGGTGTTGCCATCCAACCATCTCATACTCTGTCAACCCCTTCTCCTCCTGCCCTCAATCTTTCCCAGCATCAGAGTCTTTTCCAACGATCCAGCTCTTCACATCAGGTGGCTAAAGTATTGCAGTTTCAGCTTCAACATCAGTCCTACCAACGAACACTGAGAACTGATCTCCTTTAGGGTGGACTGGTTGGATCTTCTTGTAGTCCAAGGGATTCTCAAGAGTCTTCTCCAACACCACAGGTCAAAAGCATCAATTCTTCACTGCTCAGCTTTCTTCATAGTTCAACTCTCACATTCATGCATGACCACTGGAAAAACCATAGCCTTAACTAGACGGACCTTTTTTGGCAAAGTAATGTCTCTGCTTTTCAACATGCTGTCTAGGATTGTGATAACTTTCCTTCCAAGGAGTAAGCATCTTTTAATTTCATGGTTGCAATCACCATCTGCAGTGATTTTGGAGCCTCCAAAAAGGAAGTCAGCCACTGTTTCCATTGTTTCCCCATCTATTTGCCATTAAGTGATGGGACCAGATGCCATCATCTTAGTTTTCTGAATGCTGAGCTTTAAACCAACTTTTTCACTCTCCTCTTTCACTTTCATTAAGAGGCTCTTTAGTTCTTCTTCATTTTCTGTCATAAGGGTAGTGTCATCTGCACATCTGAGGCTACTGATATTTCTCCCCGCAATCTTGATTCCAGCTTGTGTTTACTCCAGCCCAGCATTTCTCATGATGTACTCTGCATGTAAGTTAAATAAGCAGGGTGACAATATGTACTCCTTTTCCTATTTGGAACCAGTCTGTTGTTCCATGTCCAGTTCTAACTGTTGCTTCCTGACCTGCATACATGTTTCTCAAGCGGCAGGTCAGGTGGTCTGATATTCCCATTTCTTTTAGAATTTTCCACAGTTTATTGTGATCCACACAGTCAAAGGCTTTGGCATAGTCAATATAACAGAAGTAGATGTTTTTCTGGAACTCTCTTGCTTTTTTGATGATCCAGCTGATGTTGGAAGTTTGGTCTCTTGTTCCTCTGCCTTTTCTAAATCCAGCTTGAACATCTGGAAGTTCACGTTTCATGTATTGGAAGCCTGGCTTGGAGAATTTTGAGCATTACTCTGCTACCATGTGAGATGAGTGCATTTCTGTGGTAGTTTGAGCATTCTTTGGCATTGCCTTTCTTTGGGATGCAGTGAAAACTGACCTTTTCCAGTCCTGTGGCCACTGCTGAGTTTTCCAAATTTGCTGGCATATTGAGTGCAGCACTTTCACAGCATCATCTTTGAAATAGCTCAACTGGAATTCCATCACCTTCACTAGCTTTGTTCGTAGTGATGCTTCCTAAGGCCCACTTGACTTCACATTCCAGGATGTCTGGCTCTAGGTGAGTGATCACACCATCGTGATTATCTGGGTCATGAAGATCTTTTTTGAGTAGTTCTTCTGTGTATTCCTGCCCCCTCTTCTTAGTTATCTTTTGCTTCTGTTAGGTTCCTACCATTTCTGTTCTATAAAGAGCCCATCTTTGCATGAAATTTTCTCTTAGTATCTCTAATTTTCTTGAAGAGATCTCTAGAGAGATGGCTAAAAATTTTCCAAAATTAGTAGATGATATTAAACCACAGATGTAAATGTGTATAACCATCCGACAGGATAAGTACAAAGAGAATTCCACACAATAAAACACTTGAAAACAAGACAAAGATAAAATCTTAGGAGATACCAGAAAAAAAGTTTTATCACTTCAGTGAGCAACAGTGAAATGACAGCTGACTTTGCAGAATACAAGGGAATAACATCTTCAAAGTGCTGCCAAAAAATAATTACCAACACAAAATATTATAGTCAATGGAATATTCTTCAGAAGGGAAGACAAAGGCATTTTAATAGAAACAAAAACTGAAAATTAATCATCAATAAACGTCCAGTACAGGAAATTCCAAAGGGAGATTATCAGGCTAAAGGAAAATTAGGATAGAATGGAAGTAAAGAGGGATAAACTAATCAGAAAGGATAAACATCAGAAAGAGCCCAATTCTTCTCCATGACAACGCCTGTTACCTAGTGTGTGTGTGTGTGTGGGGTCTGACTGCTCGCTGCTTAAAAGCTAATAAACAGGCCAGGTTGGTGGAAAGGAAAGTTTGCTTTATTTCAGATGCTGGCAACTAGGGGTGTGGGAGAGTGGCAAACATTTGTCCAAAAGCTGACTCTTGCCACCCCACAAGCAGGGGGCGAGTACTTTTATAGACAGAGTGTGGGGAGATGGGCTACATGCACAATGAGTACAGTCATCTACCTAGAGTCATCTTCAAACTGGTCGTTGCTGTTCTGACCAGCATCACCTTAGTTGTTTTAGGTACAGTTAATCTTTACTTCCAGGGTCCATTTATTCCCATTTCTTTACAGCCAGTTCTCAGAATTGTGACAGCTCATGTCCTGGGTAAAGTGTGGCCATCATATAGTCAACTCCACCTAGTGTTTTAGTATCTATAAGACAGCTCACAGGATATGGCTCCGAACATTTCTATAGCCCTTGAGAAAGAACGAAAGGTACTTGACTGTGCTTAATGACTACATTTTTATTATTTTTTGGTATTCTTTGAGTGTTTTTGTTTTTTCCCCATTTCTTACTTCTCTGAGTAAACTTATTCTTTGACTAAAGTTTTCCACAGGCAAAAGGTAGGCAGAGGACATGGTGAGGGGCAAGGACCATAGGGTCCTACTCCATTTCAATCCCCACTTTTCTTTGATACTCCTCAGTCTTGAGGAGGGACAGGTACAAAACAAGAAAAACAATAAATTTTCATAGTATCTGGACAATATTTGAAATTTACTTGACACATTATAATGAGGATAAGAATAAAAATGCATTTTGTATTATTCTCTGTTTTAACAATAAAGCAAAGTACAATGTATGTGTTAAGCCACAAACAGGCTGTTTTGGTTAGCCTGAAGTTCAAATTAAATCATGTATAGGCCAGAATGACTTTCTCATATCTTGATATGTGAAAATTTCTTCCATCATTTTCCTCTTTTAATTGTAATTCCTTTCACAGAAAGCATTGATAATCAATATATTTTTCCAATGTCGCCAAAGTGGTTCACTTGCCTGCTCTGGGCCTATCTATGTCCTTTGGTGCTAGGTTTCTTAGTTTATATATGTGCCTAGTTGTCCACATTGGGGGAAAACTAATCAGATATTATGAACAGGCTCTGAAGACAACAGAACTCCCTATGTTAATAGGGAAATGCTTTATAGTCCAAACATTTTATCATTCATACTTAATTGTCAAATTAGAGATACCAAGGGAACATTTCATGCAAAGATGGGCACAATAAAGGACAGAAATGGTACAGACCTAACAGAAGCAGAAGAGATTAAGAAGAGGTGGCAAGAATACACAGAAGAACTGTATAAAAAAGGTCATCATAACCTGGATAACCACAATGGTGTGATTGCGCACCTAGAGCCAGACATCTTGGACTGTGAAGGCAAGTGGGCCTAGGAAAGCATCACTACGAATAAAGCTAGCAGAGGTGATGGAATTCCAGTTGAGCTATTTCAAATCTTAAAAGACAATGCTGTTAAAGTGTGGGACTCAATATGCCAGCAAATTTGGAAAACTCAGCAGTGGCCACAGGACTGGAAAAGGTCAGTTTTCATTGCATCCCAAAGAAAGGCAATGCCAAAGAATGTTAAAACTACCACACAATTGTACTATTTCATATGCTAGCAAGGTAATACTCAAAACCCAAGTGAGGCTTCAACAGTCTGTGAACCAAGAACTTCCAATGTTTAAGCTGGATTTAGAAAAGGCAGAGAAATCAGAGATCAAATTGCCAACATCTATTGGATCATAGAAAAGGCAAGAGAATTCCAGAAAAACATCTACTTCTGCTTCATTGATTAAGCTAAAGCCTTTGTCTGTGTAGATCACAATAAACTGGAAAATTCTTCAAGAGATGCGAATACCAGACTACCTTACCTGACTCCTGAGAAACCTGTATGCAGGTCAAGAAGCAACAGTTAGAACTGGATATGTATGGAATAGTAGACTGGTTCCAAAATGGGAAAGGAGTACGTCAAGGCAGTATATTGTCACCCTCCTTATTTAACGTCTGAACAGAGTACATCATGCAAAATGCCAGGCTGGAGGAAGTTCAAACTGGAATCAAGATTTTCAGAAGAAACCTCAATAACCTCAGATATGCAGATGATACCACCCTTATGGCAGAAAGTGAAGAAGAACTAAAGAGCTTCTTGATGAAGGTGAAAGAGGAGTGAAAAGGCTGGCTTAAACTCAACATTCAGAAAACTAAGATCATGATATCCAGTTCTATCACTTATGGCAAATTGATGGGAAAAAGTAGAAACAGTGATAGAGTATTATCTTGGACTTCAAAATAACTATAGACAGTGACTGTAGCCATGAAATTAAAAGATGCTTGCTCCTTGGAAGAAGAGTTATGTCAAACCTAGACAGAGTATTAAAAAACAGAGGCATTACTTTGCCAACAATGTCCATCTAGTCAAAGCTATGGTTTTCCAGTAGTCCTGTATGGATGTGAGGATTGGACCATAAAGAAGGCTGAGTGCCGAAGAATTGATGCTTTTGAACTGGTGTTGGAGAAGACTCTAGAAGTCCCTTGGATAGCAAGGAGATCAAACCAGTCAACCCTAAAGGAAATAAACCCTGACTATTCATTGGAAGGACTGATGCTGATGCTGAAGCTCCAATCCTTTGGCTGCTTGATACGAAGAGCCCACTCATTGAGGGCAGGTAGAGAAGGGTGCAATGGAGAATGACATGCTTGGATGGTATCATTGACTCAATGGACATGAGTTTGAGCAAACTCCAGGAGATAGTGAAGAACAGGAAACCATGGTGTGATGCAGTCCACGGGGTTGCCAAGAGTTGGACACAATTACATGACTAACCAACAACCTAACTGCCATAAAACCATTGTACATGTGCTTTAAGTGGTTAACTTGAAGCCAGCAGTGCTACACGCCATGAGTAGTTATACTCTGTGACAACTTTACCGGACAATTTTTCCATCTTGTTAGAGTCAAAAATATGATTAGAAACAAAACAATTACTTCCTGTTAGAAGTCTCCATTACTAAAATTAGATCAATATTCCAGAAGAACTTTGCTTTCTTAACAAAGGAAAAAAAATTCAATCTTACAATCAGTTTACTGTTAATAAAAGCATTCATATACCTAAATTAATTTAGTTTAATCTTAATCCTGAATATACAAAATTCTTAAAGTTCCTTTTTCATAAACCTTTTATCATTTTATGGATCCAAACAAATTTTCCTGTATTTCCCTACCCAGAAACATAACTGTAGGACAAAATTATCATCATTTTTCTTCAACAAAAATATCTGTTTTTATTCTTTCTCTTCACCAACAGCACATATCCTACTTATTTTACACAGCACAATTTTTAACCCTTAAAACCTTAATAAAACTAAGTGAAATGTTACACCGGCATTTTCTGATTGGTAAACTGAAGAACATATTCCATAACCTCTGGAAACATAAATTTTTTTAATAGCATGATTTTTCTTCAGTGGTACAACATGCATGTTTAATAAACCAAAGCTTGTCTTTAGTTTCCCTCTTGGTCTTACAAGAAGACAAAAGTAGGTAAATTTACATTTGTGTGATTTGTAAGTGCATGTATCTTTTTAAGGCCAATTAAGTAGAGCTTCTTTACATATTAACCTCAGCAATATTATCCAAAGACAAAAACACATATTGAGACATACAAACATCCAGACAAACAGAGATCTCATTGTTTCATCTTTTTCATTTCATGAATTAGGCATTGCAACTAAACTTATCCATTTATGGATAATAGAATAGACAAAATTACATACTCAATCTTAAAAGTCTTCCCTCTTTTTTTTTTTTTCTTTGACTTGAACTTTTACTAATCAACCAAAGGGTGATGGTCCAGAAAAAGTGTGCTGTATTTGTATTTCAAGGTCCTGATAAAAGTTAACGTCAAGTTTTCTCCTAGGCATATTTTTGTTTCCTCAGGATCTGAAGAAAGTGCTTTATCAAGCTAGCTTTCCCTAACTGCATATGCAAAAAGAACTGTTTTTTTTTTAAATTTCAAGTTTCATCTTAATTTTCCTCGAGTCTAAACAATACTATTGCCATAAATTGTCTGAAAAAAATCATATTTCTTTTTCTTAGTCATAGTTTCACAGCTAAAAATTTTCTTGAAGAATGGAACCTGAATTTCCCATTTTACATGAGGCAACAAAAGTACCAATCATACAAATGGAATACATGCTCACACACCAAATGATAGATCTGTCATAAACCCTCTCCAAGGGTGATCAGAATGGAGTCCCAGACAAACACTTTCCCAAAACAAATGAACTTCAATGGTAGTCAGACATCAGAACCAGTTGGCAAAATGCCCAAATGACACTCGGTGCTCACAAACGGTCCTCAACAGTAGACAGATGTTAGAACCAATCGTCAAGAATTCCCAAATGGCATTTCATGCTCAGAAACAGTCCTCAGTGGCAGACAGACCTCAGAACCAATTGGCAAAAATGCTGAAATAGCACCTTATGTCCCCCCAAATTCTCAACATCAGATACACATTGGAACCACTGCCAAGAATGTTCTCAACAATACAGACATCAGGAGCAACTGGCAAGAATGCCCAAATAGCACTAGCACTTACAGATGTAAAGTTGCCCATGTGCACACCGGTGGACTTACCTCGTCTTGAAGCTTGTTGTGCTAAGTTGCTTCACTCATATCCGAGTCTTTGCTACCCCATGTATTGTAGCCCAGCAGGCTTCTCCGTCCATGGGATTCTCCAGGCAAGAATACTGGAGCTTGTCAGCTTGTCCCAAATGCAAATTCCATTCCACCAAAGAAAAGCTTAAGTTGGCAGCCAGTGCTGAGCAGGGGAGAAACAGGGAGGATCCTCAAAACAAATGGTTTTGGCAGCTGCTAGTAATGTCCCCTAGATCCCCTACTCGGCCATAGTTTTCCGCTGGAAAACCCTGGAGAGCCCGGTGCCATGAAAGCACAGGAGCCAGCGGTAGCCAGCCTCACGTTGGGCTCCAAAAACCTGTTACCAAAAGAATGTCTGTGGCGGGATTCCGGCTGCTTGCTGCTCAAAAGCCAGTACACAGGCAGGTTGGTGGAAAGGAAAGTTTCCTTTATTTCAGATGTTGGCAACTGAGGTGGAGAGTTGGGGGAAGTGTGGCAGACTCTGAGAAGGTAGCATAATATTGGGCTACACAGCTTTTTTCACTGGAGGAGAATTTTGGAGGCAGGACTCAGCTGTGCGTTATCAGCAGCCAACATTCCCAGCAGCTGGGGGAAGGACTGCCTGTGTCTTGTAGGGGAATATGGGCAGCCCACAACTTAGGAGGTTACTGCTCCTATTCGTTCAGCCAGTCTCCTGTGAGCAGAATAACAAGGGGCTTCAGAGAGCAAGCTTTAGAAACTCCTGTGACTAGAAGCTGGACCCATCACTTACTATCTGAATGGCCCAGGGCCAGATGGGTTTTTTGGTTGAAGTACCTGAGTTCCTCATCTCTATGTAACTATAATAATATTTCTCTCAAAGGGGAGATACAAGGAACATATGAGATAGAAGAATTAATGCTAGACAAATGAAAAGGACCCATGCAGCATGTAGTATTAGCAGGTCAGGCAGCTTCGGTTTTGTCAAACTGGAAGGAAAACTCAGACATGCTGTGTCTCTGTTTATTTTGGCTATAGATTCTGGGAGGAATTCCTGCTGTTTTGATTTAGGTTATTTTAGATTCCTAGTGAGTGCAACACCAGCAGAATCTTCATCACATCAGCTCCCTGTCAGCTGGGTCTGTCTGCTCCAATGTGTGTTCTCAGCCCTATAAGTCAGGGGTTGTTACTGGTGGTTTCTAGGGTCTATTTCATTTAATTCGTACGTGTACTCACCTTTCTAGGTCATTCTTTTCTCCATCAGAAATTCCAATAAATATTGATAAATGAAGAGCATCCCACAGAATTTCTCCCAACATTATACACCTTGTCTTATTCCATGGGAATCTGGGAGAGGGGATTTAATTTCTGTGATGGCACTAACAGTTTGCCTCTGAGTGTCTTGGATAATGTCTATGGAACACACAGGCTCTAGAGACTATGAAGACATGGCTGCCTTGGAGCCCCAGGAGCTTACAATAACTGCTTCTTGTAAGAGGAACAATTATGCCTGTAGAAAGTAGATTATTATTTGGCAAACATTAATTGATTAGTATTTATATGTTGGGAACTGGGCTAGGAGATATATTTAACAACACATAGTCTACATTCAATACCCTTCATCATTTAGATCTACTCTTGCTCCTATTAAGTTTTGTTCTGTCTTGACAGAGCTTCTTCAGAATGGCATTGACACTCAAAATTTCTATTAGAAATGATTTACAGTGGAAAGGTTTGTAGGACAAGCTATAGTCTCTGACGCTGCTAACGCTGAGATCACAACTGATACATTAATCATCCTTTTCTACATATTCCTCCCTCTCAGCCAACATTTCTGTTGATCTGCTTTGCTTTTTCCAGAGCTTTACCCCTGAGGGATGAGACCCTGGTTTCTGTACCCTTGTTAGGCAATGGTTGCTATAATTGTCCTCTAAGAGTAGTCAGTCACAGATGTGAAAGTACTCAGAGATAAACCAATGAATTTGTTGAGTCCCAGACATTCTGCCCATTATGCAATAGCAGCTGTATCTCCTTAAGGTAATCAAATTGAATTACTCCTGGTACAGTATGTATACATGCAGCAATTTTTTTTGGCTTTTATTTTTCTGACATGAGGAACTTAAAACTGCCAGAAGTAAAACATAAATTTAGATTTAATGTATTAAATTAAATGCATTTAATTTAATACTGTGTTCCAATGGCAGCATCTCCTCCTCCATTCCCAGAAACCAGAAACTCTAGATCAGCAAAGCCAAAAGTCATGGGAAGAGGAAGCATACATTTTCTAAGTGGGTTATTAAGAGTGGCATTTAGATAAACCATTTGTGTTTCTATCCTTTGGTTCCTAGCCCCTGATATCAGAGATATAACACTATAAAATAGCCATTGGTTTAATGTATATACTGTACTTTGAAGGACAGCACTGCAAATGAAAGTTAGGATCTCAGTTGTACTATTAAGGGGCCATTACAACATGAAATCAGGAAGGCAACTTTTGAGTGATGGTATTTTGGTAGGACCAGGGGCGTCTGCACCACTGGTGGTTCATTGCACCACTCTTCCTGCGGGTCCCTTACCCTATGTGATGTTATGATGGATCCTGTGATAACAAATCAGACACTCTGTAAGTTCCTCCAGAGCGGTGCTAGTCAAGGGCCTGCACACAAGGACAAATCTATACCCAGAATACGCACCAATTCTATTAAAGGATGAATCGCTGCCCTTCTGGAGCTGAAAAGATCTGAAATAACCAATTTTCTGTCAAAGTGGTTGGTTCCGTCCCCCAGAGGGGTGCTGTCACTTTGAGGACTCGGTCTCCACGGTGGACCAGATAGACTTTCAGCGGTAGCAGTAGCTAAATCAGCAAAGCGAGAGGGGGCCTGCACTTTGAGGCCCACATGCAAGCTCGGTACAGATTGGACCACGGTCTGACTGGCCTTTCCAGGCTGATTAGTGCAATGGGAACTTGCTTTTCACAGCAGAGTGAAAAGCTCAGAGTGAATTCTTCTGGCTATTCTCTCATAACTGAATATTAATCCTAGCACTCCACTCAAATTCATACCCCTAGCATTTATTTGAAATGGATACATTTCAGCTTTGGATATATTGCTTGCTCTGTTTTGCATTTTTAGATGCCCTGTTTTCGGTCTGTGCTGTCTCATGCATTGTTCATTGTAAAATCTGAGAAAGCAAATTTTTTTTCTTGGTAGTTCTCTTAGAATTACATTTATCAAAGTGTAACAGTGAAGGCAATAGCTATTATTATTGGACAGTGGCAGACAATATTCTTGAAATATGTTTCACAAAATCAGGGAATTTTTGCTGTGTTTATATGTTTGTGCTCTGTCTCTTTGCCACCCCAGGGACTATAGCTTGCCATGTTTCTCTGTCTACGGGATTATCCCTGCAAGAATATTGGAGGGGGATGCCATATCCTCTTCCAGGGGAACTTTCCCCACCCAGTGATCAAACCCATGTTTCCCGCATCTCCTGCATTGGCAGCAAATTCTTTACCACTGAGCCACCTGGGAATTCCCAGCTATGTTTATAGCATAGTCCAAGAACCTAGAAAAGCACCTAGCATGTAGTCATGTCAAGAAACATTTATTGACTAAGTAGACTCCTAAAGGGTTTTATTGTCCCTATCATACTGTTGTTAAAAGGTAAAGCTCAAAATGGCTATGTAGCTTTCTGAAAGTAACACAGTCAATGAGTGGCAGAGGAAATTTGAACCTAATTCCATCTGACTTCAGAGGTGTCATCTTTCCCACCACTCAATAGGGATAACAGGGTGACCCTGATGATCAGACAAGTCATTTGTGTCTCCCAATATATGGAAAATTCAATGGTGGCAAGAAACTTATCAGATTTTGTAGCCCCAGGAGTTAGCATATAGCTTGGCATGAAATAGAGCTTCTACAAACAATTTGTTAAATAAATGACTCTGACTTAGTCAAATAACTAAGGTGAATTTGCTGCCATGGTAAATGTGACTGATTAGTTTTGCTGTGTCTATTTATTGATCATGACAGTGCTCTTTGAGTGTAATTGTTTCACACAGGTTTTCTGATTTTGTCATACAGGCCTCAAAGATGTAACTTCAGACCCAAAGGATGGGAGCTAATTTACCAACTGATTTTAGAAATGAGAAGATATGAGGGGGAAGGAAAAGGTAAGTTCACAACCTTATCCCAACATTATAAAACAGCAAAGTGATTTCCTAAAAGCTTTAACATAAATATAACCTGTCATCCTTGGTTAGAAAATTATCACTGATCAATTATTCTGGATTGATTTTTCTTTCTGTGCTAGTCAAATGATCCTTGATGACTGTGGAGTTTTGTGCTGTGCTTAGTTGCTCAGTTGTGTCTGACTCTTTGAGACCCCATGGACTGTAGCCCGCCAGACTACCCTGTCCATGGGGATTCTCCAGGCAAGAATACTGGAGTGCGTTGCCATGCACTCCTCAAGGGGATCTTCCCAACCCAGGGATCAAACCCAGGTCTCCTGCATTGCAGACGGATTCTTTACCATCTGAGCCACCAGGGAAGCCCAAGAATACTCGAGTGGGTAGCCTATCCCTTCACCAGGGCAACTTCCTGACCCAGAAAAAGAACCCGGGTCTCCTGCATTGCAGGCGGATTCTTTACCATCCCATATCAATTAACTCACACAAACTTGGATTCACTATAAAACTTAAAAATGGGAACAGAAAATTTCTCCTTGGTCTTGGATTAAGTGACTTGACATTTTTAAACTAGCATATTCAGAGCAGGGGCATTATTGAAAACATTCTTTTCATTTTCACAGACTTTATAGGCATATGCTGCTGCTCCTAAATCACTTCAGTCGTGTCTGATTCTGTGCGACCCCATAGATGGCAGCCCACCAGGTGCCCCCGTCCTTGGGATTTTCCAGGCAAGAGTACTGGAGTGGGGTGCCATTGCCTTTTCTGTTATAGGCATAAATTTGTTTTGAAATTTGAAAATAACTTGTGCAAATCTAATGAAAATGCAGAAAAAAAGAAATATTAACAAAACGAGTATTTGTGGGATTGAGAAACATAAGGGATGGTAGTTCTAATCACAAAGACGAAGAGAAATTAATCAAAATAATCATTTAATTTCATGTTTTGATTCAATAATTCAGTATTAGCTTATGTTTTTCCTAGTGAAAATATAGCCAAAAATATTTGCTTTATCAACCAACAAGACTCTCAGTATAATTCCAAATACAAGAAGGATTAAAAAAAAATGAGAAACAGTTTTTACTAGTAACAGTCAAACTGGTCTGACAGACAGACAGCCTTGGAACACTGCACTGCTGGATGACAACTGGCTTTTAAAAACTACTCCCTCAAATATCAGAAAGGAGCCATTAGGAATTTTGCCTTATTTCTTTTACCTTGGAATTTTGAGTGTCAAAAATAAGATAAAAAGGAATAATACCACCAGGAAACTTAGATTGTTTTAGCAAGTTAAGTTTTCTAAGTTTAAAATTTTTAGATTCTAAGAAGAAAGTGGAGTTTCCTTGATATTTGATTCTGGAGGTTCCCAGGTGGCCCAGTGGTAAAGAATCCACCTACCAATGCAGGAGAAATGAGAGGCATGGGTTCGATCCCTGGGTTGGGAAGATCTCCTGGAAGAGGGAATGGCAGCCCACTCCAGTATTCTCGCCTGGAGAATTCCATGGACAGAGGAGCCTGGCAGGCCGCAGTCCATGGGGTCAAAATGAGTCGGACATGACTGAAGCAACTTAGCATGTAAGCACACATAGGTCATATAAATATCTATTTTAATATTATTTAATATTCTTTTGGATCTGGTAGTTACTGTGTGTGTGTGTGTGTGTGTGTGTGTATGTGTTTGTGAGAGAGACAGAGGAGACGGGTGGAGGTAGGGAGGAGGGAGGGTGGGGAGAAACAGAGAGAGACAGAAAGAAAGGTGGGTGTATTGTTAGTTAAATCTATCACATGTCAGGTCTGCTAAACTTTTGCTAGATTTAGCCTGAGGAATATCACTGGCTATTACCATCTTCTTTTCAACAGTGGGGCCAAAATATGAATGCATAACATTAGATTGTATCCCAGTGGAAAAGAACTGAGACACATTTCTGAAACAGAGTAGGAAGGTTTGCACCATTCTGTTATAATTAATGCATTTCCTGGTCTTTGAATAAAGAAGCGTTTATTGCCCTTTGCTCTAAGCTGGCATCCTCTATGATGAATACTTTGAACTGTAAAACAAAGAGATTTTTCAAAGTATAGATTATAAAGAGATGAAAGTTTCTAAGAGGGTGACCAGTATGCTGTGAGAAATATTTTCATTCATCATATAGGTTTATATTTTACCTAGTGGGATTAGGAAAGAGAAAAGCACTCTTTCTACACAAGGATCAGTGAAATAAATCTCAGTAATAAATGCAAAGTTGAATTTTATAATTCCAAATTAATGAATACAGATAATAATAAAAAGCAGCTCAAAATCAAATTGATCAAACACTTAAATTTAAAACCGTAAGCAATATCAATATCATCATATGAATACTGCCAGAACAATATAAGAGGCCCTAGTGTGGCAGATGACAGGAGGATCAAGAAATTCATGAGTTATTTATGAGATAATATCCCAGGAAGAACCTTACCCAAGTCCCCACATTCTGGGGTTCCTCCATCTGATAGTTTCATCTGGTCAGTTCTGGTATTACTACTCCTCAGCACCTGAAGTTATTTTTTTCAACCTGCAACATTTAGAGAGGCACAGAGTCCACAAAATGGCATGAAATGTATAGACGTGACCCAAAATGAAAATACAGCATGATCGTAGAAGAACAAACCTTTTTACTGAAAAGGGTCATAGGAGGAAAAAACCCTTCAACTGGGGTACCCTCATCATGGCATGACAGGAGAGGGCAAGGGTGGGATGATATGGGAGAATGGCATTGAAACATGTAAATTATCATATGTGAAATGAATCGCCAGCCCAGGTTTGATGCATGATACAGGGTGCTCAGGCTGGTGCACCAGGATGACCCAGAGGGATGGAATCGGGAGGGAGGTGGGAGGGGGGTTCTGGAAGGGGAACACATGTATACCCATGGTGGATTCATGTCAATGTATGGCAAAACCAACACAATAATATAAAGAAAAAACATGGTATTTATGTAAAATAAAAAAAGAAAAGAAAAGAAAAACTGCAAATGAAAAAAAGAATTCTGAAGTCATGGAAATGGAGGGAAGACAGGGAAGCCATGTAGCAAATTTGAGACCTAGGGTATTTATGCACAGACAGGAGCCAAGACTGCATACTAGGTTCAGTTCAGTTTAGTCTCTCAGTCTTGTCTGACTTTGCTACCCCATGAACCACAGCACACCAGGCCTTCCTGTCCATCACCAATTTCTGGAGTCCACCCAAACCCATGTTCATCGAGTCAGTGATGCCATCCAGCCATCTCATCCTCCGCCATCCCCTTCTCCTCCTGCCCTCAATCTTTCCCAGCATCAGAGTCTTTTCCAATGAGTCATCCCTTCACATCAGGTGGCCAAAGTATTGCAGTTTCAGTTTCAACATCAGTCCTTCCAATGAACACCCAGGACTGATCTCCTTTAGGATGGACTGGTTGGATCTCCTTGCAGTCCAAGGGACTCTCAAGAGTCTTCTCCAACACCACAGGTCAAAAGCATCAATTCTTCAGAACTCAGCTTTCTTTATAGTCCAACTCTCACATCCATACATGACCCCTGGAAAAACCATAGCCTTGACTAGATGGACCTTTGTTGGCAAAGTAATGTCTCTGCTTTTCAACATGCTGTCTAGGTTAGTGATAACTTTCCTTCTGAGGAGTAAGCATCTTTTAATTTCATAGCTGCAATCACCATCTGCAGTGATTTTGGAGCCCAGAAAATAAAGTCAGCCACTGTTTCCCCATCTATTTGCCATGAAGTGATGGGACCAGATGCCATGATCTTAGTTTTCTGAATGTTGAGCTTTAAGCCAACTTTTTCACTCTCCTCTTTCACTTTCATCAAGAGACTCTTTCGTTCTTCTTCCCTTTCTGCCATAAGGGTGGTGCCATCTGCACATATAAGGTTATTGATATTTCTCCCAGCAATCTTGATTCCAGCTTGTGCTTCCTCCAGCCCAGTGTTTCTCATGATGTACTCTGCATATAAGTTAAATAAACAGAGTGAAAATATACAGCCTTGATGTACTCCTTTTCCTATTTTGAACCAGTCTGTTGTTCCATGTCCAGTTCTAAGTGTTGCTTCCTGACCTGCATACAGGTTTCTCAAGAGACAGGTCAGATGGTCTGGTATTCTCATCTCTTTCAGAATTTTCCACAGTTTATTGTGATCCACAGTCAAAGGCTTAAGCATAGTCAATAAAGCAGAAATAGATGTTTTTCTGGAACTCTCTTGCTTTTTCGATGATCCAGCAGATGTTGGCAATTTGATTTCTGGTTCCTCTGCCTTTTCTAAAGCCTGTTTGAACATCTGGAAGTTCACAGTTCATGTATTGCTGAAGCTTGGCTTGGAGAATTTTAAGCATTACTTTACCTGTGTGTGAGATGAGTGCAATTGTGTGGTAGTTTGAGCATTCTTTGGCATTGCCTTTCTTTGGAATTGGAATGAAAACTGACCTTTTCCAGTCCTGTGGCCACTGCTGAGTTTTCCAAATTTGCTGGGATTGAATATTTAATGGAGAGCTGAGCCAGAGCAGCATCTTCGTCAAAACAGAATGCTGGAAAGCAGATGAGCTAGAGGAGGTAGAGGGGCTAGATCATCTAATTTAATTAGGTAAACTGCATGTATCCCTAGCCTGAGGCTGTTTATAATAGGACTGCTGGATACCTGGCACAGGAAGGTGCCGACTAGCACTTGGACAGAAAAATACTGCTGAGACCATAAATAGAGCTTGGTCCAGTAACACCTCTGTGACAGCTCTTTCTGCCTGAATCCTCTGGTTTAAGTTGTTCTCTGCTGGTGCCTCTGCTTCTGAGGTCCATATGCCATGTTCATCTGGCCCCTTCCTGATACCTGCATGAATTATTTTTTTCAGTAGGGAATTTGAGATTGGCTTTAGAATAGGCAAGCTTTGAATGGAGTTGAAATTAAGTAGAGCTCAAGAGGAAACACCTAGAATATTAAGTCCTGTTAGTGTCTCGTGGCAAAAACAGCATTCTGGTTGAGTAAAGCCTTTCCCTCCACCTCACACACACTTTTTGAGGCTTCAGGCAGCAAAGACCTTCTCAATCCATACCAACTTGGTTATACACTCTGGCTTACTACCCGCAAAAAAGTCCCTAAGCCACGTTCTTCTGGACCCTTAGTAGAGCCACAAAAGGATTACTAGGGTGGATCCAAGATGTCTGTGACAAAGTCTCCAAGAATGACTCTCTCCCATTCCTGAAAGCTGCACGGAGTGAGCAGCAATTAAAAGTCCTTGTTCCTTAAAGTTTTCCTCAGGATATCACTCACTGTTTAAGGATATCACTTGCTGTCCCATGATAGGCTGGACAAGTATATCAAGGATGAATTATTGTTCAGAAATGTTTCTCATTGCTAGGAGTTGCAGTTTATAATCTTGAGCTATGAAATAGTAGTTTTATTCATTAGTAAAGAGAAAAACAATTATCCTATATTAATGTATGTATGTAGACTCTAGAAAACTGGGTATAAATGAATCTACTTCCAGGGCAGGAATAGAGATGCAGACATAGAGAATGGACATGTAGATACAGGGGAGAAAGGGGAGGGGGGGAATGAATTGGGAGATTAGGTTTGATATAAATACACTACCATTTGTAAAATAGATAATGAGTGGGAAGCTGCTGTATAGTACAGGGAGCTCAGCTCAGTGCTCTGTGGTGACACAGAGAGGTGGGGTGGGGTTGGTGGGAGCGAAGGTTAAGAAGAGGGATATATGTGTACACATAGCTGATTCATTTTGTTGTACAGCAAAAACTAACACAATATTTTAATCATACTACAATTAAAAAAAAAGAGTGAGGGAAGGAGGGTGGAGGTTTTAGATGACACTTCCACAAAACGGTGTACTGACGCGAGTCCTGACAGCTGAGTGGGGGTCATTCAAGGACAAAAGCTGTGGGCGAGGAGAGATTTGCAGAGAGGACTTCCCACAGAGGAGAAAGCCTGGAGATGAGAGAATGGTGCACATTAGGGGAAACTGCAAGTAGTTTGATATGTTGCTAGTGAGAGAAGGAGGATAGTGAGAGATGAAGTTGGAAGCATGATAAAGGGAAGGGTCGTGAAGAGTCCTTTCTGGCTCTGCCAGGGAACTTGAACTTCCCCCTCAGGAGCATGGGGAGCCCAAGAAGATTTTAAGTGGTGGAAATCATGATCAGATTCCTACCTGTTAGCCATTTATATGTCTTGTTTCTTATCTATTTAGGTCTCTGCACCTGAATATTCATTGGAAGGATGCTGAAATTCCAATACTTTGGCCACCTCATGCGGAGAACTGACTCATTGGAAAAGACCCTGATCCTGGGAAAGATTGAAGGCAGGAGGAGAAGGTGATAACAGAGGATGAGATGGTTGGATGGCATCACCGACTTGATGGACATGAGTTTGAGCAAGCTCTGGGAGTTGATGATGGACAGGGAAACCTGTCATGCTGCAGTCTGTAGGGTTGCAGAGTTGGACACAACTAAGTGACTGAACTGAACTGAATGTTGAAAAGATGGGAACGAGAGTTTTCCTGCTTTCTTCTCAATATGAACATCTTTGTTAGTGGCTTCGGCAAAAGTTCTATAGAAGAATATACTTGAATACCCATACAAGATGGGTGGATTTCATATTATTTGTATAAATTTGAGTAGGAAGAATATTTTTCAAACAAGCGTTCAATAGAAGGATTCCATTATTCTGATGATTTTCTTTTGGTGATTGCTTGCTATCTCACTACCCTCTGGTTACAAGTGGGTTTCAAGCTTTTTTTGCCTGCAGCATTATGGAGGTCATTCTGGCTGTGGTTTCATGCTCAGTCAGGCTAAAAAATTTCCTTCAAGAGTCTGAGTTAGTGTCTCTGGCGACCTTTCAACAAGATCAACAACTGGAAAGCATTTGGGTTCATAAGAATCCCTGGGGAGATTGTTAATAAAAGATTCCTATATCCTACTTTCAGGTACTCTGCCTCAGTCGTTACCAGATGGGACCCAGAACCTCCATTTTTAATAAATGCTCTGGGTGATTCAGAAACAAGTGGTCTGGTAATTATACTACCTCCCTCCAACTCCCCCTTCCTATAATTTGTTTATATTTTAGCTGATTAGTGGAACTTAAATCTATTAAAGTAAATAAGGAATAAAGACATGATTTTGCATTATATTCATTCCACTATTTTTATAAGCTGTATCAATTTAAAATAATGAAGATGTGGAGCTTCTTAGGTGAATGGTAAGGTATTCCAGGAGGTTGGAAGTGGCCTTGCATGACATTTAGAAATTAGAATAGTCTGATAGGGTAAGGAATGGTTGTCTCTTGCATATATTAGAAGTGGGGTTTATTCTGGGGCAATGAGACCCAGGATGTGTCCTTTAGTTTGGCAGCATCAGCATCACTTGGGACATGATTAAGAATGTAAATTCTTAGCTCCACCCTGACCTACTGAATCAGATCTTTAGGGGTGGGGTCCAGAAATCTGTACTTTAACAAGCCCTCCAGGAGATTCTGATGTACATGAAAAGTGAGAATAATTGATTTAGTGCACTTCAGCCTCTCCATAGAATCTATATTTTTTTTAAGTTATCTTACACTGTGGAAATGTTGCTGGACTTGTTTCTCTAGAATAAATTCACATCTTAGAGTGATTTAATTAGGATTTGATTCACCCTAAAGAGACAACAACAAAAACAACAGTGAATTTAAAAGGGAGAAACTGCTTCTCTCTTAAACTACAAGTTAGAACAATTCAACCCTAAATTGACCTTGCATGATATTAGAGCCCAGGGATCCTTTTATTTTATTGCTCAGCCTTATAAGCATGTATCCCCAGATTCACTCATTACCTCTGACGTTTGCTGCAGCCAGAGCACGTACCTCTGCATTCCATTCGGCAGAAAGGAGAGAATGGACTGGGCATAGGAGACACAGACACTGTGGCCACTCGCATGCCATTGGCCAGGACCAAGCTGTTGGTGGTTGTTAGCTCTCTAGAAGGTGGCAATATGTGGTTTTAATTGAAAAAGGTTATATACCCAACTCAAATTCAAGAGTTATATCATTGAAGAAGAAGAGGAAAAGAGAAATTGGGTGAGGAGTGGGGGATGGATTTGTTTCTTCTGCCGCAGGAGTAGACACTTATCTAGGAAGCTTATTTCTGATATGTTCCTTTTCTTTCTTTTCAAACCTTTACTTCCCTTGCATATTGTTTTAAAAGATGTTTTCCACTTCATATTTTTATCTAGTTCTTGAGTCATTCTCAATGGTTTGAGGAAAAGATTGCTTAATCCTATAGAAATTATAATGGCGAAACGATTCTTGTTGTTTTTCTACTTATCTCTATGTCTGTCTGAATGTGTTCATAATGTTTCCATGATAAACTGTTGCTGCTTTCCTGGCATATGTTTATGTATGTGAATAGGCAAGGAAATTCCCATTAAAAATAATGTTTCTAATGTCCCACTTTCTCAGAGGTTGTGAGTTATGTAATGTCAGAGAATGATTCCAAAACCTTTAGGGAAATACCAAATTTACATGGTAATATCAATGACTTATTTTAGACAGCTTTAAATAATTTGCTTCTCATTTTTTCCAACTTAATATTTCCTGACATTTGAACCAGACAATGGCTGAATACAAATGTTTTATGTGCTCTTTAGTGGAGACACCTACTGTAAAATGGTTATTGAAAAGCCTATTAATCATCCCTTTCTCTGAGATATTCAGTTCTTTAAAAGCTGATTGCTATTAGCTGTTCATATTATTTTAATTAGGAGAAAACATGGCTGCTGAAAATTAGCTGAAGTTTCTATAAATAAAAGTATCCATCCTGCAGAGTCAAATTTTAATTAACCTTTTAGCATGCTAACCTTTCCACTGGATTTTTTCAGGGTTTGCAGCCATTCATTTTGTTCAAAAGCCATATGGGCTATTTTTCATCTGCATGTAATCCAAATCTGTGAGAGAGTGCTCATGGAATACAAACACTGTTCATCAGCTGTCAGTTAAATACCTTTATCAAAATGAAAAGACACCCAGATCAATATAGTATGGTATGGTGGAGGGGGAAATATACAAAACAGAATTAAATAACTCTCTCTTCTTTTTCCTATTTATCTTGTCATGTGAGCCACAATTAGTGTCCTGACTTGCTTTTCACTTGTTAGTTTCTTAAAAATAGACTACTGATTCATGATTAAAGCAACACCAGGCAGTAATTTCTCGGAATCAGATAGACCACTTTTATTCTTAGTTATTATCTACATGAAAGGTATTTTTATAAGCTATTTTTTAGAAAATCCATATGTGACATAAATAAGCATTTTCTGATGATTGATTTTATGTGTTGCTATGACTATGACTGTGAAAGAAGTGCTGAATCAAAGCACAAAATGTGTCTGGACCCTGAATTCACTTCAGTTCCCTGTTACTAGAAAAATCAGTTTTGAGAAAACAATGTTTTTAATTGTTATGCAGTCAATGAAAACCATCAAACACAACCACAGCAACCACTGTCAGAACCTGACCTTAATAAGCGAAGAAGCCTGATATTAGTTCAGTTTCTATGGTTATATTGAAAGCAAATTTGGTGTTTTCCTATTTAAAATTTACAACTCTCACAACTCTCTGTTTATTATAGTAATAAACTATATCAAATTTATTGTACTTAGTAAAAGAACCAAATGATAAAACTTTGCATTTTGCAAATAACAGCCTGGATCTTCGGTGGTGATTTGGTGACTCTAATTTTAAGAGAGAAACATAAGGCTGACCATTGAATGCTTGAAACTATTCACTGCTATTATCATACACTACCTGGAAGCTCCTACTTCTCTGACCACTGCTTTTCTGCCTTTTGGTTACGTTTCTTCTTGAAACCCAGTTCCTTTCAGGGAAATGCTTTGTAATCAGTACACATACAAGATATAAATGTTAGTTTCTGCTATTGGTCTTGATAGAAAATTAGACAGTCAGGCCAATGGTTAAAGCCCAGGATTTCAATGAGTACAGAACATATACTTTGTCCTTCTCAAGACAAAGTAAGAATTTAGAATATTGGGTAAAAAGAGACAGAAAAGAACAGATGTGGATTTATAGTGGGTAAGCCATAGAGTCAGGCATCTCTGACATGTATTCCAGTCTTTGGTTCTCTCCTCAAACCTCTGAAAACACTTCCTGTCCTCTCACCATAAGCATGAGTGATAAGCAGTCTCTGTAATGACTGCTGATGATGATCTCCACCTCTTGGTATTCACCTCCTTCTCCTCTATTGGACTTAGTGACTTGCAACTGATGAATTGAATACAGCAAAGTTAATTGGCTATGACTTCTGTGATTTGATTCCAAAAGACAGTGACATCCATCTTGCCAGCACTCTCTCACTTTTTAGCTTGCTCACTGTTATGAAAATTCTAGGATCTACAACAGATTTCTCAACCTGGGGATCTTGGAAAGGGACTAAAACCCTCAGGTAATTTTGTTTGGAAGCCAGTGGGATTTGATTTCAGAACTGACACAGGAATGGGGAAACAGACTCTAGGAGGGCACAAACAACATCTTGTGTACACCAGGACCCAGGAGAAAGGGGCAGTGACCCCAGAAGAGAGTGACCCAGACTTGCCTGTGAGTGTCCAGGAATCTCTAGCGGTGGCATGTGTTGACAGTGGCCTGTTTCAGGTTCAGGGCATGGAATACCTCAAGTCCTTTTGAAGGAGGTAGCCATTATCTTAACTATTTCTAGCATACTTTGGTCTCAGGTCAAACAACAGGGAGGGAATACAGCCCCACCTAGCAACAGAAAATTGGATTGTAGATTTATTGAGCATGGCCCTGCCCATCAGAACAAGATCCAGTTTCCCTCACTGTCAGTCTCTCCCATTAGGAAGCTTCCATAAGCCTCTTACCCTTAACCATCAGAGGGTAGGCAGAATAAGAAGCACAATCACAGGAAACTAACCAAGCTGATTACATGGACCACTGCCCTGTCTTACTCAATGAAACTATGAGCCAAGACGTGTAGGGCCACCCAAGATGGACGGGTCATGGTGGAGAGTTCTGATAAAACGTGGTCCACTGGAGAAGGAAATAGCAAACCACTTCAGTATTCTTGCCTCGAAAACCCCATGAACAGTATGAAAAGGCAAAATGGTATGGCACAGAAATAAGAATTCCCTAGGTCTATAGGTGCCCAATATGCTACTGGAGAAGGGTGGAGAAATAACTCCAGAAAGAGTGAAGAGATGGAGCCAAAGGAAAAAAAGCGCCCAGTTGTGGATATGACTGGTGAAGGAAGTAAAGTCCGATGCTGTAAAGAACAATATTGCATAGGAACCTGGAACGTTAGAATCAAGGCAAATTGGAAGTGGTCAAATAGGAGGTGGTAAAAGTGAACACTGACATTTTAGGAACCAGTGAACTAAAATGGACTAGAGTGGGTGAATTTAATTCAGATGATCATTACATCTACTATTGTGGGCAAGAATCCCTTAGAAGAAATGGAGTAGGCCTCATGGTCAACAAAAGAGTCCAAAATTCAGTACTTGGGTGCAATCTCAAAAACAAAGGAATGACCTTGGTTTGCTTCCAAGGCAACCATTCAATGTCACAGTAATCCAAGTCTATGCCCCAACCAGTAATGCCAAAGAAGCTGAAGTTGAACAGTTCTATGAAGACCTAGATCTTCTAGAACTAACACCAAAAGAGATGTCCTTTTCATCATAGGGGGCTGGAATGCATAAGTAGGAAGTCAAGAGATATCTGGAGTAACAGGCAAGTTTGGCCTTGGAGTACAAAATGAAGTAGGGCAAAGGCTAATAGAGTTTTGCCAAGAGAACAAACTCATCATAGAAAACATCCACTTCCAACAACAAGTTGTCCAAGAGACCACTCTACACATGGACATCACCAGATGGTCAATACTGAAATCAGATTGATTATATTTGCAGCCAAAGGTGGAGAAGCTCTATCCAGTCAGCAAAAACAAGATGGGGAGCTGACTCTGGCTCAGATCATGAACGCCTTATTGCAAAATTCAGACTTGAAGTAGCGAAAATCACTAGACCATTCAGATATGACCTAAATCAAATCCCTTGTGATTATACAGTGAAGAGACAAATAGATTCAAGTGATTAGATCTGATAGACAGAGTGCTTGAAGAACTATGGATGGAGGTTCATGACAATGTACAGGAGGCAGTGATCAAGACTATCCCCAAGAAAAAGAAATGCAAAAAGGCAAAATGGTTGTCTGAGGAGGCCTTACAAATAGCTGAGAAAAGAAGAGAAACTAAAAACAAAGAAGAGGAAAGATATGCCCATCTGAATGCAGATTTCCAAAGAATAGCAAGTAGAGATAAGAAAGCCTTCCTCAGTGATCAGTGCAAAAAAATAGAGGAAAACAATAGAATAGGAAAGACTAGAGATTCTTCAAGAAAACTAGAGATACCAAAGGAATATTTCATGCAAAGATGGGCACAATAAAGGACAGAAGTGGTATGGACCTAACAGAAGCAGAAGATATTAAGAAGAGGTGGCAAGAATACACAGAAAAACTACACAAAAAAGATCTTCATGACCCAGATAATCACGATGGTGTGATCACTCACCTAGAGCCAGACATCCTGGAATATGAAGTCAAGTGGGCCTTAGGAGGCATCACTGCAAACAAAGCTAGTGGAGGTGATGGAATTCCAGTTGAACTATTTCAAATCGTAAAAGACAATGCTGTGAAAGTGCTGCACTCAATATGCCAGCAAATTTGGAAAACTCAGCAATGGTTATAGATCTGGAAAAGGTCAGTTTTCATTCCAATCCCAAAGAAGGGCAATGCCAAAGAATGTTCAAACTACTGCACAATTACACTCATCTCACACGCTAGCAAAATAATGCTCAAATTTTTCCAATAAGGCTTCAAAAATTGGTAAACTGAGAACTTCCAAATGTTTAAGCTGGTTTTAGAAAAAGCAGAAGAACCAGAGATTAAATTGCCAACATTCATTGGATCATCAAAAAAGCAAGAGAGTTCCAGAAAAACATCTGCTTTATTGACTATGCCAAAGCCTTTGACTGTGTGGATCACAATAAACTGTGGAAAATTCTTAAAGAGATGGGAATACCAGACCACCTTACTGCCTCCTGAGAAATGTTTGCGTATAAAGAAGCAACAGTTAAAACTGGGAAAGGAACAACAGACTTGTTCAAAATTTGGAAAGGAGTATGTCGAGGCTATGTATTGTCACCCTGCTTATTTAACTTATATGCATAGTACATCATGTGAAATGTTGGGCTAGATGAAGCACAAGGTGGAATCAAGATTGCTGGGACAAATATCAATAACCTTAGATATTCAGATGACACCACCCCTATGGAAGAAAGTGAAAAGGAACTAAAGAACCTCTTGATGAAAGTGAAAGAGGAGATTGAAAAAACTGGCTTAAAACTCAACGTTCAAAAAATGAAGATCATGGCTTCTAAACCTACCACTTCATGGCAAATAGATGAGGAAACAATGGAAACAGTGAGAGACTTTATTTTCTTGGGCTCCAAAATCACTGCAGATGGCGATTGCAGCCATGAAATTAAAAGACACTTGCTCCTTGGAAGAAAAGCTATGACCAACCTAGACAGCCTATTAAAAGCAGAGATATTGCCTTGCTGAGAAAGGTCCAACTCATCAAAGGTATGGTTTTTCCAGCAATCTTTGTATGGATGAGAGAATTGGACTATAAAGAAAGCTGAACACTGAAGAACTGATGCTATTGAACTGTGTTGCTGGAGAAGATTCTTGAGAGTCCCTTGGACTGCAAGGAGATCCAATCAGTCAATCCTACGGGAAATAATTCCTGAATATTCATCGGAGGGCTGATGCAAAACCTGAAACTATAATATTTTGGCCACCTGATGTGAAGAACTGACTCATTGGAAAAGACCCTGATGCTGGGAAAGACTGAAGGCAGGAGGAGAAGGGGATGATAGAGGATGAGATGGTTGGATGGCATCACCGACTCAATGGTCATGAGTTTGAGTAAGCTCTGGGAGTTGGTGATGGACAGTGAAGCCTGGCATGCTGCAGTCCATGGTGCCCCAAAGAGTTGGACATGACTGAGCGACTGGACTGAATTGAACTGTTATGATGAGCTGCAATGTTGTTCTGTGAGATGCTCTATGGAGAGGTCCACATAGTGAGAATCAAGGGAGGCCTTTCAGCCAACAGCTCATAGGAAGAAGGACTTCAGTCTGGCCTCTATGAACATCTGGATCATTCTGACAATACCAGGAGCAAGCTTTAAAAATAATCCTTCCAGCTGAGCATGAAAGTTAAGCCATACCTGCACTCATGATCCACAGAAATTGTGAGTTAATTGCTATTGTTATTTTAAGCCACCAAATTATAGATTATTTGTTACACAGTAATAGATAAACATTACAGCCAGACTCTGAAACAGCTATACAATCCAGCCATGTGGAGGACAAGCTGGAAAGGATTGGAATATGGAAGGGAAGGATCCCCTTGTCATGCAGGCAGGTCAACGTCTGGGGACATGATCGGGAAGAGACAAAGGGAAAGAGTGAGATAAATAAACAGAGAAATATGAAGCATAATCTCACTCAGGGGTCAGTGTTTAAACTAGAAACAAGGACCGCATGACCATCGTCTGAAACCCAAAAAATCCTTGGCACTTGGAGTGGAGCCTGTCACAGGATCTCCTCCTCCTCATGGGTTACAACAGATTTGAGGAATCACAATTAGGGAAGTAAAATTCACCATGTTCATGATAGATCTTGCCATAATATCCTCTACTTAAAATATTTTCACTGTTGCAGGACAAACAGAACTCAGATTTATGAATCACAAATTGTATACCTCATATTTCATATTTGATTATAGCATTTCCTTCTTTCTCTGAATCATACAGATGTTCCAGGAAGGTGTGGGTGGGATGTGTGTGTAATGTCATCCCAGGAAAGTGCACCGTCGTGTGCTATCTGAAACCACTGACTGCAGCCATCCCCGCTGAGAGGCTTCTCACTCACAGAGCTCGGAGTTTGCAGGGCATGTCACTTACAAAACAGGCGTGCTTCCGCAGTTATCTGTGGCTTGGCTGATAACAGCAAAGAGCTTTCTGCAGTTGTCATTCAACGTGGCATCCAGAGAATTCTCACAGCTCCATCAGGGACTGTTGAGAGAACTGTTTCAGGAATATGGTGAGTGATAATCTTAGATAGAAAAATGTTCCCTTAGGTTTTTTTTTCCTTTCTTTTTTTTTTTTTAACTTGGAAGACATTTACATTTATTTTTACTTTACCACATCACCAATCAGGGATATGAGTGGCTTGTATCTCCATCTTTTTGCCTTTTCATACTGCAAATCTCCATCAGGAATACATAGCGCTATCAAGTGACTATTACAGCCAGTGGTGAACCACTCTTTGGTCAGAGCCTTAAGAGCAACTGGATTTGGTCCCATCAGCCCTCTTTGAAATAACCTACCATTCCATATTTTGAATTGGAGGATTTACCAGGAAGATTTGCTTTAACAGCTTGTGCCTAGGCTTACAGAGCAAATAGCTTCATCTAACTGACTGGCAAGCGCTCAGCACACCCCACTTGCTATATATCTCAGATTTTTAAACGACATTTGACTGTGAAATGCTGGACATGACACCTATAATCCCGATCAGCTCTCCTTTGACCCAGGTAGTGATTCATGCCTCTGGAAGAGAAAGACATGGCTGCTCTATCCCTGTGGATGCTCCACTGGGCTACTCATGCTGAATCATACTTAGTATCATATGCTCTGTTAGCATTTTCTCAATATTTACTCTAGTTCTACTTTGCTCACAATACTCTAGAGTAAATGGGTGTACTGTATTCTCTTCCATATCCTGCCCAAGATGCTACCAGTGTTGGCGGCCAGAGATTCAGAGTGGTTTCTATCAAGTGCAGGCTTCCATTGCCCCTGGAATCTTGCTCCTAATATTTAAGATGTGACACTTAATGGACACCCTCTGACAAGTCAGTGTAACTTGAAATATCTCTCTTAATCTACTCATCTCGTAGAACTTTGCTTCCATGAGAAAATGGGAAATGAGCAGTTTCTTTGAGTACATCATTATAGATCCAAATTTCAGTTGTAAGCATAAGAAGATATGTTTATAAAAATGTTTTTGAGTATCGATTTCAAATATGATCTATAACCTTTCTCAGTGATAAAATTTCATTTCTCTTATGCCAACTTCCTTCTCTTTTCCTGCTTTCAATATAATTTTATCCCTTTTTATTTTATTATTGATTGCCTTATAATTTTAAATAATAATACTTAAAATTTGTTGATTTATCATTTATAGACTGCCTCCCTTTCTCCCTTCTATACAGATGATCTATTACTTAAATTACAAGGAAACAGTTTGTCAAAATTTGGCATGAATACTTGTATAAAATTTTCTTTTTCATTATGTACTCCTTTCCAACAGCTGCCTAAGAAATGAAAGGAAATTCTGTAAATCTTTGCATGACTACAAATATCTTTAGTTCACTTTTATACTTAAATGAAAAAATATCTAGGTTGAAAATCATTTCCTCTCTGAATCATTGGATGTTGGTTTTGAAAATCTTGAAGTGTTTCTGATTCTCCATCTTTGGATATGATCTCTTTATTATTAATTGTTTAAGATTGCCTCTTTAACATAGTATTCTAAATGTCATGACACAACATACTTTGTTTTGGATGTTTAAAGAAATTAAGTGTACTGGTAATTTCTTTCAATTTGGATAAGTACAGTCTTTAGTTTTGAAAAACTTTCTTGCTAAAAAAATATTTTTTATGTTCATGACCTTCCTCCTATTCCCTTATGAAACTTATACTAATTGGTTATTTGAGATCTTGGTTTGATGCTGTTAGTTCTTAGCTTTTCTCTCACATTTTCCATCTTCTTGACATTTTTATTTACTTCTAAGTTTCTGTAGAAATTTTGTTTCAACAATCTTAACTAAGAGTTCTTCCTTCTAAATATCACCCACTTTTATTGATGCAAAACCTTCTATCTACCTGATGTATTAATTTGCACTTTTGTTAAATTTGAGAAATTCTTACATTTCCTGCATTATCTTTCTTCTGACTTTCTTTTCTGGGTTTGTTTACTTGGCCTCCGTCTTGAGGCTTTCTGCATATTTTCATGATTCTTGGTGACCATTCTTTTTTTTTTAAACTCTAATTGGAGGCTAATTACTTTACAATATTGTGGTGGTTTTTTCCATACATTCACATGAATCAGCCATAGGTGTACATGTGTCCCCCATCCTGACCCTCCCTCCCACCTCCCTCCCTATCCCATCCCTCAGGATCATCCCAGTGCACCAGCCCTGAGCACCCTGTCACATGCATCGAACCTGGACTGGAGATCTACATCACATACGATAATATACATGTTTCAATGCTGTTCTCTCAAATCATCCCACTATGCCTTCTCCCATAGAGTCCAAAAGTATGTTCTTTACATCTATGTCTCTTTTGCTATCTTGCATATAGGGTCATCATTACCATCTTTCTAAATTCCATATATATGCGTTAATACACTGTATTGGTGTTTTTCTTTCTGACTTACTTCACTCTGTATAATAGGCTCCAGTTTCATCCACCTCATTAGAACTAATTCAAATGCATTCTTTTTAATAGCTGAGTAATATTCCATTGTGTATATGCACCACAGCTTTCTCGTCCACTCTTCTGCCAGTGGACATCTAGGTTGCTTCCAAGTCCTGGCTATTGTAAACAGTGCTGTGATGAACAATGGGGCACATGTGTCTCTTTCAATTCTGCTTTCCTTGGTGTATATGCCCAGCAGTGGGATTGCTTGGTTTTATGGCAATTCTATTTCCAGTTTTTTAAGTAATCTCCACACCATTCTCCATAGTGGCTGTACTAGTTTGCATTCCCACCAACAGTGTAAGAGGGTTCCCTTTTCTCCACATCCTCTCCAGCATTTATTGTTTGTAGACTTTTTGATAGCAGCCATTCTGACCGGCGTGATATCTCACTGTGGTTTTGATTTGCATTTCTCTGATAATGAGTGATGTTGAGCATCTTTTCATGTGTTTGTTAGCCATCTGTATGTCTTCTTTGGAGAAATGTCTGTTTAGTTCTTTGGCCCATTTTTTGATTGGGATTGGGTGGTGACCATTCTTAATTAGTAACAAGGCATTCAAATTTTGATTGAAAACTCTATAATATCTGTGCTTGTAAAGCACTCCTCACTCTTATGGAGTGGGCCTGAATGATGGCCAGTCAGTCCCCAAATTTCAATTCAGGAAAATCTATCTTGGGAATCTTTTTATAGAGAAAAAAATCTCTGATATTCTACCTGGAGCCTGACCATTGTTTTCTGGTAATCTGTGTAGGGTAGGGGAGAGGTCTTAGAGTCACACTGTCAGGTATACTGTGGGTCAACAATTACTCTTACTTTCAAGTATGTGCCTCTTTCTTGCTCTACTGTGTGCCTTTTGTTCCAGTGATTTGATCTTCACCTATTATCAGTGATTCAATTTTCAGTTTCTGGCCTCAGAGATTACTTGTATTCAGTGTGCAGGAGTTGGAGGAGGAGAAGTGAAGGCGCTGAACATAGACTTTCAAACTACCTTCCATCTCCCTTCTCCACCCACTCCCTCCACACACCTTTTTTCTTCTCCATAATTTTCTGTCCTCCTCTGTCAAATCCTTCCAAATCTTGTGCTCTGCCGGGATACTGAAATGACTGGTGGTGGAAACCAGCTCACTTTTTATTAATATCTCCCTCTGCATGGCAGGAGCCTGAGATTCTAACTAAATACAATGTCATTTTGCTGCTGTATCTGCTAAAATTTTTCTGAGATCTCTTGTTTTTTTAATCTTGAAGCTGATAAACATGCATTCAATATGATATTCTCAACTTGAAGCTGTATAAGATAAACTATATATATATGTATATCATTTATTGAGCACTTAGGTACCAGACATTGTACTAAACACTTTATTTCATGTAGCATTCATAATTTCCACTTTACACATGAAGAAACTGACCATCAGAGAGATAATAAAGGATGGTATGATAATAAGATGTCCAATAAAAATTTTGATTTCCATGAAAATTATATTTAACTTCAAAAAAGTTTAATTAACTATAAGAAAATAGACTCATATGAGTGAGGGTGTGTTTCATTCTACTAGACAAGCCTGAGCTAATGTCAAGAGTATGTAAATGTTCTCTTACGATGTTTATATCTCAGGCAATTTATAGCTAATGAATGACAGAAAGTGTCACTTCTAATAAACATTGAAAATTTGGAAAAGAATGGATAATTTATTATTTTGGATTTTTTTTCTAAGACTTGCTGAGAGCTTATCTGAAATATATATCCTTTTCAATGCGGCTGTCATAAATATTACCTTCAAGGATTGAATTGTAATCAGATTTAATTAGTGCATGAAAAATTTGCTGTAATTTAACAGATAAAGGCTGTAGACTATAGATATAAATAAATAGAAGAAACTTCCTAGCAAGGAAAAGGATGCAAATGTCCTGGGATTGCACTCCTAGCAAACTCAGTCCATTTTCTTCTCAAACAAAAAGAATCATGATCTCATTAAACAGAATGTTTAAACCTCACACAGACAGTGATAGACAGTGCTCAAACTTCTGTGTCTGTTTCAAGTCCTTAGAATAGCTGTAGGCTTACAAATATCCAGCTACTTTATAAAAAGTTTTCTTTGCCATTTGTAAAAAAATATATCAAAAATCTTTCACCAACAATAAAAGATTTTTTTCCCCTTAAGGTAAAAGAATAATAACCATGATTCTTGCTTCCTTACTCTGATTCTTACAATCAAACAAGAGAACCAGACTTGAGATGAAGTCGTGTATTACCTTTGGGAACTTTTCTTAGTAGAGTGAGATTGGAGCTCTTCTCCAACCTGTGTTTGGGAGCTATAATTCAAAGACTCTGGAGCTAGAAACACTGAAATTTTGCAGTATTTTTTTTTTTGACTCAATACTCTCCAGGGGACAACTTTTTTGGAGGGAGAGTGGGAAGAGGGCCTGATATATATTTATCAGTTTGTTTGTAACTTTTTATTTTGTTATGCTTTTACACTCACAGAAAGTTTTCAGGAATGGTACAAGGAACTAGGAATACTCACATAACCTATATTATACTCGGATTCAACTGTTTACTTTTTGTCCCATTGGTTTCTCTCTATATATTTGCAGATTATTATTATTTTTGTGAATCATTTGAAGGTAAACCAGAGAGATGAATTTCAACCCCTAAATAATGCACTGTTTGTTTCCTAAGAACATGTTTATTCTCTTACCTATGGTTAACAAAGTTATCAAAATGAAGATATTTTCTTGTATTTTCTCTCTTCAAGATCCAAACCAGGAATATCAGTTCAATTCAGTCGCTCAGTTGCATCTGACTCTTTGTGATCCCATGGACTGCAACATACCAGGCTTCCCTGTCCATCACCAACTCCTGGAGCTTACTCAGGTCGGTCCAGTCGATGATGCCATCCAACCATTTCATCTTCTGTTGTCCCCTTCTCCTCTTACCTTTAAGTTTTCCCAGCATCGGGATCTTTTTGAATGAGTCAGTTCTTTGCATGAAGTGGCCAAAGTATTGAAGTTTCAACTTCAGCATCAGTCCTTCCAATGAATATTTAGGAATGATTTCCTTCAGGATGGACTGGTTGGATCTCCTTGCAGTCCAAGGGACTCTTAAGAGTCTTCTCCAACACCACAGTTCAAAAGAATCGATTCTTCAGTGTTCAGCTTTCTTTATAGTTCAGCTCTCACATTAATACATGACTACTGGAAAAACCATACCTTTGACTAGATAGACCATTTTTGGCAAAGTAATGTCTTTGCTTTTTAATATGCTGTCTAGGTTGGTAATGGCTTTTCTTCCAGGGAGCAAGCATCTTTTAATTTCATGGCTGCAGTCACCATCTGCAGTGATTTTGGAGCCCTAAAAAATAAAGTCTCTCATTGTTTGATGTTCACCAGGAACATGGATCATATTTATATTTTTATGTCTCTTTGAAAGTGAAAGTGTTATTCACTCGGTTGTGTCCGACTCTGTGACCCCATGGACTATAGCCTGCTAGGCTCCTCTGTCCATGGAATTCTCCAAACAAGAATACTGGAGTGGGTAGACATTCCTTTATCCGGGGGATCTTCCTGACCCAGGGGTTGAACCCAGGTATCCTGCATTGTAGGCAGATTGTTTATCATATGAGCCATGATTTGGGACAGATCCTCAGCCATACATGGTGGTTTTTGCCTTAAATTTTTTGATGATATAGATCAGTTTTTTTTTTTTTTTTTTTTTTTATCCATACCCCCATATTTTTGTTTTTTTTTTATTTTTTTTGTTGATATATTTTTGTTTTTTTTTTTTTTTGCAGAATACCCCTCAGTTTGAATTTATCTGATGATTCAATGTTGTTAGTTTCAGGTTATACATTTTTGTCTGGAAATCTGCTGAAATGATATTTTACCCTTCTTAGTGAATCATATCAGTGCACATGATTCAGACTACACTAATATTAGTGATATTAGTTTTGATTGCCTGGGTAAGGTGGTGTCAACCAGGTTTCTCCATGGTAAAGTCACTATTTTCCCTTCCCAATCAATAGACAATTGCAAAGAGGTACTTTGAGATTAAGTAAATATCCTGTTAATCAAATTTTATCCACTAGAGTTGCTGTCTGCTCATAGTTTTCTAACTCTATCATTCTTTCTTCATTTATCAATCTCCATTCTACCATAAAAAGTTCATCCCCTTTCCCCTTCATCTATTTTATTTTTTAATTTATTCATTTATTTATGTCAGTGTGGAGTTAGATGCTTATTTCAATCACCACCGGGTTCCCAAGGCAAGAATAATGAAGTGGTTTGCCATTCCCTTCTCCAGTGGACCACATTTTGTAAGAACTCTCCACCATGACCCGTTCATCTTGGGTGGCCCTACATGGCATGGCTCATAGTTTCACTGAGTTAGACAAGGCTGTGGTCCATGTGATCAGAATGGTTAGTTTCCTATGATTGTGCTTTTCAGTCTGTCTGCCCTCTGATGGAGAAGGATAAGAGGCTTATGAAAGTTTCCTGATGGGAGAGACAGATTGAGGGGGAAATTGGATCTTGTTCTGATGGGAGGGGCCATGTTCAGTAAATCTTAAATCCAGTTTTCTGTTTATGGGAGGGGTTGTGTTCCATCCCTGTTATTTACCTGGGTCAAACTATGGTGGAGGTAATAAGGTAATGGTGACCTCCTTCAAAAGGTCCCATATGTGCACCACTACTCTCAATGCCCCTAGCCCTGCATCAGGCCACCAGCAACCAATGCCTCTGCTGGAGACTCCTGGACACTTATGAGCAAGTCTGGATCAGTCCCTTGTTTGAATCACTGCTCCTTTCTCCTAGGTCCTGGTGTGCATAAGTTTCTGTTTGTGCCTGCCAAGAGTCTGTTTCCCAGTCCTGTGTAAGTTCTGGTGGGTCTATGGTGGGGTTAATGGCATCCTCCTCTAAGAGGGCTTATGCCAAACCTAAATCTGCTGCACCCAGAGCCCCTGCCCCTGCTGCAGTCCACTGCTGACCTGTACCTCCACAGGAGACATTCAAAGGCTTCAACAGTATGTGAACCATGAACTTCCAGATGTTCAAGTTAGATTTAGAAAAGACAGAGGAACCAGAGATCAAATTGCCAACACCCACTGGATCATCGAAAAAGCAAGACAGTTCCAGAAAAACATCTACTTCTGCTTTATTGACTATGCCAAAGCCTTTGACTGTGTGGACCACAAAAAACTGTGGAAAATTCTTAAAGAGATGGGAATAACAGACCACCTGACCTACCTCTTGAGAAACCTGTATGCAGATCAGGAAACAACAGTTAGAACTGGATATGGAACAACAGACTGGTTCCAAATTGGGAAAGGAGTATGTCAAGGCTGTATATTGTCATCCTGCTTATTTAACTTATATGTAGGGTACATCATGTGAAGTGCTGGGCTGGATGAAGCACAAGCTGGAATCAAGATTGCTGGGAGAAAAATCAATAACCTCAGATATGCTGATGATGCCACCGTTATGGCAGAAAGCAAAGAACTAAAAAGCCTCTTGATGAAAGTGAAAGAAGAGAGTGAAAAAGTTGGCTTAAAACCCAACATTCAGAAAACCAAGATCATGGCATCTGGTCTAATCACTTCATGGCAAATAGATGATTAAACAGTGGAAAACAGTGACAGACTTTATTTCTTGGGCTCCAAAATCACTGAAGATGGTGACCACAACCGTGAAATTAAAAGACACTTGCTCCTTGGAAGAAAAGTTATGACAAACCTAGACAGCATATTAAAAAGCAGAGACATAACTTTGCCAACAAAAGTCCGTCTAGTCAAAGCTATGGTTTTTTCAGTAGTCACGTATGGATATGAGAGCTGGACTATAAAGAAAGCTGAGTGCCAAAGAATTGATGCTTTTGAACTGTGGTGCTGGAGAAGACTCTTGAGAGTCCCTAGGACTGCAAGGAGGTCCAACCAGTCCATCCTAAAGGAAATCATTCCTGAATATCCATTGGAAGGACTGATGCTGAAGCTGAAACTCCAATACTTTGGCCACCTGATGTGAAGAACTGACTCATTGGAAAAGACCCTGATGCTGGCAAAGACTGAAGGCAGGAGGAGAAGGGGACGACAGAGGATGAGATGGTTGGATGGCATCACCGACTCAATGGTCATGAGTTTGAGTGAGCTCTGGGAGTTGGTGATGGGCAGGGAGGCCTGGTGTGCTGCAGTTGCTGCAGTCCATGGGGTCAAAAAGAGTCAGACACAGCAGAACGACTGAACTCCACTGAACTGAATTGAACTGATTTCACTCACCAGCTTAGAATTCATCACTACCCATATTTATTTTGGTGGTCAAATTGTCCCAGATTTAGCCAGGGGAGTCTTTTTGAGCTGAATTGTGTATTTGTTTGACATGTGCCTTTATTCTTTTTTGTCACAAAAAGCTTGTTTTGTACTTTCCATGCCTTAGCACTGGTACTATTTCTCCTAGGATTCCTGGTTCCCTTTAGTGGAGAACAGAATTTATAAAATAAGATCTGAAAATGACAGAAGATGGATCCTAATTCTTACCTACACATCACTGTTTTCATCATTAATATTAGAAGTAGAGAATTATTAACAATATAGCTCTATTCCTTTCATAGGATGATATAACAAACACTCTAATAATTCTATCAGAAAATAATGCTACATGTTACAAAAATATATATTGGTCTTCTGGAAAAAATAGCTCAGCCTATGATTGACTGGTGGCTCAGATGGTAAAGAATCTGCCTTCAATACGGGAGACCCAAGTTTGATTCCTGGGTTGGGAAGATCCCCTGGAGAAGGGAATGGCAAACCACTCCAATATTCTTGCTTGTAGAATTCCACGGACAGAGGAGCCTGGTGAACTAGAGTCCATGGGGGCACAAAGAGTTGGACATGACTGAACAACCCACACACACATACACGTATATATGTATATATATTATATATATAATATATATATATTCCTCTCTCTCTCTCTCTCTCTGTATACACACACATGCACACATACACACATAACATGCAGTTGTACAGTGGCAGTCTAGTGGTTATGGCCCTCTGCAACCAAAGCATAATCTGGCTGGATGCTAATAGTAATAGCTACCATTTGCTTTACTACTTTTACTTCCACAAAATGTAGAATATTTTTATGAACGTTAATTGCCTCTTCAGCTTTTTTAGTACATTATTAAGGTGCAGCATTGAATGGAAGGGTACAGTAGCATGTAACTAGAGAGACACAGGTATTGGGAAAAGCAATTAGGCATAAATAACATTAAATCCTGAGTTTGGACTTCCCTAGTGGTGCAGTGGATAAGAATCAGCCTGCAGGGGACACTTGTTTGCTCCTGGTCCAGGAAGATTCCACTTGCTGTGGAGCAGCAAAGCCAGTGCGCCACAGCGCTCTAGGGCCCAGGAGCTGCAACTACTGAGTTGAAGTGATGCAAATACGGAAGCCCACACGCCTAGAGCCTGTGCTCTGCAACAAGAGAAGCTACAGCAATGAGAAGCCCTTGCACCACAACGAAGAGTAGCCCCTGCTCATTGCAACTAGAGAAAATCCATACGCAGCAATGAAGATCCAAATCCAGCCAAAAAAATAACAAAAACCCCTCACTCTTTATTTTGTCTGCAGTATTTTAACTAGTCTTTTAAAGTCAGTCTCCCAGAAAATAAGACAGTAAGACAGTTTTAAAACTTTCAAAAATCTAAGTTAACTTAATTCATGGGCACATATTGATGCTGTCTCATACATAATTGACTCAGATGTGAAATCAAGATTACAGCCCTGATGGAGAAGGGAGGTTCCAGTAGTAAATCAGTGATTTTAAAAAGTTGCCCAGGTACTTCTAATGTACAGCCAAGGTTAAGGACTTATGTGCTAACCTATGGCCTCAAGGTCTCACTTTCAACCCTAAATTGCTTATCACCAAAAGAATTATATTGCCAGCTTTTTAAAGAAAAAAGCCATCTTCCATTTTTAACTTTGTAAATGAAGACTACTTTGAAAAAGCTATTTAATAATATATAATTACAGAAACACTCAACTGTCCTGGAAGAGCAAAGAATTTGCTTAAACATTTAATTACTTAAGAACAGCTGGTTGACCAAATACATCACATTTTGACACATAACACATTTTCTGGGAAGTTTTACTTCTAAGATAAGGTTAGATGAATAATGTCAGTGAAAATCCTCATAACCATTCCTGAGAAGGTGAAAGCCATAAACTTGGGGTCAGATTTATTTTCAACTTAAAGCAAAATTACATTCCTTCTAGCTTCTTTGACCCAAGTCTTTAGTAATTGATTTGACCTCTGGGAGAAGTATTAGGAGTGCTTATAAGCTGTTCCCTGTATTTGACACTCCTTCACCTTCCTTGACAGAAGTCTTCTGGATGATGCTATAGCTACGACAATCACAAAAGACTGCCTTGGGGAAGTCATGTTGAGAATAAAAATGTATTTCCTCTGTAACTCTGGAGGTGGAATGGGGGAAGTGTGTACACACACACCCCCCTACAGAGCTTCCCGGCTTAGAGGTAAAAATCTGCCTGCAGTGCAGGACGTGAGTTCAGGAAGATCTGCCTCAGGAAGATCTCCTGGAAGAGGAAATGGTAACCCACTCCAGTATTCTTGCCTGGAGAATCCCAAGGACAGAGGAGCCTGGCGGGCTATAGTCCGCAGGGTTGCAAAGAGTTGGACAGGATTGAGAACACACACTGTACTGTATTTCATGAACATCTCCTCATTTTTTTTCATTAGATTTGCTTTCTGATAAAACTAGGACTAATAATTCATACACAATTTAAGAATAAATATAAAAATATTCCGTTTTTACATCGAAGCGGGGGTGGAATGAAGAAAAAAGTGATTTCCTTTCCCTTGCATACAAAGTCTGAACACCAAGCTTGCAGCTTGCTCTATCCAGAATGGCACCCAGAGGAGGGGGAGGAGCGAGAAAAGCGCCTCTGATTACTTAGGCATTAGAAACCCCACTTCAAGCGATTTGGCAAAGAAAGTGAGGCTGCAGAAAGGTTTCTCAAGCCTCTGTTTCTCAAGGGGGACTTTGGGCCTTTCTAGGTAACTCTTTCACTGATTTCGCTTTAACGAAGCAGGTGAAAGGCCATTTGGCACCAGCCGGTTCCTTTTACCCCAGCTGTCTGTGATGAGCGCGGTTGCCAGGCAACCAAGGCTCAGGCTCTCTTTGTGCCTACATCAGGCTGGGAAATTTGGAGGTTTTCAAAGCTGTTGTCTACTGCAGACAAGTTACACTGAAATGCCTTTAGGTTTTTAGGACTATTTCTTAATTCCTTACAGTAAAACTGCATTATCTTTTCTAATTTTCTCTCCTTTGTAGAAGGGATTATTTAAAGTGTATATGGCTGTATTTCCACAGGAAAATATCAAGATCTTGACTTCAAAATCAGAAGTAATTTACATTTTAAAAGAAAAGCAAATGAGCATCACAGCTGCATATCATATGTTCCTTCCTGTCAGCTTAATTTCTTTCATTTTCTTTTTTGTCCTCTTCTTTTGCCTTAAATATTTTTATTGGCTTTCCCATCTTTTTTTCTTCACTCCATCCGACTTCAACATGCTTCTTTTATCTCTCTCTTATGCTCTCCAGTGACATGAACTCTGTGTTATTAATGCATTCATCTTTAATCAATTGATAATCCCATGAATTTGAAGTGAATCAAGCTTTTCTTTACAAACTCACAGGTTTATCTTTTCTTCTTCTGAACTCCTTTTATTATTATTATTACTATAATATTATGTCTGTGGCTGGGGATACTTAAGGGGAAAGAGCTGACAAAGTATTCCTAGTTCTTATTTGAACTTGTCTTGTTCCTGACAGAGAAACCTGCACCATTGCTCTTTGAGCCTTGCAGTGTGGTCTCTCTCTTTGTATGCTGGCCTTCTTGGCACCTTACAGTAACCTGAACCCATGGAGCTGTCCAAGTATTTTGGTCCTACATTAATGTGAGACATTATCTTATGTATTTAATATTATAAAGATATTTCATTGAGTGCCATTCAATTGAAAAAAACATGAAAAAGATGTGCTTCCTTTTGTTCTTTATTTCTGAGTCTGGTAATGATTCATGGACTAAATGAGAATGAACTGATCTGGATATGCTTTTACTATCAGTGATGACTCTGCTGCTGCGAGGAGAGAAAAACCTGTTAATATGACCAGAAAAAGGCCAAAGTACTCCTAGGAAGATGTACACTCAAGACAATGATGTATTTCAAACTTAGGTGCATTTTACCTCCATAAAAAATATCCTGTTACTTATTTATCATCATGAGGTAGTGAGTAGTACAACGAGTTTGGTTTACTTGTTCACTAAGAATTTGGTATAATATAGAAGTCAACCTGCTGAACATCATTGCCTGAAAATCCACTTTTGCTGATAAACTCATCTGTTAAAACTACTAAAATGATAAATGGGCTAAGTGGTTAATATTCTTGATTTTGATTTTGAGTTAGTAGGTATGCAACCAATCATATATATTTCTGGAATTTATAAGTAAAAACTATTCTACCTCTATGACTCAATATTATGGTCTCTCATATTTGCTATGGAAAACCTAGTAAAGAGTTATGTCTATTTTTATATAATAAAATAAAAGTACTATATTACAGTAGGCCAGAAAATAGGAAGTATGGATTTTAATCTGTGTTCAGTCCCTAGCTAGCTTTTTGACTTTGGGCAATTCCCTTAATCTTGGTCTCAGCTCCCTTTTCCATAAAGTTATAAGGTAGGAGTAAATATTCTTTGAGATATATTCTGCTAATAAAATTCTATTATTGAATTTGAAAACCACTAACCTTTTCAGTGAGTCTGATTTAGGAAGGGATGATAAAACTATTTTTTAAGCTGGTAAAGGTAAGTGAAAAAAGTATTTAAACTTCCTTGTATTTGTTAATTGAGCTATTTTTTAACTCAGACATGCAACTTCAAAATTTATACCTCTTTGCAAAAAGTACAATTTCTAGCAATGGCCTGTGCTTCAATTTGCCTCATCATTTGCTAGTTGTGGGTCATGGGCATGCTCCTTAACGTCTTTGTGCTCAGTTTACTCATCTGTCACTTGGGAATAATAACAGTACCCATCACATAAGGATATTGTGAAGATTAAATGCTGTAATTCACTTAAGCCCTGAACAAATGACTAGAGCATTAACATATTCTTGATATGTGTCAGCTTTTATTGTTACCAGCTATCTGAGTCTATTGTCACCCTATTCTTTATTAGTGTAACAATAACCTCCTAGTTTTCAAGTCTCTTTCTTAAAGTCCATTCTATACATTTCTTCCAGTTTAAACTGCCTAAAACACAATTGTCATAATTTCACTCCCCTGCTAAGAACTATGGAAACAGATTTCAATGAACCTATACTCAGTAGAATTGAATATAAATTAGCCTGGCATTTAAAGTTCTTATTAATATATTGGTTCAATTTATCTTTCCAGCTTCATTCTATTTTTTTCTTATATAGAAATGCTCTGCTTGAATGCAGCTCTGCTAATGTCCCTGAGAACAAGTGCTCTGCTCACCCGTGTTAAGCAATTAAGGGCAGAGGCTGTGATGAGTTTTTATACCCCATCAATCCAGGACTGGCACACAGTGGGCATACAACTGTTGAAATAAACTGCTCCTACTCATACTGTTTTCTCCCAAAGATACTCCTTATCTCTACCTATACCTCATATTCTCTCTTATCTTTACCTATATCTACCCTCCAAGGTCCTATCCAAATATCATGTCACCACAATTCATAAGCTATCTACTTCTTCTCACAGTACTGTCGTGTATCTATCTGGTAGCACTTATATTCTGCTGTGATTCTGATGATTTTTGTCATGATCTTGTGTCCTAATTTTTAAATAGATTTCAGAGCAGTGTACTATATCTTACTCAATTTTATTTCCTACAGTGTCTAGCATTTGCTTTGTTAGCTGCCTGTAGCTAGTTGTTGAATACATGAATATGACTAACAGGCAAATATTATCCATTATTTTGTTATGATTCTTTTAAAAAAAACTATTCTATTTCCATAGAAGTAAATCTGCATTGCTTACTAGGCTTCTCAGTCTCTGCAAGGACAATCACATCCTCTTTATCTAATGTAACTTTAGGTAGTTCCTGAAGCCATATAGGTCAGTCAGTCAGTCAGTTCAGTCGTTCAGTCATGTCCGACTCTTTGTGACCCCATGAACTGCAGCACACCAGGCCTCCTTGTCCATCACCAACTCCTGGAGTCCACCCAAACCCATGTCCATTGAGTCGGTGATGCCATCCAACCATCTCATCCTCTATCATCCCCTTCTCCTCCTGCCCTCAATCTTTCCCAGCATCAGGGTCTTTTCCAATGAGTCAGCTCTTCGCATCAGGTGGCCAAAGTATTGCAGTTTCAGCTTCAACATCAGTCCTTCCAGTGAACACCCAGGACTGATCTCTTCTAGGATGGACTGGTTGGATCTCCTTGTAGTCCAAGGGACTCTCAAGAGTCTTCTCCAACACCGCCTTCTCATTATTCCATGAATAAGCCATATGCAACCTTACCCCATCCTTCCACTGATATTTTCTCTGCCTGAGCGCAGTCTTGTCTTCTTTGTGACCCAAACCTTATTTAAAGTTCCATCTCAGTTCCTAGAGAATTCAGCTATGTTTAAACCAGATATTAAAAAGATTTGCAAAACCTTATTAATTTTTGTTGGTTTTAGAAAATATGGTTATTTTTTGTAGAAATGTTATCTTAATATGTATTAGGTGTCTCTGATTTATATTTTTAGTAATGTTGATATTTATAGATATAACGCAGTAAATAATAGTTCTTTGGGGTCTTGAAAAAAAAAAGTTTCATCTCAGTTCCTAAATTCTCCATAGAGCACTACATGATAACTTCTGCAACATTTCTTCTCTTTTACTACTGAAAAGAGAAAGTAATGCACTCAATTTAACAATCATACAACTTAATCATACAAAGAAACCCCCTTGCCGAGAACAGTGAAACTGGAAGAGAATTTAAAGTAGGGCATTACAGAAATTCTGACATGGAAACTTTAGAATGACTATTTCCATATTAATTAACCTTTTGAAATTTCATTTTTCTCCTTCTAGGGTTACTTATATGCAGAGTACATCATGAGAAATGCTGGGCTGGAGGAAGCACAAGCTGGAATCAAGATTGCCGGGAGAAATATCAATAATTTCAGATATGCAGATGACACCACCCTTATGGCAGAAAGTGAACAAGAACTAAAGAACCTCTTGATGAAAGTGAAAGAGGAGAGTAAAAAGTTGTCCTAACGCTCAACATTCAGAAAACTAAGATCATGGCATTCAATCCCATCACTTCATGACACATAGATAGGGAAACAGTGGAAATAGTGGCTGACTTTAATTTTCTGGGCTCCAAAATCACTGCAGATGGTTACAGCAGCAATGAAATTAAAAGACGCTTACTCCTTGGAAGGAAAGTAATGATCAACCTAGACAGCATATTAAAAAGCAGAGACATTACTTTGCCAACAAAGGTCTATCTAGTCAGGACTATTGTTTTTCCAGTGGCCGTGTATGGATGTGAGAACTGGACTATAAAGAAAGCTGAGCACTGAAGAATTGATGCTTTTGAACTGTGGTGTTGGAGAGGACTCCTGAGAGTCCCTTGGACTGCAAGGAGATTCAATCAGTCCATCCTAGAGGAGATCAGTCCTGAGTGTTCATTGAGAGGAATGATGTTGAAGCTGAAATTCCAATACTTTGGCCACCTGATACGAAGAGCTGACTCATTGGAAAAGACCCTGATGCTAGGAAAGATTGAGGGCAGGAGGAGAAGGGGATGACACAGGATGAGATGGCTGGATGGCATCATTGGCTCAATGGACATGGGTTTGGGTTGACTCTGGGAGTTGGATGCAGCCTGGCGTGCTGCAGTTCATGGGGTCACAAAGAGTCGGACAGGACTGAGCAACTGAACTGAATTGAGGGTTACCCTTGTATTATTTATGCAGATATCATTCTTGGCTGCTTGTTTGTAGGATATTTAAGCAACTGAATCACTGTCTAAATAGTATGACTTTTCAATTGCTAAGTGCTGATGATGTTTTAATTCAATAGAAAAATACAATTTAAATTTGTATCTTAATTTTTCATGTGTTTTAGTCTTTCAATGCATTGGATACTAAACCTTTCAAGGGCAGATTTAGAATCTGAAACTTCCTTTGAATTTCTCACATTAGCAAGCATTGGACAGTTTTATCATATGAACAGTATTCATTGTTAATTGAGACCTACCTGCCAAAATGGCCTAGTTCACTTTATATAATTCACAATACATGACACTCTAACTTCATTCCATTTTTTCCAGGAGTATTGGTTCTAAGTTACTGCATACTTAAAAGTTTTTTCATAGTATCTTGCTTTCCAATTTACTGCGACACTTACTGGACTTCTCACTAAGTAAGGCAACTAAAGCTGTATCTTTGGAGAAGATTTAGATATATCTTGGAGAGAAGTACACAGGTAGGGTAAAACTTGCTCTTTTTACTGCATTCATACTATTTTTCATCTTTTGACTGAGAATGGAAATGAAATGTATTATAAATGTCTGTTGAGTGGCCTATATGAAGAACATTATATTAGACCCTTTATATATAGCACCTAATTTTATCTTCTCAGCAAGTCTATGTAGTCAGTGCTACTAAGCTGTGTTTATAGACATTAAAGCTAAAGCTAAAAATGCTAAAACTAAGCTGTCTTTATCCTTAAACTTGATCTGAAGCCTTTCTGATTCCAAGGTCCAACAGAAGAGGATGAGATAGTGGGTCTCCAACTTTAATAAGCAGAAAAGTTACCCAAGGAACTCTTTAAAATATGTATTACTGACATAAACTCCAAAGGGTACATTTTGTTAGGTTTGGGGTAAGACCCAGGAATATGTATTTTGAGAAATGCACAAAAAAACATTGATCTGGAAACATTTTGAGATAAGGAATGCTGCTGCTGCTAAGACACTTCAGTCGTGTCCGACTCTGTGCGACCCCATACACGGCAGCCCACCAGGCTCCCCCTTCCCTGGGATTCTCCAGGCAAGAACACTGGAGTGGGTTGCCATTTCCCTCTACAATTCATGAAAGTGAAAAGTGAGAGTGAAGTCTCAGTTGTGTCTGATTCCTAGCGACCCCATGGACTTCAGCTTACCAGACTCCTCCATCCATGGGATTTTCCAGGCAAGAGTACTGGAGTGGGGTGCCAGTGCCTTCTCTGAGATAAGGAATAGTTAAGATAATTATAGTAATAGTGATAACAATAATACAACAACTATACAACATATGAATCAATATCACACTGTCTCCCAGTTACTGTACCACCTTACTATTTGTTGGGTATTGTGTGTTAAGCCCTTATGACATATTTTGTCACTTGAGTCTCACAACCACCTAATGAAATATATATAATTATCACCTCCCTTTTATATGAGGAGTGAACTAGAATCAGAGAGGTTGCATAGTTGGTAAGTGCTGGAAACAGCATATGTCCACAATGCATGAAAGAGGCAATCAAATAAAAGGAAAAGCAGGGAGACTGCTTTCATAGAGCCTACAGGAAGAGAGCACATCAAGAGCAGATGATGTCAATTCCTCAGAATTAAGTGAGCTAGGTTATGAGAAGTGTTCCCTGATTCATAGTGAGCAGTTGGGAGTAGTAAGGATATTGGAAATTTAAGAATGAATGGAAGATGTAACAAATATAGAGAGTTAAATCTCCATTTATTGAATTTCCAACAAAAGCATATGTATACCCATGGCAGATTCACGTCAATGTATGGCAAAACCAACACAATAAAGTAAAGAAAATTTAAAAAAGAAAAAAAAAAAAGGAAGATTGTTTTCAGGGTTGATGCAAATTTGGTGAACATTTGAAAAAATATAGTATAGTCATGAAAATATTCAGGGGAATGTACAATGAAGAAAGAGGTAGATAAAAATGAAAATTAATAAAAGTAATGAGACAGTCTTGGAGAAGATGGGATAGATCTGTTAGCTTTGTACAGAAGTGCTTATTTTTCTGGGAAAGGTGAAGGCAGTTGTGGATGTAGATCTAGGTATTTGACTAGTGGTACAGTCATGGGCATTTATGTGCAGGGAGATGGAAAGTTAAAGTAGTTCCTATGTGATGGATTTTATTTTTTGTGTTGGGGAAATTAGTAGGGTCTTCAAATAAAGTAATAAAGATTTAGGATAGCTACTGTGAGGAAATAGAGGCAGAATTCTAGAAATTCACATAAAGGATTGCTGTGGGGTTAAACACCCAGCTGAGAGAAAAGATCATATATTGTAATAGTATCATTGAATGGCTTTTTTTTTATTAGTTTTGCCAAACAATGACATGATATCACCATGGGTTTACATATGCTCCCCCTCCAGAGCCCCCTCCCTCCTCCCTCCCCCCAGGAAATCTCGTTGCACCAGCCCCGAGCATCAGTCCTGGGCTGGCGATTGATTAGACATATGATAATTAACATGTTTCAATGCCATTCTCCCATATCATCCCACCCTTGCCCTCTTCCACAGAGTCCACAAGTCTGTTCTACACATCTGCGTTCCTTTTGCTGTCTCGCATGCTTGGTTCTCGTTACCGTCTTTCTAAATTCTATATATATGCGTTAATATACTGTATTGTTGTTTTTTCTTCTGGCTTACTTCACTCTGGATAATGGGCTCCAGTTTCGTCCATCTGAGTAGAGCTGATTCAAATGAATTTTTTTTTAATGCTGAGTAATATTCCATTTTATTCAGTGGTGTTCAGTGGTGGAAGCAGAGTAAGACTGGGGTCATTTTAGCTTAGGGATTTAGTAAAACAAGTGGTATGAGCAACAGTGAAACATGCCTAAAAGTGTTGACAGTAGGCTTTGTGAAATGAAGATCTCTGGAACTGGAAATTTAGGGAAAATAGTAAGGCTAGTAAGAGGCCTATAGACATGGAGAAAAGGTCTAAAAATTGAGTTTTAAAGAGATGGTAAAGTAGTAAATGGTAAAAGTGGTGAAAGAACTGGAAAAGTAGGCAGTTGTGGGATGAAAATGGGAATGAGTGGGCCTAATGTGTTTTAGTTACACAGCAGCAACCTAAAAGGAATGTGAAATGTTTTAACCCACATGATTTAATTTATTTTCTTCTCTTACTTTTTAGGAAATCTGAGATTCTATTGTCTTAAGGAAGAGACAGTCTTCTCCAAGACTGTCTCATTACTTTTATTTATTTTCATTCTTATCTACCTCTTTATTCATTGTACATCCCCTTGAATATTTTCATGACTATCCTATATTTTTTCAAGTGTTCACTAAATTTGCATCAACCCCTAAAACACTTTTAAGTGTAAGATTGGCCTTGTGTTTCCTCTCAGGTCCTGTGAGCTTTCTGATTACTTGGACTTTCTTTCCTTGTGTCTACATCACCGTCAATTTTGCTATCACTTGCTCTTAGTCAGATTAGAACAGAGAAGTATTTATTTCTTTAATTTTTAGAATAATGAGTGCAGGGCCATGCATCAGAATCACCTGGAGAGTGAAATTTATATTTCTGGCCTTTACACCAGACTCATTTAATCAGGATCTCTGTGGGAGTGGATTCTGAGGAATCTGAATTTTTAAGAAACTCTACAGGAGATTCTGACTCATATGACTATTTTAGGAGATGACAGTTTCAACAAGACAGATTATTTTCCTTTAATTTATCAATTCATACTCAGTATGTTTTTGCTATTAACTCCTATTTACTAAACAATAATGCTGAAGCTTGTGGGTTTTGACATTGGGAGAGAGAGGCAAAGAAAGAAAAAATTTAATCTTGAAATTAATACCTTTTCTAAATTTCATCCTTACATACAACCTGGCCCTCCCAACACATGCATCATACCTCCATCCCCTGTTGACACCAACACCTAACGTGTTTGGAAAGGCAAAGCCAAAGTACAGGTGAAAGTGGAAAAGATTTATAAAATTAAGAAGCTTGACCAAAAGACTCCAAACAAGAGAGATGATTCCAAGTAAAAGGTGAATAGAGATTGGGTAAGTGTAAAGAATAGACAGGCAAGTAGGAATTTCAGTTCAGAAAGAGACAGAGATGTCTGATGATGACTAGAAAGGTAGTGTTGTGCTTGTAATCGAATTAGACATATGATTGATGCCCACATATTTGAAACCTACTGCCATAGTTACCTTGTGTGTGTGTTGTTTTTTTTTTTTTTTGGTAGTTCTGGAATCCATTAATAATCAGTGAATTCTCTTGGCTCTGAACTCTTGTGCTGTTACTTCTTCCACATTGAAATTTCAGTTCACAAAGAAAAAGAAATCTTATTTTTGGTATCTAGGTACCTGGAGGTAAGTAGAGAATATATTATTTTCTTCAGTATCTGCTGGCAGTTTTCAAGGAACAAAGACACAGTGTTGCATCTATAATCTCCCCTTAGTGACTTAGAAGCCAGGCTTCTGTATATTGGAGTTATGAGTCATACAACAAATGAACACACTCATGGATGAAATATTGATATTATCAAATACTTGATAATATTCTACATGGTGATATACTAATCCATAAGCAATGAAAATATTTTTTTAAGTTTCCTTTCGAGAAGAAACTATATCTTAGATATCTTTTTATATTCACAAAATGTGCTTCTATTATATCTTTATTAATGATTTCTGTTTAACCTAATACAAAGGCTCTATCTCTCTTTCTCTTTTACCACCTTAGCACTCTTTTTTTGGTTTCTCTGTGTATATAAGCTTATTAGCATCCTTAATCCTTTATGTTAGAGATCTTACTACAGAAAAAACCAGAAGGAAAAAACTCAGAATTGCATAACCCAAATAAGATTTAGAATATGGAACATGCCTTTGTTTGATGAAGAATAAATGACTGGGTGTAAAAATCATGAAAGTTATTCTTTACTTGATGAAAATACATTAAGTTTCAACATGGACCATGTAAGTTTCACCTCCTTGAAGGGAATCACGGTCATCTCATCCCTTCTGCTTCTAGTCCTTGTGTCCAGGTACATGAACTGCCCTTGTTCAGGCTGGACTGAATGGCAACAAACATGACCATTCAGTTACTCTGACAAGTATTTTTTTGAATTGTTCTCCATGAGAGAAATTTCTCTTAGATTTGGATCAGAATACTCAACATTAGTTCGACTGATTCACTTAATAAATTCTGTCCAAAATTAGAGTTTTAAATGAATGTATGCCCTCTCTCTTATAAAATCCAAAATCTAGATGCCCTGTTCAGCTTGAACTCTGACTAATGATGCTAATACCCTGCCCCTGAGCTATGTCTCTTGGATACATTGATACTTTAAGAATCATGCCCATCTCTGGAGTAACTAACCCTTGCCCTTGTTTCTATTTTCTGATTCTGAGACTTAGCACAACTTGTTGTGCTTTCAGTACTCTGACCCCAGCAGTCTCTGATCTGAATTCTGGGATCATGAATGAAACCATGGCCATACTGATCTTTGTCTTAGTCCCAAGGCATCTGACTTTGTACTCATTATGTAATCCTTTCTCACACTGTAGCTATCTACCTTCATTTGGGTGTAATTACATCACACTTTGATAATGGAAACATTCTTCTAAATTGCCTCTATGGTACTCCTCCTCAGATTGGTTGTTTATAATATTACCAAATTAATAGTCCTAAATATATGGTTCTCTGTGTACATTTCCTAGTGAAAAACTTCAGTGACTCTACAATGCTTACAAAATCAAATTGACATTCCTTAGTTCATCATTTTATGCTTTCATCCACAATCCATTCTGTATTTTTCCAGCCTTGTCTCTAATTATTTTCCTATATATAGCTTTTAGTATCACTTTCTTGATATTGGATTGAGAAAGTGGATGAGACTTTTTACTTTCTAATATATTGGATTTTTTCTCTAAGGTGGCACCGTGTTAAAGAATCCGACTGCCAATGCAGGAGATGCAAGAGATGTGGGTTCGATCCCTGGGTAAGGAAGATCCCCTGGAGAAGGAAATGGTAACCTGCTTCAGTATTCCTGCCTGGAAAATTCCATGGACAGAGGAGCGTGGCAGGCTACAGTCCATGGAGTAGCAAAGAGTCGGACATAACTGAGTGCACACATACACAGATTCTCCCTGAAATACTCTCCCTCTCTAATTCAGTTATGAAAATCCTACTCATTTTTTAAGTTTCCATTAAATTCTTTCTCTTCCATGAGATTTTCCATCATTTTCGAATGAAGTTATATCCTTTATCTGAATTTCTATGGGTTTATGTTTTATTCATTTGATGCTCACAGATATTACTGGAGCTATTTTGGAACATAGCATACCTACTCAACCAGAAAGCAAATCCTGAACAAAGGAAACTCTTTCTTATGTATCTTTGTATTTCAAACAGAGGCTTGGGTCTAATAGGTACATGGGACATATTTTTAATATAAAATAATGGCTACTACATCAAAATAAGATACTGTATTGGAGATAGTAAATATTAATTTTTAAGACCACTATTATGGTTAAAGCATGAGGGCTGAAATTTACTGGTCTATTAGAACATTTCCATGCTGCCAATATAATTTCAATAGTGTATATTTGTCTTTCAAAACTATTTGCAATCAGCATACCATAGATTAAATTGAGTTTACAAAAGAGAGTAATTAGTTTCTTAGTTTATATAAAAAGAGATATTAGAGCACCCTAGGATTTACCAGTTACTAGATGTCAACCTTAGCTTTATTGTTTGTAAAAAACAACAAAAAGCACTTCAAAAACAAGCAAACAAAAGAACAAACTATATAATATTTGTTTTATGGATTCATTAATTTATTTTTTCATTTATCTAAAAATGGTTGTTGAGAATTGACTATGTAAAAGTTACTGAACTTAGAACTAGGGCTAGGATGGTGAACCATTCCTGGCTCATGAATTGGTGAAAATTAAAGTATTAAGGTAGTATTATCCTACAGAGGGAAAAGAACATTTGCATTACAAAGATAAACAAGAGAACATGAACATGGACTGTTTGGGGAAGATGAATGACATGTTATCAAATTTTATGAATTCCTCAAAAAAAAAAATTCACACCTAAACATATACTATGTGCCATTGACTGTGTTATGCAGTGAAGGTAGGGCAGCTGTTGTAAAATTTATTACTGTTTGGTAATTCATTGTCCCTTCCCCAACACATCGGCAGCCTATACCTCCGCATTCCATTGATTTTGGTCCTGTCCATGTGACTGCTTTGAACAGGGCAATATGAGGCTTAAGGATCATAGTTTCTGTTTCCTGTTGTACTATTGACATTTGACATATATGCCCCATGTAGTCACTGCTTCTTGGTTCTGGTTTTGGTTCCAGAATAAGAAACGGAGCAGATACAAACCCAGACAGCAGCCTAGAGTTAAGCTTAGGCAAGCTCAGAAGAGTCCAGTTGGGCCAACCTGCCATCACAAAGTCATGAAGAAGGAGTAGATTTCTTGTTCTAATACTCTAAATTTGGTTGTTAATGCAGCAAAACTTAAATGATGTAGGTATTATGTCTAGTGGGAAAGAAAGATATTGCTTAACAGATAGTTATCAATGTTTTTTGCGTTTTGGGAAAATGGAGTGTTCCTACTTGTGTATAGCAAGTGGACTTACAATATTCTGGGGAAAGGAATGTCTTCTGGGGTGGCTACTACTTATATATAATTTAATTTAATTTAGTATCTAGTCATTACTTAGTATATACCACACCAACTGCTGCTGGAGAACAGATGCATCTTTCAGAAACAATTTTACAGAAAAATCAAATGCATATCCACAACAGAATATTGTCCCTTTTACCTCATATAGTAGTTCTGCATAGTTATTAATTATTTTAATGAAGGACTAAAAGGATCCAGTTCTGTATTTTCACTTAAGAGCAATATTCTTGTGGCTTCTAGATGAAAAGTAACCTCGATAGGAACAAGCTTATTCTAGTAATGGAGGCTATTTCTTTTAAGTTATAGATCATAGACTATGTTGACTGGTGTAGGCCTTGAGATGACCTGGCAAACAACTTCATTTTGCAAGCCAAGCAACTGGGGTCCACAGATGCAAAATTACTTTCCTAAGGCTCCCACTGGAGTTTAGGAAGGGTCAGATGTTGAGGTCAGGAGCTCTGACATGTGCATCACAACCCTTTAACTTTGAAAAAAATGTTTCTCCATATAATTGTCTTTGGATGAATTTTAAGGAAAAATTGATTATAAATATTGCAAATTTCTGTGGTGATTCAACTTAAGAGACAAGAGGTAAATTTTAGAAGGTGAAAATTTTGATTAACTGTAGGCCAGTGGGATCCAGCTGAGCTGGATGATGCTCCTCCTAAAAGATGATGCTGTTAAAGTGGTGCACTCAATATGTCAGCACATTTGGAAAACTCAGCAGAGGACAGGACAGGAAAATGTCAGTTTTCACTCCAATCCCAAAGAAGGGCCATGCCAAAAAATATTCAAACTGCCAAATAATTGTGCTGATTTCTCATGCTAATAAGGTTATGTTCAAAATCTTTCAAGCTAGAGTTCAGCAGTATGTGAACCGAGAACTTCCAGATGTACAAACTGGGTTTAGAAAAGGCAGAGGGATTAGGATCAAATGGCCAACATCTGTTGGACATAGAAAAAGCAAAGGAATTCCAGAAAAACATTTCCTTCTGCTTCATTAACTATACTAAAGCCTTTGACTGTGTGCACTACAACAAACTGTGGAAAATTCTTCAAGAGACAGGAATACCAGACTACCTTACCTATCTCATGAGAAACTTGTATGCAGGTCAAGGAGAAAAAGTTAGAACCAGACATGGAACAATAGACTGGTTCAAAACTGTGAAAGGAATATGACAAGGCTGCATATTGTCACCCTGTTTATATAACTTCTATACAGAGTACATCATGTGAAATGCCAGGCTGGATGAAGCTCAAGCTGGAATCAAGTCTGCTGAGGGAAATATCAACAACCTCAGGTATGCAGATGATGCCACTCTAATGGGAAAAAGTGAAGAGGAACTAAAAAGCCTCTTGGTGAGTGTGAAAGAGGAAAGTGAGAAAGTTGGCTTAAACTTCAACATTCAAAAAACTAACATCATGACATCCAGTCTCACCCTTCATGGCAAATTGATGGGGAAACAATGGAAAAAGTGATAGATTTTATTTTCTTGGGCTCCAAAATCACTGTGGATGGTGACTGCAGCCATGAAATTAAAAAAAATGCTTGCTCCTTGGAAGAAAATCTATGACCAACCTAGACAGCATATTAAAAAGCAGAGATGTCACTTTGCCAACAAACGTCTGTATAGTCAAAGCCATGATTTTTCTAGTAGTCATGTATGGATATGAGAGTTGGACCATAAAGAAGGCTGAGTGCCAAACGATTGATGCTTTTGGACTGTGGTGTTGGAGAAGACTCCTGAGAGCCCCTGGACAGCAAGGAGATCAAGCCAATCAATCCTATAGGAAGTCAGCCCTGAATATTCATTGGAAGGACTGATGCTGAAGCTGAAGCTCCATTATTTTGGCCACCTGATACAAAGAGCTGAATAATCAGAAAAGATCCTAATGTTGGGAAAGAGGCAAAAGGAGAAGGGGGTGACAGAGGATGAGATAGATAGCATCAATGGATGTGAATTTGAGCAAACTCTGGGAGATAGTCAAGGACAGGGAAGATTGGTGTGCCACAGTCCACGGGGCCTCAAAGACCCAGACAGAACTCAGTGACTGAACAACAACAATAGGATCCTTAAGCTAGCTACCAAGTTTTCCTATATTTCCCTGCCAACTCTGATCATATTATACATTTTTATGTTTGGCATTTTTCATAATTATTGGTGCAGACAAAGGAGCCTAGTGGGCTGCTGTCCATAGGGCTGCATAGAGTCGGACACGACTGAAGTGACTTAGCATGCATGCATGCGTTGGAGAAGGAAATGGCAACCCACTCCAGTATTCTTGCCTGGAGAATCCCAAGGACAGAAGAGCCTGGTGGGCTGCTGTCTATGCGGTTGCACAGAGTTGGACACAATTGAAGTGACTTAGCAGCAGCAGCAGCCTGCCATTAATGTCTGTCATTTGTATCATTATCCTTTTAGACCCATTTGTGTAGTGAAGTCACTCAGTCATGTCCAACTCTTTGCAACCCCAGGGACTGTAGCCTACTAGGCTCCTCCATCCATGGGATTTTCCAGGCAAGAATACTGGAGTGGGTTGCCATTTTCTTTTCCAGGAGAGCTTCCTGACCCAGGGACTGAACCTGGGTCTCCTGCCTTGTAGGCTGATGCTTTACCATCTGAACCACCAGGGAAATCTCATTAGATAGAGGCCCATTAAGACAGAGACAATATATCCGCATTAACTAGCACAGTATCTGATACATTTTAAATACTCAATACACTTTTGTTTGATTAATGAACAATCTTTCATTGACCTCACACAAGTACAATCATCATACTTTGTCATATGGCATGAGTATGTTCCATGATCAATAATCTCTTGTTTCCACATAGTCTACATAATACATTTTTAATAAAGTCTGAAGGAAATGAATTAATGGGCTACTTTCATCAGATTTTTATTAATAGACAACATAATGAATATAACTTTAAAATATAGCATTATTAATAACAAAGTATAAATTTGCACAGAATGATTGCATTAAAATATTTCATTTAGAATAAAATAAGGGTGTACAGTGACTCATTAAATGAAGATCTATTCAAGTGGAATTAATAGAATTACTAATAAAAGATTTCAAAATTATTTAAATGACTAATGCTTAAGATATGGGAAACTAAAAAGGCAATAGTGATCTAATTTACTATCTTGATATTTAGAAGAAATATCTGTTAGATTAAGGTAGCCTCGTTGCCTAACTCTTAAATGATGCATTATTGAGTCACATAAAAAAGTAAAGTTTTAAGGAGAATAATTTAGGTCCTGAATAGTTATTTTGCCAGCATTTTTGGAACTCCAGGGCTAAAAGGATAAGAGGAAAGAGAAAACGAATATATAGATCAGCAACTGCTTTCGTCGCCCTGATGTATGGGAGGAACCAGCTCCCCAAATGATCTCCACTCTGCTTCCTTTGCTGTTAGACTTGCTGCATTCTCAAGAGATTACCACAGCCAGTTTAAGAATGATGTGAGTTCTGGAAGGGGAACATATGTATACCCATGGCAGATTCATGTCAATGTATGGCAAAACCAACACAATAAAGTAAAGAAAATTAAAAAAAAAAAAAGAATGATGTGAGGTCCTGGTATCCAAAATCATAACAACACAGAGCAAAACTTGAACCAAACAGAACATCTGCCTTGTTATGTAAATATTAAACATGTGCACTTATCACTGCAACTTCACTGGTGAAATTTTTGAGGATGATATTCTTTATTGTGGAGATACATGCATCTTTCCTACATGATCACTAAATGATGTGAGAAATAAAACAAACAAACAAATATGTGAGCTGAAATAGCATGTCTATCATTGTTGGAGATAAAGATGCAGATTATGGCATTAGGTCCGTTAGTCAAATAGGCCTGGTCTTGGGATCCCAGAATTAAGGGACTTCATTCATTTACAGAAAGCATGGACTGAGGAAGGTCTTCTTTCACGACATTCCCCAGACTCAGCTTCTACCTGACTTCTAGCGTGAAAGTGCAAACTAATAGTCTCAGTGTGAAGCTGGCTTCAAGAGAAAACTGGAGGGTGGGAGCATGTCTAGTTATTCTTTCTATGTTTTCAGGCAGAAAAAGCACTCCATCTTCCAAAGAAGAAAGTGACTAACAAGTACAAAAATGCCAAAAGTGTATTAGTTGATCTCTCTCAACACAAGGAAAACTAAGAGTAGATGGAAGCTTGACCAATAAATGTGAAGATGTCTTTAGCGGCAACACACTTACATTCCTGTCTCAAAAAAAGGAGGGATAAAATATTCTTGAGGTCTTTCAAGAAAAAGACCTCAATTGAAGGTGAAAAGCTGTAGAAATTTCTGGCCAGATATTTATTTTGATGTAGACAATGTGTCAAGGAAATTTTCTGTGAAAAAAAATATTGAACTATTGAAAATCAACTGAAAGTTGTAAAAAATGCAACTTAATTTATATTTTAAAAGAAAAGGTATATTTAAAATACATTCATCTAATTTTTAGAGTTTTTAGGAATTACTTTACTGTAAATTATTTAGAAAATGGAAGGAAAAGGATCTTATTGATACTTCTCAAAAGCAATTACTCTTCATGTTTATGTGTGTCATTACAAGTTTTTCTCTGTTTTCTCATTAGATCATGTACACTGTGCAGTTTTATGACATAAGAAGTTCATGAGCATCTCTGGATAAGGAGGTGGTTCAGTCACTAAAGAATCTGCCTGCAATACAGGAGACCCAGGTTCAATCCCTGGGTCAGGAAGATCCCCTGGAGGAGGACACGGCAATCACTCCAATATTCTTGCCTGGAGAATCCCATGAACAGTGGAGCCTGGAGGGCTACAGTCCATAGGGGCACAAAGAATGGGACATGAATGAGGCAATTTAGCATGCATGCAAGAAGGTTTAAATGAAGAGACTTTAATGAAACAACTCCAGACAGAAGTGTGCCTAGAATTAAGAAACAAAACAAGTGATGCTGGATCATCAGACACTTGCAATAAAGGAAGTTATAGGGCTCAATGGGCAGAATAAAGACATGTTTTTTCTGGAGCTCAGAGGGAACTTAAGTTAACTGTATGATACAGTCTATAACAGTTGACCTCTCAAAGACAGATCAGGGAACAACATTGAAGAGAATGGATCTGGCAGAGTAGGGAGCCAAGTGGACAATAATCAGCATACCAGTGTTAAAAATTTCTTATTAACAGATTTTTATGGCTACATAATATTCCAGGATAATCATACCACGTATTACAACTATTACCTTTTGATTAACTACTTATACTGTATCAGGTGTTTTTCCTACTATAAACAACATAGCAATTCACGTATTTCTTTACTTCTATAATTTTCTTAGAGAAATTCTTGAGAGTTGAATTATTAGATTAAAAAGTGTAAATGTTCTTAGGCCTTTTAAAACTTGATAGCAGTGTTTTAAAGCCATACATATTATTCTTTCACCAGCAATGTAAGAATGTGCTTATTTTACTGCAGATCATTGAGCATTGCATATTCCCATAAAAATTATTTCTTATTTTGAGGAGACTTGTCCACAAAAATAACATCTGTGTATCTTTCAAAAGAAATCTTTAGAACTGCATCTCTTTAAGTTAATAACATTTTTTTTCTGTATGCTTTCTGAATCACATCAGCATGAGGTAATAATAGTACATTGTTGCTCCTTGTTGCTGCTACTGGGTCAACATCACTGACATTTAGTACATTATTACATACATTGATATATGTTTTCTGAGCTATCTGAAATATAAATCTTTCAGTCTATTTTGGGGGGTAATGTGACTGAAATAAAGCAGTTCTGGTGTGCCAAGCTGTCCGTAAAATAGCTTGACATTAGAAGATGACAAAAGACAGGGTCCCTCTTCCCTATGAGGCCCATCACCTCCTTTACCTTTCAGCCTGGTTCATCAACGTTAATAATAGGACAAGAATAATACAAGAATCTGTTGAGCATTTAGAATGGGACAGGAATTGTGAAGAAGCTATCATAGGTCAGCTTAAACCACAGCCACAGTGCCTCTCTTTTGGGTCAGGAATGTATGTTTTGGAGGCTTATTCAATGTTAACCAGGGTCTATTGGGTCACCAGTTGAGAACTATGCTTATATTGTAGTTCTTAGGTGAGGTTTCTGTACCTCAGGGATCTTGTGAATTTGGGTCTCATCCCCATGCATACAAACATCCAAGTGTTCCCGCACTGTTTGTTGAAAATACCATCTTTTGTCCATTGAAATGTTTTTGTACCTTTGTTGAAAAGAAATTTACTATATTTATGGATCTACTTTTTGTCACTCTATTCTATCCCACTGATCTAGGTGTCTGTTCTTTAGCTAATACTGCATCTTTCAATTTTTTACTTTTATTTTTGGTTGTACTGATTCTTCATTGCTTTGCACGGGTTTTCTGTAGTTGCGGCAAGTGGGGACTACTCTTCCTTGCAGTGTGGGAGCTTCTCATTGCAGGGGCTTCCCTTGTTGCAGAGCGTGGGCGGTAGGTGGCGGGCTTCGGCAGTTGCGGCTCATGGACCCTAGAGGGCGCAGGCTTCAGTAGCAGTGGCATGCAGGCCCAGAAGTTCCCAGGCTCTAGAGTGTGGGCTCAGAAGCTGTGGCTCAAGGGCTTAGTTGCAAGTGGAATCCTCCCAGACCAGGGATCAAACCCATGTCCCCTGCATTGGCAGGCAGATTCTTATCCACTGCAACACCAGCTGCTGCTGCTAAGTCACTTCAGTCGTGTCTGACTCTGTGTGACCCCATAAATCGCAGCCTACCAGGCTCTGCCGCCCCTGGGATTCTCCAGGCAAGAACACTGGAGTGGGTTGCCTTTCCTTCTCCAATGCATGAAAGTGAGACACCAGAGGAGTCGGCTAATACTGTGCCTTGATGATTGTAGATTTATAGTAAATCTTGAAGTAGGGTGAGTTCTACACAATTTTTTTTTTTTTTCGCTTCTTCAGTATTGTCTCAGCTATCCTAAGGGTTTTGCCTTTCTATACGAAAGCTAGAATCAGGATCAGTTTCTCTGTATTTACAAAATGGCTTGCTGGGATTACATTTAATCTACAGATCAAGTTGGGAGGACTTGACATCTTAACAATATTGAAACTTCCAAATCATGAACACAGAATATTTCCCTAACAATTTCCTAAGGGTGGAAAAATTCTTATATAGCCTTAAGTTTAAAAAAAAAAAATCCTGAAAAGCCAAGTTCTGGGTCTCTTTCTAAGTCTGGGTTTAAGACTTTGGGTCTAATCCATATGCTGTATAAAATCCATCTCAAAGGTGTATATCATGTCTTTCCTACTTTCTAAACCATAGTGTCCTTCAACTAGAACTCACTGATTTATCTCTGAATGCTTCAGCACAGGTTTTCTTATTTCTTTCTTATCAGCAGACTAGATTTATTTACTTGATTGAAGTACTGTACAGACTTTTCCTATAGGCTTTTAAAATGCTAATCATTTTTCCGAGACCTCTGCCTTTTGCTGGACACTCATCTTTAAATATGAGTTTTGACATCTTAATCTCAGTGAGGTGCCTTCTGACTCCTGATTAAGTTGAGGTCGTCCAGTTGTGTACCTGGCCCTTGTATATTTACCTGCTTAAAAACCAGGCAGGAGAACCGAAATAATTTGAAAAGAATACAAAAACCTTTCACTTGCATTTATTAAACATCTGAAAAGTACACAAAAATCATTAAAATTCTTTCTTAAAATCCTTTTGTGTTCCTCTTCCATCTTCTGCCAACACAAACCTCAGCTTTTTTTTATATGCCTCTGTTCTCAAAACCATGGGGGGAAAAAAAACTCCTTTGACTCCCAAGAACCATCAGTCCTCTCTAGTTTCCACATGTTTTTATGTTCTAGATGTTTAGGTTTTCCTTAGGTTTAGTAGCATATGTCTAATTATTGTAGTTTGCTTGTATTAACTTAAGATACTTTGATTTTCTTTCTTTTTTTTTTCTGCTAACCATTCTTGACTTTACTAAAATCTTATGCTTCAGTAGTTCAGAACTGATTTTACTCACTGTTTTCTTTCTCTGGGATTCAAACTATAGTGCTCAATTCTTAGCCTTTTGTGTTCAGTTCAGTTCAGTTCAGTCACTCAGTTGTGTCCGACTCTTTGTAACCCCATGAACTTCAGCACGCCAGGCCTCCTTGTTCATCACCAACTCCCAGAGTCTACCCAAACCCATGTTCATTGAGTCGGTGATACCATCCAGCCATCTCATCCTCTGTCATCCCCTTCTCCTCCTGCCCCCAATCCTTTCCAGCATCAGGGTCTTTTCCAGTGAGTCAACTCTTCACATGAGGTGGCCAAAGTATTGGAGTTTCAGCTTCAATATAAGTCTTTCCAATGAACACCCAGGACTGATCTTCTTTAGGATGGACTGGTTGGATCTCCTTGTAGTCCAAGGGACTCTCAAGAGTCTTCTCCAACACCACAGTTCTAAAGCATCAATTCTTTGGCGCTCAGCCTTTTTCACTGTCCAACTCTCACATCCATACATGACAACTGGAAAAACCATAGCCTTGACTAGACAGACCTTTGTTGGCAAAGTAATGTCTCTGCTTTTTGATATGCTATTTCGGTTGGCCATAACTTTCCTTCAAATATTGAATTTCCAAGGCACAATTTATGATTTTATCACTAGCGGTTTCACTGCACTTCAAACATACTTTTAGAACCAATACTCCCACTGGATGGTAATCATTTGTGTATATCTTTTTCCCCTCATTTGACTGAACACAGACAGAATGAGCATCACTGATAATTACAGTGGCATCGTATGAGAAATCTATCTTAATCCTATGACCTATTAAGTTGTATATAATTTTTATAATTCTACCCAAAAGAGTCAGTCCTAGGGGATAGAATGCAATTCAGTTTCTGTTCAGAATAAATGGGAAACTAATATTTAAGTTATATCATGTTTCAAATAGGGTTTCCCTGGTGGCTCAGAGTAAAAAATCTGCCTGCCAATGCAGGAGATGCAAAAGACTCTATTGGATTCCCAGGGTTGGGAAGATCCCCTGGAAGAGGAAATGGCAACCCACTCCAGTATTCTCACCTGAAAAATTCCAGGGATAGGGGAGTCTAGCAGGCTATAGTCTACGGAGTCTCAAAGAGTTGGACATGACTGAGCACACACTCCATATTTCAGATACACTTGAACCCACCTCTGTCCCAAAAGGAAGCTGAATGAAAAGTAAGCCAATTTGAAGATCCCTTCCACCCAATAACAACAAAGGAAGACCAAATGGTGAGATACTGATGAGTGAGCCATGCCATAACCAGATTCACCATTTCAAGAAAGGAGACTGATTAACTTCAATTGCTGCAAATAATTGTTTACAATCCCAGTTTCTAAATATTTGCAAATTATGCACCAACATTTAGTTATTTCCAACAGTTACTATAGAAATGCCTATTTTATAAATTTTAAAATTCAGAGAGCTGTTAGATGATAAATGCTGCAGTGATACTGAGAATTATTAAATGTCTTCCTAAAAAACAGATCAGACAAGACATAAATGTATAAAGTTTACTGACGACAGACAACTATCATCTATTCTTCACTGGAAGGAGAAGAAAAGTGAGTCTCATACAGATGAATGAGCAGAGTTTATAAAATGAGTAAAATGTAATGAAATATCCATGAAGAGTGAAACACCTTGGAGGAGAAAAGAGTATATTAACATTAAATAGCAAGGAAAATTATATTTCAGGGAGCATAAAAATAAGCAAGTTTCATAGTTAAGGAGAAGTTAGGAGAGCATGCATAATGGGAAATAGAATAGAAAGAAAATTTAAGTTGGAGTAGGTTTTCTGAAGCATCAAACTATGAACCATCTAGGTGACAGTTCCTTTCCATTCTGCAGTGAAAATGACACAGCAGGAGATACAACTTTTCACTTCCCCTAGGACTTTTGCCATTTAGGAAAGGAATATGTGAGGAAATTTATTCTATTTGAAACAAAAATAGAATTTTAAATATGGGATCGTGAAGCTAGATTTGAAATATTAATAACCTGGTTTACAGTCTACCTTTATGGAAAAATGGAAGTAACTGAATTTTCAAGAAACTCCAAGGATTTGAAATTAGCTTAGAAAGCTACTAGGGCATGGTACATTACTACAAAATATTTGAAGGTTGTAAGCACCAAAATGGGAAGGAGAATGCTGTCTGATCTGAAAGAGAATAATTAAAAGAAATAGGAGGAAATTGAGCAAAGTTACTTTATATAACTATCCAAAAAATTGCTCAACAATGATAGGGAAACAGAGCCCCAAAGATGTGCTAAAAGCTTGATGACGTGAATAATTGAAACATCTGAATTTCATTGAATAATCTTTTTGAAAATCGTGCAAAAAATAACTGTCTAGGCTTGGTGGAAGAGGCACCATGTAGCCAGAATTATTTTTCTCTAATTTATGGCATCCTTAATAGATTCAGTTCAGTTCAGTCACTCAGTCGTGTCTGACTCTTTGAGACCCCATGAATTGCAGCACACCAGGCTTCCCTGTTCATCACCAACTCCCGGAGTCCACCCAAACCCATGTCCATCGAGTCGGTGATGCCATCCAGCTATCTCATCCTCTGTTGTCCCCTTCTCCTCCTGCCCCCAATCCTTCCCAGCATCAGGGTCTTTTCCAATGAGTCAACTCTTCACATGAGGTGGCCAAAGTATTGGAGTTTCAGCTTCAATATAAGTCTTTCCAATGAACACCCAGGACTAATCTCCTTTAGGGTGGACTGGTTGGATCTCCTTGTAGTCCAAGGGACTCTCAAGAGTCTTCTCTAACACCACAGTTCAAAAGCATCAATTCTTCTGCACTCAGCTTTCTTCACTGTCCAACTCTCACATCCATACATGACAACTGGAAAAACCATAGCCTGATTAGGTTCACATATATTGTGCACTTATTACTATTGTATTTGGAAAATATGAATGTATGGCACATAGGGAAAAGCCGAAAAGAATCAATCATTTAAAAATTACAGAGCTGGAGGAGTCTAAAGAGACAACTTTACAACTCAACTTGTCATTTTGGATTAAATAACAACCTAACCAACCAACCAAATAAACAATAACAACAACAACGACAGAAAAAAAAAATCCAAAAACCTAATGCCTGAGAATAAATGACTCATTGAAGGTCATATGATTAGACTGGAAAATCCAAGACTAGGACCCATATTTCTTGACAGACAATCTAGTTTTGTTTCTTCCAGGAGTTGGTGATGGAAAGGGAAGCCTGGTGTGCTGCAGTCCATGGGGTCGAAATGAGTGGAAACGACTGAGCAACTGAACTGAAGTTTTCTTTCTAACCATACTCACTAGCTGATTAAGAGTGTCCATCAACTGCTTAGTACCCGGATGCTAGGCACAGATGAGGCCTCATATCTTCCTTAATTTAATTTACCTAAGACAGCATGTCTCCATGGCCTAAGCTCCTTAAAGTGGCTTAGCTGCTGCTGCTTCTAAGTCGCTTCAGTCATGTCCGACTCTGTGCGACCCCATAGACGGCAGCCCATCAGGCTCCGCCAACTCTGGGATTCTCCAGGCAAGAACACTGGAGTGGGTTGTCATTTCCTTCTCCAATGCATGAAAGTGAAAAGGGAAAGTGAAGTCACTCAGTCATGTCCAACTCTTGGCAATCCTACAGACTGCAGCCCACCAGGCTCTTCTGTCCATGTGATTTTCCAGGCAAGAGTACTGTGTGGGGTGCCATTGCCTTCTCCAGAACGGCTTAGAGCAGAAGCTTAAAAATCAGATGCTACTGGGTCTAGGCTGGTAATAAAGATTGACAAAGAAGATAGACATTTCAATATTAAGTGCATAGAAATACTTCTCATTTATTTTAAAGAAATATATACCTTATTTTCTTAAAATATATCATGATCATTATTTTCTTTTGATTTTCTGATTTATATTGATCATTCAATTATTCAACATATATTTAAGGCAGAAACAAGCTTGATGTTTTTAAATGAGAATAGAAGGCCAATGTGGCTAGAGTAGAATGATTAAGGCTAAGAGTAATGGGAGATGATGTCATATATAGAGATGATTAAGGCTAAGAGAAATGGGAGATTATGGCAGAGGCAATATTGTATAGTTGACCTACTGCAGAGTAGGGGTTTCAATTTTATCTGATTTTATTTTATTCTGTATATAATAGGATGACCTGCTACCTCAAATTTCCTAGGACCAAGGGAGTTCCTGGGACCTAGGAATTTCATCTTAAATCTAGGAGTGGCCCAGGTAAATGTAAATGATCTGGTCAAGTTAGTGATGGGAAACAATCCAGTATTTTTAAGCAAGGGCCATAACGTGACATGACTTAACTGTTATAAAGATCACTATGGTGAAGAAATGACTAGAAAGGTGAGAGTAGAAGCAGGGAAACTTGTCAGGTAATAATTGCTATAATCTAAGTGAAAGATGACTGTAGTCTTTACTAAAGTTTTAGTGATGATCCACAGTGACATGAGGTCAGATTTGGACAAATATCTTGAAAGAAATGTGAGTAGACGTTGATAGACACATACCAGGTAAGAAGAAAAGAGCTAAGCATAAACAATTGGATAATTGTGGTTCCTTTTACTGAGGTGGGGAAAGTTGAGGCAAGAGCAGCTTTGAAGACGAAATTTAAGAGTTTGGGTTCTGACATGTATACTTGAGAGCCTAATCTGTATTCAAGTGGAGATGTTGAATTGGTCTGGGTCATGACTGTAACTAGAGAATTCTTATAGTCATCAATATACAGAGAAATAGTTAAAGCCTACAGCATGGGTAAGTTCAAGGAAGAGAAGATATGTGAAGAACTAGATGTAGAACATTAAATATAGATGGAAAAATAAGCAGTAGAGTACAAATAAGTTGAAGAAAACCCTTCAAAGAAGCCTGAAAAGCATAAGTGAGTCAGGAGGAAAGCATGGCAGTGTAGTGTTATGGAAACCAACAGACAAAAATATTTAAACAAGGATTTTTGGAGAACTTTTCAAATGCCAATGAGATATCTAGTTAAGGTAACAACAAAGAGTTGGTTTTGGGATTTAGCAAGATGGAGGTTACTGATGACTTTGACAAGTGAGGTTTCAGGGAAGTAGAGGTAATAAATGCCTGATTGAAGTGGCTTTGAAAAGAGAGTAAGAGAGGGAGGAGATACAACTCATGCATCAGCCAGTTGCAATTTTGTTATGAAAGGGAAACGAGGCAGTGGTTTGATGTGGGATGTGAAAAAAAAATGGAGTATTTTAAAGATAGAAGATATTTTTGCAATGTGATAAGAATAAGCCAGTTGAGGGGAAAACTGAGAGTGCAAAATCTTTGAATATACAAAAAGAGAATGGGATTCAGAGCCCAAGTGATGGCTTGACCATTGGAAGCCTCACATTTATCCCTTTTAACACTAAGGATGGCAGAAAACATGGGCACAGATACAGAGATCAAGTAGAGAAATATATCTGTATTAAAAGAAGTAAAAGAACAGAGCCATAGATGTGAACTCCTTGACCTTGTGATGGGGAGTCCATGCACAGTGGAAGCTTGTGGACAAACGGAAAGGACATGCCCTTGGTGTGGGGGCAGCTGCTATTTGGTTCTACACAGTTTTTTGTTTGTTTGTCTATTGCCTTGTCTTATCATAGTTCACTGAAATGTGGGTTTTAATGGACTATCTCTCAATTTTAAAATGTTGACTTAAAGTCTATAAAACAAGGCAAAATAAGAGCAATGACAAAAGCACTGTGTATGACAAGTAATTACTTCTGATATCTAAATCTAGCCCAGGGGCTGTGAGTTGGGAGCTTTTATTCTGGCGGCTCAAAACCTGGTTTCATGCCTATAACCAGAAGTCAGTCAAAGAACAGTACATACCAACCCTCACTCTTGCTTCCATTCTGAGAGGGGAAATTTGACTTCCTAAAGAATCCCTGGTTTCCTGGGGACTTGCCTGAGCAGTCCAAGAAGGACTTGTGGAGAAGCTGCTAGTAGTCCACACATGTGGACCATATTACCCAGGGAGATTTCTTTTTACTCATAAATGGGTAAATGGGAAAAATAAATATAGGAACCAAGAAAGAATTCATATAAACAAAACAATCAAACAAACAACCCCCCCCCCCCCACAAACAAAACTGGAGCAGGATTCTGAGAACTCAGAAAAAAAAAATGCCCTAAAGAACTACAAACTAGAAGTCAAAGAATTTGTTTAAATCTGCTTATAATCCCAGTAAGTAGTAACCATTACCAAATGGTAATAGCAGTAGTAGCAGCAGCTGCTCTCAGAATTGATTGAACTTCAGTGTATGCCAGACACTGTTCTAGATGCTTAATAGGTATTAACTTATTTATGATTCATATCAATCCTGTAAGGAAATTGCTACCATTGTTTTCATTTTATAGATGTAAACTGAGGCAGAGAGAGAGCATATAAATATTTCTAGGATGCAAAGAGTTAAACATAAAATAATCTAGCAAATATAATGCTAAGTTGCTTCAGTCATGTCTGACTCCTTGTGACCCCATTGACTGTAGCCCGCCAGGCTCCTCTGTCCATGGGATTCTCCAGGCAAGAATACTGGAGTGGGTTGCCATGCCCTCCTCAAGGGGGTTCTTCCTGACCCAGGGGTTGAACCCTTGTCCCTTATATCTCCTGCACTGGCAGGTAGATTCTTTACCACTAGTGCCAGCTGGGAAGCCAGCAAATACAATACATTGCTTTAATTTACTTTAAAATGTTTCAGTATTAAAACTGTTTAGTATGTGAGCTTTGATTTATACACACCCCAAAATGGCTAACATGAGATGGGTGGGTGAGTGGGTAGGAGAATAATCATAATTTGAAAGACTTCCTTTAAAGTCATCATTCATGACTCCAAGGGCTTCCAAAGTGGTGGTAAAGAACCTGCCTGCCAATGCAGGAGATATAAGAGACATGAGTTTGATCCCTGGGTCAGGAAGATCCCCTGGAGGAGGAAATGGCAACCCACTCCAACATTCTGGCCTGGGAAATCACATGGGCAGAGGAACCTGGTAGGCTATGTTCCATAGGGTCACACAGAGTTGGACATGACTGAAGCAACTTAGCACACGCATGACTCCAAAGGCAATAGTTACAAGTAAATCAACTCTGTCTTTGGTTAGAACTAGATAGATTACTAATCACTAAAAAGGGGTGTGAGAAATCATTTTCATTTGTGAAATTATTGATGTTTAAGATACGTGGATTGGCCAGAGATACTAATATAGCACCAGTGCCTTTGCATAAATAAGGTTTAAAATAAAGAAGCTCATTCCCTTGAAGCAGTATCCAAAGGCCTACATTCAGCCTAGGCCTGAGATGACCACACACACACACAAGTCACCTGATTCTGATTGAAATCTGGCTGGATTCCGCCACTAGAAAACTGTCACACCCGCCCCATGTGACTCATTGCCAGAGTGATGCACAGGACAGGGAGCTGGGGCTTCATCAAGCTTCCTAGGAACAGGCCCTTCTTATGACTCTTCTTATGCCACTTGCTGTTAATTTGGGCAGATGTGACAAGATTGAGACTGATCCTACCTTCACTGAAATATCCTGCCTGTTACTGGGTAGTGAGGTATGGCCCTGGTTCTCTTCAGCCTTGAAGTAATTCAGGTCATTTGAAATAGTGCTATCTGAAGAATCTAATAATCACAGGGGACCAAACCAACTTAGTTCACAGCAAAAACAGACATTTAACAAAAGAGAAACCAAAGTTCAGAATTTTTCTAGAGAAAGGTATTTTAAACAGGAAAGTATAATTAGAATTGAAGTTATAATAACCTATTCAATAGTAATTCTAATAATAATAAACACAGTGTACTATATTCTATATACTGGCAACTGTGCTGAACCTTTCAGGAACATAATCTCACTTTAAATTCACAATTGTTCTGTGAGGGTAGAAATTTTTGTTTCACTCCTTTTCCAGATGAGGAAACTGAGCATTAGAAAGATTAAGTAACTTAGAGGAAATATATCTATGCAAAATGGCAGAGAGGGACTCAAAAATTTCTCTCTCCAAAGTCTATACTATTAGTTCCTATATTATGCTATTATGAAATATTTGTTGAATGTCTCCTAGTTCTCAGATTTTGAAACTGGTAATGGAGATACAACATGTAAATAAGACAGGTATAGTCCAGTATTATGGAGCTTGCATTCTGACTTTAAGCTAGTTAATTCCATGAATAACTGCAAATGTACAATTCTGGCCCTGAAAAGTGCTGAGGACAAAAACCAAGAGCTCTGAAAACATTGAACATGCAACTCTGAGTTATGGAGGAGAGAGGGATGATAAATGAAACCTCCTGGGGGAAAAACTAGAGATTATGTGGCTGGCCTGATGTTCTCCAGAAAATACAGATGTGGTGAACCCTGGAGGTTGCTGATCATATTATCACACAGAAGGCTTAATGCAACTTAAACACTTTTCTGATGAACATATATATTAGCAGGTAAAACTATTCACATCAACAGTGAATTCCTCATACCACATAATTATCATCGCTTCCTTTTGTATAGCACCTGATCAAGGGTTAGTTACATATCATTGAATTTTGCAGAGACAGACTCAAAAGCTGAATGAGGCCACAGTCCCTTTATGCATAAGCATAAACCAGAAATTTAAATAAAACCAATCTCAGTCATTATAAAAAAAGGTCTATAACTCATGGGGTGGTTTTCTTTTCATTTTAGCCAAAAAGAAGTTGAAATATTGAATACTGTGTTTGAATTCCACATAGCTTTGTATGTGTCAAATCACTCAGAACAAACCGAAAAGATGTGTACTATTACTTACCCTCTATTACTGCTAGAAAACCTGATGCATGAAGAAGTAAACTTACTTGCTGAATTTTGCATGTTCAGTGGTAGAGCTGGAATTGAAGTTCTGGGATTCAAACCCAGGAACATGACTCAGGTAGGCTCTTAACACCAAGCTACACTGAATAGGCTATGTTTTGTGTTAGTACACTTAGAAAATATCTATATGTTTTATATCTTAGCCTTAGCCTACATGTGCATGTGTGTTTGGTTGTTCTGACATGAAAAGTCATGTCCAGCTCTTTGCAACTCAATAGACTATAGCCCACCAGGCTCCTTTGTCCATGGGATTTCCCAGGCAAGAATACTGGAGTGGGTTGCCATTTCCTTCTCCAGGGGATCTTCCTGACTGAGGGATTGAACCCACGTCTTCTGCATTGGCAGGCGGATTCTTTACCTATAAAATACATATATGCATATATAGGTTCAGAATTTTCTTACATAGGTAGTAGAAAGTAATAAGTAAAACTCAAAAAATCATCAAGCAACTCTGCTGAATACTCTGTAATCAGAATATCTAATTGGTGAACTCATTTGAACTTTTAGCCCTAGGTAATTTGTATGCACATCTAACATTCCCAGTCTGTGTGTAGATGGAGTATGTGTAGATGTGAAACAATAACATTTTGTTTCACAGAGTTATCCCAACCCTGAAACCCAATCTGGTAAAGATGTCACAAAATATCAAGTTATATCCATCTTACTTTTCAATATAGATGTAAAAATGTCAAAAAGCATTTTAGGGAATAGTTTAAATATATAAATAACATATCACAAACAAACATGCTTTATCCTAGATTGCAAACAAGAGTTAAATATTGCCGTCTTAATGACTATATTGGTATCATATAATTAAATTGGTATTAAAATAAGAGAATACTGTTCAGAGTATGGCCCCTACTTGCTTCACGGAGATCACAGCTACCAGTTTTGTACAGTGATATTTCCCAAGATGGGCTTTCCAGGTGGCCCTAGGGATAGAGAACCCACCTGCCAATGCAGGAGACATAAGAGATGCAGGTTTGACCTCTGGATTAGGAAGATCCCCTGTAGGAGGGCGTGAAAACCCACTCCAGTGTTCTTGCCTGGAGAATCCCATGCTGGGATTCTATGGGCTACGGTCCATAGTGTCACAAAGAGTTGGACGTGACTGAAGCAACTTAGCATACACACACGCATTTCCCAAGCTGATCTTTCTCAGTACTCTATTCCAAAGATGCTACTAGGAATTAATTAGTGCTATGAAAGGATAGTTCCATGTTCTTTGATACTCTGTTCTTGTACTTATCCTTCAAGGTTTAGCTCAAATGTCACTTCCTTCAGGGCTGTCTTTCCTGCCCCTGCCCCTCCCAAGCAGAAAGGAGCCCCTGCGCTCTCATTGCTCTTCCCAGGATTCCCAATTTATGGCTGCTTTTAGCTTTCATCTTGTGTTGGAGTTATTTGATGACATTTTATCTTTACTCTTAGATTCTAGGCTTTTTAGAATTCTAGAATTTTATAATTTTTAGACTTCTAGTCTCGATACCCTCCACACACAAAATAAAGCATAATTCCACTTGTTAATATAAATAACATGATTAGTTTATTCATGTTGGAAGCTAGAGATGAAAGTACAGTAGTCATATAGTCTTACCCTGTTATTTCTCTTTCTAGATAAATCCAAGCCTGAAAGAAGTTATGAAAGCCACTTAGATCTATGTGATTGATTTTTAAAGGTTATTATTAAAGACTAGTTCAGGTATTGCAAATCTGATGCAAAACTTTACTGACTGATTTTAATTGACTTTAAAAACATGCTATTATATACAGTAAATATATGTTTTCTAATGCACAAGCTAATGATATAAAGCAGATTTTCTTTTCTTAAAAATTACCCAGTGGGACATAAAAATGAAGCTTTATAGAGATATAAAATGATAAGCATAAAAATATTATAAATGAGGTATCTGACATATAGCCTACTATTAGTTTTCCATTAGCAAGGGTATAAAAGAGTTCCATTTGTTTTAGAAAGATGCATTATATAAGGGACTGAAATCCCAGACAGAAGAAAATGTACATTGATTTCCTTGAAAATGATTTATGATTTAAGCTCTGGTGGGAAATAATTTTTTTCTCATTTTACATCTCACTTGAAAATACTCACCTAATTCAGTCCAAAATGTTCTTTTTACAACTAAAACTCCTCTGTTAAATGAAAATTTCTAGAAAAATTATATATTTTCTGTTTGTTTTAGAGTTCAGGGTTTTTTAAATCTATTTTTAAACTTTTAAACTGAAGTATAGTTGATTTATAGTATTATGTAAGCTTCAGTTGTACAGCACAATAATTCAGTTATACATATAAAAATGCACATATATATATATGTACATTCTTATTCAGATTCTTTTCCCTTATGGGATTTTACACAGTATTGAGTATAGTTCCCTATGCTGTGCAGGACCTTGTTGTTTATCTATTTTATATACAGTAGTTAGTGTCTGCTAATCCCAAATCCGAATTTATCCTTCTCCTACCCTCTTCCCCTTTGGCAACCACAAGTTTGTTTTCTATGTCTGTGAGTCTGATTCTGTCTTGTAAAAAAAGTTCATTTGTATCATATTTTAGATTCCACATATAAATGATATCATACAATGGCTGTCTTTCTGATTTACTTCACTTACTATGATAATCTCTAGGTCCACCCATGTTGTTGCAAATGGGATTATTTCATTGTTTTTTTTATAGCTGAGTAGTATTACAAGTGACAGTGTTAGTTGCTCAGTCATGTCTTTCTCTTTGCAACTCCATGGACTGTAGCCTGCCAGGCTCCTCTGTCCATGGAATTCTCAAGAATACTGGAGTGGGTTGCCATTCCCTTCTCTAAGGGTCTTCCCAGCTCAGGGATCGAACCCAGATGTCCTGCATTGTGGGCGGATTCTTTACAGTCTGAGCCACCAGGGAAGCCTGTGTTAGGAAACTCCTTTATCCATTCCTCTGTCATTGGTCATTTAGGTTGCTCCTGGGTTTTGGTTATGGTAAACAGTGCTGCTGTGAACATTAGGGTGCATGTATCTTTTCAAATTAGAGTTTTCTTCAGATAGATGCACAAGAGTTGGACTGCTGGATCATATGGATCAAAAATTAAAAATTAACTATATTTTTAATTTTAAGGGAATCTCCACACTGTTTATCATAGTGCCTGTACCAGTTTAAATTCCCACCAACAGGAGGGTTCCCTTTTCTCCACACCTTCTCCAGAATTTGTTATTTGTAGATTTTTTAAATGATAGCCATTCTGATCGGAATGAGATGATACCCCATTGTAGTTTTGATCTGCATTTCTCTAAAACTTAGCAGTGATTTTATTTAACATCATAGCATTAGGATTATTTCTATTTGATAGCAATCAGATTGATTGAGGACCAATTTATGAAAGATCTGCAAACATAAGAGTTTAGTTTTGATAGTTCAATTTCTTGCAAACGTGAAATAATATTACAGAAGACTTTAGTGTACAAAATTTCCCATTCAATATGTACTGTGGAACAAGTTAGGAAATTAGGTTCAATTGCCCATATAAGTTTCCTATGAAATAAAGCAGAAAACAAAACCCAAAATGGAGCCTTGAAAATTCAATTTAAATAATCTATTCTGTTTATGGTGAGCTCAACATCATATCAGACCATTTTAGACTAATGTTTCTATAATGAAACTTAGCTTTCCCTACCTTTCTCTAGATTTTCAACACTGCAAAATACCTATATTTTCCATTGCACTTAGAGAACAGATACACGGTTCTTCATTAAAATCATGTTAATTTTAGCTTGTGATTTCTTTCTCTGAGGTACTACTCTTAGTAATACTTAGAGCTTTGTGAAAACTAGCATGGGGGAAATGAGCTACATGAATATTATTACTCATCATCTCAAGCAGCTCATGAAGATGTCTATTCAAGCTCATGTACAAGGTCAGTTTTTTGACTAAGTTATGAAAAGAGTCACAGTGCTGTGCAATAAAGATAAACTTTTCACAAATGTTTATTGTTTGCAAAGGAAAATTCTATTAATATATGTGCACTTGGAATACTGCACAGTAAAAATACTGCAGTGTTTTTGATACATTAGTTTTAAGACTTAATGAAAATGTTTTCCTTTTCCAAATTAATTTAATTATTTTCCTTGAATTGCTTGCTTCCATACCTCCCTTCCCCTTACTTTTGCTTAAACGTATTTGTAGAACTCTGCATTCTTGAATGCCACCTCCTCCTAACCCTGACCCTGCAAACCAAAATTCAAAATAGAAATTGCAAAATAGATTATTACATTTTGCTCTGTCTCTAGATTATAAATTAGATAAGAAATTAATTTTTAACTCTAGAATGTAAACTGAAACATGTTCCTTAGACTCCAACTACTATCTGGTGTGGTGGACTCACTTAAATGGCAGAAAAAAGCAAAAAGTCATTAGTAGTTAGGAGAAGATACCTAAAGGTTAAAAGAAACCGTGTTTAATATATTAATAATTCATTATAAAGTTTCAAATTTTTAACCTTTTGGGTTTCATTTTTTGTTGTTGTTGTTGTTGTTAACTTTTTATTTACAGGGGAGATAAAAGACAATTCGATTGTTTTTCAGTTTCGGGTAATAATGATGCATTAGCCTGGCAGGATGATTCTTGAGGAGAATAGACAAAGGCTTGTTGCAGTAGATAATTTTTAAGAGTCACTGTAACATCTGGTAGCAGTGTTTACATCACTCATGCAGTGGATTCACTCATGTGTTTTGTGTTTTCATTGAACTTTGGGAAAATTCAGAATGAAGGTATTCCACAGGTTTTTCTTGTAAAGTCTACACACATGCACATATGTGCAAGCACACATACACATTTTCAGAACCATTGGTGTGTGGGATACGTTGTGCCAGTTTGCCCCCTTAGTATTTCTGTACCTTAAAAATTAGTGTGTTTCTTATGTAACCAAGTACAGTTGTCAGAATCAAAAAGTTTAACATTGATGGAGTGTTTTAATTTGGGTTTCATTTAATGGAAAAAGAGAAATCAGTAAGAAGTTGGGGAACGAGTTAATTGACTGCATTTATGTACATTGCCACTAATAAAACTACAACTTTAAGACTGATTCTATAGAGAACACCTAAAAGAGTAAATTAATATGCCATAAAGACTGGTTAAACTCTCAGCTTTACCAAAATCATATTTTTAGGTGTGTTAAGGAGGGCATTCATCACACAGTTATGATTTAAAACTTTAAATTGTATATAATTATAGTTGGGTGACAGCTCTGGAATTTCTGTTTGTTTGCTTCATCAGTCATGTTAACTGATATTTCAGCTTGGATGCTGATTTCTTAGCGCTCAAAAGACAGATGTATGAATGTCATAGGTTAAAGGTGGAAAATGCAACATCAGTTTGATTAATATTTGGAGCTAAGAGGAAAAGAATGATTTTAATCTCTTTCATTAAAACAACCATGCTGGTGCAACAACCTGCAAAATTATCAAGTCGAGAATTGATGTGGTACTTGTAGAGGTAGTCCTATCACAAAGGTCAGGAGCCTAGGCTCTGCAGTCTGACACCTCACATTCTAATGCTAGTTGGACATTTCTTAATGCCTCAGTTTCCATATGGGTTTGTTAGAGATTCAATAAGTATTACCAATAAAGCACCAAAAATAACACCTGGTGCCACAATGTTTTACCACTAGAAACTGATCAGAATGACCAAAATGAAAAATTCGAATAATATTGTATAGGAAAAAAAAATGTGAAACACCTGTAACTCAGTTAGCTGGATGCAAAAAATATAACTTCAATATATAAATAAGTGAAACATCAGAAAATATATAACATGCATAACTCAAAAAGGTGATTTGGTAATACCAAGGCAAGTCTAAATTCACCTTAGAATAAATTATTTTCATTTTCAGTGTTGGTGTTGATGCCTAACCAGGGCTGTATCTCTCTCTATTGTTGGGAGAAACCTTACTTCCAAGAAATTGTTATTGTTTAGAATGTTTTCTCTATTAGGTAAAGAAAATAAAAATTTGGAGCAAATAATATAGCTTTCTTTTCTTTTAATTGATGAAGATAATGGGATCTGTCAACAGTGAAATGACACAACTTAGGAAAGCAGGAGATATACATTAGCCTTATTCAGTATGTCCTCTTCTTCCCTAAAAATGCTTTATTTTTCATATGACTATTATAAAAATAAAGAGACTAGAAAATTTTTCTCTTTACATTTGACCTAATTTAAAAAACTGCTTTTAATCTTATCATGTTTCCCTCTGTTGCTTGAATATATGTGCATACATGCATATATGCATACTCATGTATATGCTGACCTTAGATTTTATTTTCTGTGTCATTATTTTCAGTATTTAAAATTGTTGCATCGCTGTTCATTGGTCTACTTCATAATTTACCTGCCTGTATATTTTTAATTTCTAGGATAGATTTTTTTTTTCCTTTTAATGTGACATCTAACCTAAATATAATACAAAATACTGGCTATATTTCCCTGTGGTATGCAATATAGATCCTTGTTCTCATCTATTTTATACACAGTAGTTTATATCTCTTTGGACCTAGAGACTTTATGGTTAGTGAAATAAGTCAGAGAAAGACAACTCTATGTTATCACTTTTATGTACAATCTAAAACTTTTTAAAATGAATGTATATAATGAATTTTTAAAAAACTATAATTTTCTTAGGATGATTAGGTCAAAGAATAAACACTTGGTTGTGATTCTGAGTAAATACTGTCATTTTGTTTTCAAAATATACCAATGTGAAGTTTTTTTCACACTGTACATTGCAAATATAACCAAATTCACTCACATCTTGGTGATGAGATGACATCCTGGTTAGTATGAGATATTATCACTAACTTTTAGTAACTGATCAGATAATAAAACTTTAATTATTTTTGTCAACATGTGGTTATACATTTCCTTAAATATTTACTTAAAATTGGATTTCCCCCTTTTTTGAATAGATTTTAATGTTCTTTGCCCTTTTAGCTATTTGAATCTTTTTTGTTGTGTGATTGATATAATAATCTGTATAATGTTGGTATTAGTCCTTACTTACCATCTGTTAGATTCCATTTCATTACATTTTTTCATAATAGTCAAAGTCATATATGTTTTATTCCTTTGGCCAATATATTTTTGAACCAATGATGTAATTTTTTCTAATTCTTCTGTTCATTAATGCCATTCTCTTTAGCTTAATTTTAATCTTTTACATTTAATTCTTTAAGTACCCTAAAGTTAAATATATCTCTTTAATTTCCATCAAGTTTTTTTTTTTTTTTGAAAATGTCATTACTGCTGCTGCTGCTGCTGCTGCTAAGTCGCTTCAGTCATGCCCGAGTCTGTGTGACCCCATAGACAGCAGCCCACCAGGTGCCCCTGTCCCTGGGATTCTCCAGGCAAGAGTACTGAAGTGGGGTGCCATTGCCTTCTCCAAAATGTCATTAGGTGTGATCTAAATAATTTTTCTAAACATTTTAGCTTCATTGCATATCACCAAAACAAACAAGCAAACTAAACTTATCTAAACAGAATTAAGCCTTGCCTAGAGATAGGAGTCATCCCTGATTTTGATAAGTGCCAAATACAATGTGACAATAAAAGTGAGAGGCAAGAATTCCCTAGTGTTAGGCTTTCATTTTCATTTTTACATTGATGATTTATACCAGTATAACCCAGATGTCAACTGGAGTCATGACATTTCTTGAGAATTAAATGCAAATTGAGTTAAACTTCTACCACAAAAAATGATGAGGTCAATGTTTCTCTTAATATGTCATGACTGGAGATGTCATGGAGGAGATGGACTTTTTGTTGGAGTTCTGTAACTTCTCATTTTTTCCTAGCAAGCTTTGATCCCATTGAATTCAGTCTTAACCTATTTTTTTCTCCTAGAGCTGCTATTCTTTTTCTGCTTCAGGCATAAATTATATAAGCCATGTAACTCTTCTTTCCCATGATACCATTTACACAGAAATTTTATTTGTTAAACACGCTTTGGTATTTTCCTCAATTGTAGTATATGTGTGTGTGTGTGTGTGTGTGTGTATTTACTCAATAATGATATATCTTATTAGCACATAAGCTAAATTAAACATTGTTTTTATTATTTTTCAGTCTTTAAATCCTGTCTGACTCATTGCAACCCCATGGATGGCATCACTCCAGGCTTCCCTGTCCTTCACTATCTCAAACTCATGGCAATTGAGTCAGTGATGCCATTCAACCATCTCATCCTCTGTTGCTCACTTCTCCTCCTGCCTTCAATCTTTCCCGGCATCAGAGTCTTTTCCAATGAATCGGCTATTCACATTAAGGGATTAAAGTTTTAGAGCTTCAGCTTCAGCATCAGTCCTTTCAATGAATATTCAGGGTTGATTTCCTTTAGGATTAATGGGTTTGATCTTCTTGCTGTCCAAGGTACTCTTAAGAATCTTCTTGCCCGAGGAAGACCCCTGCCAGGCTCGCGAACAGAACAAAGGGGAGCGGGGACTCAGACCGCGGCGCAAGACAGCCCGGTGGAACAGGGAGGCTGCGGGCTACGGAGAGCGCCCCTGCGAGGCTTCTGCCCCCAAACCGCAGGCAGAATTGGGTGCTAGCCAAGACCTCTGGGGACTCTGGACAGTCGCCACCAGAATTCGGCGCTTCTCATATCTGAGAAAACGCCCCCAGCCGCACACTGAAAAAACCGAGCAGCTGGGCCGGGGGAGGGGAGAAGCCGCAGCCCCCCAACCGCATCACCAGAGTGCGCCGCCAGAGTCTGCCGCTGCACATCTGAGAAGACACGCCCAGCTGCAAGCAGAAAGAGCCCAGTGGCTGGGCCTGGGGAGAGGAGAAGCCACAGCCTCCAATTGCGTCATCAGAGTGTGCCGCCAACCGAGAGCCTGAGCAGAGGGGGAAGGAAAAGCGCAGGCACCACGAGCAGGGCAAACCCCAGAGCGCTGAATAGACACTGAAGGGGCCAGCAGAGGTCGCCAAATCAAGCAGGACAGACCACTTAAGATTCCAACCAGGAAACTCTGACAAAACACTCATCCAACCCCTCCCATAGTGAGGAAACCCCACAATAAAGGGACAACACACCAAGATAAACAAGATGAAAAGGCAGAGAAATACCCAACAAGTAAAGGACCAGGATAAATATCCCCTAGACCAAACAAAAGACGAAGAGATAGCTTGTCTACCTGACAAAGAATTCCGAATAATGATAGTGAAAATGATCCAAAACCTGGAAAATAAGTTGGAGTTGCAAGTCAATAACCTGCAGGCAAGGATTGAGAAGATGCAGGTAAGCTTTAACAAGGACTTAGAAGAAATGAAAAAGAGTCAAAATACAATAAATAATGAAATAAATGAGATCAAAAACACCCTGGAGGGAACCAACAGTAGAATAACAGAAATAGAAGACAGGATAAGTGAAATAGAAGATAGAATGGCAGAAATAAATGAAACAGAAAGGAAAAATGAAAAAAGAATTAAAAGAAATGAGGACAATCTCAGAGACCTTTGGGACAGTATTAAACGCACCAATATTCGAATCATAGGAATCCCAGAAGAAGAAGACAAAAAGAAGGACCATCAGAAAATTCTTGAAGAAATTATGGTGGAAAATTTCCCTAAATTGGGAAAGCAAATAACATCTCAGGTCCAAGAAACACAGAGGGTCCCAAATAGAATCAACCCCAAGCGGAGCACCCCAAGACACATATTAATCAAATTAACAAATATCAAATACAAAGACCAAATATTAAAAGCAGTGAGGGAGAAGCAAAAAATAACCCACAAGGGGAATCCCATAAGGATAACAGCTGATCTCTCAATAGAAACGCTTCAGGCCAGAAGGGAATGGCAGAGCATTCTTAAAGTCATGGAAGAAAACAAGCTACAACCCCGATTACTGTACCCAGCAAGGATCTCATTCAAATTTGAAGGAGAATTCAAAAGTTTTTCAGACAAGTAGAAATTGAGAGAATTTAGCAATACCAAACCAGCCCTCCAACGAATGCTAAAGGATCTTTCCTAGATAGGAAACACGGATGGGATATATAATCTGGAATCCAAAACAATAAAATAGAAGAAATGGCAACAGGATCATATTTATCAATAATTACCTTAAATGTAAACGGGCTGAATGCCCCAACCAAAAGACAAAGACTGGCAGATTGGATACAGAAACAGGACCCTATATATGTTGCCTACAAGAGACCCACCTCAAATCTAAGGACATATATAGACTGAAAGTTAAAGGCTGGAAAAAGATATTCCATGCAAATAAAGACCAAAAGAAAGCAGGAGTGGCAATACTCATATCAGATAAAGTAGACTTTAAAATAAAGGCGGTGAAAAGAGATAAAGATGGACATTACATAATGATCAAAGGATCAATCCAAGAAGAAGAAATAACAATTATAAATATTTATGCACCCAACATAGGAGCACCACAATATGTAAGGCAAATGCTAATAAGTATGAAAGGGGAAATTAACAACAACACAATAATAGTGGGAGACTTTAATACACCACTCACACCAATGGATAAATCAACTAAACAGAAAAGTAACAAGGAAATTCAAAATTTAAATGATACAATAGACCAACTAGACCTAATTGATATCTATAGGTCACTCCACCCCAAAACAAGGAATTTCACTTTTTTCTCAAGTGCACACGGGACCTTCTCCAGGATAGATCACATCCTGGGCCATAAATCTAGCCTTGGTAAATTCAAAAACATTGAAATCATCCCAAGCATCTTTTCTGATCACAATGCAGTGAGATTAGATATCAATTACAGGAGAAAACCATTCAAAACCTCCAACATATGGAGGCTCAACAACACACTGCTGAATAACCAACAAATTACAGAAGAAATCAAAAATGAAATTCAGTTATGCATGGAAATGAATGAAAATGAATACACAACAGCCCAAAACCTATGAGACACTGTGAAAGCAGTGCTAAGGGGAAGGTTCATAGCAATTCAAGCTCACCTCAGGAAACAAGAAAAAAATCAAATAAATAACCTTACTTTACACCTAAAGCAACTAGAAATGGAAGAAATGCAGAAGCCCAGGTCTAGTAGAAGGAAAGAAATCTTAAAGATCAGGGCAGAAATAAACGCAAAGCAAACAAAAGAGACCATAGCAAAAATCAACCAATCCAAAAGCTGGTTCTTTGAGAAGATAAATAAAATTGACAAACCATTAGTCAGACTCATCAAGAAACAAAGGGAGAAGAACCAAATCAACAGAATTAGAAAAGAAAACGGAGAGATCACAACAGAAAACACAGAAATACAAAGGATCATAAGAGACTATTATCAGCAGCTATATGCAAATAAACTGGACAACCTGGATGAAATGGACAGATTCCTAGAAAAGTACAACTTTCCAAGACTAAACCAGGAAGAGATAGATAATCTTAATAGACCCATCACTAGCACAGAAGTTGAAACCATAATCAGAAATCTTCCAAAAAACAAAAGCCCAGAACCAGATGGCTTCACAGCCGAATTCTACCAAAAATTTAGAGAAGAGCTAACACCTATTCTACTCAAACTCTTCCAGAAAATTACAGAGGAAGGTAAACTTCCAAACTCATTCTATGAGGCCACCATCACCCTAATTCCAAAACCCGACAAAGATGCCACAAAAAAAGAAAACTACAGGCCAATATCACTGATGAACTTAGATGCAAAAATCCTTAATAAAATTCTAGCAAATAGAACCCAACAACACATTAAAAAAATCATACATCATGATCAAGTAGGCTTTATCCCAGGGATGCAAGGATTCTTCAATATTCGCAAATCAATCAATGTAATACACCACATTAACAAATTGAAAAATAAAAATCACATGATTATCTCAATAGATGCAGAGAAAGCCTTTGACAAAATTCAATACCCATTTATGATAAAAACCCTCCAAAAAGTAGGAATAGAAGGAACATTCCTCAACATAATAAAAGCTATATATGACAAACCCACAGCAAACATTATCCTCAATGGTGAAAAACTGAAATCATTCCCCCTGAAGTCAGGAACAAGACAAGGGTGCCCACTCTCACCACTACTATTCAACATAGTTTTGGAAGTTTTGGCCACAGCAATCAGAGCAGATAAAGAAATCAAAGGAATACAGATTGGAAAAGAAGAAGTAAAACTCTCTCTGTTTGCAGATGACATGATCCTCTATATTGAAAACCCTAAAGACTCTACGAGAAAATTACTAGAGCTAATCAGTGAATATAGCAAAGTTTCAGGATACAAAATCAACACACAGAAATCCCTGGCATTTCTATACACTAACAATGAAAAATCAGAAAAAGAAATTATGGAAACAATTCCATTCACCATCGAATCAAAAAGAATAAAATACTTAGGAGTATTTCTACCTAAAGAAACAAAAGACTTGTATATAGAAAACTATAAAACACTGATGAAAGAAATCAAAGAGGACACAAACAGATGGAGAAATGTGCCGTGTTCGTGGATTGGAAGAATCAATATAGTGAAAATGAGTATACTACCCAAAGCAATCTATAGATTCAATGCAATTCCTATCAAGCTACCAGAGGTCTTTTTTAGAGAATTAGAACAAATAATTTCACAATTTGTATGGAAATACAAAAAACCTCGTATAGCCAAAGCAATCTTGAGAAAGAAGAATGGAACTGGAGGAATCAACCTACCTGACTTTAAGCTATACTACAAATCCACAGTCATTAAGACAGTATGGTACTGGCACAAAGACAGAAATATAGATCAATGGAACAAAATAGAAAGCCCAGAGATAAATCCACGCATCTATGGACACCTTATCTTTGACAAAGGAGGCAAGACTATACAATGGAGAAAAGACAACCTCTTTAACAAGTGGTGCTGGGAAAACTGGATAGCCACTTGTAAAAGAATGAAACTAGAACACTTTGTAACACCATACACAAAGAGAAATTCAAAATGGATCAAAGATCTAAGCATAAGACCAGAAACTATAAAACTCCTAGAGGATAACATTGGGAAAACACTCTCTGACATCAACCAAAGCAGGATACTACATGACCCACCTCCCAGAATATTGGAAATAAAAGCACGAATAAACAAATGGGACCTAATTAAAATTAAAAGCTTCTGCACTGCAAAGGAAACTATAAGCAAGGTGAAAAGACAGCCTTCAGAATGGGAGAAAATAATAGCCAATGAAGCAATGGACAAACAATTAATCTCAAAAATATACAAGCAACTCCTGCAGCTCCATTCTAGGAAAATAAACAACCCAATCAAAAAGTGGGCCAAAGAATTGAACAGACGTTTCTCCAAAGAAGACATAAAAATGGCTAACAAACACATGAAAAGATGCTCAACATCACTCATTATCAGAGAAATGCAAATCAAAACCACAATGAGATATCACTTTACACCCCTCAGAATGTCTGCAATCCAAAAATCCACAAGTAATAAATGCTGGAGAGGATGTGGGGAAAAGGGAACTCTCTTACACTGTTGGTGGGATTGCAAACTAGTACAGCCTCTATGGAAAACAGTGTGGAGGTTCCTTAAAAAACGGCAAATAGTCCTGCCATATGACCCAGCAATCCCACTGTTGGGCATATATACCGAGGAAAACAGAATCGAAAGAGACATGTGTACCCCAATGTTCATCGCTGCATTGTTTACAATAGCCAGGACATGGAACCAACCTAGATGCCCATCAACTGATGAATGGATAAGAAAGCTGTGGTACATATACACAATGGAATATTACTCAGCATTAAGGAAAAATTCATTTGAATCAGTTCTACTCAGATGGACGAAACTGGAGCCCATTATCCAGAGTGAAGTAAGCCAGAGGCAAAAACAACAATACAGTATATTAACGCATATATATGGAATTTAGAAAGACGGTAACGAGAACCCAGCATGCGAGACAGCAAAAGGAACGCAGATGTATAGAACAGACTCAGGGCCTCTGTGGATGAGGGAAAGGGTGGGATGATATGGGAGAATGGCATTGAAACATGTTAATTATCATATGTCTAAGCAATAGCCGGCCCAGGATTGATGCTTGGGACTGGTGCAACAAGATTTCCCGGGGGGAGGGAGGAGGGAGGGAGGTTCTGGAGGGGGAGCATATGTAAACCCATGGTGATATCATGTCATTGTTTGGCAAAACTAATAAAAAAAATGTTTAATAAAAAAAACAAAAAAACAACAAAAAAAATCTTCTCCAGCACCACAATTCAAAAGCATCAGTTGTTCTTCACCCAGTCTTTATGATCCAATTCTCACATCTGTACACGAATACTGGAAAAACCATAGCTTTGATTAGATGGACCATTGTTGGCAGAGTGATATTTCTGCTTTTTAATATGTTGTCTTGGTTTGCCATAGCTTTCCTTCCAAGGAACTAGCATCTTTTAATTTCATGGCTGCAATCACTGTCTATATGATTTTGAAGGCCAAGAAAATAAAATCTGTGACTATTTCCACTTCCCCCAATTTATTTGCCATGAAGTGATGGGATAGGGTGCCATGATCTTAGTTTTTCAAATGTTGAGTTTTAAGCCAGCTTTTTCACTCTCCTCTTTCACCCTCATCAAGAGAGTCTTTAGTTCCTCTTCACTTTCTGCCATAAGCGTCTGCATATCTGAGGCTATTGATATTTCTCCAAGCAATCTTGATTCTAGCTTGTGATTCATCTAGCCCGATACTCTGCATATAAGTTATATAAGCAGGTGACAACATACAACCTTGATGTACTCCTTTCCCGATTTGGAACCAATCTGTTGTTCCAAGTCCAGTTCTAACTGTTGCTTCTTGACCTACATACAGGTTTCTCAGGAGACAGGTAAGGTGGTATGATATTCCCATCTCTTGAAGAATTTTCCAGTTTGTTGTGATCCACACAATCAAAGACATTAGTAGTGTTGGAGCAGACTCTTGAGAGTCCCTTGGACTCAAAGAAATCCAAACAATCCATCCTAAAGGAAATCAGTCCTGAATATTCATTGGAAGGACTGATGCTAAAGCTGAAACTCCAATACTCTGGCCACCTGATGCGAAGAACCGACTCATTAGAAAAGACCCTGATGCTGAGAAAGATTAAAGGCAGGAGGAGAAGGGGACAGCAGAGGATGAGATGGTTGGATGGCATCACCAATAAGATGGACCTGAGTTTAAGTGGGCTACAGGAGTTGGTGATGGAAAGGGAAACCTGGTGTACTGCAATCCATGGGGTTGCAAAGAGTTAGACATGACTGAGCAACTGAACAGAGTCAATGAAGCAGAAGTATTTGTTTTTTGGAATTCCCTTGCTTTTTCTATGATCCAAAGGATGCTGGCAATTTAATGTCTGGTTCTTCTGCCTTGTCTAAATCCATCTTGTACATCTGGAAGTTCTTGGTTCACATACTGCTGAAGCTTAGCTTGATGGATTTTGAGGATTACCTTGCTAGCATGTGAAATGAGCACACTTGTGCAGTAGTTTGAAGATTCTTTGGCATTGCCTTTCTTTGGGGTTAGAATGAAAACTGACATTTTCCAGTCCTGTGGCCACTGTTGAGTTTTCCAAATTTGCTGACATAGTAAGTACAGCACTTTAACAGCATCATCTTTTAGGATTTTAAAAGCACTAATAATTTTCCCAAAAGATTTTAGAGACTCTGCCATTAACATCCTCATTTATATCCACACTGTGCAATATGATGCTATGCAATTTGGACTAATTTCTTTCTTATCCATGAGCTCTTCCCTCGATTCCAAATTCCTGTTAAATGGCTACCTATATCCTTAGATTTTAGGTGTTGTGCTTGTTTTATTTTATTTATTTATTTATTTTCCCTCTGCTATGTCTATGAAGAACACACTCAGGCTTTGCTGTTTCCCCTCCTGAGAATGCTATTAAGGTATTTCCTATGCAAAGGCACTTTCTCTGGGAATCTGGAGCCAGCTGCTAAAATATACCTTTATTTCTCAATGCACAACAAATACCTTCTTCTTTGGCCAAAATAAAATGATACTTCCCTCTTCCTTGCATTTGCTTATGTATGATGAAGAAATTTAACTGTGTGGGTTGAGCCAGGATTTCAACTTTATGAGCTTATTTTTTTTTCTTTCTCTAGATTTAACACTTGTTAATACAACTGAGAGTTGGACACTCAGTCGTGTCCAACTCTCTGCGACCCCATGGACTGTAGCCCACCAGGCTCCTCAGTCCATGGGATTTTTGCAGGCAGGAATACTGGAGTGGGTTGCCATTTCCTTCTCCAGGGGATCTTCCCAACCCAGGGATCAAACCTGGGTCTCCCACATTGTAGGCAGATGCTTTACTGTCTAAGCTATCAGGGAAGCCTTTGTTAATATGAATAAATGGAAAAGATGATGACATTAGGTATCTTTAGGAAAGACCACAGGTCATTTTGTACTAAAGAGTTTAAATTCCTGTGGTAAAGTAAAAATCACGGACAGTATTGAGGGTCAGAAGACCTATGTTCTGTTTCTGGGCATTCCACTCTGTTTGTAATTTGGGGAAAGTCATTTTGCCTTCCCAGTGTCTTTTGTAAAATGAATAATTTGACTAGCTATTTCTTTCTAAAGTGATAATTTTGGCCTATTTAAAAGATCCTACTTTAAAATACATTGATTTTTGCTTCCAAGCTTCTGACCTTTCTAGTTTACCTAAGATAGTATACCTCTCTACATATTCAATAGCTTCTTGGCTATTTTTAAAATAACATTTCATTTTTCAAATTATAGAACAGCTAGGCTATGTGGGAGGAAAATCCTTCTAACTATAGAAAATAAATATCTGCCACATAGAACCTAATTGTGGAAAAACCAAAGTTTTCTTAGTTTATTCATTTCACACAACTTGGAAAGAACTGGAAAAATACCAAACCAAAAAAAATTGTGGAGTAAAAATAATAGGTAACTCACAACAGAGAGATAACAATGAAATATTGTTATATGGTTTTATACATTTTTTCTGTTCTGAAATTTTTGTGGGGCATTGTTAACACAGTCTTTTATTTGTTTACAATTAAGGAACATGTGAAGTTTAATACTTAAAAAAATCTAATGGCCTATCATTCAAAAAACTAAGATCATGGCATTTGATCACATCACTTCATGCCAAATAGAAGGGGATAAATTAGAAACCAGTGAACATCACAGTAATACAAATCTATTATGCTCCTACCACTGATGCCAAAGAAGCTGAAGCTGATCAGTTCTATGAAAACCTAGAAGATCTCCTAGAATTAACACCTAAAAGAGATGTTTTATTCATCATTGGGGATTGGAATGCAAAAGTAGGAAGTCAAGATATACCTGGAGTAACAGGCAAGTTTGGTCTTGAAGAACATAATGAAGCAGGGCAGGTTAACTGAATTCTGCCAAGAGAATGCATTAGTCACAGCAAATACCCTTTTCAACAACACAGGAGTTGACTTTACACATGGACATCACCAATTTCGGTCAATACCGAAATCAAATTGATTACATTCTTTGTAGCCAAAGATGGAGAAGCTATATATAGTCAGCAAAAATAAGACCTGGAGTTGACTGTGGCTCAGATCATCAGGTTCTCATAGAAAAATTCAGGCTTAAACTAAAACAAAACAAAACAAAACAAAACAAAACAAAACACAGAAACAACAATAGGCCAGCAAGGTATGACTTAAATCAAATTCCATATGAATTTGCAGTAGAGGTAATGAATAGATTCAACGGACTAGATCTACTTAACAGTGTGCCTGAAGAACTAGGGACAGAGGTCTATAATATTGTATAGGAAGCGGCAAACAAAACCTCATCAAAGAAAAAGAAAAGCAAGAAGGCAAAGTGGTCATCTGAGGAGGCTTTACAGACAGCAGAAGAATGAAGAGAGGTGAAAAGCAAGGGAGAGAGGGAAAGATACATACAAATAAACACAGAATTCCAAAAAATAGCTAGAAGAGACAAGAATGTCTTCTTCAATGGAAAATGCTTAATAATAGAAGAAAATGACAAAAGGGGAAAGACCAGAGATCAATTCAGGAAAATTGGAAATATCAAGGGAGCATTCAACCCAAAGATGGGCACAATAAAGGATAAAAATCTTACAGACCTAGTAGGTGCTGAAGAGATCAAGAAGAGATGGAAAGATTACATGGAAAAACTGTACAGAAAAGATCTCAATGAACTCGGTTACAATGATGGTGTGATTATTATCCCAGAGCCAGATATTCTTGAGGATGAAGTCAAGTGAGCCCTAAGAAGCACTGCTGTTAATAAAGCTAGTGGATGTGATGAAATTCTAGCAGAACTATTTAGATCCCTAAGGGATGATGCCAACAATGTTCTGCGTTCATTTTGTCAGCAAATCCAGAAGACCCAGCAGAGGCCACAGGACTGGAAAAGGTCAGTCCTCATCCCAGTCCCTAAGAAAGATAGTACCAAAGAATGTGCTAACCATCAGACAATTGCACTCATCTCCCATGCTAGTAGGTCATGCTTAAAATCTTGCATGCTTGGCTTCAGCATTATGTGAACCAAGAACTTCCAGATGTCCAAGCTATGTTTAGAAAAGGAAAAGGAAATAGAGATCGAATTGCCAACATTTGCTGGATTATAGCAAAAGCAAGGGAATTTCAGAAAAACATCTATCTCTGTTTCATTGACTACACTAAAGCCTTTGACTGTGTGGATCGTGACAATCTGTGGAAAGCTCTTAGAGACATGGGAATACCAGACCACTTTACCTATCTCCTGAGAAACCTGTATGTGGATCAAGAAGCAACAGTTAAAACCTTGTATGGAACAACTGACTGATGCAAGATCAAGAAAGGAGTACAACAGGGCTGTCTGCTGTCACCCTGTTTGTTTAACCTATATGCTAAGCACATCATGAGAAATGCCGGGAAGGATGAATTACAAGCTGGAATCAAGATAGGGTGGGAGAAATATCAACAATCTCAGCTACGTGGATGATACCACTCTAATGGCAGAAAGTGAAGAGGAACTAAAGAGCCTCTTGATGAGGGTGAAGGAGGAAAGTGAAAGACCTGGCTTAAGACTAACTATTTAAAAAACTAAAGTCATGACATCCTGTCCCATTACTTCATGAGAAAAAGAAAGGGAAAAGATGAAAGTAGTGACAGATTTCCTCTTCTTGGCCTCCAAAATCACCGTAGATGGTGACTACAGCCATGAAATCAGAAGACAATTGCTTCTTGGCAGGAAAGCTATGACAAACATAGACAGTGTGTTGAAAAGCAGAGACAATACTCTGCCGACAAAGGTCCGTGGACAGCAAGGAGATCAAACCAGCCAATCTTAATGAAGATCAACCCTGAATAGGCACTGGAAGGACTGATGCTGAAGCTGAAGCTCCAGCATTTTGGTCATCTGATGTGAAGAGCCAACTCATTGGAAAAGTCCCTGATGCTGGAAAAGATTGAGGGCAGAAGGAGAAGAGGGTGTCAGAGGATGAGATGGCTGGACAGCATCAATGATCCAATGAACATGAGCTTGCCTAAACTCCAGGAGATGGTGAGGGACAGGGAGGCCTGGCCTGTTGCTGTTCATGGGGTTGCAGAGTCTGACACAACTGGGCAACTGAACACCAGCAACAAAGTAGAAGCAGTGACAGACTTTATTTTCTTGAGCTCCAAAATCACTGCGGACAATGACTGCAGCCATGAAATTTAAAGATGCTTTCTCCTTGGAAAGAAGCTATGACAAACCTAGACAGCATATTAAAAAGCAGAGACAACACTTTGCCAACAAAGGTCCATCTAGCAAAGCTATGGTTTTTCCAGTAGTCATGTACAGATGTGAGTGTTGGACCATAAAGCAGGCTGAATGCCAAAGAATTGATGCTTTTGAATTGTGGTGCTGGAGAAGACTCTTAAGAGTCCCTTGGACAGCAAGGAGATCAAACTAGTCAATCCTAAAGGAAATCAACTCTGAATATTCATTGGAAGGACTGATGCTGAAGTCCAGTACTTCGGCCACTTTATGCAAAGGCATAACTCATTGGAAAAGACCTTGATGCTGGAAAAGACTGAAGGAAACAGGGCAAGGGGTGGCAGAGGATGAAACTGTTAACATCACTGACTCAATGGACATTAATCTGGGCAGACTCTGGGAGACAATGAAGGAAAGGAAAGCCTGGAGTGCTGCAGTCCATGGGATGGCAAAAAGTAATACATGACTTAGCAGTGAACAACAGACAGTCTTCATTAGTATTTTCAGTGTTAAATAACATGGCTCAAAGTCCTTGTTTCCAGGTATTTTTAGGCAACTTGCTAAGTACTTTATGTTCACAAAAAAGTGTTCTTTATCAAAGAACCTTTTCAGTTTTATTTTGTATACAACTAACAAGAGTGTTGAAAATACACCAGTGCTCAAGTCTCATAATCCTGTATACTTGTGGATGGGTAGTTTCGGCTAAGGTAATAAGGTGAGGAGGAGAAAGCTGTGGTTGGTGGTAGCATTTGAGGTTTGGAGTCAGAAACTTGAGTTTCCTTAGGATAGTAGTACACATTTCACTGGGTTAGTTTCAGAGAAAAATGAGATCCTCACAAATAAACGTGTTGTAAATAATGCAAGGAACCAGTACCAGTGGCTTGCTGTGATGATTTTTCATGAAACATTTTGTTCCATAGGTCCTGGGTCATCATGTTTTCTTTGGGGGTTCTGTGGTTCATGTGTTTGAAGCTGCAAGGATGGAGGAACAAGCAGATTCTTTTTATTTCTCCATTGGCATTATTATAAACACAGCATCAAGTACATTCTTCTGATTTCCCAGATGAGTGATATATTCTAGGAACATGGAGGGCAGTGTAACTCCAGTGTTACAAAGAATGAGACACTTAGGGAGATAGATGGCTGCTGGCAAACAGAGGGTGTGGGGAGTGTCTCATTTCAGGAACTGTGAAAATCCAAAGTGCCTTTCAAGTCTTTGCTGAGTTTTGTGTCATAGAGTGGGATGGGAAGAGGTAAAGGGACTTTCATTCTTTAAAAAAAAATTTTTTTGTTGTTTTATATTGGAGTATAGTTGATTAACAATGTTGTGTTAGTTTCAGGTATAGAGTAAAGTGATTCAGGTATACATATACGTGTATTTACTTCAAATCTTTCTTAAGTCCCTTTTGACTGACTTCTGCTTCTGGACAGTCTTTTATCTTCGCCCTGGGGTTGATCCAAATACAGAAACATCTTCTACATTGGGATCAGAACATTCCAAAGCACCACAGATCAAAGGAAATTACATGAAGCAGCTTTTTAAACTAAAGCTTTACTAAAGGGTCAGCTTACTCACCTCACAATAACTTAAAATCACACAGTTTATTTCCCACTTAGCTATTCCTAACCAGGTAATACCCTGGTTGACTGCCAACTTCCTTGTTCTTCTCCCTACCTTCCCATCCCTTCTTCTCACTGCCCTCTCACTATTAGGTAGAACAATATTGGTCTCTAGCTCCTGGCCCAAACTTGCAGTTCTACATCTATAAAAATTCATGGAGTACAAATAACAACATCCTTGCTCCTTCTAAGGCACTTGAAATTATATAGAAAATTATTACTTTTCTCTGAGGCCAAGGTAGCATTTTCTGTCTGTAAATATTTGGGTAATATTGTGCATTGGCTTATACAAAGCTGAGATGTAAATGACTATTGGAGTCACCTTGTAAACATAAGTGCATCCAGACTTTCTGTGAAAGTGGCAATTTAGAGTGAGATTCTTCCCTGGCTTTGCCTTAAAGGGTGTTTGAAGGTCATCGCTTGAACGTGCTTCATTCTTCTGGAATTTCTTTGCCATTTTTTTTCCTGAGTGCCAAGTCCACACTCTGGATATTTTTTCTTGTCAACTTGTGTAGTAACACTACTTGTAAATACCATGCTATAGTTTTTTTTTTTCTTGTAGAACTATTGATATAAGTCTAATGAAATTCATTCCTGTGTCGTTGATTTTTATTTTATGAAAGTATATTTTAGCATTAGAACAGCTGAGCCATTAACATTTGCAAAACATCTGTTGTAGCATTTGATTTAATTAAATTTTGAGTTTTTTAAATCATCCTTATACACTGATGTCATAGTTGTTGCCAACCTATACCTTGGTAAAATAAGGACTCACCTATTTCCATATTGGTGGCATCACAGCAAATCATGATGCTCTTTGAATTGAGTAAAGATAGTCTAATCCTAGCAATATCCTCAAGCATATTTAAAGGAACTTTTAAAATGTCAGCTGAGAGCTCAAAGCTGTAGAGACCTGGAAATGACATCATTCCCACCCTTGTAACATGAAAAAAGGTAGACTAACTGCAAATTAAAGAATTTTCTGAGCAAATAACTACTTCCAAAAAATAGTGAGGCACAGGGAAAAACAGAACTCTGAAATTCAATTTCTTGGACAGATGCTGCCAAAAAATCTTATTGACCAATATGAAAATATAGCTAAAATTCTTTTGAAAGCATTATTAAATGCTTCATATGAGCTACTATGAAAATTTTGGGGTCACAGGCATAGGTAGTTTATATTCTTTTGTGGGTTTTCCTCTATGACAGCCATCAAATGCTCACATAGAAGATCATGAAAAATTCTGAGAATGGTTTCCTGTGGTTCTGACTGAACAAGGGGAACAACAGGTCCTGACAAAGACCCACCCAGATCCATGTTCTCTATTTCACTTACAGAGCAAAAGTCTTGATGGACTTTTGCACATGGAAGAACAGCCAAAGCAGCAGCAGCAGCAACAACAACAACAAAAACCCCCAAAACTGGTGCATTAGAGCACTAGGTATTTGCAGAAATGGGAAGAAAATGAGAAGAGGAATAAAAAAAGCTCCACCTATGGGAAATGGGAAGGAATATATGCCAGAACCAGAATTACAGCTAGAGGGGGAGCAGGAATATTGGTGAAAGCACAAAATGCAGGCATAACTTGATAGTGCTGCCAAGAATGAGATTACACAGAACATCAGAGAAGGCCTCCTTTCCCAGACCATTACCTTTCCAGCTAACAAACATCAATTAAAATACAAAAAGAGTGAAATACATCTGAGTCAGATTCTCTCTTGAGAAGATGGCAAGAGGGGGACCCAAAGCCAAGTGAGGAGCAAACATTAAGGAAAACCCACTAACCACTAGACCATCCTCTAAACACAAAATATCAGCAGAGGAATTTGAAGTCTCTGATGCTTTGTGGATAACTGTAGCAATAACAAACTTCAAACACAGTCCCTTCTTAACCAGAATAACAAAACCCTTCCCTGAAGGCCTAGCAAAGGAGAAAGTTTATTCACCTCCAAGAATAAAATATTTTATCCCAGAATCAACAGATCTATACACGTGTATAGCTTCAACAAAAATTATGCAGTACATGACATGGCAAGAAAAAAAAAAGTCTGAAGTGAAAAAACAATCTTTAGAAAAAAACTCAGATGATACACATGCTGCAACTACCAGATGGGAAATCTCATTGTTTATATGCTTATGTTTATAATGTTGATCAGCTTCTTGCAAGACTGACCAAGAAACATAAAGAGAAGACACATAATAATATCAGAAATAAAATTAGGGCATTACTATAAACCTACAGTTACTAAACAAATAGTAAGGGATTATTAAACATATCCTTGTGCTTATATATTCAATAACTAAGACTAACAGACTAAGTCTCTGAAAGACACAAACTACTAAAATTCACTCCAGAAGAAACAGATCATATGGTAGCTCTATTTTTAGTTTTTTCAGGGAAGCTCCATACTGTTCTTCATAGCGACTATACCAGTGTACATTCCCACAAACAGTGAAGGAAGGTCCCCTTTTCTCCATATCCTCTCCAGCATTTATTGTTTGTAGACTGCCAGATGAGCATTCTGGCAGTGTGAGGTGATACCTCATTGTAGTTTTGATTTGCATTTCTCTAATTATTAGCTATTTTGAGCATCTTCTCATGTGCTTTTTAACCATCTGTATGTCTTTTTTTGAGAAACATCTATTTAGATCTTCACCCCATTTTTTGATTGGGTTGTTTGTTTGCTTAATATTGAGCTGCTTGATCTGTTTGCATATTTTGGAGATTAATCCCTCATTGGTATTGCTTCTTTTGCAAATATTTTCTTCCATTACAAGGGTTGTCTTTTCTTTTTGTTTATGGTTTCCTTTAGGCCACATTTAAAAAAAATTTTTCATTACTGTATGAGGTGGATTATAAAAGATTTTGCTGCAATTCATGTCAGAGTGTTCTCCCTATGTTATTCTCTAAGAGTTTTGTATTATTTGGCCTTACATTTAGGTCTTTAATCCATATTAATTTTATTTTTGTATAGACATGTATCTGAAGAAAGCCATAATTTGGAAAGATATATGCACTCCAATGTTAATTGCAGCATTATGTACAATAACCAGGACAGGGAAGTAACTTAAATGCCCACCACCAGAGGAATAGCTAAAGAAGATGTGGTATGTATATAAACAATGCGATACTACTCAGCCATAAAAAAAGAATGACAGTGAAGTAAGCCAGAAGCAAAAACAACAATACAGTATATTAACGCATATATATGGAATTTAGAAAGACGGTAAGGAGAACCCAACATGCGAGACAGCAAAAGGAACGCAGATGTATAGAATAGACTCGTGGACTTTGTGGATGAGGGTAAGGGTGGGATGATATGGGAGAAGGGCATTGAAGCATGTTAATTGTCATGTGTCTAATCAATCGCCAGCCCAGGATTGATGCTCGGGGCTGGTACAGCGAGATTTCCCGGGGGGGGAGGGAGGAGGGAGGGGGGTTCCGGAGAGGAAGCATATGTAAACCCATGGTGATATCATGACAATGTATGGCAAAAACAATTAAAAAAATAAATTAAAAAAAAAAGAATGACATAAAGCCATTTGTAGCAACAGAGATGGAACCTAGAGATTGTTAGATTAAGTGAAGTAAGTCAGACAAAGACAAGTATCATATGATATCGCTTATATGTGGAATCTATAAAAGGGTACAAGTAAACTTGTCTGTAAAACAGAAATAGAGTTACAGATGTAGAAAACAAATTTATGGTTACCAGGGAGTAAGGAGGGAATAAATTGGAATATTGGGACTGACATATATACACACTATATATAAAACAGATAACTAATAAGGATCTACTGTATAGCACAGATAACTCTACTCAATACTTTATAGTGGCCTATATGGGAAAAAAAACCTAAAAAAGAGTGGATATATGTATATGTCAAATCGGTTCACTTTCTATACAACTAAAACTAGCACAGCATTGTAAATCAACTATACCTCAATAAAAATTTTTAAAAAAGAAAAAATGGAAAACCTAAATAGTCTAAATCTACAAAAGAATTAAATGGTAGTTAAAACTTTCCAAATAATAAAATTATAGGTCTAGATTTTTTCGTTGGCAATTTATATCAATATAAATAAAAAAATAATACCAATTCTATATAGTCTCTTCCAGACTATAGAATAGTCCCATACTCATTTTATGAGGCCAGCTCTACATTAATACCAAAACTTGAGAAAGACATTATACAAAAATAAAACTGCAGACCAATATCCCTCATGAACCTAGACATAAATATTCTCAACCAGTATATGTACATCAAATCTTGCAATATCTATTATATTAAAGAAGAACAGTATATAGAAATCTAGTGGGATTTATTCAGAGGATGAAAGACTGCATCAAAAATTTGAAAAATCAATGTAATTCACCATATGAACAGACTGAATAAGAAGAAACATGATCATATCAATTGGTGTAGAAAATATTTGACAAAATTCAATTTACCGTTGTGATTAAAAAAACTCTCAGCCAATTAAGAATAAGGAAAACTTCCTTTACTTAATAAAGAGCATCTGCAGAAAATTTATAACCAACATCACACTCAGTGTTGACATTTTAAATGTTTTTCTTTTAAGATGTGAACAAAGCAAGGATGTTGTCTCTGACCAATCCTGTTTAATGATGTACTGGAAGTCATTGCCAGTGAAATAAGACAAGAGTAGGAGATAAAAGGCATATTGATTGCAAAGGTGAAAATAAAATGATCTATATTTTCAGACAACAAGATTTTCTGCTTAGAAAAATCCCATGAACTCTACAAAAGACATCTGAGAGTAGACAAGTAACTTTATCAGGTTTGTAGATTAAGTGGTCAAAATTCAAAAGTCAATCATTCTTACATACCAGCAATGAACAATTGGAATCTGAAATTGAAAAACATTTACAACTGCTGCAATGTCAAAATAGGTATAAATTAAACAAAAATGTGCAGATTCTGAGTACTAAAATCTTTAAAACTCTGATAAAAGAAATTTAAAAAAATCTAAGTAAGTGGGGAAATACACTATGTGTATTGATTAGAAGAATCAATATTAAGATGTCAGTTATCCTCAAATGATATACAAATTTAATACAATTTCAAAGCCTGAGCAAAAGTCTTGATGAAAGTGAAAGAGGAGAGTGAAAAAGTTGGCTTAAGGCTCAACATTAAGAAAACTAAGATCATGGCATCTGGTCCCATCACTTCATGGGAAATAGATGGGGAAACAGTGGAAAAAGTGTCAGACTTTATTTTTTTGGGGCTCCAAAATCACCGCAGATGGTGACTGAAGCCATGACATTAAAAGACACTTACTCCTTGGAAGGAAAGTTGTGACCCACCTAGATAGCATATTGAAAAGACGAGACATTACTTTGCTAACAAAGGTCCGTCTAGTCAAGGCTATGGATTTTCCAGTAGTCATATATGACGTGAGACCTGGACGGTGAAGAAAGCTGAGGACCGAAGGGTTGATGCATTTGAATTGTGGTGTTGGAGAAGACTCTTGAGAGTCCCTTGGACTGCAAGGAGATCCAACCAGTCCATCCTAAAGGAGATCAGTCCTGGGTGTTCATTGGAAGGACTGATGTTGAAGCTGAAACTCCAATACTTTGGCCACCTCATACGAAGAGTTGACTCATTGGAAAAGACCCTAATGCTGGGAAGGATTGGGGGCAGGAGGAGAAGGAGACAACAGAGGATGAGATGGTTGGATGGCATCACTGACTTGATGAACAGGAGTTGGTGATGGACAGGGAGGCCTGGCATGCTGTGATTCATGGGGTCACAAGTGTCGGACATGACTGAGTGACTGAACTGAAGTGCAGGAAAATGACCATGTGATATTCTGGGTTGGATCCTGGAACAGGAAAAGGACATTGGTGCTAAAACTGGGTATCTGAATATAGTTTATAGTTTAAAACTGGCAAAATGTGAACTGTGGGCTAAATAGCCTATTGCCAGTTTTTGTAAAATTTTGTTAGAATGTGTTACGTAATGGTAAGGATGTCCAAGGATGCTCTAACCATAGCTGCAGAGTTGAATAATTATGATAGAGCCATCTCACTCACAAAGCCTAAAATATTTACTATATGACTCTTTATAGAAAAAGCCTACAGATCCCTAGTATATGAAAATATCTGTGTATTATATTTTTGTACAGTTTTCTGTAGGTCTTAGATAACTTCAATGTAAATATTTTTAAAGTCACATGATTTACATCATCTGTCCATTTTAAGCTACCTTTGTTTGATAGCTTGCTATTTGTGGAACACTTTGCCAAATATCTTTCTTGTACTACCCTAGTTAATTCTCTCAGCAGCCCTTTATAGTTTCTCCTATTGCTATCTTCCTTTTACACCTAAGGAAAACCAAGGTTAATTAAGTCAATGACTTGCTGAAAAACACAGTTCACAAGGTTAAAAACGCAAAAGTGTTAGTTGCTCAGTCATGTCTGACTTTTTGTGACCCCAAAAATGCAAAGTTAGAGTTTAAACCAGTCTCCGTAGGCAAAGTCCATATTATTCTATTCTGTCATCCATATGCATGAATCAACTGAGGATATTCAGGGTCATCTTCATCTAAAGTTCAGATATCATTTAGTCAATGTATTGAGTACATACCATGCCCAACACAATTTTCTGAGATCCACAGAATAACAATTCCTTTACCCACAGCATATCCTGAACTCGTCTTTGCTCCTTCAATGCTCTGATTAGATTTACAATTAAGTATATAGCCCTCCTTCCAGCTAGTTTCCTCTCTTACCTTTTCAGTTACAGTGCCTCAAATAATAAAATGGATACAAAAGGGTAAATCTACATCACCTTTCCCTTATTCTTTTCACATAATTTTCTATTCTGTGGTGGTGTGTTCTTTGCTGTTATCCTCAATGATCTTTTACCTTTTTTGTAATCAGTAGACACACATACCTGGTCTTTATTTGAAACTCATTTAAAGACCAATATTCTTACAAATTCTAGAAATGACAGGTTGACCTTTTTTAGGCCATTAAAAATATCTAAAACACCAAGTTACCTGAGTCTTTCCCTATTTGCATTCCCAATAGATAGTTGGGTTTAGATAGTGAGGTGGTTTACTATATTTCTTTGTTTTAAATATTAAACACAGTTATAAACACATCTTTTGAAAACAAACCCTGGAAGAACAAATCCATTAGATATTTACTCATACTGAAGAGAATTTCTGAGTACCGCAGTTTCCATTACTTGAAAAAGGAAAGGAAAACAATCTCTTTGGTCTCTATGGATACTTCATGGTTGGGGAAGGGGAAAATGTCCCTCTGGAGGTTTGTAATTCATTTTACTACAAGTCTACTTCTGGTTGACAGGATATTTTCAATGTGCAGGTAAATGACTGACAAAACATTAAGCCTCATTGAACACAGTTAAGTATTCTTGGTATCTGAGTCCTGCTTTGACATAAGCAGACAATGATTTTATTTGAGCCACACTTAGAATTCATGACAGGTTCATGTTCAAACACCACCACTCTGATGGCACTGCTGTCTTTACACAATGCTTCAATTCTCTTTTAAGAGGATACAATACCTGTCTGGGTTTGACAAGTAAAACTAAAGTTTTAATAACTCTAAGGTTGTGCCATCACTGGAAAAGAACTGATGAAAGGTTTAAAAGAATTATTTCAAAAGTGCCTTATTACTTTCATATCAGAATGAATTTAAATAAAAAGCAGACAGTTTCATTACTGTCAAGAAGCACATTTTCAACTATACATTTCTATAGGAACATCTCTATAGCAACATTTCATTGTTTAATTTGAGATATAGACTACATGAGGAACATGTTACATTGCCTTATTCTGTAGGCAATTCCTAAACCTGCATAGGCATGATACCAACATACAGACATTGATAAGAAACCCAATACAACAGTTTGTTGTGTGGAGGAGAAAGAATTGTGATTCGAAAATAGTAATGTTAAGGTTTGCTACTAAGAAATAATCCTAAATCTGGTATTTAAATTCCTCCTCAAGGATATCCTCTTATAAATGATTTCTCCAAATCCCTTGGGCTACTGTGTTGTCAGCGTCTCTCTAATCCTCAAAATCTACTTTCCACTCTTGCAGATCACAATGTCTTTCTGAACATTTTTTGTGATTTCCTAGAGGGTGGATGTGGAAGTCACTCAGTTGTGTCTGACTCTTTGCTATCCCATGAATTGTCCATGGAATTCTCTAGGCCAGAATACTGGAGTGGGTAGCCTTTTCCTTCTCCAGGGGATCTTCCCAACCCAGGGATCAAACCCAGGTCTCTCACATTGCAGGCAGATTCTTTACCAGCTGAGCCACAGGGCAGATGTCTTTTTTTGTTTGTTTGTTTTGTTCTCTAGTTCCGGTTGCTGCTTTTGTTCTTTTCAAAGGTTGCTCTCCCCTCTTCCTATGTGGTTCCTGGCTCATACCATGTTGATCTAAATGTGAAACTTCATACTTTTTCTTAAATTTTGCCAAACAAACCACTCACACAAAGGCATTTGAGTAGATGGATTTGGCAAAGGTTTGAAAGATGAAGGAACATGGCAGCATTACAAACAATTTAGAAATCAAAGTTAGATATTCCTGGTTTTAGGTCTCTTCACTATTTCAGTAATGAGGCACCATCTGCCTGTCACATTACTTTACCATCTCTCTTCCTCCGTCATTCTGTTTCACTTTTCCAACTTCCCTGTGTTCTCTTTGATCACTATTGACCCCAAACACACTTCAGCTCCATCTATAGCTTCACTCCAGCTGAACCTCAGGTCTCACCTTCTTCCTAAATGATTCTTTAAGTTCTGTTTTTAAACAAAGGCATATCCCTTATTAAGAACAATTTTAGTAACAGCTCTTAGAACATTTATGCCATCATACTTGGATATCAGAGCAGTTTCATGTAAGGTCAGTGTGACCATTAATGTTTTGGGCTTGATAATAATAAAGTCATTCGAAGCTTGGCTCAAATTCTAGATTTGTCTAATTATTATCAGTGCCATTTCCCACCTGTTTTATTTTTTTTCAACAGTTTTATTTTTTATTTTTATTTTTTTCAGTACTTTCTTTTTTTTTTTATTGTTTTTGCCATACAATGCCATGACATCACCATGGGTTTACATATGCTCCCCCTCCAGAACCCTCCTCCCTCCTCCCTCCCTCCTCCCTCCCTCCTCCCTCCCTCCTCCCTCCCCTTGGGAAATCTCGATGCACCAGCCCCGAGCATCACTCCTGGGCTGGCGATTGATTAGACATATGATAATTAACATGTTTCAATGCCATTCTCCCATATCATCCCACCCTTACCCTCATCCACAGAGTCCACACAACCTTCTTCATAGTATGATTTTGAAAATTAACAAGTGCTCAATACATGCTAAGTTCCTTTCCATCCTTTCTCTAAACATTTCATGAGATCAAAATCTGATGGTGAGCCAGATTTCAAACTCATTTCCTTTTAGCCAATACCACCTTCTGATGGCTTCCACGAAGGTGGTCACATCTTCTGATCTATACTGGCACAACTGACAGGGAGAAGCTTACCACTTATTCTTCCCGCTCTTGCCATTCTCTCTTGCATTTGGGACTGAATACCAGCCTTATACTGCCTTATTTACCTGTCATTGTTTATTTCTTAGCATTGGCATACTATCTGATTTTGTAGATGTTGGAGGAGTTAGGTGATATTGCTGGGATGGCTGGTGTTTTCTCAGTGGCTTATGCTAGGATTGGCCAGGTACCCCCTAAGCTGGCCCTGTGGGTCTTGTTGAATGTAGCTTCCTGACTGCTCTAGCTGTTGCTATTCTGCTTCATTTCATGATTTCTTGAGTTCATGCCTTCCTGCTCTCAGCCTGTAAATCTACTGTAGTCTTTCCTATCATAGTTTGCCAACTGTAATCACTGATTAAATGTTGCCATGAGTTTCCTTTTTAGTCACTCTTCTACCTGTATTTCATGGTATCATGAAGTCGTCTAACAAAATAATATAGTAAAACTAGCATGTATTTGGATAAAATCTCAAAATTTATTAAAGCTCTAGGAATTTTCTGGCAAATAATTACTGTGTAGATAGAGTAGTTATATAGCAGATATTAGCACTGTGGAAACTACATAGGTGGAGTAAGAAAAAGATGAAGTCTCAAGTTCCAGGCTGTCAGTTTGGTTTTTAGTGCCATGTATTGGGAGGGGAAAGCTACAATAGAAGGAAAAGGAACTTACAGTGACATACATTAAAAGTTAGATTTGTGTATAGAAAACAAACTGGTGGTTACCAGAGGGTAGTAAAAGTGGGGTTTAGGTAAAATTGGTGAAGGGGATTAAGAGGTGCAAACTTCCAGTTATAAAATAAATAAGTCTTGGGGATATAATGTATAGCATAGGAAACATAGTCAATATTGAAATAACTTTGAATGGCTACTAGACTTATAGTCATGATCAATTTGTAATGTATATGTGTCAAATCATTATATTGTACATCTGAAATTAATATAATATTGTATGTCAATTGTACTATACAGAAATTCTAATTTTAATAAATTGAGTTTCAAAACCAACTCTCTATGCTTAATGTAAAAATCTTATTTTAAATTTATTTTTTTGCTTAAATTAAAATACTCATTCTATTTTTTTTCTATTCAATTAGGTTATAGATTTAACAGATTTGGGAAATTTAATTTCTTAGATTTAATGCAATTTAATTAGTTGATTGGGCTTCCCTGGTGGCTCAGATGGTAAAGAATCTGCTTGCAATGCAGGAGACACAGATGTGATATCTGGGTTGAGAAGAACCCCTGGAGAAGCAAACAGCAATCCATTCCAGTATTCTTGCCTGGAGAAATCCATGGACAGAGGAGTCTGGTGGACTATAGTCCATGGGGTTGCAAACAGTTGGACACGGCTAAGCGACTAACACTGAATGACTGAAATAGTTGATTAATGGATACCTTTAGCTATGTCACACTAAAATCTTAAATCTATTATATTGGATTTTCTTTAAAAATTAAATACAAAATAAGACAGATCTATAATTTAAACTAAAGGGGCTTCATAGATTCCTAAATATGTCTTATGAACCTTAAAGTCTATTTATATGGATTTAATAAATTGTGTTTTCCTTGGCTTTAAATATTGTTTGAAACAAAGATTACACATGCTTTACATTAATATCATAAGTATAAGCAACTCAAATGGTCTTAAAATATTTTTAAAAAATAACTCTAATACTATAAAAATCAATACTCAATTTAGAAACTACAACCACTCTGAGTATTTTACACTGAAACCTATGGAATAACATTGGAAATTCTTGAAAGAGCTGAGAAGTAAGTCATAGCTAGAATTATTGAATTTGAAAACAAATAAAAAAAAATCTGCTGTCCAACCACCAGAAAATTTCTTTGTCCACAGACACTTCTGATGCCCCAGTTTTGTCTCAACATCCATGAAAATGATGACTGGTCTCTGAATGACAAGTTCAGCTACCACATCTTCCTTTTGGCCCTTCTCGCTCCACAAAACCACTTGTCCAGGTGGATATAGTGACAGAGGGTGTCCTTTGCTTCTTTTCTACCTTCCAAGTCTCCTCGGAGTATGTCTTACCAGCAGAAGTTATTTCATATAGAGAGTATTAGTTGCCAGGAAGTGTGAGTGCTGCGATTTTTATTTCTTGGCTCTTGGAGGGCACATGGGAAGGTAGAAAGCAGCCTAGTGAACAAAAGGCTAAAGGGGTGAGAATTCAAACATGTAAACATAGAATGTAAGTACTCTTTATTGTCTAATGCATAGAAATAGTTTCAGCAGTAGTGGAACTAAATTTCTGTTATAGTGAAATGATACTACTGCTTCTGTGTATGCTGAGATAGGTAATCTCTTTAGAAAAGTAAGATTTAAACCTTGAAAATTATTCTTTTCTTATGAGATATTTCAAACCATTTTCATCTTGTTATATTTGTGATGTACACATTATTCTGGCAAGTCAAGACTGGATTTTACAGTCATGATAACATCAGATATTGGCTTAAGCAATAATTCCTTTAATACCAATTGGATTTGATCCTCTGGTAAAATAACTGATCACTTTTCAGTTTATGATTTTTTAACCATATATTTATTTACAACTCTATTGGACTCTAAGCAGATTTAAAGCAAAACCATCATTCTGTATTTTTACAGCATCCAGTAGAAGTGTTGTGTATGTTGTAGATCAGTGCTTTTAAAATATTTTTTAAAAATCTACTCCATTTTTCCTCAACATTTTTTCATTTTCTTGAATGCTATTTAAAATTTCAAAGTAAAATAAATGTATCATTGAAATCTGATAAAAATGATCATTTCAGAAGAGAAACAGTTTGATCTTAAGGGCTACTCATCTTTTTTTAAATATACTTTTTATTAAAGTATAGTTGATTTCTTAAAAATATTAATTTTATTGAAGTGGGCTTCCCTGGTGGCTCAGATGGTAAAGAATCTGCCCACAGTATGGGATACTTGGGTTCGATCCCTGAGTTGGGAAGATCCCCTGGAGGAGGGCATGGCACTCCAGTATTCTTGCCTGGAGAATCCCCGTGGACAGAGGAACCTGGTGGGCTACAGTCCATGGGGTTGCAAGGAGTTGGACACAACTGGGCGACTAAGCAGAGCACAGCACACATTTTATGGAAGTATAGTGAATTTACAGTGTTGTGTTGCTTTCTGATGCTCAGCAAAGACATGGGTTCGATCTCTGGGTGGGGAAGATCCCTTGGAGAAGAAAATGGCAACCCACTCCAGTATTCTTGCCTGGAAAATTCCATGGATAGAGGGGTCTGTCAGGCTATAGTTCATGGAGATGTAAAGAGTTGGACACAACTGAGCAACTAACACTTTCACTTCTTTCATTTCACAAGTTGCTAATAAAGTACTGAGAGTTCTATTACACATCATACCTAATTTTTCCTATTATTAGCATTTTATATTAAGTATGTTTTTCACAATTAACAAACTACCATTGGGAATTCCCTGGTCATCAGTGGTTAGGACTCTGCCCTGTCACTACTGAGGGCAGTGACATTGCTGTTCAATCCCTGGTTGGGGAACTAAGATTCCGTAAGTAGCATGGCAAAAAAAAAAAATAAAATAGGGAATTCAGCTCAAGTAGTCCTTCAGCTACTGAACCTTGCTCCCATCTGCCAATCTCTGCCAGTGACTGTTTATCATCTTCTTACTTTTGGCCTTTTCAGAAAGTCAAATAAGTGGATTTCTGTATTAGCAACCTTTCAGTCGGGCTTTCACTTAGCAACATTCATTTATGATTCATTCATGTCTTTTCGCAGCTTGATAGCTCATCATTTCTATTACTGAATAGTATTCCATTTTATGGCTATACCATAGCTTGTTAATCCATTCACTTACAGTTTTTGGCAATTATGAACAAAGCTGCTATAAAGTTTGTCCACAGGTTTATGTGTGGACATACAATTTCAAATAATTTTAGCAAATGCCTAGCAGAATTATTGGTAGATTTTATGTTAAAACTATATTTAGATGGTAAGAAACTGCCAAAGAGTTTTTAAAGAAGTTGCACCATTTTGTATTCCCACCGACAATGAACGAAAGTTTCTCGTGCTCCTCATTTTTGCCAGTAACTGGCATTGTCAACTTTTTGGGTATCATGCATTCCAATAGATGTGTAATGCTATCTCATTGCTGTTTTAATTTGCATTTGATTAAAGACATATGATGCTGAGCAAACAGCAACAGTTTCTCTGCCAGCAACTGTTACTGAAAGTTATGGAAATATTACTTATTCTAATAGGTGTATAGTGGTTTCATAATGCCGATGGGCAAGTGACTGGTATATTTTCTTCAGTGGTGTCTTCAGGTATCTAACATATTTTAAAAATTGGGTTTGTTTTCTTAGTGTTGAGATTCAAGCATCCTTTTTATATTTTGGATAAAAATCCTTTATCAGGTATATGTTTTGCAAATATTTTCTCCAAGATTTGATTTGCTAATATGTTTGCTGTGGATTACAATGGCAAATATATGTACAACATGGGATCCTCTGTATTATCTGAACCAAAGAAATTTTTTTTTATTATTTTTTTTAATTGTTTTTGCCATACATTGTCATGATATCACCATGGGTTTACATATGCTTCCCCTCCGGAACCCCCCTCCCTCTTCCCTCCCCCCCCCCCCGGGAAATCTCGCTGCACCAGTCCCGAGCATCAGTCCTGGGCTGGCGATTGATTAGACATATGAAAATTAACATGTGAACCAAAGAAATTTTTGAAAATGCAAATGTCTCAGAGAGTCTAGAGTCATTAGAATTGGAGAATTATAGAAAATTATTTCATTTTATATCACTGTCTGCAAAAATCTAGAGACTTGATTTCATCCTCTTTCAATCTAATTAGGTTGGTATAATTTTTGTCATTTCTCAGTTTAGAAAGCTGACCATTCACAATTTAAGAACGATGTAAAGATCACCTGACTGATAAGTGGTGAAGCTCTGTTTTATAGCCAGGTTTTTATGCCTTGAATATCCATGTTTTTCCCACCACAGACAGTCTTGCTAAGAGTAGCAGAGGTTCAAAGCTAATACATTAAAAGCCATAAAGTGAACCATGCTATCTGTCTTAAAGTCATCAGTCCAAGGTGCATAAGTGTGTACATATGTGTATCTATTTTGCAGTACTCAGCACATATAATTGTGTATATTTTATATGCTGAGTATTGAAAATAGACATAATATAAACATTGTACAAAATAATTTGATATTATGGAATATATTTATATAACTTATGCTAATATTAATGCATGATATTAATATATGTATTATGTGTTACAGATGCCAAGTACTGATAGAAAACTTCCTAACTCATATTCTGATGAAGAAGACTGGGGTAGGCACAGAACCATTTATATTGAAAAATTGATAGGGAGTCTATATAACTCAATGCTGTTTCTTTTAAAACTATGAAAAAGTGTTTTGTTTCCCTGAACCTCAAACTCATTTTCTTGGACACAGTGTTCTCTTTTTTAGCAGTATCTTTGTGAAAATTATCAATGCAACACTATTAATCATTTAGCAGCTGGCATAAGAAAGAACTTTTAGGAGATTTGGGTTGATGTACAATTCAGAAATAATAATTTGCTCACTATGCTGCACAAGACACCTGTCATTTCATTCAAATGAACCAGAGACACATCTTACATTTTTTACATACATCTTAAATTGGAATATTTAGTGTATGTTTCTTTAATAAGCCTTATCATATTTATAATTTAGTGCTATGAGGATAATATGTAGATTCTTTGGATGAAAGATTAAAGGTAAAATAAAGGAAATGTTACCTTTCAATTCTCTTGAAGTGGCTTGGTTTTTATCAATTAATAATGCCAAATAGTAGATGTTCAACTGAAATTTGCAAAAGACTCTAGAAAATGTTAAAAATTTCCCTATAAACTAAAAAGTTTCAGACTGTGTAAGATGTTGCCTATGATGACTATGAATTTATGAATATGGGACTGGCAAATTAAATTTTATTTTAATATTTTGTGGTGCTATTCTTATTGTGTGGTCAAAGGTTATAAGCTAACTGAGATATTTACTATAAGATTATCTGGAAAAAGGCACACTTTTAATTTAAGTTAGTTAAATCACTGTGCTGTGCTCAGGCACCCAGTCACTTCCCACTCTTTGTGACCCCATGGGCTGTAGCCCACCAGACTCGTCTGTCCATGGGGATTTTCCAGGCAAAAATATTAGAGTGGGTTGCCATGCCCTCCTCTGGAGGATCTCCCCAACCTAGGGATTGAACCCAGGTCTTCCACACTGCAGGCGGATTCTTTACCACCTGTGGCACCAGGGAAGCCCAGTTAAATCACCAATGCTTGCAATGAGAAAAAGTGAGTTTATGTGAGGAAAAAAAAATCCTGGCTAAGTTTTGTATATGGTATTCATTTAGAGGATGAACATTTGAGGTAATCTGTCTTCTCACATTGCATGCTAAGTCCCTTCAGTCGTCTCTGACTCTTTGAGAGCCTATGGACCATAGCCTGACAGGCTCCTCTGTCCATAGGATTTCCCAGGCAAGAATACTGGAGTGGATTGCCATGCCCTTCTCCAGGGGATCTTCCTGACCCAGGGACTGCCCCAAATAAATATGTCTTTTTCTTATCAAAGTATTATTATTGTTTCAATTCAGTTTTTAAAATGTTGAATTAAAAAAAAATTGCTTTGGTCTAGGTAATGTCAAGTAAACTCAGAAATTGTCCTTTTACCAACCGTGTCCTTTTTCCTATGAAATCTTTTCATATGTGTGCATTAACAAGCAAGACAAGGTTCTGCCCTTTCAATGATTCTCCCAGCAAACAATCAAAATCTTGAATAATTACTTTGGGTGTTCAGATCATCTAAAAGCTGCACCTATTGGAGCCAGTGTGAGGAAGGCTAAAGTCAGAGGGGCTGAGGATCAGTCAGTCTCAGTGGCATCACATCAATCTGTGGCTTGTCACGACATAAAACCACAGTGTCACTGGAGAGTATAAGTCCTTGGAAGGCAATGGTACCAAGTACAGCTAAAAAGCCTAGGTTCAAACTGTCTGGGTTGAAACTCTGGGGTCCATCATTCACCAGCTGGCTGACCTCGAGCAAGCTACTCAATATCTCTGTGCCTTACTCCCTTCATATCTGAATGGGAATAAAAGTGGTACCTATCTCATAACATTTTAAATTCAATGACATAGCCCACTTTTAGCACCTAACTGGCACTTGAAAAATACTGTGTAGTAGAAATAATCCCAGAAGCACTCTATGAAGACATACACTCATAATATCTGTTGTTCACATTCTTCTCACATTTCCTTTGCTATGTCTCTATCTGCTTCAAAAATAGAAGATGATGGTTTGCTTTGCATAATGTAATTTTAGAAATATGTGTTGCATCATTTTCCAAGTGGAAAAATACTTTCTAAAATTTCAGTTGATCAATAAATTTTATAACCAAATAAAATGTAGATTTTTTTCATTCACATTAATTATCCAATAAGCTTGAAAAACATTGGGAAAGAGAGAACTTCTGTGTGATGGAAAATTAATGAACTCAGATTTCATTTGCATTGTTGAAAGAAAATGTAAATCTCATATTTAATTTGATAAGACTGGTGGCTCAGACAGTAAAGAATTCACCTGCAATATAGAAGACCTGGGTTCAATCCCTGGGTTGGGAAGATCCCCTGAAGAAGGAAATGGCAACCCACTCCAGTATCCTTGCCTTGGGAATTCCATGGGCAGAGGGCTATAGTCCATGGGGTTGCAAAGAATCAGACAAGACTGAGTGACTTCCACTTCACTTTCATATTATATTGCATTTTAACTTTTGTTAAGATGAAGCATCAGAACTTAACATAAATTTCCACTGTTAAACAAGAGAAGCTTTAAGAACCTTTATGTAATTAAAAATAATTTTTGACTAATTATTAATAATGTATTGTTCCATCTATCAGTTGTTTTAAGCATTCTAAGCATTACATACTTAATTTGACTTATACAAAGTTTCTCCTCAGATTTATTTCCTACCTAGTTTTAACCCATATGAATTAAATATTTTTCCATTTCCAACTGGAACACTATTTTGATTTGTGACTTCATCACTCATGAAGATTTTAAGTTCCTCACAGGTGTTTTTACTGATATGGGCATAAACGATAATAAAGAGGTACAAAGTGGAACCTCCGCCATGGCCATAGTGAGTGCTCTGAAGAGTGTGTGTGTCTGTATATATGTATATATATGCCATGGCCCAATATGGATATTTTAGCACATATTCTTTTTGATAAACATAAATGTTTGTTCTAAAATTCTTGAACATAAATGTTAGATAATGGATAAATAATTCAAAAGAAAACATGTAAACAATATGTCATCTAAGAACATTAATTTTTAACAATTATTAATCTTATTCTTGCCCAACTTTATTTGTTAGATCCATAAAGATAAAAGTTTGATGGCTTATCTCTCAGGTGATGTTAAAACACCAGTTTTGTATACAATTATGTTTCCCGATCAAATCGCATTGCTTCTGTTGCTATTGTGGACTTCACTTAAGACTAAAATACATAGGACATTCTGGTTCTCTTGGGGACTTCTCTTGTTTGTTCATTGTTATAACTTAGTGCTTAGCAAAGTACTCAGCATGTAGCAAGTGTTCAATAAATATTGCATTTTGTAACAAGTAAATAGCTGAGTCACTGCTGATTAGAGAGAACTTTGAGCATTTAAGAATTTTTGCAAACATTGACTTTTTGTCAAAAATAATATGTATACATTTTAGAAACTTTAATTCTCTAAAGACAAACATATTGTAAAAACATTAAATTATGTAAAAATCCATTATTTATACCCAGTTTTCTAAGCATTTGTCATATATTCTATGTAGATAGGAGAGATGCAAAATACAAGAAGCAGAAAGGGGTGGACAGAGGCCCATCCAACAGAGAGATTATTTGAAACAGGGATGGAGGGAATCAGGAGGCAAAGCCTGTGCTTCTGTCTTAGAGCCTTGTTCTCTTGTTGGGCCCTATTTAGCCTGTGTTATATCTTAGTGAGAGAAGATGGGCCAGCAAACCCATGAAGATGATTTATAACAAAATCTTTGAGAGACGTAAATGGTCAAGGATGAGAGCATCCAAGATGGGCAGCTGAAACTGGCATAGGAATCTTGACTGTGGCCATGTAGTCTCTTCAAATAGGTTCCTAGACATGGAATTATTGGATTAAATTATATGCATTTTATTTTTATTTATTTTTTTATTTTTTTATTGTTTGTGCCATACATTGTCATGATATCACCATGGGTTTACATATGCTTCCCCTCCGGAACCCCCCTCCCTCCTCCCTCCCCCCCGGGAAATCTCGCTGCACCAGTCCCGAGCATCAATCCTCGGCTGGCGATTGATTAGACATATGATAATTAACATGCTTCAACGCCCTTTTCCCATATCATCCCACCCTTACCCTCATCCACAAAGTGCATTTAATTTGCATTACAACCAGACTGTCCAGAAATGTTGAAAAAGTAAAAGTAATTATTATTGCCTCTATTACAACATAATAATCAGCTGAACACTCATTAATTAAATGTGTACCATAGGAAACTCTGCTTTTCTAAAGACTAGTATCAACTCTATTCTTGAGCCTGCATTATGCAATAGAGTAAGAAACTTGTAGTAAACTTGACCAAATAATTTTAAAGTCAGAGTCAGAGTCTTTATTATTGAGTGTCAAGAGCTAGGCCACAAAGCTCTGTAGGCTCCAGCTGTTTGTGTCCATCCCTGACTGGTCTGTGATACAGATGTACCCCATAGTTGACAAATGGCCCCCTTGGGGACCCAGGTAGGCACTTGCCCATTTGTTTGCCATGGAGGATTCTAGAGAAATATTCCATGGAGTGTGACTCCGAAAGCCTTACTGATACAGGTTTTATTCCCTTCCAAGCTGTTCTTGAAGCTGGCAAAACCAGCTCCTTTCTTCCCCTGCTTTTCCCTTTACCTTTCAAACTGGCTCAGGCCCTATTCCCATAAGAAAACACACATATCTTCGAACTTTTGTGGAGCTCTTTAAGCATTCTGTCAATCTCTTAATTTTACCATTGTAGGGATATTTTCTGTTGATGGGTGGGGCTGTGTTCCCTCCCTGTTGCTTGACCTGAGGCCAAACTATGGTGGGGGTAATGAAGATGACGGTGACCTCCTTCAAAATGTCCCAGCACACACTGCCGGACTCAGTGCCTCTGCTGTGAAAGTGCTGCACACCATATGCCAACAAATCTGGAAATCTCAGCAGTGGCCACAAGACTAGAAAAGGTGAGTTTTCTTTCCATTCCCAAAGAAAGGCAATACAAAAGAATGTTCAAACTACCACACAATTTCTCTCATCTCACATGCTAGCAAAGTAATGCTCAAAATTCTCCAAGCCAGGCTTCAACAGTACATGAACTGTGAACTTCAAGATGTTCAAAGTGGATTTAGTAAAGGCAGAGAAACAAGAGATCAAATTACCAACATCTGCTGGATCATTGAAAAAGCAAGAGAGTTCCAGAAAAACATCAACTTTTGCTTTACTGACTATGCCAAAGCCTCTGACTGTGTGGATCACAACAAACTGTGGAAAATTCTCAAAGAGATAGGAATACCAGATCACCTGACCTGACTCCTGAGAAATCTGTATGCAGGTCAAGAAGCAACAGCTAGAACTGGACATGGAACAACAGACTGGTTTCAAATTGGGAAAGGAGTGTGTCAAGCCTATATATTGCCACCCTGCTCATTTAACTTATAGGCAGAGTACATCATGTGAAATGCTGGGCTGGATGAAGTAAACGCTAGAATCAAGATTTCTGGGAGAGATATCAATAATCTCAGATACACAGATGACACCACCCTTATGGCAGAAAGCAAAGAAGAACTAGAGATCCTCTTGATGGAAGTGAAAGACAAGAGTGAAAAAGTTAGCTTAAAACTCAACATTCTTTTAAACTAAGATCATGGCATCCAGTCCCATCACCTATCACTTCATGGTAAATAGATGGGGAAACAGTGGAAACATTGAGAATATTTTTTGGAGGGGGCTCCAAAATCACTGTCAATCGTGACTGCAGCCATGAAATTAAAAGATGCTTGCTCCTTGGAAGAAAAGCTATGAACAATCTAGACACCATATTAAAAAACAAACAGAGACATTACTTTGCCAACAAAGGTCCATCTCATCAAAGCTATGGTTTTTCCAGTAGTCATGTATGGATGTGAGAGTTGGACTATAAAGAAAACTGAGTACCAAAGAATTGATGTTTTTGAACTGTGGTGTTGGAGAAGACTCTTGAGAGTCCCTTGAACTGCAAGGAGACCCAACCAGTCCATCTTAAAGGAAGTCAGTCCTGAATATTCATTGAAATGACTAATGCTGAAGCTAAAACTCTAATACTTTGGTCACCTGATAAGAAGAACTGACTCCTTGAAAAAAACCTTGATGCTGGGAAAGATTGAAGGTGGGAGGAGAAGGGGATGACAGAGGATGAGATGGTTGGATGGCATCACCTACTCAATGGACATGATTTTTAGCAAGCTCTGGAAGTTGATGAAAGACAGGGAAGCCTGGCCTGCTGTAGTCAACGGGGCCACAAAGAGTTGGACATGACTGTGAAACTAAACAACAGTTATATAGTGTGACAGATGTGTGAGTATGTGCTTATGTGTGTATGATACACACAATGGTACTTCCTCATTTGGCCTTAGTTTTCTTTTGCATAAGTTGGGTAAGCACTAGTCTTCATGATAGCTTCAGATGAGAAGAATTCATTACACTTCTGCCTCAGACTGCAAGGGGAATTCTTCTAGGGATAGGGACAATCAAGAGAGAGGCACAAATCACCTTGTCCACATACAGCTATCACCCCCTACCCTCAAGGTCTGCCTCTTTTTCTTTCCATTTTATATATGGACTCACTTCTGTTAGTTAGGGGAAGACACAAACCAGCCCTTTAGTTTTTTCATTGTTTTAGTCTTACATCTTGCAGGATATTGTAGAGTTTAGCTACCTGTAGTTTGGGACATATTCTCTAAAAATAAAGATAGGGATGGTTGTAAAAGAAGGCAAAATGACCTAGGGCTGGTAGTTGGGATCTTTATATGCCACTCCACCTAATAGGTGGCATTAGAGCTCCATTAGAGCTCTGTCAATCAACAGTGTGGTACTGACAAAATAATTAATGTGCAGAAAATGGAATGGAAAATGCAATGTTGTATCTCTGAATTGTGTGTGTGTGTACTCAGTCGTGTCCAACTCTTGGTGAAGGGGATGAAGTGAACTATAGCCCACCTGAGTTCTCTGTCCATGGGATTTCCCAGGCAAGAATATGGCAGTTGGTTGCCATCTTGTCCTCCAGGGGCTCTTCCTGACCGGGAAGTGAATCTACATCTCTTACATCTCCTTCATTGGCAAGTGGGGTTCTTTACCTCTGTGCCACCTGAAGTATATACTAATGGAAGCATTACAAACCATTACTAAAGGGACAGCTTTATTTAATTAGTGGTATGGGGAAAAGTTATTTCCAGATGGATTGAGAAATAAGCAGGAGAAAAAGATGAAGAGCTTCAAATATTGATGTTTTTCAAATAAATAACATCTAGTGAAGTATCTTTATTTTCTGAGGTTTAGATAAATGAACCTCAGAAAATTTACTACACAAAGACTATTTTTGAAATTACTCTTACAGAAAAACCTGCAGGAAAAAGAGAAATGAATACAGGATGAAGAAACACTATGGGGTAAGAGCTTAGCAAGTGTTATTGCCTTAATAAGCAGCAGCAATAACAAACAGACCCCAAAATATCCAGAATTAAAATTTTAAGTGATTCTAATATGACTTGGCATGTTGGACATAAGTAGGGGCTGAGAATAGTTTAAGGGAAATACGCAAATATTAATAAATTTAGAAATTGAGACAAAAATAAATGCAAAGTTGGGCTCTAGTTAGAAATAATCACATAAAGACAAAAATAGTATGTCTGCTGTTTTACATAAAATTCAAGACACCATCAATTGTAAAATATACCATTATTTCATTTACTACTATCAAAGAAAAAATGCTGCCAACTGTGAAAAGAGACTGCCAGTCAAGACACAATGCATTCTTATTTAGAATTTTTTTTTTTCAAATCAAAAGAGCTCTTTTAGACCTATCATTCTCATAAAACTACAAAAAGAAAAACCAAAATAATACTGGTAAGTATATGCCTAAAACCTCTTCATATCGAGTCCAACTCTTCTAAATGACTTTTTAGTCATTAATATTTGTGGTTTCCACACAAAATAATCCTCTGTGTTATGAAAAGTGGTGATGAAATATTTTAAAAATGAATTTATAGAAGCTACTCTATATTCTTTGTAGAACAGGCCTACTTTAGACGTCTCCAAGAGTCCACACCTGCTAATGAACTGCTGGAGATGTCACATCCTGTTCAGGATTCCAGAGAGCTGCCTCTTTCACAGGGTTGGAACCATGGCCTACACTGTGTCTACAAGCAATGCTGTCATGCATGGCTGTGCTGTCCCCACCATTGCTCTGTCACTGCTTCTGCTGCTGCCACCACTCATTCTGCCAGAGATGGGACGTAGGATGAGAGACAGTTCTCCCCTTCACCATACAAAGTACTATCAGGACTCCTGTTAGCAGACATGACAGGAAGCCAGTTGGTGAGAGACCTTGGGAAGTGTCATTTGCAGACTCCCAGCCTCATCCAACACATAGAAGAATACAGAAGGGGCTTCAAACAAACAAAATTAACTGACACCATTAGCTACAAGATGTGTATTTAAAACAAAAGGACAGGGAACTGTTTATTCATTCTTTCATTCCACAAATATTTATAGCATGCCTTTTAAGTGTCAGATCCTCTTCCAGGTGCAATTATACAGCGAAGAGGAAACAAAACAGACAAAATACTTACTCAGCATATTTTTGACCTGCCAACTTAGGATAGCAAGACAGCAAACAAAATGAGTAATTAAATCCTATAATGTTTGAGGATGTGACAAATGCTAATGGAAAAGTAAAGCAGGAGGATAAATAGGGAGGCTTGCATACTTAGCAGCTTCAATCATGTCCAATTGTTTGCGACCCCATGGAGTGCAAAAATCCTCTGTCCATTGCATTTTTCAGGCAAGAATACTGGAGTGGGTTGCCATGGACTCCTCCAGGGGATCTTCTTGACCTAGGGACTGAACCTGTGCCTCCTGCAATGCAGGCAGATTCTCTACTGCTGAGCCACTGGGGAAGCCCAATAAGGAGGCAGGGGATTGCAATTTATTCAAACAGGGATCTGAAAAGGCTTTTGAAAAAAGATAAGGAGAAGAAAAAAGTCTGAATGAAATGTGGACTAGTTATTTTAATAATGCTCCAAGTAAGGATTATGGTGAAAGTGCAATAGGGGTAAAGAAGTAAAAGAAGTCTTAGATCGAGAAGACACTGTAATGTGCATAATTTACAGAGTATTAGTGCAGCCCAGAAACATAAATAGCAACAATGGAATGCAAATCACAATGGAAAAAATTTTAATGGCATCAAAATGGACAATTAAAAAGAGTGTCAGCAAAATTCAAAGATGAGTGGGAGATTTATAGAAATTGTTTGTTACCTAGATCACAAAAAGATAAAGATCCAAGATAAATAAAGAATTTCTATAATATAATGAGATTTGATATGGGAGAAGGACTCAACACATCATTGCTGGTTGTTGACAGAGAAAGGATGAGGGCAACCTCTAAGAGCAGAAGCTGGTCCCTGGCTGATATCCAGACCTCAGACCTGCAGGCTCAAGGAACTGGGTTTTGCCAAAAATCTGAATGAGCCTGGAAGTGGATTTTTTCCTTAAGGCCTCAGATAACAGTTTAACCCTGCTGACACCTTGACTTTGACCTTGAGAGAAGCAAGGCAGACAACCTAGCAGAGCCTGATTGGACTTCTGATCTGCAGAACTGTGAGATGATACATAGATACTGTTCTAAGCCAGTAGTTTGTGATATTTTGCTACATAGCTATAGAAAAGTAATACAATATTAAAATCCAAAGACAACATCTACCTGAGTATTGTAGAAAATATCAGATGAAATGTTACATCTTCTTCCAGGCTTCTAGATGTCTAAATCTTAGAAAATTTCTAAAACTTGACCAAATACAGATTATTGCAATATTACAGCTCAAAAAATAATGAGAAAGACAAACCATTCTAGAGAATATAGGCAAAGGCTTTGAATGGCTAATAAAAATGCAAAAGATCTCTAAATTTAAGAATGCTGGCATGCATGCTCAGTCACTTCAGTTGTGTCTGACCTTTTGTGATCCTATGGACTATAGCCCGCCAGGCTCCTTTGTCCATGAGATTTTCCAGGTAAGAATACTGGAGTGGCATTCTCTCCTTCAGTGGATCTTCCCAACCCAGGGGTTGAACTTTTGTCTCTTGTGTCTCCTGCATTGTAGGCAGATTCTTTTACTGCTAAGCCATCGGGGAGGGGAGGCCCCAAATTTCTTAATAACAGATTACAAAATAACTTAGAATGAAATATCCTTCTGTAGCTTCAGATTGGTAAAAACTATATAACACATATTGTTGGAAGGAAATATAAATGGAAGGAAAATGAAAACTCTTATTCACTGATGATAAGAGAGTAAAGGAGACCAAAACTTTGACTACTTTAGTAATAGTTACTATATTCAAATATATCCATATACTAGTATCAAAAATTCCATTTCAGGTATATTTTATCAAGTATATTTTCCATATTACAAAGACCAAAGAACTGTACTTAAAAAAAAAATGCTTAGTTATTTTAAAGAATTGCAGTGGAGGAAAAAGAAGGCCTAGTAGCTTGTTCTGGTGATGACGATTATCTCATTTCCTTACATACCAAAATTAGAGGATTAAAAAAAATAGCTCAGTGAATTCAAGACTTATACTCCCCTATTTTCTACATACAAAGACTTGGATTCAGAGCTTTCATTTCCACTTGATAAGGATGCATATACTCATAAGAAACAGATCTTGAGAGTGAAAACTGAATATACATGGTTTGAAAAGAAGTCAACCATATATACTTTTTTTTTTCCTCCCTTTTATTGTTTTTGTCATACAATGCCATGATATCACCATGGGTTTACATACGCTCCCCCTCCAGAAACCCCTCCCCCCCCCCCCTCCCCCTCCCCCCCCCCCCGGGAAATCTCGATGCACCAGCCCCGAGAATCAATCCTAGGCTGGCGACTGATTAGACATATGATAATTAACATGTTTCAATGCCATTCTCCCATATCATCCCACCCTTTCCCTCATTCACAGAGTCCACGAGTCTATTCTATACATCTGCGTTCCTTTTGCTGTCTCGCATGTTGGGTTCTCGTTACTGTCTTTCTAAATTCCATATATATGTGTTAATATACTGTATTGTTGTTTTTGCTTCTGGCTTACTTCACTCTGGATATTTTAAGCAAGGCAACTTGCAATATTTACTTAAATATTGTGGGACTGTGATATTAAAGATCTCTGGGGGTGCTTATTTTATAGCAAAATGTTACGTCAGCTGAGTATTTAACTGAAAAACTAACATGAATGTTTTTTAATAGTTGGGACTGGTTTTGTCATCACATTCTTGTGGTATTATATGTAGGAAGATGTGCACGATAGTTTTCATTGTAGCATTATTTGTACAGTAGTAAGAAAAAATATGAAAACTCTAACTATTCACTACTGTGTGAATATAGAAACAAATTCTGGAAGATTTGTACAGAGGAATATTATACAGCTTGTAGAATAATCTAGAGCTAGAAATAAAAAACTCAGATTGAAGTTTGAGTGCTGAGTGGAAGTCATTTTTAGTGCAATATGTGGCCCAATCCAAAACAGTATCTAAACTTTGATGGATGAGTTTGAAGGAGGAAAATGTGTTGAGTCTTTCAAGGCTGAAAAATCTCAAATTGTCTCTGTCGTATATTTGGAAAACAAAGTCTCATAGTACAGCTGATCCCCCTAAGAAAGGTTTCAATGGCACAGCTCACTTTGAACTTTGCCTTGCAATTTGGGTATCTGACTACCATTGTTGTTTGATTTGGAATTATGATACCCAATTATTTTTAGTAAAGTCAAGTCTGACCCACTTAAAGCAGGCTAAGTATCAACATAGGAAGATCTCAAAAACACAATATTGAATGCATATTGCAGAATCATTGAGCAGTGGGAGTCTTTATGCAAATTATGTAAATTTATGAACACATGCAAAAAATGTGGCATATTGTGTTATTTTGAACATATTTAAGAAGAATATTCTTGGGATGATTATTAGTTACTTGTAGATTGTGTCTGCTTAATCCTCCTAGACATTGAAATCAGAAAAGAAAAAGCTAAACACATATGGCTAACCGGATTTGTGTACCATTTCATCAAAACAAAAATAAAAATAGCTGCTTCCCTCTTATAGCAGTTTAGACCTGGCATCAGCAGACAGAAGCCCCTCGGCTGATTTGTAGAGTCAGGGGTTGGAATTTCAGGCTACTGAAATGCTGTGCTACTTGCCCTATTGGTAGCTCGTTAATTGACAGTGTAGGAATGATGGCCCTGTCCCTCCTCATTGTTTTCACATTCTGCTTTCAGTGCTGCAAAACAGAGACATGAAGCTTTATGTCAAAGCCAGACAGACTTCTCTTGAGGAGCCATTGCCTTTCAGGGACTTCTGGGGAGAACACTAAGCATCAATATTTCCTTTTCATCCGGTGGCAAAAATTCAAGGACCAGGGGAATCACTCAAATATTTATAGGAGCTACCTGTCCATGCCAATGCCTGAACTCTCATCAAACTTAAAGAAAAGCACAGACCTTGTCATCAAAGACAGTTACTTTCAAAGGATAAACAACACACAATCTCATATATCTTTAATACAAAAACAAATCTTTGTATTTCTACTGAATGCGTTGGTGTTGAAGGGATAATGATCTGTTTTTCTTTCCTGAGAAATAAAGAATGTTGAAATTTATTCTCCAATGTGAAAGTTTTTTCACTTTTGGAAAAGTGTCTGTGGGTTTGACCAAGCTTCACATTAAATCCCTGTCTCTGACTATCCTCACTGATTAGTTTTTTCTCACAAACAAAGCCACTGGAACAAGGTCCTCAAATCTGCTGCTGCAGCTGCTTAAGCCTCAATGAGTGATCAGGCAGCTATTTTCCTTGCCCCTAACCCACACCTGCAAACTGCTGGCTCAGCAATCCAGCTGCAGAAAGCAAGGCCCTTTGCTCTTTCTCAAGGATCTGCTCTTTGCCATCCAATAATGTAGAGGGTATTTTCCTATGCTATTTTGCTTTTAGATTTAGTCAGGATTGTCAGAGGCTTTTATTTTCACAGCCAGACCTCATGTGTTCTGTGACAGGCTCCTCTGTGGATCATTTCAGTTTTTGTGACCTGCTCTCTTTTTTATTTTCATCTCTTTATCTTTAAAAATCTCTGCCCATTTCCTCCTCTCAGCTGCATTAGCAGTGCTGTGTGGAACAGGATTCAGTACCCTTCCACACTGTGTGTTGGTAGGCATTTACACTGGGTGTTTTAAAATTTGCTTTTGAGCCAGAGTTTTACTAGAATGCAATAATTATTCTTTCATCCTTGATGTAGTCTTTATATTATCAGTTAAGTAAAGCTGTGACTGTACAGAATGTTTAGGAGTGATGTAATTATTTATTGCCAGTAGTCAAACATTTGCTGAAAGCTGCAAATTCCCCCAAATAATGTTAATTTAACAGACATGCTAATATCTGTTAACAGATATGCTAATCCATAGATACATTCTAAATACCAGCTCTTGGATTGGTTAATTCTTACTATATTTGTGAGCATCCATGTTTCTTAAATAAACTTTTCCAGTCAGTTTAATAAGCCAAACAATTAGATGAGTTGAGATAAAATTGCTGACCTGGTATGACTGTCCATTTTGACCATTATATCACCAAATTCAGGTTTTTATAACAATAAGCTTTTAAAATTGTAGTTGCGGTCACCACCACTCTAATAACTTTACATGTAATCTGAATCCTGGCCAGAAGTCCTCAGACATATTCAGCCTTCTTCCTCCAAGTTGATTCGGAACAATGAAAATTCAGTCATTATACTTAACCCCTAATCCTGCTGTCAAGTCATTTCACCATCTCCTACTTCACCCATGTTGTCTTTTTTCTTCTTACTGTGTTTTTCTTAATGCCATTGTTTCTGAATATGTTTTATGGATATGTTTTAATATCTCATCTTCTGATTAGGCCTTTATTGATCTCTTAAAGAGTATTTAGAAATTTTAACCTTTCTTTGGCCCTTCAAATTTATTCACAAATCTTTAATACTGACAAAAATTAAAAATTAAACCAAAGTAAGCATTTCCTCTTTTTGGCTTTAATTGTTTTAATTTGCCATGATTTATTTTGTTTGACTTTATGAAATACAAAGAGATAATGCCTTCATTCTAACTTTTACTATGGCTTTTATTTATTTATTTACTTAAAGTTTTTATTTTTTGTGGGAGTACAGGTGATTGACAATGCTGTGATAGTTTCAAGTGGACAGCAAATGTATCCATTCTCCCTCAAACTCATTACTGCTTTGAAACACCTGGGCTTTTCTTTCTTAACCCTTAATAGCACACTGAACATCGTTGTTCCAGGCACCTGTAGGTATTAAAATGATCCTATTTTAAATACTAGAAAGTCCAATATAACCTTAGTCAAATGGAGAAAGGTAGTAATGTCGAAAAATAAAACCAAGTACCATCTGATGAAGTACACTGAGAACAGAGCATCACTTCTGTTATATTCCTGTGAAAGGTACATAACTTGAATTTTATCATGAGCAAACATGCCTGAGGCAAAATACAATAACTGTATTGCATCCTATAGGAGAACTGGCCTGTACTTTTCCAAAGTCTCAAGGTCATGAAAGACAAGGAGAAACTCTGAGATTGAAAAGTGTTAAAGAGACATGACAATTAAGTGTAGTGTATGCTCCTGGATTGGATCTTTTTGTTACGAGGGACATTATTGGGACAACTGGAAAAACTGAATGGAGTCTGAGGATTTGATGCTAGCTATGTGTCATTATTTACTCCCAGAGTTTGATAATTGTGGAGAAAAAGTCCTTACTTACAGAAATTGCCTGCTAAAGTATTTGAGGATGATGGGCTATTGCATCATGAACTTACTTTAAAATGATTCAGGAAAAAGTTATTTGTACTTGCAACTTTTTCATAATTTCAAAATTATTTAAAAGTTATTTAAAAGTGTTCTTTACTGAGCCTGAAAGGAAATATACATATATATATCCAATTAAAAACTAAACTTCAGCATCTTAAGTCAAGATTAATTATATAAACTGCCACAAATTAATATAATTTAATGTAGATTGATTAAATATTAGTTGGTGTTAAGTTAGTTTGCCTCCTCCTGCAGTTTAGTCCAGAACTTCCATACTGTAGTTACCAGAGAGAAGAGAGTATGTTCTGTTCTAGCTTTTCCTGCTTCATGGCACCTCTGCTGTTCTCTCTGTTTTCACAGAGAGCCCCTCACCTCTGCTTCTTCTCTTTCCTTGGGGTCTGGAACTTGATAAAGGGTGTTTATTTATTTATTAAATTAATTAATTTATTTTAATTAGGGGATAATTACTCTTCAATATTGTGATGATTTCCACCATACATCAAAGGGTGTTTAGAAGGAAAGGACCATGACCTTCCTGTTTGCTTCACGCTGTGCTGTCCTCTGATGCTGATCATGCCTGTTCCAAAGGACTCCCAGCTCCCACTCTTTTAAAATACCTCGGGGGTGTTTTAGAAAGTCCCCTTCAGTATCATCCTAGCCCTAGTAACTTTTGAATGTTCACTTGGCCTCTTAATAGAAAAGTTCACTACCTCACTATTGAGCTCTGACTGTTCAAGATTTTTTCAGTTACACTGTCTATCCCAATTCAACCATCAAGGGCACTGCAAACAGTTTCTAATCTTCAGATTCATCCTAACTAGAGACAAGTACCTCTTGCCCTTCATTCCCAAGCTTTGGAGAAGTCTCCAGTGTTCTGTTCTAACCTTACATGGGTATGACTTTTTGCAGCTTATCTATCATCTAAAGGAAATAAGAGGCCAGTCCAGCATTCTGAAAAATGTTGTCCCAAATATCAGAGCAGGGCACCCATATTCCCCTTCTTGCTTGGACTGGGAGAATAGCACAGAGTGGAAAAGAAACACTGAGGCATTCTCTACTCCATCTCCTTCAAAGAGTCTTCTCTTCTCAATAAATTCTCAGACTTGCAATGATATTCTCTAAAGGTTTCTTGAACTTTTGTCAACTGTTAGCAAGCCATCAACCTGGGGTTAATTTAAACAATTTCATGCTATAATAAATGAGGCATTTTCACTGAAGCTTAATTTCTATAAGCAACACAAATATGGCAATGATGGTTAAAACAGATTTTTATTTCATTTTATCTGTACTATGTAGTAACTTATTTCTCCCATTTCCTTTCCCTATTCAAATTGCAAGGTACCTTGAAGCTTCCCTGGTGGCTCAGACAGTAAGGTGTCTGCCTGCAATACAGGAGACCCGGATTTGATCCCTGGGTTGGGAAGAGCCTGTGAAGAAGGAAATGGCAACCCAATCCAGTATTCTTGCCTGGAAAATTCCATGGATGGAGGAGCCTGATAGCTTACAGTCCATGGAATCACAAAGAGTAGGACATAGGCTGAACGATTTCACTTGATGCTTTTCATTAAACAGACTGATCCAATTCTCTTATTGGCTCAAGTTTACAGTTTTTGACACTTACATGATTGTAAACACAATGGCAATTTAAGATTTTTATCCAGGCAATTATAAGGTGTTTATTCAGGTGATTAAGAATATCTTTTTAAATTATCACTGGGGTACAGACTTGCAATATGTGTATGAGCCCTGATAGAAAAGCACTAAAATAGACCAAATAACTTTGTGTGCTTTTTTAAATATAGAGTCATTATGACTTTAACAGCATACAATATTCCCCTGAAATTAGTCCTTTATGTGGTTGAGGACACGCTAGTGTTAAAATCAAATTTGACCTTTAAGAACACTTGAACTGTTCCCTTCTTACAGAAAGACACCCTTTCCCAACATTTTCTCCCTTAAAAATGATACAGAAAACTTGCCTGTAGATATGTGTGAGACATGTTACTTTTGTCTACTAGGAATATCTATATAAGAGGAGTGCAATATAAATTTCATAATCATGTTAGAAACAGAAGGTAAGCTTAGTTCTCCATGTATCTTATCCCAATGTCCAAATATTTTTTAAAAAGTTCTTGAAATGCTTTATGATACTATTGATGGGTGGCTCAGAAGGTAAAGATTCTGCCTGTAATGCAGGAGACCTGGGTTCAATTCCTGGGTCAGGAAGATTCACCTGGAGAAGGAAATGGTAATCCACTCTAGTACTCTTGCCTGGAGAATTCCATGGACAGAGGAGCCTGACAGGCTACAGTCCATGGGGTTGCAAAGAGTCAGACACATCTGAGCAACTAACACTTACTTTCAGGGTGCCTGATCCTGTCAGTGTAGCTTTGTAACTCCCAGATTTGGACAAGCATGTGGGGAAAAGGGGGCTTCCCTGGTAGCACTCAGGTAAAGAATCCACCTACAATTCAAGAGACTCTGGTTCGATTCCTGGGCTGGGAAAATCCCCTGGAGAAGGGATAGGCTACCCACTCCAGTATTTTTTTGGACTTCCCTTGTGGCTCAGCTGGTAAAGAATCTGCCTGCAATGCAGGAGACCTGGGTGCGATCCCTGGGTTGGGAAGATCCCCTGGAGAAGGGAAATGGCTACTCATTCCAGTATTCTGGCTTGGAGAATTCCATGGACTGTACAGAAAAAAGGAAAAGAAAAAGATGGTAAAAACTACCTACTATTACTTTGCCGTCTATCTTCTACAACATGGTGGAGTAGAGGTATGTGCACTCATCTTCTGCAAGAACTCCAAAATCATAACTCACTGCTGAACAACCATCCACAGAAGAGTGTTGGATCCCACCAAAAAACATACCCCACATCCAAGGACAAAGGAGAAGCCCCAGCAAGATGGTAGGAGGGGCAAAATCGCATTTAGAATCAAACCCCATTCTCACCAGAGACGTTCAGAGAGCTGAAACAAAACCTTGTGCACACAAAGAGACCTCACAGAGACTAAGTCAGACCTGCCTTTGAGTGTCTCCTGTGGAGGTATGGGTCAGCAGTGGCCTGCCACAGGGGCAGGGGCTTTGAGAGTATCAGACGTGGGTGTGGCATAAACCCTCTTGAAGGAGGCCGTCATTAACCCCACCATAGAGCCACCAGAGCTTATATAAGACTGGGGAAACAGACTTTTGGAGGGCACAAACAAAACTTTGTCTGCACCAGGACCCAGGAAAAAGGAGCAGAGATGCCACAAGAGACTGACCCAGAGTATCAGGGTACCTCTGCCTGTGAGTATCCAGGGCCTCTGGTGGAGGCATGGGTTGGTGGTGGTGTGCTGCAGGGTCTGGGGCACTGAGTACAGCAGTGCATACATGGGATCTTTTGAAGGAGGTTGCCATTATCTTCATTACCTCCATTACCTCCAACATAGTTTGGTCTCAGGTCAAACAATAGGGAGGGAACACAGCCATGTCCATCAACAGAAAATTGTATTAAACTGATTTACTGAGAAAGGCTCCGTCCATCAGAACAAGACCCAGTTCCCCCTACAGTCAGTCTCTCCCACCAGGAAGCTTCCATAAGCCTCTTACCCTTATCCATCAGAAGGCAGACAGAATGAGACCCACAATCATAGAAAACAAATAAAACTGATTACATGGACCACAGCCTTGTTTAACTCAATGAAACTATGAAGCATGCTGTGTAGGGCTACCCAAGATGGATGGGTCATAGTAGAGAGTTCTGATAAAATGTGGTCCACTGGAGAAGGGAATGGCAAATCACTTCAGTATTCTTGCCTTGAGAACTACATGAATAGTATGAAAAAGCAAAAATATATGCCAGTGAAAGATGAACTCCCCAGGTCTGTATGTGCCCAATATGCTACTAGAGGAGAGTGGAGAAATAACTCCAGAAAAAATGAAGAGACAGGGCCAAAGGAAAAACAGTGCCCAGTTGTGTCCAATGCTGTAAAGAACAATATTGCATAGGAACCTGGAATGTTAGGTCTATGAATCAAGGTAAATTGGAAGTGGTCAAACAGGAGATGGCAAGAGTGAACATCGACATTTTAGGAATCAACCAACTAAAATGGACTGGGATGGATGAATTTAACTCAGATGAGCATTATATCTATTACTGTGGGCAAGAATCCCTTAGAAGAAATGGAGTTGCCCTCATAATCAGCATAAGAGTTTGATATGCAGTACTTGGGTGCAATCTCAAAAATGACAGAATGATCTTTGTTCATTTCCAAGGCAAACCATTCAATATCACAGTAATACAAGTCTATGCCTTGACCAGTAATGCTGAAGAAGCTAAAGTTTAATGGTTCTATGATGACCTACAAGACTTTCTAGAAATAACACCTAAAAAAGATGTCCTTTTCATTATAGGGGAATGGAATGCAAAAGTAGGAAGTCAAGAGATATCTGGAGTAACAGGCAAATTTGGCCTTGGAATACAAATGAATCAGGGCACAGGCTACCAGAGTTTTGCCAAGAGAACGCATTGGTCATAGCAAACACCCTCTTCCAACAACACAGGAGGGAGGTGGGAGGGGGTTCTGGAAGGGGAACACATGTATACCCATGGTGAATTCATGTCAATGTATGGCAAAACCAACATGATAATGTAAAGAAAAAATAAATTAATAAAGAAAAAAAAAGAGAGATGACTCTATAAATGGACATCACCAGATGGTCAATATCAAAATCAGACTGGTTATATTCTTTGCAGCCAAATATGAAGAAGCTCTATACAGTCAGCAAAAACAAGACTGGGAGCTGACTATGGCTCAGATAATGAACTCCTTATTGCTAAATTCAGTCTGAAATGGAAGAACATAGGGAAAGACCACTGGACCATACAGGTATGATCTAAATCAAATCCCTTATGATTAGATAATGGAAGTGACAAATAGATTCAAGAGATTAGATCTGATAGACAGAATGCCTGAAGAACTATGCACAGAGGTTTGTGACATTGTACAGGAAGCAGTGATCAAGACTATCCCAAGAAAAAGAAATGCAAAAACGTAAAATGGTTTTCTGAGTAGGCCTTACAAATGATAGCTAATGGTGAATGATGTCAGATTCATGATCTCCAAAGAAGATTTAGCTTCAGGACTAGGGACCAGGATTGATCACTCAAGAGCTCTTGTGTAGCAGAGGTATATTAAAGTGAAAAAGGGAGAGAGAAACCTTCTGACATAGGCATCAGAAGGGGGATGAAGAATGCCCCATCCCTAGCCTTAGCAAACCCCCTTAGCAAGGGAATTATATACTTTTTAATTGGTTATTAAGATAAATCAAAGGAATGTCTCAAGGTTGTAAAGATCTCACTAGACCCATTCCCATAATATACATTTTAAGATAACAGGATTAATCAGAAGGTTTTCAGGAAGGAGAAACATGTCCTCAAGCAGGATACATTATTGTTACATAATCCTTCCTAGAGAATGTAGAAAAAAAGTTTGTCCTTTCTTCCTACTTGAGAATTCCATGCCCCTATCTCCTCCTTAAGAGCCCCAGACTCCTTCCTCCTCTTTGGGGACCCCAGATTTTTTAATCAACCTGCCTAGGAATTGACTTTCTCATTCCCCCTTTTCTTCTAGGAGAATTATGTTGCCAAAGGAAAAGGGCATTGTTTTCATTGCATAACTACTTCCTGCTTTTGAGGTACATGGTCCCTAAATTGTTGAGGCAACATATTCTCCCAACCGTCATAATGAGAGTCTCTGATTCAGGGGCCCCAAGTGATAGTCAGAGGAGGCCGTGACACTCAGAGACACCTGGACTCCCATTTGTAACTTAAAAGCTTTCAGATGGTTAGACGCAAACCCCATTTTACAGTAACAGATGTAAGGCCAAACGGTGATTAAACCAAGTTAAAACCAATCAAAATTAACAGTCACATTATGTCCATGGTTAAGGTACAATATGCCATACCAGTCCATCTTAGGACTGTTAGATGTCATCAGATCAAGAAGAGGCATCACATATGATTGTTGTTGGTGAAGGTATTTGCCAAGTTGAAGAAAGTCCTTTCCTTGAAGTGGAGAAATTCACCGTGTGAAGCCTTCAACTTATGAGGAGGGGGAGTGCTCCTCAGATCCAGCAATTAGACCCATTGTGGAAGCTGGGTCAGGGGTCACCTCTTAGAGTTTTCAAAAAGTCTGTTGAAAAGCTGAAAGCTGAATCACATAGTTAGTTAATTCCAAGGTTCAGGATCTATGATAATATCTGTGCACAAAGACGGTCTGTCATTGAGATAATCCCATTTTGAGGGGGCAGTTCGAGCCCTCTTTAAAGGTATAGGTAAAGTTGTACACCAACTGTCTTGTGTTCCCTGAGTTAGCTTTTATGAATGTCTTTTAATAATGTCATTAGCCTTTTCAACTTTTTCTAAAGAGTGGGGTCTTCAGGAACAGTGTAAGTGATATTCTATTCCTAGAATTTTTGACACCCCTTGAGTTACAGCAGCTTTAAAGATGGAGCAATGTTGCTCTGAATTTTAGAGTTTAAGATTCCACTTACACCATGAAAAATTACTACAGCAAGATTTTCCCCATTAGTAAACTTATGATCTTTAGGCATTAGCAAAACAATAGTAGCAATTACCCCCGAGCAAAGTAGCCATAGACTTTTTTCAGTAACAAGCAAACTAAACCCGGATCCTGTTGGGAAAGCTCAAAGTTAGAGACTGCAGGAGAGCAGATTGAAGAGCCTTAAAAGCCTTTTGGGTCTCTGGGGACCAAACCAGCTTGTCAGCTTGGGGCTACTGAGTCTCAATTATAAGTTTATATAAAGGTCAGGCAAGTTCCCCAAACAATTATAAAAAGGTCAAAGAGACCAGGAAAAGGTGACTGGTAAAGGAAAGCTCAGTCCACATGCTCCACCCATTTCTGGCTGCTCCCCTCACAGGGACCTTGGTTGTCTCTTGGCATTGGCAGGTTGGTATAAACCTCCAACAAGGCTCCCCTTTCTGGGGTTGCCTTCAGTCATTACGAGGCACCAGGAAACCACAAAGCGGGGTTCATCACTTGTTTCGCACAGGGCGTGTCATTCATTCATACAAGCACACCACAGAGTTAGTAAAGTAAAGCAGAAAACGTGTATACGGAGAAGGTAGAGAGTCTAGAGCTCTGAGTGTTCTTACCTTGTCCTGAAAATCCCAAACGAGCTCCCAAGATGATAGCTTACAGTGAACGATGTCAGATTCATGATCTGTGAAGATTTAGCTTCAGGACCAGGGACCAGGCTTGATCACTCAAGAGCTCTTGTGCAGCAGAGTTTTATTAAAATGAAAAAGGGACAGAGAAAGCTTCTGACATGGGCATTAGAAGGGGACAGACAGTGCCCCCATCCCTAGTCTTAACAAGGGAAATATATACTTTTTAAGTGGTTATTAGAATAAATAAAAAAAAGTCTCAAGGTTGTAAAGATCTTACTAGACCCATTCCCATAATATACATGTTAAGATAACAGGATTAGTCAGAAGATTTTCATGAAGGAGAAACGTCCTCAAGCAGGATACATTATTATTATAAAATCCTTACTAGGGACTGTAGGAAAAAATGTTTGTCCTTTCTTCCTCCTTGAGAATTCCAGACCCCTGTCTCCTCCTTGAGAGCCCCAGACTCCTTTCTCCTCCTCAGGGACCCTGGACTTTTTATCAGCCTGCCTAGGAATTGACTCTCTCACAAACAGCTTAGAAAAGAAGAGAAGCTAAAGGCAAAGGAGCAAAGAAAAGATATATCCATTTGAATGCAGAATTCCAAAGAATTCCAAAGGAGAAATAAGAAAGCCTTCCTCAGTGATCAATGCACAGAAATAGAGGAAAATAATACAATGAGAAAGACTAGAGATCTCTTCAAGAAAATTAGAGCTATCAAGGGAACATTTCATGCAAATATGAGCATCAATAAAGGATAGAAATGGTAGGGACCTAACAGAAGCAGAAGATATTAGGAAGAGGTGGCAACAATACACAGAAGAACTGTACAAAAAAAGATCTTCGTAAATATTGTATTCTAATGCACATATACGGAATCTAGAAATATGGTACTGAGGAATTTATCTACAGGGCAGCAATGGAGAAATGGACATGGAGAATGGACTTATGGACATGAGGAAAGGAGAGGAGAGAGTGAGATATATGGAAAGAGTAACATGGAAACTTATATTACCATATGTAAAATAGATAGCCAACAGGAATTTGCTGTATGGGTCAGGAAACTCAAACAGGGCTCTGTATCAACCTAGAGGGGTGGGATGGGAAGGGAGATGGGAGGGATGTTCAAAAGGGAGGTGAATATATATATATATATATATA
>ML662442.1:49822290-49998947 GCA_007570785.1 Antilocapra americana
ATATATATATATATATATATATATATATATATATATATGGCTGATTCATGTTGAAGTTGATGAAAGTGAAAGAGGAGAGTGAAAAAGTTGGCTTAAAACTCAACATTCAGAAAGCTAAGATCATGGCATCTGGTCCATCACTTCATGGCAAATAGATGGGGAAAAATGGAAACAGTGATGGATTTTATTTTCTTGGGCTCCAAAATCACTGAAGATGGTGACTATAGCCATGAAATTAAAAGATGCTTGCTCCTTGGAAGAAAAGTTATGACCAACCTAGACAGTGTACTAAAAAGCAGAGACATTACTTTGCCAACAAAGGTCCATCTAATCAAAGCTATGGTTTTTCCAGTAGTCATGTATAATGGAAGAGTTGGAGTATAAAGAAAGTTGAGCACCAAAACATTGATGCTTTTGAACCGTTTTGCTGGAGAAGACTCTTGAGAGTTCCTTGGACTGCAAAGAGATCAAATCAGTCAAACCTAAAGGAAATCAATCCTGAATATTCATTGGAAGGATTGATGCTGAAACTGAAGCTCTAATACTTTGGCCACCTGATGTGAACAACTGACTCATTGGAAAAGATCCTGATGCTGGGAAAGATTAAAGTCAAGAGGAGAAGGGGATAACAGAAGACAAGATGGTTGCATGGCATAACAGACTCAATAGACATGAGTTTGAGCAGGCTCCAGGAGGTGGTGATGGACAGGGAAGCCTGGTGTGCTGCAGTCCATGGCAGAAAAATCAAACATGACAGAGAGGCTGAACTAAACTGAACTGAATTCCTTGGCCATAGCTACTTCATCAGTTGTTTCTCTCCAATGTTGTAGTGCTAGATGGTTTTACTGAGCACATCAAGTTTCTGAGGAGCATATTTTCCATTTCTCTATATTCTTCACAGTTTCTCTTGCAGATGCAAATATAGACTTCTCTCAATAGACTCAAATAAATGTTAAGATAAACACTGAATGTGACTCAACTAGTTGGTAACAGGCTTACTGGGAAGTTTTCTGTGAAATACTGATTCAAATATTTTGTAATAAGAATAAAAAGAATAATGAATGATTTTGACTGAATTTTACTATTTTCTCTGAATCCTACATGGAAGAAGATTGTTCAGAACAGATCACTTCAAAACCTGTTAAAAAAAACCAATAGGAAATCACAGATTTCCCTTCCAGGCACATAACTCAAGATATAGACTCTACTGATCTTAATCTCTTAGGTCTCATTCCAAGATGCTCCTGCTTTTTTCTACAGTCTGCCTTCTTGATTTTGACAGTCTATGATTTGTAAGATGCTGTGCATGACACAGTAATATTATTCTGTGTCTCTTATTCTCAAAGATGCAAATAGAGACTGGTACTTATTTATTTCCCTATAGGCTGATCTCAATATTTGCAAATATTTTAATAATAACACCACCAAAGTTTCCATAAAATGCCTTCTCTTTTTGTTGTAGTGTATTTCTAGTTTTTCCCAGCTAGAAATTTAGTAGTGGGTTTTACCTGAAATGTACAAGAAGACCTTATTTTTATTTTCACCTGGCTTATTTTTACTTAAGATTACATTGCATTTATACTATTTTCAGTGAGAAAATTATTTTAAACAATTGCTCGTTAAGGTTACCATTTATAATCCCCCTTACTATACTATATTTGCATCAGAAAATGATAACCCAGAAATGTTTAGCTACAGTTGGCAAGAAAAAATTTACATAATAGCTGGGCCAATAAAACCCTTCATTTTGGTCCACAAATAGATGATTTTAATAATTAACTGATTTATGAAATAAGGCACATTATTTTGTAGTTAAAATCATCACATATTCAACTACCACAAGGAAATTTTTGGTTGATTTGAGCTTGCTTATTTTATCTAAAAAATATATTTATGATTATATAAATTTTTTAATGTATACTGTCAAGTTGTATATCACATACTATGTTTAAACCCTTGTAAACAAATGGGAAAAAATATGCACAGTAAGAATTATGTAAGTGATGCAAATATCTTTAAGCCAATAGCTAAAAATAACTGAGTTACACAAAGCTACTAATCAAAATCTAAGGAGAAAAACATCCTCAAGACTGTTCTCATTTTCTCCTGGTAATTGGTTTTCTCTTTTCATACCTTTGGAATTAGAGGAGACTTAACAGTGGAAGAAGAAAAGGCACACAGAGAAAATGAGAACTTGACAGACCCACGGGATTAACATCTTCTTTCTCTTCAGACTTGTTAATGACAGACTTGCTCGTAATGCCTGTAACTCTAGGAAATCTCATTCATTGGTGAGCCACTTTTGGATTTCTTTGTATTTGTGGCAGATTGTATATATTTGACTGGTTTTCTTCCTTGCATTTTCTTTTTTATGTTTGTGTGAAATACTAGTGTTGGATGGCAAATATTGAAATAAAAGTTACCTTTCCCTGGTTTAGCCTTTAAAAAAACTAGAGAAACTTTTTTTTTCTTTACATTATCGTCTTGGTTTTGCCATACATTGACATGATTCCACTATGGGTATACAAGTATTCCCTTTCCAGAACCCCCCTCCCACCTCCCTCCAGATTCCATCTCTCTGGGTCATCCTGGTGCACCAGCCCTGAGCACCCTGTATCAAGCATCAAACCTGGGCTGGCAATTGATTTCACATGATAATTTACATGTTTCAATGCCTTTCTCCCATATCATCCCACTCTCCCATAGAGTCCAAAAGACTGTTCTATACACCTGCGTCTCTTTTGCTGTCTCGCATACAAGGTAATTGTTATCATCTTTCTAAATTCCATATATATGCGTTAGTATACTGTACTGTTGTTTTTCCTTCTGGCTTACTTCAGAGAAACTTTAAAATGAGAGTAGAGCTTTGTCTTTCTCTAGTACCCTACTCTGTGTGTCTCCCTGTTTCCTTTTAAGCAATAATGAACTGAGCATTTCATAATAGATATTAGTAGATGCCTTGAGATGAATCATCACCAACATAAAAGTATGGAACTCAGAGTAGTGGAGCAGAAATATCTTTACACAGGGAATCTGCTCAAGTCCCTTGGCTCTAGTTTAAAACTTCTTCCTATGGCTGATTCATGTTGATGTATGGTGGAAACCATCATAATATTGTAGAATAATTATTTACCAATTAAAATAAAACCAAACAAACAAACTTCCTCCTGTGTGTCTCTATTCCTCAATCACTCCAGGAAGCTAGCAGTCAACCCTTTATCTATGATTCCCCAGAGCAAAAACCACAATTCTCTTAAACTCTGTAATTATAACTTCCCCCCTATTTCACTTCTTGAATTTTAATCCCTCATCATAATTATTGTATTGTTACTGTAATACTTGATGATAAAAGTAATATATTTTCTTGAGAGAAAATGTGAAAAATAAAGAAAATAGGGAGAGCAATTAGTCCTATCAAAAGATGGGTCAGTAATAATAATTTTGATACATATATTGCAAGGTTTATTTCTATGCGTACAGGTACTTACTACATACATTAATATCTTCAGGATGTAGAGCAGTATAGTATGTGCTCATAAATACTTATTGAGTGGACCATTGAACGTAGAGATCATATTGGGGCAAGGAGGAGACCAAAACCTAGTGAATGTAAAAGGCATAGATCTAAGGAAAATGAACAATGAGGGAAATGAGGCAATATTACATCCACAGAATTCCTTCCTTGCTTTACATGCTAAATTACACAATATTTAGCATAAGGATTGTAGATTCAAATTTCAATCTAATGCTTAATTTCTGGAAATAGAGGCATATTCTAGGGCTATCTGTGCCAGAGGCTGTTTCGTCTTCTTTGCACTGTGATCATTTTGTTTGGGGGCACGATTCCTACTTTCCCTACAGGGTCTCTTTTTATCCTACTCTCTAAGCATCTGATATGAAGGAGTTTGATATTGCTTCATACAATTCTATTACTTTGAGGAACACAGTTAAGTCTCTGGGGCTAATTTACAGACAAATATAATAAGTTTAAATCCAAAGCATGAGATATTCAAATAGAGGTCCAAGTGTGAGTAAGTTTTGTGAAGGAAAACTTGTAAATCTTTTCAAGTACTTCTTAAACTTACCCTCAAGAGAATAGTCTCATTTTATATTCTCTATTGAGCTGCATAAATTTCCTCTGTCAATAAGAGGACCTTTATCAGAAGCTCTGGTAGCTGCCTCACTTTTTCTCCCTTGATCATATGTTTGCTTACCTTGTACTGTGAGCTCTATTCAGTGAATCAAGGATTACACAGAGGTTCCGTCAATTAATGTCTAAGATCAAAGGCATCACTCCACAGTTTCTTACATCCATTCCATATGTTGGCGGCGATTTTTATGGAGAAAGATGACTAGTTCTGAGATTATGCAGATTTAACCTGAGTACTTGGACAAGTTTTCTTGATGCCATAGTTGATTTCAAAGAGGATTTCATTTCACAAAATGACAAGATATTAAAAAATTATAGGAAGGGAGTCAGAGAACTCTGACTGGATGGTATGAAGGAGCTCTCTATGAGGGAGAGTATGAGGGAATTCTGAGAGAAGGAGGGTGAGTGGGAATACTGAGAAAAGGAGACTGAGAGGGAATTCTGAGAGAAGAAGAGTGAGGGAATTCTGAGAGAAGAGGTGAGAAGGAATTATGAGAGAGAAAGTGTGTGAGGGAATTCTGAGATAAAAAACATGAGAGAGAATTTTGAGAGAAGGAACATGAGAGTGAAATCATAATGAGTGATGGAGGATATGAAGGAATTATGAAAGAAGGGATAGGTGAAAGGGAATTCTAAGAAAAGGATGTATGAGAAAACTCTGAGAAAGGGAGAGTTACAAGGAATTCTGAGAAGAAGAGTGGGGGAATTGTAACAGGAGAGTGAGAGGGAATTCTGGAAGAAGGGTGAGGAAATTGTAAAAGAAGGAGAGTGAGAGGGAATTTTGAGAGAAACTATGAGAGAGAATGCTGAGCAAGGGAGGGATAAGGGATTTCTGAGAGAAGCAGAATGCCAGGGAATTCTGAGTGAAGGAAGGTGACAAGGAATTCTGAGAGGAGGAGAATGAGGGTGAATTCTGAGAGAGGAAGGGTGCTAATCACAGCAGCACAGTAGGGTAAGAGGGAATCTGAGTGAGAAGAAGTGTGAGGGAGTTCTGAAAGAAGAAAGATGAGAAGGAATTCTGAGAGAAGAAAGGTGAGAGAGAATTTTGAGTGAGAGAGGATGTGAGGAAACTCTGAGAGAAGGAGAATGAGAGGGAATTCTGAAAGAAGAAAGGTGAGAGGAAATTTTGAGTGAAGGAGAGTGAGAGGGAATTCTGAAAGGAGAAAATGAGAGGGAATTCCAAGAGAAGAAATGTGAGAGGGATTTCTGAGTGAGAGAGTGGGTAAAAGACTCTAAGAAAAAGAATGTGAGGGAATTCTAGCAAGATAGTGTGTGATGTTATTCTGAATGAAGTAGAGTAAGAGGAAATCTGAATGAGGAAGGGTGTGAGAGAATTGTTAGAGGAATGTGAGGGAATTCTGAGAGAGGGAGATTGTGAGGGAATTCTGAGGGAAAGAGAATGATAGGAAATTCTAAGAGAAGGGGAGTAAAATGGAATTCTGAAAGAAGAAAGACGAGGGAATTCTGAGAGAAGGAGGGTGAGAGGCAATTTTTTTTTTTAATTTAATTTATTTATTTTAATTTTCTTTACATTATCGTGTTGGTTTTGCCATACATTGACATGAATCTGCCATGGGTATACATGTGTTCCCCTTCCAGAACCCCCTCCCACCAAGAGGCAATTTTAAGAGAAGAAAGGTAAGGGATTCTGAGGGAAAGAGTGTGTGATGGTATTCTGAATGAGTAGGTAAGAGGGAATCTGAGTGAGGGAGAGTGTGAGGAAATTCTTAGAGGAGAGTGTGAAGGAACTGGGAGAGGAGAGCATGAGGGAATTGTGAAAGAAGAAAGATGAGAGGGAATTTTGAGAGCAGAAAGTTAAGAGGGAACTTTGAGTGAGTGTTTATAAGAGAATTCTGAGAGAAGGACAGTGAGTAAACTCTGAGAAAAGGAGAATGAAAGGGAATTTTAAAAAGAGAAGAGCAGGAGGAGATTCCGAGAGTATGAGAGTGATAAGGAATTCTGAGAGAAGAAAGGTCAGATGGAATACTGAGTCAGGGAAGGAGTGAGGGAATTCTGAGTGAGGGAGTGTGTGGTGGTATTCTGATTGAGGGAGTGGAGGAGGGAGGAAATTCTGAGTGAAGGATCATAAGAGGGAACTGTGAGAGAAGGAGAGTGGGAGGAAATTCTGAGAATGACAGTGAGAGGGAATTGAGAGAGAATTCTGAGAGAAGGAGTGATAGGAAATTTCAAAAGAAGAAGAGTGAGAGGGAATTCTGAGAAGAAAGGTAAGAGAGATTTGTGAAGAAAAGAAAGTGAGATGAAATTCTGAGAGAATGAGAGTGAAAAATTTTAAGAGGAGAGTGAGGAAATTCTGAGCGAAGGTATTTGAGGGGGAATTTTGAGTGAGGGAGGGTGTGAGGGAATTCTAAGAGGAGAATGAGAGGGATTTCAAAGAGGAGAAAAGTGAGAGGGAATTCTAAGTGTCTGATGGTATGAGAGATTTCTGAGAGAAGGAGTGTGTGAGGGAATTCTGAGTGAAGATAGGTGAAAAAGAATTCTGAGAGGAAGAGAAGAGAGTAAATTCTGAGAAAGGAAGGGTGTGAGGAAACTCAGACAAGTGAGGGATTTTTAAAAGAAGGAGAGTGACAGGAAATTGTGAAAGAAGGAGAGTGAGAGGAAAATCTGAGAGAGGGAGGCAGCGAGGGAATTTTGAGAGAAGGAAGGTGTGAGGAAACTGAGAGAGAAGAAAGGTGTGAGGAAAGTGAGAGGATATTCTGAGAGAAGGAGAGTAACAGGAAATTCTGAAAGAAGAAAGGTGAGAGGGAATTCTGAGTGAGGGTGATTGTGAGGGATTTGTGAGAGAACGAAGGTGAGAGGTCTTTCTGAGAAAAGGGGAGTGAGGAAATTCTGAGAGAAAGTGTGAGAAGGAATTCTGAGTGAGGGAGTATGTGATGGTATTCTGACTGAAGTAGGATAGGAGGGAATCTGAGTGAGGGAGAATGTGAGGGAATTGTGAGAAAAGGAAAGAATGAGGGAATTATGAAAGAAGAAAGATGAGAGGGAATTCTGAGAGCAGAAAGGTAAGAGGGAAATTGGAGTAAGAGAAAGTATGAGGATATTGTAAGAGAAGGAGAGTGAGAGGGACTTTTGAAAGAAGAAAGGTAAGAGGGAATTTTGAGAGAAGGAGGATGAGAAGGAATTCTGAGTGAGGGAGTCTGTGATGGTATTCTGATTGAAGTATAGGGTAAAAGGGAATCTGAGTGAGGGAGGGTGTGAGAGAATTCTGAGAGAAGGAGAGTGAGCAGGGAATTAAAAAAAGAAGAAGAAAGAGGGAATTCTGAAAGAAGAAAGGTTTCAGAGGCAATTTTGAGTGACAGAGGGTGTGAGGGCATTCTGAAAGAGAAGAGTGAGGGAATTCTGAGATAAGAAGGGTAAACAGGGAATTTTAAAATAAGAGTGAGAGGAAATTCTGAGAGAAGACAGGTCAGAGGGAATTCTGAGTGAGGGAAGGTGTAAGGGAATTTTGAGTGAGGAAGGAGGTGATGAATTCTGAGGATAGAATGTTTAAAAATATATATACTTCAATCTTTCCATGTTTTTGTAGATTGATATTGTTTTCTTTTCTTTTTACAGTTGCAAATAGCACAACTCTGAACACTTTTATATATGCTCTTTGGTAAACATTTCTGTTGGATCTATACAAAGGAATAGAATTGCTGAATTGTGAGGCTTATATATGTCAAGTTTTAGAAGGTACTGCTAAGTTCCCCCCAGTTATTTTACTAAATTAGACTGTCACCAGCAGAATAAGAGTACTTTTTACTATCACAGCATGTCAGCATTTGATATTGTCTGAATGTTTTTTCTTCTTTTCAATAATTTTGCTAGCAGTTTTGTTAGTATTTTATTAGATTGTCTTAGGAACCATATATATGGAAGTGTTTAAAAAGTTAACTGTAGGTGATTTTTTCACAGTATATCAACTGTTGCTGTTGTTCAGTCACTAAGTCATCTTGGACTCTTTGCAACCGTATGGACTGCAGCATGCCAGGCTTTCTTGTCCTTCACTATCTCCCAGAGTTTGCTCAAATTCAAGTCCGTTGAGTCAATGATGCTATCTAACTATCACATTCTGCCACCCTCTTCTTTTACATTCAGTCTTTCCTGGCATCAGGGTCATTTCCAATGAATTTCCTCTTCAAGTCCAGTGGCCAAAATATTGGAGTTTCAGCTTCAACAGCAGTCCTTCCCATGAATATTCAGTCCTTTAGGATGGACTGATTTGATATCCTTGTTGCCCAAGGGACTTTAAGGAGTTTTTTCCAGCATCACAATTCAAATTCATAAAATTTTTTGGCAATCAGTCTTCTTCATAGTCCAACTCTGACATTCGTACATGACTACTGGAAAAACCATAGCTTTGGCTATATGGACCACTGTCGGCAAAGTGATGTCTCTGCTTTTTAATATACTCTCTAGATTTGTCATAGCTTTTCTTCCAAGGAGCAAGTATCTTTTAATTTCATGGCTGCAATCACCATCCACAGTGATTTTGGAGCCCAAGAAGGTAAAATCTGTCACTGTTTCTACTGTTTCCCCATCTATCAGCCATGAAGTGATGGGACCAGATGCCATGATTTTAGTTTTTTTAAATTTGAGTTTTAGACCAGCCTTTTCACTCTCCTCTTTCTTTCACCCTCATAAGAGGCTCTTTAGTTCCTCTTCACTTTTCCATTAGAGTGGTATCATCTGCATATCTAAGGTTGGAATGAAAACTGACCTTATCCAGTCCTGTAGCTACTGCTGAGTTTTCCAAATTTGCTGACATATTGAGTGCAGCAGCATCTTTTAGGTTTTTAAATAGCTCAGCTGGAATTGCATTACCACCACTAGTTTTGTTTCTAGAAATGCTTCCTAAGCCCTGCTTAATTTCACACTCCAGGATGTCTGGCTCTATGTGAGTGTCCACAGCATCATGATTGTCTGGGTCATTAAGATTTTCTTTCTATAGTTTTGTGTATTCTTGCCATTTCTTCTTAATCTCTTCTGCTAGGTCCTTACCATTTCTGTCCTTTATAGTGCTCATTCTTTCATGAAATGTTCCTTTGATATCTCCAGTTTTCTTGAAGAGATCTCTAGTCTTTCCCATTCTATTATTTTCCTCTATTTCTTTGCATTGTCCACTTAGGAAAGCCTTTTTATTTCTCTTTGCTGTTCTCTGGAACTCTGCATTCACTTGGGTATATCTTTCCCTTCCTCCTTGGGGCTTTTCACTTTTCTTCTTTCCTTTTCACTTGTAAAGCCTCCTCAGACAACCACTCGTTTTGCATTTCTTTTTCTTTGAGATGATTTTGGTCACTGCCTCCTGTACAATGTTAAGAACCCCTGTACATAGATCTTCAGGCACTCTGTCTACCAGTTCTAATCTCTTGAATCTATTTATCACCTCCACTGTATAATCATAATGGATTTGATTTAGGTCATACCTGAATGACCTAGTGGTTTTCCCTACTTTCTTCAATTTGAGCCTGACTTTTGCAATAAGGAGCTGATGATCTGAGCTACAGTCAGCTTCTTGTTTTTGCTGACTGTATACAGCTTCTCCTTCTTTGACTGCAAAGAATATAACCAATCTGATTTCGGTATTGACCATCTGGTGGTGTCCACATGTAGATTCTTCTCTTGTGTTGTTGGAAGAAGGTGTTTGCTATGACTAGCATATTCTTTTGACAAAACTCTGTTAGCCTTGCCCTGCTTCATTTTGTATCCCAAGGCCAAATTTGCCTGTGATGCCAGATATCTCTTGACTTCCTACTTTTGCATTCTAATCCCTTATGATTAAAAGGACTTTTTTTGGCTGGGAGGTTAGTTCAAAGAGATCTTGTAGGTCTTCATAGAACCATTCAACTTCAGCTTCTTTGGCATGAGTAGTTGGAACATAGACTTGGATTACTGTGATGTTGAATGATTTGCCTTGAAAATGAACCGAGATCATTCCTTTACTTATCAGATTGCAACCAAGTGCTCCATTTCAGGCTCTTTTGTTGACTATGAGGCCTACTCCATTTCTTCTAATGGATTCTTGCCCACAGTAGTAGATATAATGATCATCTGTATTAAATTCACCCATTCCCATCAATATTAGTTCACTGATTCCTAAGATGCTGATGCTCTTGTCATCTCCTGATTGACCATGTCCAATTTACCTTGGTTCATAGACCTAAGATTCCAGGTGCCAGTGCAGTATTTTTCTTTATAGCATTGGATTTTACTTTCACATATACAACTAAGGGTCATGTTTGCTTTGGCCCAACTGCTTCATTCTTTCTGGAGCTATTCATAATTGCCCTCTGCTCTTCCCTAGTAGCATAGTTGGATACCTTCTGACCTAGGGGATCATCTTTCAGTGTCATATCTTTTTGCATTTTCATATTATTCATGGTATTCTCTTGGCAAGACTACTAGAGTGGTTTGCCATTCCCTTCTCTAGTGGACCACATTTTATCAGAACTCTTCACCATGACCTGTCCATCTTGGGTGACCCTTCATGGCATGGCTCATAGATTTATTGAGTTATGTAAGCTTCTTTGCTATGACAAGGCTATGAACCATGAAGGTGATTTCACAATGTATATATTTATCAAAACATCAAGTCATACAACTATATGCAATTTTTGCCAACTATGCTTTAAAAATAATGGAAAAAAATAAAAAGCTGACTATAGTGTACATGATTTTACCCATCAGAAATACATGGGTACAGAAATGTAGCTTTCTTTATTTTTTAAGCTGATTTCTTACTTCTTTAAAGCTCCACTCCTTCTATGAGTAGAAAAAGAGCTTAAGCTAGCTTATTCAAATTAACTTAGCTTGTATCACCTTAAACAGTTCTTTCCAGGTCAATATAAAACTTAAATCTTTTTCAGGAATTTCTGACCCATCCAAGTGTCTCCTCATCCCATGATGGTATCTGTGTAGAAGAATGTATCCTCAAGATAGCAGTGAATTCCTGTCTTTGCCTCGTCTCCTGGTCTGGAATAGTACTATTTCTTGTTGATCTCTGCTTGATGTGGCTTCACCTTGCCTTGTTTTAGAGGTGCTGCTATTTTTATAGTTTCATTCAAAGATGAAGTGTCAGGTTTATTCTTTCTCTGTGAGACAAACCTTGGAACTTTCTTTTCCTCCTTCTCTTTCTCCTTCCTTCTCCTTTTTCCCTTCTTTTCTCCTTTCCACCCTCGCTCCCTTCCTTACTTTCTTTTCCTTTTCTTGTTTATTTATTTCCTTCTGCCTCTGTTCTATATTCCATATGCAACATATGTTAAATTGCTTTTTAAAAAATGTTTGCATTGTTCCATTTTTATTTATTAAATAATTTTCTCCTTTGACTCAGTAATTCTATATAAATTAATCTTCCAAACGGTAAAAAAAAATAAGATGTTCTACAAACATATATACTACAAACATATGCAACAGTGAAAAGCTGAAATAGAAAAATGTTTGAGCAAAGTGAATGGAAAATTCATTCTGGAACATTCCCACGTGTGATCTTATATGGTAAGTAAAATTTTCCCAGGAATATTTATGAACTTGGTTAAATACTCATGATAAATTAGGTTAAAAAATTTAGACACAAAACTATGAGCTACACACACACACACACACACATACACACACACACTATACACATGAACACACTGCATAATTTCCTTAACTTTTCTTCCAAATCATCCAGTAGATCTTTTTCAGACATATGTTGTTTGAGTCTCCAAATGCTGTATTTTTTTCCATTACTATGCAATATTTTTTCCTTTATGTTCCATGACTACTCTCTTTTCCCCATTAAAGATGTTTTAAAGCTCAGATTGTTAGAATACAGAATGAGTAAGTCATCCTTGGTCTTGCTCCTGTTCAATAGTGATGGTTAAATCCTTTTCTCAGATTGACAGAGAATAGGTTGATTCAATGAACACACTTCTTATTTCACATTCCAAGATTCAGTACATACTCACAGGTGCATCTCTGCTCAATTGGAGGTTTATCTTCCTACTGCCTGAGTCTGGTTATCTGCTTTTCGCAGAAGTCACCAGTCCCTGAAAAACTGTGCTATTCTGTATGCATGGCTACAGAGTTCTTCCCACATCTACTTTCACTACAGTAATTTTGTTTTCTGATTTCTATAGGAAGTGAGTCTTTGAGTTAGAAGGTATAAGAAAATGTAAGAAATACATTGCTGCAGGTCTTAGGCATTTTCTTTCCAAAGAAGCAGAACTGGGAATAGATGCAAAGTTCTTTCATTATTGAATCTTATTTGTTTAACTAAAACACATTGCAAACTTGAGCAAATGGGAAGAGATTTCTTGGGATGCTAATAAAGTCCCCATAAACTAGAGAGTTTGGGAATACCAGACCATCTGACCTGCCTCCTGAGAAATCTGTATGCAGATCAGGAAGCAACAGTTAGAACTGGACATGGAACAACAGACTGGTTCCAAATAGGAAAAGGAGTACGTCAAGGCTGTATATTGTCACCCTGCTTATTTAACTTATATGCAGAATACATCATGAGAAATGCTGGGCTGGAAGAAGCACAAGCTGGAATCAAGATTGCTGGGAGACATATCAATAACCTCAGATATGCAAATGACACCACCCTTATGGCAGAAAGTGAAGAGGAACTAAAAAGTCTCTTGATGAAAGTGAAAGAGGAGAGTGAAAAAGTTGGCTTAAAACTCAAATTTCAGAAAATTAAGATCATGGCATCTGATCCCACCAATTCATGGCAAATAGATGGAGAAACAGTGGAAACAATGACAGACTTTATTTTTTGGGCTCCAAAATTACTGCAGATGGTGATTGCAGCCATGAAACTAGAAGACACTTGCTCCTTGGAAGGAAAGTTATGACCAACCTAGACAGCATATTAAAAAGCAGAAACAATACTTTGCCACAAAGATCCATCTAGTCAAAGCTATTGTTTTCCCAGGAGCTATATATGGATGTGAGAGTAGAACTATAAAGAAAGCTGAGCACTAAATAATTGATGCATTTGAACTGTGGTGTTGGAGAAGACTCTTGAGAGTCCCTTGGACTGCAAGGAGATCCAACCAGTCCATCCTCAAGGAAATCAGTCCTGATTATTCATCGGAAGGACTGATGTTGAAGCTGATACTCCAACACTTTGGCCACCTGATGCAAAGAACTGACTCCTTGGAAAAGACTCTGATGCTGGGAAAGATTGAAGGTGGGAGGAGAAGGGGATGACATAGGATGAGATGGTTGGATAACATCACCAACTCAATGGACTTGAGTTTGAGTAAGCTCTGGGAGTTGGTGATGGACAAGGGAGGCCTGGCGTCCATGGGGTTGCAAAGAGTTGGACATGACTGAGCAACTGAACTGACTGAAACTTGAGAGCATAGTGGAACATAGTAAGTCCCACTACTGTTCTTTGTCCATAAACTTCTCAGCCAAAAGCTAGGAATGCATACTTTACTGAACATAATCTTACTTTTAACTGTCAAAATTGTGGGTTATGGTACTATAAGTGTCCTAAGTAGAGAACATTCTACACAGAAGAGAAAATGAGAGTTTGGTCGAGAAACCCTCTATGAAAATTATACACAATGTTTTCAGGAGACATTGTCATTTGCTAAAATGAAGTGGAAGTTGAGGGAAAGACACAAAATAAGTGATGAAGAGATATTTGGGGCCAGGTTATGGAAGACATTGTTTTTATTTTTTCCCTTAATTGAAACAAACATGGTGGTTTTCTGTTTGTTTGTTTTTTGTTTTTGTTTTTAAGCAGGACTAGAGAGATTGATTTTTGTAAGAGACGGTCAGCATCTTTTCACTGCATTTCAAACTATAGGCACAAATGTTTCATGAATTGGGATCTGTTAGCTTGTTCTTCAATATATGCCAAGATCTGGTCGCTTTCCATCACCCTCATCTTCACTAGGTAGTTGAATTTACCATCATAGTTCATTTCAATTATTACCTTGGACTTCTTCCAACTGGTCTAACTAGATTTTTAGTTTCTTCTGAAAAATCAGAAAACTCTTATGAGAAGCCTTGGTCATCAGTCAGCTGGAGCTGAATAGTACCTAGCTCTGTAAATGGGGCTCATTTAATTTCATTTCATTACCCACTTGCTCTACTGTGCATCTGCTTGCTTCTCTTAGGGGTGTAACCTGCCCCAGCCAGAAGAAATATGTTGCAGCCATGGCCCTAGCTGCACTTTTTACAATATGCCAATGCTTTTATATGAATATTCTTTCAAAAAGCTTCTGTGAAAATTTACCTAAAAAATGTCATGTGCAATTTTGTAAACAAAGTTAAATGACTATATAGCAACTTTTATGAACACTTAGAGGTTCCTGATCCAAATAACTTTGAGAATAGGCTATATATGAATTATTCTTTGTCTCAGAACTTCTCAACCAAAAGCTAGGAATGCATACTTTACAGAAAATAATCTTTCACTGTCAAAATTCTGGGTTATGGCACTATTAATATTTTATTTGTTATACTTTATCAAAGGCAGACACAGCCTCTTATGCTGTAACTCAATTTTTCTTCCTCAGAGATCATATGGAGAAGTTGTTGGGATATTTTCCCTTGTCTAGCACTAGGGGAAGGAATCTTAGAAAGGGCACTCGTTGGCTTCTAACTGTCTAAGATCTAAAGTGCCAACTTCCTCAGGCTTTGCAAAAATTTGAATTTAAATTTGTCTGTCTTCAGACTTTTAAAGGCTATTTGGCTACAGGGGCACAAGAGCAAGGAACATGAGAACCAGCCCTACTGATTGATTCCTATGAATTTAATCTAATTGGGTATAACGGTGATGTTGTAAGGTGACTAGATATTTTTGCTAAAATGTAAAGACTAAAATGTGTGGAGTAAATTGTTTTATTTATGCTGCTCACATAAAGTGACAATATGATGGTGTGATTGAATGAATGAATAATTAGGCTTTTGGTTTTCAATAAGTGAATTTAAAAGCAAAAGAACTCCTAACTGACTGAATCTAAAGGTAGCAGAAACACCTGTGCCAATCTGGAATTCAGCACTTTATCTGAGTTTGAAGCTTTATTTTAGGCACAGTTAGACTAATTACACTGCCAGGTTTTCTACAGGTGATAGACTTTTCTGTAGAATTCAAATAAGAGCCTTTTGTAATATTGCCTTTTCTGTTTTATACATATCAGTTTACTAGGAAATGGATGTGAATTTGAATAGATTTTAGAAGTATCTTCATGATATAATTGAAATAGCAGATGACATACAGTTTCTCTTAGGTCTGCAGAAGAAAGCTTTGTGTTTTTAAGCCAATAAGTGTAAAAAATGAACTCTTTTGCCAAGTACCATGATAGAGTTACATAAAGGTAAAAAATCATATTTAAGATGGCTGTCACTTATATTCTAGTTAGGGTCTATTACTTTTGAGTAAAGAACAGAAGTAATAGCCAGCTATATTATTCAGTCATTTAAGATGTTTCCTAATGTTAAATAAAAGGGGAGGAAAATATATGGAAAAGTAGGTGCTTGATCTGAAAAAAATTTTCTTACTAATTTATATGATTCTGATATCATTTTCCCCAAATTTAGAGCTCCCTTGTATATAGCACGTCTTTTATTAACAATAAAAATATAGTGTGCATCTTATGCTTAAAGTACATTTAAACAGGATTTATGTTCATGTACATACATAATTTTGGCTTAACATATTATTTAGTGACCAATTTAAAAGTTCAGTTCAGTTCAGTCGTGTCCGACTCTTTGTGACCCCATGAATTGCAACACACCAGGCCTCCCTGTCCATCACCAACTCCCGGAGTTTACCCAAACCTATGTCCATAGAGTTGGTGATGCCATGCAGCCATCTCATCCTCTGTCGTCCCCTTCTTCTCCTGCCCCCAATCCTTCCCAGCATTAGGGTCTTTTGCAATGAGTCAACTCTTCACATGAGGTGGCCAAAGTATTGCAGTTTCAACTTCAATATCAGTCTTTCCAATGGACACCCAGGACTGATCTCCTTTAGGATGGACTGGTTGGATCTTCTGGCAGTCCAAGGGACTCTCAGGAGTCTTCTCCAACACCACAGTTCAAAAGCATCAATTCTTCAGCGCTCAGCCTTTTTCACTGTCCAACTCTCACATCCATACATAATTTAAAAGTACCAGTGATTAAAAGAGTCTTTTAAAGGCAAAATACTTGACTTTTTAAACTTTGTGCTTCAAGAGAAGACTATTCATTTTGTCAGTCTTGCTGGGTTTTGAGGGCTTACATATTTGGGGTCTTATAAAACAGTCATATGAAATTCTAAAGTTATTCTAAGTTAATAAAAGTATTAATGTTCATAAAAAAAATAAAGGCATTGGGTCAGAGTGAAATTTTGGCTGTCAGTGAACACTCTGAACATCTTTATAGAGGCAGTCACTGTGAGGCGAGAGAACTCAAGGAGTCATCTACACCTGTGCTTTCCAACATGGACTAACTGAGATTATTTGTTAGGATTTGCTAAATATTTAAGGATTGGTGCTGGCACTCTCAGCAGGCATGTGTGTCATAACTCAGCCCTCATGAGCTATCCTGAGAGAGGATTAGGTGTCTTAAAGATGTTAACACAAGTCCTCTGTGTATCCTTTTGATTTCAGTATATTGTGAATTTTGCAATTTATTTGTGCCTGATTAGGTGGATTTGTAGATCATATTAATTAATTTTGATGACACTAAGCCTCTCAAATTGAACAAATGGCTTAAAAAATATACTTGCAAAGAAATCTTAGCTTGAACATATTACTAATAATGCAGGTGCAAATAAACCAGAAATGGTGGAGCTTAGACTTCTAACACTGGCTCCTTTTCAACCATACTTTGAGCTAAAAACAATAAAGTCATAACAATATTTGAGATGTTTATAAAAAATAATTGAAATTATCAGAGACCATTTGAAATGTATACATTCAGTGTATCATTAAGGATGAATCTTGTCCTGTTTATTTAACCCTGAGTTATTAGCTAATCATGGTATAAAGCCATCACAAACAGCGGGAGGAGAGGGGGATGACATAGGATTAGATGGTTGGATTGTATCACTGACTCAATGGACACGAGTTTGAGTAAACTTGGGAGTTGGTGATGGACAGGGAGGCCTGGTGTGCTTCAGTCCATGGGGTTGCAAAGAGTCGGATATGACTGAGTGACTGAACTGAACTGAACTGATTGTGGTTTAGTAGAAGCAGGAAGTGAAACACTTTATTAATTTGGATCTATATGTTTTTACAGCTTGTCTTTTCCAGGCATACAGTATATGCCAATCAATTAAGTAGGAAAGTGAGCTGATTTATAAACCACATCTCAGAATTAGTATATTATAGAACTTAATGCAAATAATTTCTAAATATTTTATGTTGGGGTATATATTCACATTTTCCTTTTAAACCATTTGAGTTCAGCATGAAATATCCAGATACCACTGGTCTATGCATAGCTCCTGCTTCAAGATGTCCCAGAATTGGGTTAACATCACTGATGAGGCTTAATCCTATGGGAGGGGTCCATCACCATCCACAACAAGTTTCTGCAATAGCTTATTTAAAAACAGAATGTAAAATATTTCTATGTGATATTATTTCCATACCTTTTTTTTCAGTCTAAAGGAAAGCATTACCCTGCATTAAAAAGAAATTGATGAGTAGCCTGCTTACATTTGCCCTTGTTTTCTTCTCAGAGCTAAATCCCACCCCTCTTCAGTTTCTCCCTTTGTTTCTCTCTGCCTTCAAATAATTCTTTTTCATTTTGCAAACAAAGAAACAAACCTTCACCTATCCTGTACTAGAGTTATCATTTGCTTTGAATTTCCTTATTGCCAAAGCACCCACAAATATGGGGTGTATTTATTGTCCCAGTTTCTTCACTACTCCTCTTCACACCTGAAAATATGTATTTCATTGTTTTTTCTCTTAAAGGTTGCTGGATTCCTCCTCAATAAGTAATACCCTTGCCCTTATTTTTACTCTCCACAGCCTCTTTGTAGCATTTCACTCAATTTACTGAAACCTTCTTCATCCCCTCTTTCCCATCATTTGTGTGATGTGGTAACATCTCATTTTTATGAGACTTCTCACCACTCTTTATCCTTGTCCCCAAGATACCAAGTGTCAAGTTCAATACTACCTAGTTCCTCTAAATCAAAGGGGAATCTTTTCTTTATATAAACACCTTTCCACACTGTTCATAAAGCCAATTATTTTACTATTCACATTGTCTGCACTGTTTGCTGAACCCATGGTAGGCAAGACATGAACTAAGAGGCTGAAGGAGGCTCAAAGAGCCATAGGAACTGGAGACACCTTTATCGTCTCCTGGCTGACATGGTAGCCATAGCAGCCTGCATACAACATAACTGCACACAACACTTCAGGGCTTTTCTGTGCCCACACACGCACATCACACACAGTAGTCTGCAACCCAGCGAGTACCTTGTGACACTCATGTTCAGTGCTATAAGTGCTCTCAGCTGTTACATAGTCATTATTTACAAACTGTGGGACAAGAGAGCCTGAGCACACCATCTTGACTTATTTGCTCTTTCTGTGCACCATCAGATTTTAAAAGTTGCCCAGGTATATGTCATTGCCCATCTACCAATTTATTCCTCCCCCTCCCTTTACCCCTTGTTGCCATAAGTTTGTTTTCTACACCTGTGACTCTACTTCTGTTTTGTAAATAAGTTCATTTGTACTTTTAAAAAAAATGATTCCAGGTGTAAGCAATAGCATACACACACACACTGTATATAACTAATAAGGACTTACTGCATAGCACAGCAAACTCTATTCAGTATTCTGTAATGACCTCTGTGGGAAAAGAATATAAAAAAAAATGAGTAGATATATGCATATGTATAACTGATTCACCTTACTGTGGCTCTAGTGGTAAAGACCTTAGCTGCCAATGCAGGGTACATAAGAGATGTGGGTTTGATCTCAGGGTTGGGAAGATCCCCTGGAGGAGGGCATGGCAACCCACCGCAGCATTCTTGCCTGGAGAATCCCTCGGACAGAGGAATCTGGCAGGCTACAGTCCTTGGGATTGCAAAGAGTTGGACACGACTGAAGCAAGTGAACACACACAGGTACACCTGAAACTAATGCAACATTGTAAATCATCTATACTCTAATAAAAATTAAAAAATAAAATTTAAAATTTGTATATTTGAATTAACAGCAAAACGAAAAAGCTACCCAGAAATCTTCCTGGACACATGCACTCAGGAGGTTCATGGCACTTTACACAATTAGAGATCTTGACTGGAGTCCTTATCCAGACTCACAGCATTTAATACTAGCTCATAGCATTTCTAGAATTTGGCTCACAACATTTCATACTAGCAAAATATCCACTAACCTCTCTTCTGTTCTGTAATAATACATGTAAAGGAATGGAAGCACTTTAATTTCCTGTGTAGCCTTTTTAAAAAATTAATTTATTTATTTTAATTGGAGGCTAATCACTTTACAATACTGTGGTGGGTTTTGCCATATATTGACATGAGTCAGCCACAGGTGTACATGTGTCCCCTGGTCCTAAACTCCCCTCCCACCTCCTTCCCTATCCCATCCTTCTGGGTTGTCCCAGTGCACCAGCTTTGGGTGCCCTGCTTGATGCATCAAACTTGGACTGGTCGTCTTGTGTAGCCTTTTAAAAGCTATCTTAAAAAAATTAAATAAAATAAAAAATAAAAGCTATCTTGATCCTCCCTCTCCATCCCCTCTTCTATTTGATAAATGTGATCCTGGTTGGTTACAATGTAAAACAAATGCAGCCCTAAAAACTTCTGTGGTACTTAATTTTGAGAATTGATGTGTGAAATTCTTCAAAGTATAGCACTAAAGGTGTATGATGCTGCTCTGTCTTGGGAATTAGGTTAGTAAACCTATTTCTAATGTTGCCCGGAAAACAGCAAAGCCATTCCCTTCAATTTGTTCCATGGAGCTTTACTTTCATTTATCAGCCATTTCCTCTACAAGCTGAAGAGGATCCTGAAGATATATATATGTAGGCATGGCTGTCTCACTTTATTAAAGACAATGAATCCTTCATGTGAGGGTTTAGAGTTTGAGCTCTATCATCTCTATGACAAATGAAAAGCAAGACAACAGCAGTAAATATTTATCTTAGTCAAAATAAAGTGCAAAAATACTCTTCCTGTGTTGTTAATTCCTACCTTTCCCTGTCATTAGCTTTGTTCTACTTCTTGTCAATTTCACACTGGGAAATAGTGTGAAACAAATGGAAAAGAGTTTCTGGCATTCCCTTTCCCTTAAAAAAAAAAGAAATCCCAACTGAAAGTAACATTAAGTCAAGCTTATGGTTGCTGCTTTTGATATTAAACATGTTTTCTGAGTTGGAGAATAAAATAATAGATTTAATCAAAAGCTTCTCTTTTTTTTTATCGGTTTCCATTTATTCCTTTAGAAGCATTTGCTAATTTTCAAAGTGAGTAATTCCCTTGATTTGTGTTTTAAGTCTGAAAACTGTTATCTTGAAAAGGAACATTTTAGAAAGAAGATATACATGATACTTAAATCCTTTCCATCAGCCTCTTGTACCATATGTAGTGGATTATGTCCTTGAATTCATAATTAGAGGAAGAAGCAGACGGTTAGGACTTATTATAAAATTATCTACACATTAAATAGTAACTTATGCATTCTCAATGACTACTTTCTGTAGTGAGGTGAGCCAAACATTTAAGGTGATGTTTTATTTTAAAAGAAGAAACAAAATACATTTTTACTTTTAGATTACTTGCTGTGTACATCAGAATCACTTCACAGTTTACTTTCAAATTACTATACACTAAGAGTGTGGGATTTTTGTTCCAATTCTTTTCACAGACATTGTGACATAGACACCTTTGGAACAACAATCCTTACAATGCAACCAGCAAGTTTATTCCTTTTCACTTGTTTTCAAGTCCTTCTTCTATCAAAATTATTTTCAAAGATATTTGACATACTTCATAGTGATCTTAGGATTATTTCCAAAAAAGATACATTTGGGTATGTGCCTCATAGTCCGTGGGTAGAGGCAGGTGAGCTAGCCCATCATTTTTTGATTTTGTTCTAATTCTACCCAGAAGAGTAGAGTAACCAAATGCTGGGGTGACCCCCTCTATTTCCTGGTGTTACACACACATTCTCAGCCATGCCATTAGAGGCAGATCAGTAATTCATTCATTTTCATTCACATTTGTTGAAGGCAGGTGATTAAAAAGCACTCTTTACTTCCTTTCTGTGTATATTTTGGGATTACCTTCTGCTAGCTGTTGATGGACAAAGCATTCTGATTTTATGAGAAATGAAGTCCGAGAATAGTCAAGTACAATGCTTTTGAAGGTTTTATTATACCTTTAGCGTTAAGCTTTCAGTTGGCAGATTCATTAAAGTATGGATTTTGTATTACAGAAGCTACATCCCTGGAAGGAAGTTTTTGGAATGAGTTCTCTTTCTATACACTCAGAATTTTGTTGGCCTTGTACCTCTACTTTTTCTTTACTTAAATGTTCTTTTAGAGAAACTGTGGGGCCTCACCTGGTGATTAAGTCAATAATTAAAACCATGAATTCCATTTTTATCCAGCCTCTGCGTTTTCCTATTAGCTAATATATAATTGTTAAAGAGTCTTCATCGAAAAAAAGGAATATTTGTATTACATATCAACAATTTTGCAGAAATTCTGGAAATCTCTACTTTGTCATTTAGTGAAATAAATATATAGATGCATAAATAATGTTAAACAATATAATGTAATGTTAAAAAAACAATGTTAAATGAAAGAGGTTGCTCAAAATTCTGATGAATGTAAAACTAATGTCTTTATAACTGTGAAACCAGATATTCTTCACAAAGATCTTTTTAAATACATACTACATGGCTTTTATTTGAGAGAAAATTATTTCTGAATTACTTTCATGCAAACAATGAAAGCAATATAAAGAAGAGAGTGATGTTACGTTTTGCAGTAAAGTCTGCTTGGGTCTTATTGTTATTCCTAGTTTTAACAACCCTTACATATTTAGAGCCAACTACTTAAAGAATCAGCTCTGAAAGCAGAAAGTAGATTTGCCTGGAGGACCTCCAAACTGGCCTCAGGCCAGATCTTGTTATCTTCAAGAATTCCACTGTTTAAAGAACAACCAGAAGTTTAGGGAGTGTGGATACTAGGAGGATTAGGAATCTGTTATGTATTTCTTTTAGGTTGAGAAACTTAATGTTAGCCTAAAGCTTTCCTTCTATAATCCCAGAAATTGGGATTGACCATTCTTGAACAGACTTGAATTGATCCTAGGAAGTGTGTCAAGATTCTTCAATCAGAATTCTCTCTCCCCAGACTTCTAGAAATACCCTTCTTAAAGTGTTAGTTGCTCAGTCGTGTCTGACTCTTTGCGACCCCATGGACTGTAGCCTTCCAGGCTTCTCTGTCCATGAGATTCTCCAGGCAAGTATCTTCCTGATCCAGGGATCAAACCCAGGTCTCCTGCATTGCAGATGGGTTCTTTACCATCTGATCCAAAAAGTATGGAAATATGAGATTTTAGTGGAAATAATATTTCTTCCTTCTCTCAACTGGTCACTACCCTCCACTGAAATGTACCCCTCTGACTGATACAGCTTTTGTGATTGATATATGAATTTAATGAATCATTGGATGGTGCTCAGCATGAATAATGGAGGTGGCATTCTACAGAACAGCAGAAATGGTTGGTGTCAAGGTGAAATTGTGAATCAGAAAAAGGAAAAATCAGTTGTGATTAATGTTAATTATGTTGACTCAGTAAGGGCATAAACTTTTAGTTCACTATTATAGTATGTGAGAGTTTTTATAAATACATAATATAAAAATATAAATTGCTATGAGAGAGTGTTACATGCATATATTACATATAAATACGTGTATGTTAAATTGACACTTCCATTGTAACCACTCATTCATTTTAAACAGAATATAGTATGTCTTGTAATGTTTGGGAATTTTAAATTTTGCACATTACCCTCCCTTAAGATTCTGTGATTTTTTATTTATTTTTTTTATTTTTTATTTATTTATTTTTTTATTGTTTTTGCCATACATTGTGTGATTTTTTATTTTTGTCTTCAGTTTTCCAACTTTATTGTTCTGTACTGTATTTCACACATTAAAATATGTACTTATGCAGGGAGCTTCCCAGGTGGCATTCATGATAAAGAATCTGCTTCCCAAAGTAGGAGACACAAGAGATGTGGGTCTGATTCCAGGGTTGATAAGATCCCCTGGAAAAGGAAATGGCAATCCACTCCAGTACTCTTGTCTGGAAATTTCCATGGACAGAGGAGCCTGGCAGGTTACAATCCACCGGGTTGCAAACAGTTGGACATGACTGAGGATGTACTCATGCACTGACTTTCTTTTTTGTACTTTGTTTATAGTGCTACACAGATATTGTTTTGTTTTTTTTTTTTACAGATTGCAGGTTTGTAGCAATCTTTCATCCTGCATATCTATAAGCACCAGTTTTCCACCACTATTTACTCACTTCATGTCTCTATGTCACATTTTGGTAACTCTTGCAACATCTTAAACTCTTTAATCATTATATATTCATTAGGGTGGCCTGTAATCAGTGATCTTTGATGTTACTGTTGCCAAAAAAATCATTACTCACTAAAGTCTCAGATGATGATTAATATTTCTGAGAAAGAAAAAATGTTAAAATTAAAGTATGTATTTAGCACTTTTTTGCACATGATGTTATTGTACATTTAATAAACTACAATAGAATGTAAGCATAGCTTCTGTGTGCACTGGGAAACCAACAAATTTCTGTGATGCTGCTGATTATGGCATTTGCTTTACTGAAATGGTTTGGAACCAAACCTACGATATCTCTGAGATATGCTTATACTATCTTTTTCTCACATTCATTGCCTGCAATAAACTGCAACTATGAAGAGTAAACTATCCAACATAAAATTGGATTTTATCTTACCTTTTTAATTTTTAAAAAATTGTGGTAGGAATTTATGAAAATTCTAATCTAGGATAGGCATTATGTGAAAAAACTTATATTAACTATGCTATTGATAAGCTTTTTCTCTCAGTATTCTAAAAGATTATATTCCTCCAGAATATTGTTCAATACTGAAGGGAAAATTGACAGCAGTCTCAGGAGAAGTAACCTGAAATTTAGTCATAAATTTAAGAAGCAATGAAAATGTTCACTTAAAACAAAAAGGAACTTATCTAGAGATTGATTTCTAAGCTAGGAACACATGCATTATCATTTGTCAGTTATACACTCTCTGTTTGAGTATACATTATGCAATAGTCATTTCTGATATATCTGTGACTAGTACATGGGACTAAAGATTTTCTAGTATACTTCTGACTCTACATAGATCAAGGTAAGGGGCTATTGATTTTTATGGTCCTGAAAATAAGAATTTCCAGAATACGTTCATTAAAAAACAATAACTCAAACAGGGGTTCTATCAACCTAGAGGGGTGGGATGGGGAGGAAGATGGGAGGGAGGTTCAAGAGAGAGGGGCAATATGTGTACCTATGGCTGATTCATGTTAAGGTTTGACAGAAAACAACAACATTCTGTAAAGCAATTATTCATCAATTAAAAAAATAAGTAAATTAAAAAATTACCTCTCAGAAACTGACTACTAAAAATAACTATCTAAACTAAGACTTTTCCGCAGGGAATTCCTGATTTTCTAGCTTTACCAGAATTAGCAGAATTTCATTTCTGACTTTCCTCCTTGTGCTGGATGCCACATCAGCAACCTCAAGAAGTATATCTTTGACATCCTTCCTAAATGTTCAGATCCAAAAGCATGAGACCCAAACCTGTCTTCTCAGTTCGAGTTTCAGGAACTATTTCCTTGGACAATCATCATTTGTTCAAGGACAGGTCCATATCAAGGTACATGATACTGTTAAAATTTGATTATCAAAAATTAGATATAAATAAAATCCAAAGGATATTCTTAAATACTTGCAAGAATTTAAAAAAGCAATGCACTAAGTTCATCCTCTAACCAGGGGAGGACAGTGGGAGGAAGGAGCATAGGAAGTTTGGGATGGTCAGCTGCACATTGCTTTATTTAAAATGGATAATCAACAAAGACATAATGGATATAGGATAATCCTAATTATCCTATAATCATTAGGAGAATCCAAAATGGATATAGCACAAGGAACTCTGCTTAATGTTATGTAACAGCCTAATTGAGAAAATAATTTGAAAAAATAATAGATACATGTATTGGTATAACTGAAACACTTTGCTGTATACCTGAAACTAGCACAACATAGTTAATCAACTATACTCCAATATGAAATGATAAGTTTAAAAAAATAATTTTAAGAAAGCAAGGAACAGTGGACATCTGTGTATCTACCTTCCAACATATAAATAAATCCATTCCCTTGAGGTCACAGACACTCCTTTAAGAGTCCCAATTCTATTTCCTTCATCCTCAGATGTAACTGCTGATTTGAATTTCAGGTTTATTATTCCTTTGTTTTTCTAATTATATGTTTAGATCCCAAGCAATCGTTTGTTCAGATTAAGTGTTTGACGTTTATGTGACTCACTTGAATTTTGCAGTTATATTAATATATTTTTCTACAATTTTTTTTGCCACTCAAAATTATTTTCCTTTTGCATTATGGTATTTAGCTGCAATTTGTTTATTTTTCTGCTGTATTGGATTCCATTTGCAGTCATTTGAAACCATCTATTTACAGATTCTACTGTTGATGGATACATGGCATTTTGACAAGTTAATTTTTTCTGTCCACTTTCATATTCAGTATTTTTTTCATTTTCATTTATTTCCTATCCCAAAATACTAAGTTGTTGAATTTTGAGCATTTTAAAATTGTTATTGAATTGCCCTCTCTAATATCATACTCTCATAGTTTCCTTCCGACCTGAGCAATTTTCATTCCAGGCATACGTGTTATGTCACCTTACTGTAGACTGCTGAGGGTAATGATGTATGAGATGATTGGATGGCAGCCAAGAGTGGAGTTTGGGTAATCTTCTGATAATAATAAGTTTTTAAAAAGTAATGTTTTATCTTTAATCAAAATCTTTTGCTTTTTCAATTTCAGCAAGTAGTATTTTTAAACAAATAAGATGTCTGAGTGATAGGTTATTTCAATTCAGTTAGTTTGATGTTTTTCCATATATAAATACACAAAGCTTATATATTACCGTATAATTTACTTTAAAATTTCCTGAGTTCATTTGCCTGGCTGGGAGGAACTGAATTTTGTTCTATTTATCACTTCTATTAAATGGGGAAAGATTGCTGTTGCCACCAAAAGAGAAGGACAATTAGAAGACTTTTATATTTTCAATGATTTTCTGAGAAAAGAGTTAATTCCCCTGTGATATTAATACTTTATAAAATGAGTAAGAGCTTATTGTGGATCAAGGAGATGTAGTGCTATCTTGGGAAGAAAGTGAAGGAAATTTATGAGGGAGATTAGAAAAGAGGCTGAGATTTTAGCTAAAAAACAGAGCAAGTAATTAACTTCATAGAAGAGATAACATAGTTCATATTATAAGTCCTTTTGGGGAATGTATGATTTTTCTTTATTGATTGATTTCCTGCATTATATGTTTCAGAGAAAATGCAATGAGGCTTAAAAGTAAAATGCCTTACTCTGCACATTGAGTAATTTTAATGTACTCTTACTTGCTTCTTATGTTTCAAAGGGCTTCCCGAGTGGCACCAGAGGTAAAGAACCTGACTGCCAATGCAGGAGACAAAAAAGATGCAGATTTGTCTCTTTTATTTCCCTGTACTTGTTTGGAAGACATGTGTGTGCATGTGTGCTAAGTCACTGTAGTTGTGTCCAACTCTTTGGGACCATACGGACTGTAGAACATCAGGCTTCTCTGTCCATGAGATTCTCCAGGCAAGAATACTGGAGTGGGTGGCCATGTCCACCTCCAAGGGATCTTTCTGACCCAGGGATCAAACCCGTGTCTCCTGCCTTGTAGACAGATTCTTTACCACTGAGCTACCTGGGAAGATGTTATTACAGCATTCAGTTCAGTTCAGTTCAGTTCAGTCGCTCAGTTGTGTTGACTTTGTGACCCCATAAATCGCAGCATGCCAGGCCTCCCTGTCCATCACCAACTCCCGGAGTTTACCCAAACTCATGTCCATTGAGTCGGTGATGCCATCCAGCTGTCTCATACTCTGTCTTCCCTTTCTCCTCCTGCCCCCAATCCTTCCCAGCATTAGGGTCTTTTCCAATGAGTCAACTCTTTGCATGAGGTGGCCAAAGTATTGGAGTTTCAGCTTCAACAACAGTCCTTCCAATCAACACTCAGGACTGATCTCCCTTAGGATGGACTGGTTGGATCTTCTTGCAGTCCAAGGGATTCTCAAGAGTCTTTTCCAACACCACAGTTCAAAAGCATCAGTTCGTTGGTGCTCAGCTTTCATTATAGTCCAACTCTCACATCCATACATGACCACTGGAAAAACCATAGCCTTGATGAGACAGACCTTTGTTGGCAAAGTAATGTCTCTACTTTTTTTTTTATTATTATTGTTTTGGCCATACATTGTTATGATATCACCATGGGTTTACATATGCTTCCCCTCCGGAACCCCCCTCCCTCCTCCCTCCCTCCCGGGAAATCTCGCTGCACCAGTCCCGAGCATCAATCCTGGGCTGGCGATTGATTAGACACATGACATTAACATGCTTCAATGCCCTTCTCCCATATCATCCCACCCTTACCCTCATCCACAAAGTCCACAAGTCTATTCTATACATCTGCGTTCCTTTTGTTGTCTCCCATGTTGGGTTCTCGTTACTGTCTTTCTAAATTCCATATATATGTGTTAATATACTGTATTGTTGTTTTTGCTTCTGGCTTACTTCACTCTGGATAATGGGCTCCAGTTTCGTCCATCTGAGTAGAATTGCTTCAAATGAATTTTTTTTTAATGCTGAGTAATATTCCATTGTGTATATATACCACAGCTTTCTTATCCATTCGTCAGTTGATGGGCATCTAGGTTGCTTCCATGTCCTGGCTATTGTAAACAATGCAGCGATGAACATTGGGGTGCACGTGGCTCTTTCAATTCTGGTTTCCTCGGTGTATATGCCCAGCAGTGGGATTGCTGGGTCATATGGCAGGTCTATTTGCAGCTTTTTAAGGAACCTCCACACTGTTTTCCATAGTGGCTGTACTAGTTTGCATTCCCACCAACAGTGTAAGAGGGTTCCCTTTTCTCCACATCCTCTCCAGCATTTATTGCTTGTAGACGTTTGGATGGCAGCCATTCTGACTGGTGTAAAGTGGTACCTCATTGTAGTTTTGATTTGCATTTCTCTGATAATGAGTGATGTTGAGCATCTTTTCATGTGTTTGTTAGCCATTTTTATATCTTCTTTGGAGAAATGTCTGTTAAGTTCTTTGGCCCACTTTTTAATTGGGTTGTTTATTTTTCTAGAATGGAGCTGCAGGAGTTGTTTGTAAATTTTTGAGATTAATTGTTTGTCTGTTGCTTCATTGGCTATTATTTTCTCCCATTCTGAAGGCTGTCTTTTCACCTTGCTTATAGTTTCCTTTGTTGTGCAAAAGCTTTTAATTTTAATTAGGTCCCATTTGTTTATTCGTGTTTTTATTTCCAATATTCTGGGAGGTGGGTCATGGAGTATCCCGCTTTGGATTATAGCAGAGAGTGTTTTGCCTATGTTATCCTCTAGGAGTTTTATAGTTTCTGGTCTTATGCTTAGATCTTTGATCCATTTTGAGTTTATCTTTGTGTATGGTGTTAGAAAGTGATCTAGTTTCATTCTTTTACAAGTGGCTGTCCAGTTTTCCCAGCACCACTTGTTAAAGAGGTTGTCTTTTCTCCATTGTATATTCTTGCCTCCTTTGTCAAAGATAAGGTGTCCATAGATGCGTGGATTTATCTCTGGGCTTTCTATTCTGTTCCATTGATCTATGTTTCTGTCTTTGTGCCAGTACCATACTGTCTTAATGACTGTGGATTTGTAGCATAGCCTAAAGTCAGGTAGGTTGATTCCTCCAGTTCCATTCTTCTTTCTCAAGATTGCTTTGGCTATACGAGGTTTTTTGTATTTCCATACAAATTGAGAAATTATTTGTTCTAATTCTTTGAAGAAGACCTCTGGTAGCTTGATAGGAGTTGCATTGAATTTATAGATTGCTTTAGGTAGTATACTCATTTTCACTATATTGATTCTTCCAATCCATGAGCACGGTACATTTCTCCATCTGTTTGTGTCCTCCTTGATTTCTTTCATCAGTGTTCTATAGTTTTCTATATACAAGTCTTTTGATTCTTTAGGTAGAAATACTCCTAAGTATTTTATTCTTTTTGTTTCGATGGTGAATGGGATTGTTTCCTTAATTTCTCTTTCTGATTTCTCACTGTTAGTGTATAGGAATGCCAGGGATTTCTGTGTGTTGATTTTGTATCCTGAAACTTTGCTATATTCACTGATTAGCTCTAGTAATTTTCTCGTAGAGTCTTTAGGGTTTTCAATATAGAGGATCATGTCATCAGCAAACAGAGAGAGTTTTACTTCTTCTTTTCCAATCTGTATTCCTTTGATTTCTTTATCTGCTCTGATTGCTGTGGCCAAAACTTCCAAAACTATGTTGAATAGTAGTGGTGAGAGTGGGCACCCTTGTCTTGTCCCTGATTTCAGGGGGAATGCTTCCAGTTTTTCACCATTGAGGATAATGTTTGCTGTGGGTTTGTCATATATAGCTTTTATTATGTTGAGGTATGTTCCTTCTATTCCTGCTTTTTGGAGGGTTTTTATCATAAATGGATGTTGAATTTTGTCAAAGGCTTTCTCTGCATCTATTGAGATAATCATGTGATTTTTATTTTTCAATTTGTTAATGTGGTGTATTACATTGATCGATTTACGAATATTGAAGAATCCTTGCATCCCTGGGATAAAGCCTACTTGATCATGATGTATGATCTTTTTGATGTGTTGTTGGATTCTATTTGCTAGAATTTTGTTGAGGATTTTTGCGTCTAAGTTCATCAGTGATATTGGCCTGTAGTTTTCTTTTTTTGTGGCATCTTTGCCAGGTTTTGGAATTAGGGTGATGGAGGCCTCATAGAATGAGTTTGGAAGTTTACCTTCGTCTGCAATTTTCTGGAAGAGTTTGAGTAGAATAGGTGTTAGCTCTTCTCTAAATTTTTGGTAGAATTCAGCTGTGAAGCCATCTGGTCCTGGGCTTTTGTTTTTTGGAAGATTTCTGATTACGGTTTCAATTTCCGTGCTTGTGATGGGTCTATTAATATTATCTATCTCTTCCTGGTTTAGTCTTGGAAAGTTGTACTTTTCTAGGAATTTGTCCATTTCATCCAGGTTGTCCAGTTTATTTGCATATAGTTGCTGATAATAGTCTCTTATGATCCTTTGTATTTCTGTGTTTTCTGTTGTGATCTCTCCGTTTTCATTTCTAATTCTGTTGATTTGGTTCTTCTCCCTTTGTTTCTTGATGAGTCTGGCTAATGGTTTGTCAATTTTATTTATCTTCTCAAAGAACCAGCTTTTGGCTTGGTTGATTTTTGCTATGGTCACTTTTGATTCCTTTGCATTTATTTCTGCCCTGATCTTTAAGATTTCTTTCCTTCTACTAGACCTGGGCTTCTGCATCTCTTCCCTTTCTAGTTGCTTTAGGTGTATAGTAAGGTCATTTATTTGATTTTTCTCTTGTTTCCTGAGGTGAGCTTGTATTGCTATGAACTTTCCCCTTAGCATTGCTTTCACAGTGTCGTCTCTACTTTTTAATATGCTGTCTAGGTTGGTCATAACTTTCCTTCCAAGGAGTAAGCGTTTTTAATTTCATGGCTGTGGTCACCATCTGAAGTGATTTTAGAGCCCCCCAAAAACTTTGTGTGGAAGTTTTCCAATAAACTGTGGAAAATTCTTAGAGATGGGAATACTAGACCATCTGACCTATCTCTTGAGAAACGTGGAAAACTCAGCAATAGCCACAGGACTAGAAAAGGTCCATTTTCTTTCCAATACCAAAGAAAAGAAATGCTAAAGAATGCTTAAATTATCACACAATTGCACTCATCTCACACGCTAGTAAAGTGATGCTCAAAATTCTCCAAGCCAGGCATCAGCAATACGTGAACCATGAACTTCCAGATGTTCAAGCTGGTTTTAGAAAAGGCAGAGGAACCAGAGATCAAATTGCCAACATCCACTGCATCATCAAGAAAGCAAGAGAGTTCCAGAAAAGCATCTATTTCTGCTTTATTGACTATGCCAAAGCCTTTGACTGTGTGGATCACAATAAACTGTGGAAAATTCTGAAAGTGATGGGAATACCGGACCATCTGACCTGCCTCTTGAGAATCCTGTATGCAGGTCAGGAAGCAACAGTTAGAACTGGACATGGAACAAAAGAGTGGTTCCAAATAGGAAAAGGAGTACATCAAGGCTGTATATTGTCACCCTGCTTATTTAACTTAAGCAGAGTGCATCATGAGAAATGCTGGGCTGGAGGAAGCTCAAACTGGAATCAAGATTGCCGGGAGAAATATCAATAACCTCAGATATGCAGATGACACCACCCTTATGGCAGAAAGGGAAGAAGAACTAAAGAGCCTCTTGATGAAAGTGAAAGGCTTTTTCACTTTTTGGAGAGTGAAAAAGTTTGCTTAAAGCTCAACATTCAGAAAACTAAGATCATGGCATCTGATGGGACCATCTATTTGCCATGGTCCTATCACTTCATGGCAAATAGTTGGGGAAACAGTGACTTTATTTTTAGGGGCTCCAAAATCACTGCAGATGGTGATTGCATCCATGAAATTAAAAGATGCTTACTCCTTGAAAGGAAAGTTATGACCAATCTATATAGCATATTGAAAAGCAGAGGCATTACTTTGCCAACAAAGGTCAGGATAGTCAAGGCTAGGTTTTTCCAGTGGTCGTGTATGGATGTGAGAGTTGGACTATAAAGAAAGCTGAGCAGCGAAGAATTGATGCTTTTGAACTGTGGTGTTGGAGAAGAAAGTCCCTTGGACTGCAAGGAGATCCAACCAGTCCATTCTAAAGAAGATCAGTCCTGGGTGTTCATTGGAAGTTCTGATGTTGAAGCTGAAACTCCAATACTTTGGCCAGCTGATGCGAAGAGTTGACTCATTGGTAAAGACCCTAATGCTGGGAAAGGTTGAGGGCAGGAGGAGAAGGGGAAAATAGAGGATGAGATGGTTGGATGGCATCACCAACTCGATGGACATGGGTTTGGGTGGACTCCGGGAGTTGGTGATGGACAGGGAGGCCTGGCGTGCTGCGATTTATCAGGTCACAGAGTCAAACACAACTGAGCAATTGAACTGAACTGAGTATGTGCTTAGAGAAAAAAGGTTATTTTCCAATTGCTGGCCATAATGGTTTTATATACCAACTAAATCAAATGAGTTGATTGTGATTTTTAAAATCTCCATTCTTAAAATTCATGTGCTTACTTAATCTATCAATTAGATAAATTCACCAATTTATACCTGATATCAACACATCTTTGTTTTATGCATGTTTATTAAGTTCTTTATTATTATTTTCACAAAGATTTAGAATTTTACCTTCATATTAATTAAAATTTATAATTTATTATTGTTATTAATAAAACTTTTTGCCTTAAAGGCAGTTTTATCTGATGCTAATATGGCTATACTGAGGTTTCTGAGGTTAGTATTTTCTATATATACATACATTTTCCTTGTCTTTATATTTTCCTTGTCATCTCCTGTATTATCTTGTCATTATATCTTATTTTTATACCTTGTATGGTGGTGGTTTAGTTGCTAAGACATGTCAGATTCTTGTTACTTGGCTGGCTACAGCCCACAGAATTCTCTGTCCATGGATATCCCAGGCAAGAATACTTGAGTGGGTTGCCATTTCCTTCTCCAGGGGATCTTCCCAACTCAGGGATTAAACCTGTGTCTGCATTGCAGGCAAATTATTTATCACTGAGCCACCAGTTATACCTTATACCTTGCATATAATGACACTATACTTTCTATATTGTTTATGATTGTATAGCTTTATTACTCAGGTTGCTGTTTTTCTTAGCTTAACAGTTTTTTAATCCCTGAATTTTTTCTTGATTATTATTTTTTCTTTATTAAGTAGATTCCTTAGAACTTTTTTGTGAACCACTTATAGGAAACTTTCTTTTTGAGTATATTAAAATATCTCTATTTCAGTCTTACTTTTGAAAGATTGTTAGCCAAATACAGATTACTAGTTTCTCTGATGTCTGAAAAGAACATTCTTCTATTTTTATTATGGTTATTGAGGAATTATAAATCATTGAGAAATTGGAAATCATTCTAATTATATTTAACTTTGTACATAAACTCTTAAAAATTGATAGCTGTTTTTTAATGCCTTCCCTTTTTCTTCTATAGTTTACATTTTTAGTATGATATGAGTTGGTATAAATTTCTTTTTTACTTTCCCTGCTTAGGTTTCATTCAAATTTATGAACTGAAAATTGTACTCTTTCTTCAGTTTTAGAAAATTCTCAATTACTATATCTTTATATTCTCTCCTTCTGATACTCTAGTAGGTCTTATATTACATCTTCTCACTCTTCGAATTTCCTATATATCTTTGTTTTTCCTGTTTTGTAACCTTATAGATTCATTTTTCAGTTTATTTCTACCTCTTTCTAGTCTGCTGTTAACTCACAACATTGCTTTTGTTTGCATATTTGTATCTCATATTTCTATTTTGCTCTTAAATATTCTGGTCAGTTATGATAGATTCTTATTCCTTTATCATACATTTAATTATTTCCTTTATTTGTCTGTATGCATTAAAATATTTATATTCAGTACTGGAAAATTCTAACATTACCTTTCCATTTTGGGCAGATACTATAGTTTGTTTTTATTGATCATCTTAATACCAGCTTGTTTTCTAATATCATTAGTAAGTTTTTATTATGAGCTCATATTTCCTGAAACTCTATGGTGATTCTTTGAGTGCTAAATTCTGTGTATCTCCATCCATCTGCTTCCATCTGTGCATGGAAACAACAGAAACATGGGTGGTAAAATTTCAGCTGTGATTATTTTAGGGCCATTTGGGTAGGATGAAATCAGAGGCAAACCTTTATGAATGCAGACTTGTAATTTCAGTAGGTATTTTTGTTTTTTTCCTTTGTCATCACAAAACCCAGAATCAAGTTCAAGTTTTGGCTTTTCCTCCAGAGTCTCTCTCTTTGGGAATCTGGTTTATCCACTGAGTCACCTGTGTTCCAGGGACTCCATTGTTATCAGGACTCTCTAATCAAACTTCCTAGGTTTTCGCCTTCAAGTTCTCAGTGCACACAGCTTGTTAAATTCCAGTTCTCATCTACCTGGGATGGGCAGACAATTCCAGGGTTAATGCAGTCCCAAAACTCAAACATAGATTCTTCTTGCTTCCCACTTCAGTGGATTTCCTCTACTTTGATTTAAAAAAAGACAGCAAAAGGAACGCAGATGTATAGAATAGACTCGTGGACTTTGTGGATGAGGGTAAGGGTGGGATGATATGGGAGAAGGGCATTGAAGCATGTTAATTGTCATGTGTCTAATCAATCGCCAGCCCAGGATTGATGCTCGGGGCTGGTACAGCGAGATTTCCCGGGGGGGGAGGGAGGAGGGAGGGGGGTTCCGGAGAGGAAGCATATGTAAACCCATGGTGATATCATGACAATGTATGGCAAAAACAATTAAAAAAAAAGTGTTATACTTGGATATATTTCTGTTTATATTTTTTCTGCCATTATGTTAAAACGGAAGATGTAAGTGTTCTTTGAAACAAATCATGTTCCTCTCCTACTGAAACACTCTATTGTGATTCATCCTATTTCAAATAAAATTAAAAAACCTTTCCATGACCGAAGGAAATGGCAACCCACTCCAGTATTTTTATCTTCAAAAACCCAATGGACAGAGAAGTCTGGTGGTACAGTCCATGGGGTTGCAAAGAGTAAGACAACTTAGCAACTGAACACATACACACACATAGAAATTTACTACAGTGGTCAACCAATATAAATGAAAAAACTGGTGAAATCCAAATAAAGTCTGGAGTTTTGTTAATTAAAAAAAAATCAGCTACTTGCATAAACAATGACATTGATGATTCTCAAATTGTGCTAAATGAAAAAAGCCATATATTTTTGTTTGCATACCAAATAATGCAATTTACATGAACTTCTAAAATGTGCAAATGACAGAAAGCACATCAGTCATTGCCTGGATCCAGCAAGTGGAATGGAAATTGACTGAAAATAGCCCTGAGGAAATGTTTTAGTGAGAAGGAAATGCTCTATACCTTTTTGTGGTGGTTACACATGTGTCCACATTTTCAAAATTCATGGAAATGCCCAGCTGAAGAACTTGTATCTATAAGTTATGGCACATAAACCATATCTCAATAAAGTTGATTAAAAGTGCATAAACTGAATATTCCAGACTTGTGAAAATACCTTGAATTAAAGCCAATATTTTATATTTTGTAAATATCAGAACTCTGAGATTGGCAGGCTGGAAATAGGAGTCCTGTTTCCATCACTGAATGAGTGTTCAGCAGTTCTCTTAGTTCCTCTGGCTGTGTTTTTATCATCTACAAACCAAAGGGGTTCCTACAATTTCCAAGGTTCTATCAACTCTGCAATATTTAGATACAACTCTGTTAGTGATAATATTGCTTTGTCCTCCATGACTTCTGGAAAATCTACTGCACAATTAGTCAAGCAACATTAGTCAGCTAACTATCCAGAGAAATGGACAGAAGTAAGAACATGTGGGGGTGCCCTAGCACTCCCTAGCAGTTTGGTTAGACTATTATGGTGTTTTGCTTTTTTCCTGTGTGTGTGAATATTCAGGATTTGGAATGGGCTAAAGACATTCTGGTAGGTACTATGTGAAGGTAATATAGAATTCGGCTACCCCAGAGATGACTATATATTTTTCGTTATAAGACATGTCTCCAAAAGTTATACACAAATGATAAGTAGTTGTAAATAATAGAGCAAATGTGACTGTATAGGATTAGATTGTTTTTTTTCAGTAAAATTATATTTTGATTACAATCCACATGTGTTTATTTAATGCATTATTTAAATGTACTAACAAATGAAAACAGCAAGTTGCACAATGATACAAAGAAAAGGACCTCATTTTAGGTTTTTATTATTATTATTTTTTTCTGGGTGTTTGTATTGACTTTATTTTTTAATAGCAGGAATTATTATCGTTATTATTATTTAAAATAGGTCCTTATTGGTTATCGATTTAAAATATAGCAGTAAGTACATTCCAGTAAGAATTAGATTCTTCAGATAAGCAGTGCCTCAGTTCAGTTCAGTTCAGTCACTCAGTCATGTCCAACTCTTTGCGATCCCAGGAACTGTACACGCCAGACCTCCTTGTCCACCACCAACTCCTGGGGTCCACCCAAGCCCATGTCCATTGAGTTGGTGATGCCACCCAACCATCTCATCTTCTGTTGTCCCCTTCTCCTCCTGCCCTCAATCTTTCCCAGCATCAGAGTCTTTTCAAATGAGTCAACTCTTCGCATCAGGTGGCCAAAGTATTGTAGTTTCAGCTTCAATATCTATATGTCAACAGTCTTTGTACTGAAGGAGAGAAGGAAAGTATTATCCGTGATTTTCAGGAACTTACCATATAGACAGTAAAGGAGATAAGACATATTTCTAATTTGTCACATTGAAATAGGTGTAACAGTAGAGGTACTATACACATGGGAGTTTAGGGAAGAAAAATAATTCTGAATAGGAAATCTGGGAAACTTGCTAAAATATTCATTATTTACATTGGACTTTGAAGAATGAGGAAGGCTTTCAGCAATGACTATAGGAAGGAAGGTTATTTCAGCAAGCAGTCTAGAGAGACTGGCAGACCTGTGGGAGACTCTCCAGAGGGACTCAAACAATGAGTTTGAAGCAGGTGAGGCCATGATCTCAAACCTCCTGTACTGTGCTTTAGAAGACATTACAGAAACAAGCACAGGATTTTTGACCAGGAACCTTATGTGACATTTGGATATGGGCCTTGTTGAAACACTTTTATTTTAGCCTTTAGGATTTATTGGAAATCTGTGTAAAAGTAAGCCACATTTCCTAATTCAAACTTCTTGACAGTTCAAGTAAAAATTATTTTATTCCAGCAGCTACACAGCTGTACTATGGAAACAATAGTAAATGTTCATCCTTATTTGCCACAAATGAGTCTGTGTGTGTTCAGGTTCCTAGTCTGCAGCCATTTGGGAGAAGCACAGTGAAATTGACAGCACTCCCTGAGATTGAAGTGATTCGAATGTCTTCTTTCAAAGTGTGCACTGAATTGGAGTTTAGAATGCAAAACTGGAGACAATCAGGGATTGGTATTTTAGTTGTAATTCGCATCCAAGCATTATTTTGTATTGCTGGTAATTTTTAAAAAATGATTTTCTCTTTTGCTAGATCTCTCCTCCTTTGGCTCCTGTCATCCCTAGAGGCCTTTCAATGGAACTTTGTCAGGAAGCAGTTCTTAATCAGCTTTCTTCAGCTTTGAAGTTTTAGGTAATGGTCATCTGAATGTATTTTTCTAAAGCAGCCTATTCAGCAGATGGGATGATGTGAAAAAAATGTGCCAGTTTTCAGGAGAGGCACTCTCAAATTCAACTATCAGCTCTTCTGCTTGTTGGCTTTGTGTATGGGTAGTCATACAATTTCCATTTTTACATGGATAAGAGGAGACTAATAATTCATTCTCTCTACACACAATTGTGAGAGTTAATCATGCAGATTGATATTAGCAATCTAACAGGACTTCACGCCTCCTCGTGGGAGTGTCCTTCTCTATACCTGATCACAAAGGTGATTTCATTCTAGCCTCATGTTGCCCTGGCATAGCTTTGGTCACTGAGCATTTTTCTGCTCTTTGAATATGACTTTTGTACTCCACCTCACCCCAGAGATGTTGCAAATACCTATCTTTCTGAAATTCTTCCTTCATAACACTTGTCACTGTTGGCATTTTCTATTTATTGGTGTGATTATGGGTTTGTGAACTTGATGAGGGTAAAAACCAGGTCTGTTTTCCTCTCCATTGCATAGTAATTTTCTATCTATTGCTTGGTACTTAGGAGTCTCAGAAAATACTTGTTGATTTTATAATTGGATAAAATGGAAAAGCAGAACTTTTCAGTTTTAATATAAGATACTTCAAAGCCCTTGTAGAGAAGATGAGCATTCTGAATAGACAGCACACTGGAGTCAGAGAAAGCTGAGTTATTCTCTACCAGATATCTTTAGACAAATTATCCTCTTTGAATTTCAGTTTCTACAGCTGAAAAATGAGGCTAAAATATTCACCATGTAATTTGTTTTTAGTACTGAGTAGGATAATGTCAATGAAAAGGCCTTGGATAATGTGTCATATGGTAGGCATGCCATAAATGATAGTTTCAAATACAAGCAATAGTAATAATTGTAATATTACTAATAATAGTATACTTTAAAAAAGTGATATTCTAGATTGAGTTTAAAAATTACATTCTTAAAATAAAAGCTCCATTCTATGTTGTAATTAATAAAATTTACTAGTAATCATTAAAATTTAACACAGAGCAATGACATCTAATGCATGGTTTCCCACGTGGCACAGTGGTAAATAATCCATCTGTCAATGCCAGTGAGCCCCAGGTTGCGAGGGTCCCTGGAAAAGGGAAATGGCAATCCACTTCAGTATTCTTGCCTGGAAAATCCTATGGACAGAGGAGCTTAGCAGACTATACTCTATAGGGTCTCAAAGAGTTGGATACAACTGAGTGGAGCCTCTGGAAAAAGAATGCCATTTATCTGAACACAAGAAGACAAAGCCAAGTAGTATTCTTTGAAGAAAGTTTCCAGAACTTTGAACACATTTTTTTTTCCCATGGTTTTTCTAGTAGTCATGTATGGATGTGAGAGTTGGACTAGAAAAAAAGCTGAGCACCAAAGAATTGATGGTTCTGAACTGTGGTATTGGAGAAGACTCTTGAGAGTGCCTTGGATTGCAGGGAGATCCAACCACTCCATACTAAAGGAGATCAAGCCTGAGTATTCATTGGAAGGACTGATGCTGAAGCTGAAACTACAATACCTTGGCCACCTGATGCAAAGAACTGACTCATTGGAAAAGATCCTGATGTTACGAAAGGTTGAAGATGGAAGGAGAAGGGGACAACAGAAGATGAGATGGGTGGATGACATCAATGACTCAATGAACATGAGTTTGAGTAAACTCCAGGAATTGGTGATGGACAGAGAGGCCTGGCCTGCTGCAGTTCATGGGGTCACAAAGAGTTGGACACAACTGAGAAACTGAACTGAACTGAAGTGAACTGAACTGAGAGACACCAGTATTAAGTCCATTTTATGGAAGATGTTGGGTGGTGCAAGAACCACAAGCAGCAGAGATGAGATACCCCATGTCCCAGGTCAGGAGCTGCGGCTGTGAGGACATACCTCTCCAAGGTAAGGAGCAGTGGCTTCACTTTCCTGGAGCAGCCGTGAAGAGATACCCCACGTCTAAGGTAAGAGAAACCCAGGAAACATGGTAGATGCTGAGAGAGGGCATCAGAAGGCAGACAGACTGAAAGCACAGTCAGGGAAAGCTAGCCAATCTGATCACATGGACCATAGCCTTGTCTAACTCAATGAAACTAGGCCAGGCCGTGTGGGGCCACCCAAGATGGAAGGGTCATCGTGGAGAGGTCTGATAGAATGCAGTACACTGGAGAAGGGAATGGCAAACACTTCAGTATTCTTGCCTTGAGAATCCCATGAACAGTATGAAAATGGAAAAAGATAGGACACTGAAAGATGAACTCCCCAGGTCGGTAGGTGCCCAATATGATACTGGAGATCAGTGTAAAATAGCTTAAGAAAGAATAAAGGGATGGTGCCAAAGCAAAAACAACACCCGGTTGTGGATGTGACTGGTGATAGAAGCAAGATCCAATGCTATAAAGAGTAATATTACATAGGAACCTGGAATGTTAGGTCCATGAATCAACGCAAATTGGAAGTGGTCAAACAGGAGATGGCAAGAGTGAACGTTGATATTCTAGGAATCAGCGAGTTAAAATGGACTGGAATGGGTGAGTTTAATTCAGACGACCGTTTTCTCTACTATTGTGGGCAGTAGTCCCTTAGACGAAATGGAGTGGCCATCATAGTCAACAAGAGTCTGAAACGCAGTAGTTGGATGCAATCTCAAAAACGACAGAATGATCTCTGTTTGTTTCCAAGGCAAACCATTCAATATCATTGTAATCCAAGTCTATGCCCTAACCACTAGCACTGAAGAAGATGAAGTTGAATGGTTCTCTGAAGACCTACAAGATCTTTTAGAACTAAAACCCAAAAAGGAAAGATGTCCTTTTCATTTTAAGGGACTGGAATGCAAAAGTAGGAAGTCAAGAAACACCTGGAGTAACAGGCAACTTTGGCCTTGGAGTACAGAATGAAGCAGGGCAAAGCCTAATAGAGTTTTGCCAAGAGAACGCACTGGTCATAGCAAACACCCTCTTCCAACAACACAAGAAAAGACTTTACAGATGGACATCACCAGGTGGCCAACACCAAAATCAGATTGATTATATTCTTTGCAGCCAAAGACGGAGAAGCTCTATACAGTCAGGAAAAACAAGACCAGGAGCTGACTGTGGCTCAGATCATGAACTCCTTATTGTCAAATTCAGATTTAAATTGAAGAAAGTGGGGAAAACCACTAAGCCATTTAGTGATGACCTAAATCAAATCCCTTATGATTATACAGTGGAAGTGAGAAATAGATTTAAGGGACTAGATCTGATAGACAGAGTGCCTAATGAACTATGGACAGAGATTCATGACACTGTATAAGAGATAGGGATCAAGACCATCACGAGGAAAAAGAAATGCAAAAAAAGCTAAATGGCTGCCTGAGGAGGCCTTGCAAATAGTTGTGAATAGGAGAGAAGTGAAAAGCAAAGGTGAAAAGGAAAGATATGCCCATTTGAATGCAGAGTTATAAAGAATAGGAAGGAGAGATAAGAAAGTCTTTCTCAGTGATCAATGCAAAGCAATAGAAGAAAACAATAGAATGGGAAAGACTAGAGATCTTTTCAAGAAAATTAGAGCTACCAAGGGAACATTTCATGCAAAGATGAGCTCAATAAAGGACAGAAATGGTATGGACCTGAAAGAAGCAGAAGATATTAAGGAGAGGTGGCAACAATACACAGAAGAACTGTACAAAGAAGATCTTAGTGACTCAGATAACCACCATAGGGTAATCACTCACCTAGAGCCACACATCCTGGAATGTGAAGTCAAGTGGGCCTTAGGAAACATCACTACAAACAAAACTAGTGGAGGTGATGTAATTCTAGTTGAGCTGTTTCAGATCCTGAAAGATGATGTTGTGAAGTGCTGCACTCAATATGCCAGCAAATTTGGAAATGGTCAGTTTTCATTCCAATCCCAAAGAAAGGAAATGTCAAAGAATGCTCAAGCTACCACACAATTGCACGCATTTCACACGCTAGTAAAGTAATGCTATAAATTCTCCAAGTCAGGCTTCATCAATATGTGAACCGTGAACTTCCAGATGTTCAAGCTGGTTTTAGAAAAGGCAGAGGAACCAGAGATCAAATTGCCAACATCTGCTGTATCATCGAAAAAGCAAGATAGTTCCAGAAAAACATATGTTTCTGCTTTATTGATTATGCCAAAGCCTTTGACTGTGTGGGTCACACAAACTGTGGAAAATTCTGAAAGTTATGGGCATACCAGACCACCTGACCTGCCTCTTGAGAAACCTGCATGCAGGTTAGGAAACTACAGTTAGAACTAGCAATGGAACAACAGACTGGTTCCAAATAGGAAAAGGAGTACATCAAGGCTGTATATTGTCACCCTGCTTATTTAACTTATATGAAGAGTACATCATGAGAAATGCTAGGCTAGATGAAGCACAAGCTGGAATCAAGATTGTCAGGAGAATATCAATAACCTCAGATATGCAAATGACACCACCCTTATGGCAGAAAGTGAAGAAGAACTGAACAGCCTCTTGTTGAAAGTGAAAGAGGAGAGTGAAAAAGTTTGCTTAAAGCTCAACATTCAGAAAACTAAGATCATGGCATCTGGTCTCATCACTTCATGGCAAATAGATGTGGAAACAGTGGCTGACTTTATTTTCTGGGCTCCAAAATCACTGCAGATGGTGATTGCATCCATGAAATTAAAAGACGCTTATTCCTTGAAAGGAAACTTATCACCAACCTACACAGCATTTTAAAAAGCAGAGACATTACTTTGCCAACAAAGGTCCGTCTAGTCAAGGCTATGGTTTTTCCAGTGGTCATGTATGGATGTGAGAGTTGGACTATAAAGAAAGCTGAGCACCAAAGAATTGATTCTTTTGGACTGTGGTGACATAGAAGACTCTTGGGAGTCTCTTGGACTGCAAGGAGATCCAACCAGTCCACCCTAAAGAAGATCAGTCCTGGGTGTTCATTGTAAGGTCTGATGTTGAAGCTGAAACTCCAATACTTTGGCCACCTGATGCGAAGAACTGACCCATTTGAAAAGACCCTGATGCTGGGAAAGATTGAGGGCAGGAGGAGAAGGGGACGACAGCGGATGAGATGGTTGGATGGCATCACTGACTCAATGGACATGAGTTTGGGTGGGCTCTGGAAGTTGGTGTTGGACAGGGAGGCCTGGCGTGCTGCGGTTCACGGGGTTGCAAAATGTTGGACAAGACTAAGTGACTGAACTGAAATGAACTGATGGAAGATGTTTCTGTGGGATGAAAAGTCAGATTGCAAACACATTTGAGAGCTGAAGACAGATCTGTTCATTGTCTCTATGCCCCTGCTTTTTGCAGGTTTATGAAGTTTCTTGTGCTTAGAAAGGATTAATTATTGGATACTTTTGTCTCTGTATTGGTGTCTTTTGAATAAGGAGGAGCCATTGATCAGTTTTCTCCTTGTGCCAGTTTATATCATCATCTCTGTCAGGTGCCTATATTGCTGACAAAGAACCTCTTTGAGATGGTTCATGGATAAGCTCATGAGAGTTTTTAATAATAGAAAGACCTGTGGGCTGGGCAAGATATTAACAGCAGAAAGCATAACTAAATCTCTACATGGGAAATTTTTGGTTGTACCTTTGCTTTGGATTACTTACACAACAGGGAGAAGATGTTTGTAACTCGAGTTAGTTCTAACTCCTTAATGAGAAAGAAATACTCATAGCAGAAAATCTGCAGCCCAGGGAACACTTGGATACTACTTGATATGCAGCATGCTTTACAGTCTTCCAATGGCAGAAGAGCCACTTTAGAATTTATTGTATACGTTAATTTGATTACACAGTGATGTATTTGTTAGACAAATTACCCAGGTCTAATTAAAAGGCAGTCTTAAAGCCACCTGATTACTGATTTACGTTAAACATTTATTCGATTCCAATGTATTTGTGGAGATAAATTGGATGTAATTTCCAAGTAATAAAACTTAAGTGGCATAAAATCTCAAGGTTACTAGATCAAAAATGAATGGAAAAACTCAACCACATACTGGATAATGTGAGTCATTGAATGAGGTATTGTGTATCAGCATATAAGAAATGCATTTGATCAAGAGACTGTTTCTAATGCCTTTTTTGTTGCTGACTTGTGGAATCTACACACATCTTCCCGTTAGACACTTCAGTGTATTCACTTCAAAATGAATTGTTTGGATTTGTTGTCCAGGGTTATTTGTAATAAAATGAATAAGATGGGGAAGTGCTCTGCATTCCCAGGGATATATGATGACAGATGATGAAAGCTATCTCTTCTGATGAATTTGTGAGCCCTAGGCCACCCAAGCTGAAGAAACTGGTGGGCTACAGTCCATGGGGTCACAAAGAGTCGGACATAACTGAGCTCCTAGCACACACATTCTAGAGCAATCTGGAATGGATTTTGTGGTATCTGAGTTGTTTATCCTGTTGCCTGCACCTGAAGACAATCCGTAAGTACACAAATTATAATTTGTCATAATACCAGTAAACATCTGGACAAAATACATATTTATTAGTTCTAAGCTAATGACTAAATTAAATGTAGTATAAAAATAACCCACTATTTATATCTCTGAAAACATAAATTATTTCCCAGATATTTCAAATCCAGTAATGACTGAATTATAATGTTAAATACTCATCTTTAAAATTAAAAAGGGTTTGTGATAGAAAGATGGATATCTGTCAGTGTTGATGTTGTGTCTTCATCCTGACTCATTAATGAAATTTACTGACTTTTTTTTTTTCATGTTGTGACACTGATAGGTTTGAACTAATTTACCAGAACATGGGCAACACTTCAGACGTTTGAACTAGTCCATCAGAAGATGGAAAAAATTAATGAGGAAGGAAACTGCATTAGAAGGTGGATGGGAACTCTCTTGAGAGTTCTTGTAACAAGATACCATCCAAAGGAAATGCCTTCCATGTTAGGAAAGTGAAGGTATGCACATATGTCTATCTGCCCCATTTCTGTGTGTGTGTGTGTGTATGTGTGTGCAATTATAATGTAAGGCATTTATAGAGGATTCTTTTTTCTCATCTTGTCCTGCCTGTGGTGCTGTGAACCTTAGGTTGTATGGGCAGCCCCATGCTTACTGATTTTGCCATCTGGTGTTTGAGTAAAAAGTGACTTTCTTTATCTTTTATTTAAGATGTCTCTTTATCCTCATTTGTCTTTCCTACCAAAACCTCCAAGCTATTTATATGCATGAAAGAAGATTTTCCTTCTGCCTGTGGTTAAATTTTTCTTTCTTTCTTTTTTTTTTGTTTCTAGTAATTTATGCTCCTTGAGTGTCTCTTCAATCCATTGTAACCAGTCACCTTCATAATTTATTTATTCCTTTCCCCAAATTAGCATGTTAAGTTTCTATATATCATGTCTCCTTAAAAGAATTATTTCCACTGTCCTCACTTTTTTATGATCACTCCTCATTTTATTTCAATCATCAGATTTTTTTTTTTTTTCTAGTGTGGGACCTAGTTTGTAACACGTATTAGCAAATTCAGTAACTAGTTTAGGCTGGGAAGTGGAGATAAGCTGAACTTCAGATGACTAAGATATTTTTTTATTTGTAACACTTTCTAAAGTTAGATTAAAATGTTTTCCTTTTGAAAACAGTATTAGTAAAATCATTCAGGGTGTGTCTAATTATGCAGTTATCAACTTGAGAACCCAATTCTGGGGCTCTAAATTTTCAGATTAAAATATTTTGAACCCTCTCTGGAAGGGGGCTTCCCTGGTGGTTCAGATAGTAAAGAATCTGTCTGTGAGTCAGTAAACCTGGGTTTGATCTCTAGGTTGGTAAGATCCCCTGGAGAAGGGCATGGTACCTACTCCAGTATTCTTGCCTGGAGAATTCCATGGACAGGAGAGCCTGGGCCACAGTCCATGGGGGTGCATAGAGTCGGACACAACTGAGTGACTGACACTTTCACACTTTCACATCTCTGGAAGGAATAAGCCAGACTTAAGAATTATATTTCCATTCTCACCATAATAGCCCTAAAGCTTTGAGTAATCTCTGGGTGATAGTTTCTTAGTTAATAAATTAAATACTGCTGCTGCTGCTAAGTCGCTTCAGTCGTGTCCGACTCTGTGCAACCCTATAGACGGCAGCCCACCAGGCTCCCCCGTCCCTGGCCAGGCAAGAACACTGGAGTGGGTTGCCATTTCCTTCTCCAATGCATGAAAGTGAAAAGTGAAAGTGAGGTCATTCAGTCGTGTCCGACTCCGCGCGACCCCATGGACTGCAGCCCACCAGGCTACTTCATCCATGGGATTTTTCCAGGCAAGAGTACTGGAGTGGATTGCCATTGCCGTCTCCAAAATTAAATAGTAGAACTCAGTAATTTCTAACATCTCTTCCAGCTCTAAAAGATGACTGGATTCATGTTATGATTTTATCACTTTACTGTTCAGTTTCTCTAGTTCTTTTTTAGTAGTAACGAATGAAATGAATACTTCCTAATAAAATGAGATTGTAATATTAACCATGCTTTCATATAAAGACTTAGTGATAATTAAGCACTGTGGATGAATGGTTAATGGTATTAGTTCAAATGGAAAAATTTTCAAAATCATTTAAGGTATTATTCTTTTATCATATTTATAAAGAAATTTTGACCGAATTTAGCTTGAAAGACAAGAATAATGGCAGTCAACTTGAAATATATGAAGATTTTAATTTGCCACTGGCAAATCATGAATATGGTCTTCCTGGTGGCTCAGATGATAAAGAATCTGCTTGCAATGGAAAAGACCTGGGTTCGATCCCTGGGTTGGGAAAAGGGAATTGCTATCCACTCAAGTATTCTTGCCTGGAGAATTCCATGGACAGAGGAGTCTGGTGAGCCATAGCATATGGGGTTGCGAAGAGTCGGACACAACTGAGCAACTAACATTCATGAATATAACTGATTTCCTAACCTATAGAGAGTTTTAAAAAATCTTTAAAAAATGTCTTTTGTGCTTCACTTATAGCTAACATTTGACAATGATATATATGGGTTTATGTGTATGGGTGTGTGCTCAGTCACTCTGCAACCTCATGGACTGTAGCCTGCTAGGCTCCTCTGTACATGGAATTTTCCAGGCAAGAAAACTAGAATGGGTTGCCATTTCCTTCTTCAGGGCATCTTTCCAACTCAAGATTGAACCCACCTCTCCTGCATTGGTAGGTGGATTCTGAGACATATGGGAAGCCCTATATGGGTTTATAGTATGCTCCATTTTGTGCCTTCTCTTATTTGACCTGACTTAAAACATAATAGGGAAGATAAATGGGTACAACACTGTAAATTAACAGTCTAGTACTGATTATACCAACCATGGACTATACAACCTTGAAAAAGTCATTTGATTTTTCTGAACTCTAATTTTATAAAATGAAGAAATTGGACTAGGTGGCTGAAATTATTTCAGGCTTTGTGAGGCAGTGAGTATATCTGTTTTAATGAGATTACTTTGCATTTTATGCTATTTGACTTTTCTCTTTAGGTGAATTTATTCCATGATAACCTCTGAAGGAGACTAATTTGTGAGATGTATTTGGCATCGAAGTATTCTGTAAACATGCCCAGGTTCTACTTAGGTTCCATTTGTAGTGAAGATTCTATTCTAGACTCTGTATTGGAATTCATCATTGTTTTCTAAGTTATTTGTATTCTCAAATTAGGTTTTTGGTTCATTTTAATAATAATTTGTGAATGATAGCTTTAAGTCACACACTAGTAAGTAAACACTAACTTTAGTTTTAGCTGAAAGTCTATACATTCCCCTCAAAAATCAATTTCTTCAAAATACTAGAAGCAACTGTTTTTAACATTATATCTCTAACAAAGGCAAATTTAGTAATGTTAATAACCAAAATTTAAATTTCATGATCCAATGTAAAAACAATCAGTATCTAATATTATAATGTTTAACATAGCTACTTAACTCTGATAGGCTTGATTTACCTAAAATTCAAATTTTTGTCTATAAAAGTTAATAATAATGATAATAAATAAATTACTCTACTAATACTATAAACACATGTTCTTCTAGCAATCCTATTAGGTAATGCTCAACACATTTACATTTATAAATGGAAAGATTTAAGAAACTTGTATAAAGTCTTCAAAAGGATCTATAGACTTATAATGCACTATGTTGTGGCATGTTGAAATAAATAATCTACCAGAAAAGCTGAAGTTATCTGAATGTGTATTTCTGCAATTCAAATTGGGTTACAAGTGATCAGCAAACAGGGAAATGTCAATTTAAAAACAGACAAATGATTTTTCCTAGGATGCAAACATATTGGAAGCATGTAGAAACAACATTCACACAGATAGAGAAATTTTTAACAATATATAGCAGTAGTGGTTTTCAGAAGAGAAATTTTTAACAATATGTAGCGGTAGTGGTTTTCAGAAGAGTGTTTTATTCAAACTTAAGATTATCTGGTGCTGCCTCTGTGCATGCTGGGGGCTTCCCAGGCAGCACTAGTGGTAAAGAACCTGCCTGCCAATGCAGGAGACTTGAGACACGTTTGAACACTGGATTGGGAAGATCCCCTGGAGGAGGGCATGGCAACTCACTTCAGTATTCTTGCCTGGAGAGTACCAAGAACAGAGGGGCCTGGCAGTCTACAATCCACAGGGTCACACAAAGTCGACTATGACTGAAGTGACTTAGCAGGCACTGCACACACTGTAAGTGCAGAAGAAGAAACTAAATATAATTGTTAAGAGGAACAGAGGGAAAGAGAGAAATTAAAAAAAAAAAGAAATGCCGAATCTTGATACTAATTTTTACTTTTAACCAAACAAGAATCTATTGAAAGCAAACACATTCAAAGACCTACATCTCCAGTAAGGATTAATTGACCAAGGTGCTGGGTGCATATTTCTGTGTCTCTTTAAATATGTGAAGATTTATAATCATTATTGCTTTTTAAATTTTTTCATTAGTCTTGCTATTTTTGTGCACAAAGCACAACGTAACCGTCACAGCAGAAAATTCCTTAGTCACCATCGCTGTTACATTCATATTCATAGCCACTTAGCTCAGTTGATAAATGTCATGTTAATGAGATTATCATCTATTTCAAGGCTTCACACTGTTCTAAGGCTGTAGTTTATACTTAAGATCCTTGATGAAATTAGGAAAAAAAAAGAATGTGGATGAATTAATGCAAATTAGTCCTCATTAACAGAAAAATCCTTCAAAGTATTAAAAAAATTTAAGAAAATAATCTACATTGTAAGAAACATTTAGATCAAGTGGAATGCCTTTTTAAAATTAAAACAAATGCAAACATTGACATTAACAAATTTAAAATCACCAATATTATCCCCATCATAACTAAACTATTATTATCTTGACATATTATATCCAGACTTTGTCATTTCTCTCACTAATATATATATATATATTTTAAAAAGATGTAAAATTATAACATTCATAATTTTTGCATTTGTGCTTTCACTTGTTCAGTTACTTACTTTCTTTTTCTTTTTGACTTACAAGTAGTTTCATAAAGCATCAGAAATATTGTATAATCTCTCCTACTGTTTGATATTTGAATGATTTCCATTTTTTTCTATCATACTTAATGAAGAAAACATCTTGGTCAAAATAGCCATGTATTATTAAATCACTATCTTAGAACTTATGATAAAACTAAAGATTACTGAATAAATGAATATTTCTTTATAGATAAAGGAAACTATTTATTAGAACTTACATATTTTACAGTATTGTTTTCCATAATGGGTGAAAAGTTTAGAATTCCATCAGCTTTACATAAATATGTTTGCCTCACCACTACATTGTCAACATTTATTTGACCTTTTTATGTTCAAAATTGATGAGCGATATGAAACTATATTTCAATATTTCCTTTATTTGCATTTTTACTAAATGCTGGACAGCTTCCTATAAAAATTCTTTATTTACTATTTATTGGGAATGTAAATTTTAAGCCTTTTAAAAATGGATTATTGAGATATAACTGACATACAATAAACTGCATATATCTACAGTATAAAATTTTATAAGTTTTGAAATATGTGTACACTTCCATCATCAGAGTCAAGAATAAGAACATATTCCTTTCAATATCTAGAAGATTTTATATAGAATTGACATTATTACTTCCTTCAAGGGGTGGGCCAAGAATGCGGAGTAGAAAGACGTGTGCTCATCTTCTCCTGTGAGAACTCCAAAATTACAACTTTCTGCTGAATAACCATTGACAGGAGAATGTTGTATCCCACTGGCTTCCCCAATAGTCAGTCTCTCCCATCAGAAAGCTTCCATAAGCCTGTTATCCTTCTCCATCAGAGGGCAGACAGACTGAAAAACCACAACCACAGAAAACTAATCAAACTGACCACATAACAAAGCCTTGTCTAACCCAATGAAACTATGAGCAATGCTGTGTAGGGCCACCCAAGAGAGATGGGTCATGGTGGAGAGTTCTGACAAAATGTGGCCCATTGGAGAAGGGAATGGCAAACCACTTCAGTATTCTTGCCTTGAGAACCCCATGAACAGTATGAAAAGGCAAAAAGATAGGACACTGAAAGCTGAACTCCTCAGGTTGGTAGGTGTCCAATTTGCTACTGGAGAAGAGTGGAGAAATAACTTCAGAAAGAATGAATAGATGGGGCCAAAGTGAAAACAACACCAAGTTGTAAATGTGACTGGTGATGGAAGTAAAGTCCGATGCTGTGAAGAACAATACAGGTATCAAGGTAAATTGGAAATGGTCAAACAGGAGATGGCAAGAGAGAACACTGACATTTTAGGAGTCAGCCAACTAAAATGGACTGGGATGGGCGAATTTAACTTGGATGACCATTATATCTACTACTGTGGCAAGAATCCCTTAGAAGAAAGGAGTCGACCTCATAGTCAACAAAAGAGTCCAAAATGAAGTACTTGGATGCAACCTCAAAAACGATAGTATGATCTCTGTTCATTTCCAAGGCAAACCATTCCATATCACAGTAATCCAAGTCTATGCCCCAACCAGTAATGCTGAAGAAACTGAGGTGGTACAGTTCTATGTAGACCTATAAGACCTTCTAGAACTAACACCAAAAAAAGTCCTTTTCATCATAGGGAATTGAGCCACAAAAGTAGGAAGCCAAGAGATATCTGGAGTAACAGGCAAATTTGGCTATGGAAAACAAAATGAAGCAGGGCAAAGGCTAACAGAGTTTTTCCAGGAGAATAAACTGGTCATAGCAAACACCCTCTTCCAACAACACAACAGAAGACTCTGCACATGAACATCACCAGATGATCAACATTGAAATCAGATTGATTATATTCTTTGCAGCTAAAGATGGAGAAGCTCTATATAGTCAGGAAGAACTGTATAGAGTTCTTGCGAAGACCAGGAGCTGACTGTGGCTCAGATCATGAACTTCTTATTGCAAAATCCAGACTTAATTGAAGAAAGTGGGGAAAACCACTAGACCATTCAGATATGACCTAAATCAAATCCCCTACAATTATGCAGTGGAAGTGGCAAATAGATTTAAGGGACTAGATCTGATAGACAGAGTGCCTGAAGAACTATGGACAGAGGTGTGTGACATTGTATAGGAGTGATCAAGATCATCTCCAGGAAAAAGAAATGCAAAAAGGCAAAATGGTTGAGCAGTCCTTACAAATAGCCAAGAAAGAAAAGAAGCTAAAAGCAAAGGAGAAAAGGAAAGACATACCCATTTGAATGCAGAGTTCCAAAGAATAGCAAGAAGAGGTAAGAAAGCCTTCCTCAGTGATCAATGGAAAGAAATAGAGGGAAACAATAGAGAGATCTATTCAAGAAAATTAGAGATACAAAGGAAAATTTTATGCAAAAATGAGCACAATAAAGTACAGAAATGGTATGGACCTAACAGAAGCAGAAGATATTAAGAAGAGGTGGCAAGAATACACAGAAGAACTATCCAAAAAATATCTTCATGACCCAGATAACCACGATGGTGTGATCACTCACCTGGAGCCAGACATCCTGGAATACGAAGTGAAGTGGGCTTTACAGAGCATCACTAATAACAAAGCCAGTGGAAATAATGGGATTCCAGTTGAGCTGTTTCAAAACCTAAAAGATGATGCTGTGAAAGTGCAACACACAATATGCCAGCAAATTTGGAAAACTCAGCAGTGGCCACAGGACTGGAAAAGGTCTGTTTTCATTCCAATCCCAAAGAAAAGCAACACCAAAGAATATTCAAACTACTGCACAATTGCAGTTATCTCAAATGTTAGCAAAGTAATGCAGAAAATTCTCCAAGCCAGGGTTCAACAGTACATGAGCCATGAACTTCCAGTTGTTCAAACTGGATTTAGAAAAGGCAGAGGAACCAGAGATAAAATTTCCAACATCCTTTGGATCATGGAAAAAGCTAGAGAGTTCCAGTAAAATATCTACTTCAGCTTTACTGACTATGCAAAAGCCTTTGACTGTGTGGATCACAACAAACTGTGGAAAATTATGAAATGGATGGGAATACCAGATCACCTAACATGCCTCCTGAGAAACCTGTATGAAAGTCAAGAAGCAAAAGTTGGAACTGGACATGGAGCAACAGATGGTTCCAAATCGGGAAAGGAGTACATCAAGATATTATACTGTCACCCTGCTTTAACGTATGTGCAGAATACATCATGTGAAATGCTGAGCTGCATGAAACAAGCTGGAATCAAGATTGCTGTGGGAATTATCAATAAGCCCAGATACACAGATGACACCACTCTTATGGCAGAAAGTGAAGAAGAACTAAACAGCCTCTTGATGAAAGTGAAAGAGGTGAGTGAAAAAACTATCTTAAAACTCAACATTCAGAAAACTAAGATCATGGCATTCATTCCCATCACTTCATGACAAATAGATGGGGGAACAATAGAAACAGTGAAAGACTTATTTTGGGGGGCTCCAAAATCACTACAGATGGTTACTGCAGCCATAAAATTAAAAGAACCTTGCTACTTGCAAGAAAGGCTACGACCAACCTAGACAGCATATTAAAAAGCAGAGACATTACTTTGCCAACAAAAGTTCATCTAGTCAAAGCGATAGTTTTTCCAGTAGTCATGTAAGGATGTGAAAGTTGGAGTATAAAGAAATTTGAGCACTGAAGAATTGATGTTTTTGAACTGTGGTGTTGGAGAAGACTCTTGAGAGTCCTTTGGACTTCAAGGATATCAAACCAGTCGATCCTAAAGGAAATCAGTCCTGAATATTGTTATAACTCCAAAGTTTGGCCACCTCATGCAAAGAACTGACTCATTGGAAAAGACCCTGATGCTGCAAGATTGAAGGGAGGAGAAGAAGTGGACGATAGAGGATGAGATGGTTGGAATAAAATTGTATATTTTATCTTACTGTGGATCATCAACTTTTTTTATTCTTACAGATATTCTTGAGTTTTGTTTCCAACACAGTAACTTGGGAATAGTTTGATCCTATGGAGGCTTTTTTAGGAGAATCAGAGAAGCCTTTAGTTGAGGGCTATTTTTTTCCTTTTCTGGGGCACTACATTCTGAGTCCTTTAACCAAAATCCTGTGAACATGAAAGTTCTTCTCTTCTGTTTGATAGGAACATAAACAAATCTCAGCCTTACAGTATTTCCAAGCATTGTTCCCTCTGATTCTTTCAGGTTGTTTTCCCTCTTGTCTTAGGTAATTTCCTCACACACATATTTTGGTCGGCACTCAGCTTAATACTTAGAGGAGCACCTCTGCAGATCTTCGGATCTCTCTGCTTCTATTGGTCTCTCTCTCTCTCTCTCTCTCTGACACTTTCCTGTTTTTTACTTTGCCCTACATATACATCTGTCCTTGTCTCTCCAGGCTACCAACTCTATCTCTCTTTCTCCTCAACTCAAGGGTCTTTTGCATCTCTTTCTGTTGACTTTTTCAGAAGTGGTTTTGCTTGATTATCATCTATGACCTCTCTTCTCACTTGTCTATTTATTTTTGAGCAATAGGTATTATATCAGGGATATTATTGATAGTAATAACTGACAACTTGGGATGATTTTTCTTTCTTTAAACAAGATTTTTATTGCTAGCCTCATTTCTGGAGTCACAATCAATCTGTATAACTTGACACTGAGATTTCAATTTGAAGATTTCTGGTTTACCCAGATGACCTGGCTATTGTCTGTGTAAGGGTGGTTACTTCTTGCCTCTTAAAACGGCTCTTTAAATCCAACCCAAATCAGACAGTGAAGTTTAGTAGGATTATACATATCACACAGGTCCTGAAGGCTGACTTTTGTCACTCAAGACTTGTGATGATGTTAAAATGTATACAATAAGAAGTAGCTTGGTTTTGGTAGCTCAGATAGTAAAGAATCTGTCTGCAATGGAGGAGACTGAGGTTCGATCCCTGGAAGACCCTCTGGAGAAGGGAATGGCAACACACTCCAGCATTCTTGCCTGAAGAATCCCATAGACAGAGAAGCCTGGGTCCACAAAGAGTTAGACATGCCTGAGCAACTAACACTACTACGGCTTTTGATAGTGATCAATATATAATTGGATAATGCCCCAGGGAAAAATGCTCCCAATGTTCTCTTAAAAATCTCTGATCACAATGCAGTAAGATTAGATGTCAACTACAGGAAAAAAGCTATTAAAAATTCCACCATACGGAGGCTAAACAATACGCTGCTGAATAACCAACAAATCACAGAAGAAATAAAAAAAGAAATCAAAATATGCATAGAAATGAATGAAAATGAAAAGACAACAACCCAAAATCTATTGGACTCAGTAAAAGCAGTGCTAAGGGGAAGATTTATAGCAATACAAGCTTACCTCAAGAAACAAGAAAAAGGTCAAATAGATAACCGAATTCTATACCTAAAGCAACTAGAAAAGGAAGAAATGAAGAACCCCAGGGTTAGTAAAAGGAAAGAAATCCTAAAAATTAGGGCAGAAATAAATGCAAAAGAAACAGAAGAGACCATAGCAAAAATCAATAAAATTAAAAGCTGGTTCTTTGAGAAGATAAATAAAATATACAAACTATTTGCCAGATTCATGAAGAAACAAAGGGAGAAGAATCAAATAAACAAAATTAGAAATGAAAATGGAGAAATCACAACAGACAACACATAAATACAAAGGATCATAAGAGACTACCACCAGCAACTATATGCCAGTAAAATGAACAACTTGGAAGAAATGGAAACTCTTAGAAAAGTATAACTTTCCAAAACTGAACCAGGAAGAAATAGAAAACCTTAACAGACCCATCACAAGCATGGAAATCAAAGCTGTAATCAGAAATCTTCCAGCAAACAAAAGCCCAGAACCAGATGGCTTCACAGCCGAATTCTACCAAAAATTTAGAGAAGAGCTAACACCGATTCTATTCAAACTCTTCCAGAAAATTTCAGAGGAAGGTAAACTTCCAAACTCATTCTATGAGGCCACCACCACCCTAATACCAAAACCAGGCAAAGATGCCACAAAAAAGGAAAACTACAGGCCAATATCACTGATGAACATAGATGCAGAAATCCTTAACAAAATCCTACCAAACAGAATTCAACAACATATTAAAAAGATCATACATCATGACCAAGTGGGCTTTATCCCAGGGATGCAAGGATTCTTTTATATCCACAAATCAATCAATGTAATACTGTAATACACCACATTAACAAATTGAAAGGTAAAAATCATATGATTATCTCAATAGATGCAGAGAAAGTCTTTGACAAAATTCAACCTCCATTTATGATGAACACCCTCCAGAAAGCAGGAATAGAAGGAACATACCTCAACATAATAAAAGCTATATATGACAAACCCACAGCAAACATTATCCTCAATGGTGAAAAATTGAAAGCATTTCCCCTAAAGTCAGGAACAAGACAAGGGTGCCCACTCTCACCACTACTATTCAACATAGTTTTGGAAGTTTTAGCCACAGCAATCAGAGAAGAAATAGAAATAAAAGGAATTCAGATTGGAAAGAAGTAAAGCTCTCACTGTTTGTAAGAGACATAATCCTCTACATAGAAAACCCTAAAGACTCTACCAGAAAATTACTAGAGCTAGTTAATGAATATAGTAAAGTTTCAGGATATAAAATTAACACACAGGAGTCCCTTTCATTCCTATACACTAACAATGAGAAAACAGGTAGAGAAATTAAAGAAACAATTCCATTCATCATTGTAACGAAAAGAATAAAATACTTAGGAATAAATCTACCTAAAGAAATAAAAGACCTATATATAGAAAACTATAAAACACTGATGAAAGAAATCAAAGAGGACACAAATAGATGGAGAAATATACCATGTTCAAGGGTCAGAAGAATCAATATCATGAAAATGAGTATTCTACCCAAAGCAATCTACAGATTCAATGCAATCCCTATCAAGCTACCAAGGGTATTTTTCACAGAACTAGAACAAATAATTTCACAATTCGTATGGAAATACAAAAAACCTCGAATAGCCCAAAGCAATCTTGAGAAAGAAGAATGGAACTGGAGGAATCAACCTGCCCGACTTCAGGCTATACTACCAAGCTACAGTCATCAAGACAGTATGGTACAAAGACAGAAATATAGATCAATGGAACAAAATAGAAAGCCCAGAGATAAATCCATAAATCCCTGTGGACATCTTATCTTTGACAAAAGAGGCAAGAATATACAATAGAGAAAAGACAATCTCTTTAACAAGCAGTGCTGGGAAAACTGGTCAACCACTTGTAAAAGAATGAAACTAAAACACTTTCTAGCACCATAAACTCAAAATGGATTAAAGATCTAAATGTAAGACCAGAAACTATAAAACTCCTAGAGGAAAACATAGGCAAAACACTCTCTGACATAAATCACAGCAGGATTCTCTATGATCCAACAAAAATAAACAGCAAAATAAACAAATGGGACCTAATTAAACTTAAAATCTTTTGCAAAATGAAGGAAACTATAAGCAAGTTGAAAAGACAGCCTTCAGAATGGGAGAAAATAATAGCAAATGAAGCAACGGACAAAGAATTATTCTCAAAAATATACCAGCAGCTCCTGCAGCTCAATTCCAGAAAAATAAATGACCCAATCAAAAAGTGGGCCAAAGAACTAAACTGACTGTTCTCTAAAGAAGACATACAGATGGCTAGCAAACACATGAAAAGATGCTCAACATCACTCATTATCAGAGAAATGCAAATCAAAACCACAATGAGGTACCATCTCACGCTGGTCAGAATGGCTATCAAAAAGTCTACAAACAATAAATGCTGGAGAGGTTGTGGAAAAAAGGGAACCCTCTTACCCTGTTGGTGGGAATGCAAATTAGTACAGCCACTATGGAGAACAGTGTGGAGATTCCTTAAAAAACTGAAAATAGAATTGCCATATGACCCAGCAATCCCACTGCTGAGCATACACACCAAGGAAACCAGAATTGAAAGAGAAACATGTACCCCATTGTTCATCGCAGCACTGTTTATAATAGCCAAGACATGGAAGCAACCTAGATGTCCATCAGCAGAAGAATGGATAAGAAAGCAGTGATATATATACACAATGCAATATTACTCAGCCATTAAAAAGAATACATTTGAATCAGTTCTAATGAGATGTATGAAACTGGAGCCTGTTATACACAGTGAAGCAAGTCAGAAAGAAGAACACCAATACAGTATACTAATGCATATATATGGAATTTAGAAAGATGGTTACTATGACCCTATATGCAAGATGGCAAAAGAGACAGAAGTATAGAACAGCCTTTTTGACTCTGTGGGAGAAGGCAAGGGTGGGATAATTTGAGAGAATAGCATTGAAACATGTATGTTATCATATGTGAGATTGCCAGTCCAGGTTTGATGCATGAGACAGGGTGCTCAGGGTCAGAGCACTGGGGTGACCCTAAGGGATGGGATGGGGACAGAGGTGCGAGAGAGGGTCAGGATGGGGAACACATGTACACCCATGGCTGATTCATATCAATGTATGGCAAAAACCACTACAATATTGTAAAATAATTAGCCTCCAATTAAAATACATAAATTAAAAAAAAAAAAATAAACTAAAAAAAAAAAAAAAAAAAAAAAGTCTCCTTATTTGACAAATGACCCCTCAGGAGTATAATCACTCCTGGTGAGGAGTTACAGCTTCTAAAATCTGGACAAGTCTTCCAGGCTCCATAGATAATCATCACATTACCTCATCTACATGGTAGGTTCTGCCCTAGGGTAGGCAGGTTCTATTCTGGTTTCCACAAAAACCTGCATATCTCACTGCTTACACCTCCACTGGGAGACACAAGGCTGAAATTAAACTAAGTTATATTTTTCTTCTCTGTACTTCATATGTACTCTGTGCATATCACTCAGTTCTCTTTCTTGTCATTCATGTACTTCTCTTCCTAAGACCTGCCTGTCCACATTAAATGACATTCTTTTCTGTAGCCTTTCTTCATTTTCTTCTGTGCATTTCTCCCTCCTCTGAATGCAGTTTCTCCCCTAAGAGTATGAGTTATCTGAGGATAAATTACAGAATATAAAAGAGAAGAATTTGTGTCTTATTTATCTGTCCTCCTCTAAAAGACAAAAGGTTCCTGCACCCAGGAGGCACTAAATAAATGTTTGTTGAATGAATAAATTACTGTTTTGTGGAAGCTAAGATAATGATCTTCTTTCATATAGAAAGATCATTATCTTAGCTTCCATTTTGAAGTCACTATAAATTTATCACTAAAGAATTTAATGAAATTGTATGCTTCCTAAAAGTACCTGTTTCTTTGAACATATAATTTCTCGAAGCATTATGACATATACACGGGCTGCTTGTTAGTTAACACTTTGCTCTCATTTATTTATCTGAAAATGAACTGTTCTTTTTCCTTACAACTCATTTTTTTAAAAAAATTAAAATTTGCTTGGTTATATCACATAATTCAGTTTTGTCTATCCGTATTGACATTTTCATTAATTTTAGAATCTGTAGGAAGATAGTTCTATACCAATTGATATTAAACTGAAAATAAATGCACTTAATTTTTGCTCAATTTTCCTTATGGTTCATTTGTTTCCTAAGTATTATTTTATTAACCCAGAACAAAACAAGTTATAGGAACATTCTCCAAAGAATATTCTCCTACTGCTTTCAGGTATTCCCTGAAAATAAAAAGTTGATGTTTATGTAAACTTTGGAAACTTTATGAGTCTATCCTGCTCTGGAAAATTCATAATTCACAGCAACACATTAAGGTTAGTAAGGAATTCTTTAAGGTAAATCAATTAATCATTGCTTCAGCCTCATTTAACCCAGTGTTTCTAACCAGTAGAACTTAATGGTTAAGAATTCAGACCTGGGATTAATTGCTTGGCCTCAAATTTCAACTCTATCTCTTTGCAAATGTGTCAGTTGGGTGAGTGTCCCAACTTTTTGGCTGGGAAAAATAGAGGTACTGTTAGAACTGGTAAAGTGCTATAAAGATTAAATAAAAAAACATGTGAAGTACTTAGAATATTGCCTGGATTATTGAAAGCCTTTGATATATATTTACTACTATTATAATTTATATTTGACCACAGAATTTACAAGAACTACTGGGATCACTATGGGATCTGTTACAGAGATTTGGGGAGGATTGTTATAGACGTATTTGATGCAGTAGCCACTCATGGGATGTCTGTCCAGATGAATTACTTTTTATCTCTGAGTGCTTGCCTACCTGGAGAAGGGATAGCTAACCTAAGAATGGCCAGTTAATACCTGTATGTGGCTGCTAACCTAAGAATGGCCAGTTAATACCTGTATGTGGCTGAATCCAAGGTGTAAAGTTTGGACTGAGGAGTTTTCATTTCCCTCCATGTTTGCTGAAATGTACTATCTGCCCAAAGGCAAGAAAGAAGAAGGAAACCAACGGAAAGAAAAAAACACTTCCTCCTCCCCACACACAGCAGAGATATACAAATATACACATGAGCACACAAAACACAGACCCACACATCGAGATATACCTGCAGGCAACCAAACTCACACAAGATCGACTCACCCCGTAGAGTACTGCTGAGGTTCATGTCATTTTTTGACTTGGTATTTTTAATGAATGTATAAGCTGTAAGATTTATTTATTTAGCTTTTAAATTTTACTTCAATGTATTCAGGGAATCTAGATGTTAATGTAACTGGAAAGAAATTTCCTCGAATGAATGATTTTGAATGTGATTATAAATAACCAGCAGTAAGTATTGCACATTTAAATTGAATTCTTTTTATTTTAAATATTCACAGTACAGGAGTTCATTAGGCCTGAATAGAGCATCATTATTTACACATCCAAGGAATAATTCTAGTGGTAAATCAGTGAAGTACTTACACTGAATATAGGAAATATGATTGAAGAGATTTCTGCTTACATATACAGGCTCAAATCTTTTATACATTTATTTCTCCCTGGGGATCATAGCACATATTGAAGTTGCTATTAATTGCTAAACAAAATTTCACAAAATTATAACTATAGCAATTACATTATATATTTATAAGCCCAGAAAGACATCAATGGCAAGGAATCCACATTATAATGACATTTTTAAGGGAAGAAAATCTCAAATGACATTTCCAGTCTAATTTGTGGAAAACACAAATTCTCCAAATAGCTGAATATACAGATCTTCAATGGCATTTTGCCTCTCATGGCTTATTAACATATTTGCTTAGCTGCCATAATGTGTTATGCTATTTTCAGGTTGAATCAATATAGGGAACAGTATGGTAGCAAACCAAGAGCCCAGATTGATGTTTGCTAAATGCCATAAACATACAACATCCTGGTCCAGAAAGTTGGCCTCCACATTGCTGGGACTCATTACTCATCATTTGGGTAACTGCTTGACTCCAAGATGTAGCAAGACTCAGTTGCAAGATTTTCGCTTGGAATAGTAGCTAGAGTCAGCTTTTCATACCACTATACTAACTTCACTGAAGCTGTTAAAATAACCTGAATGAACCAAATGTCTGTAAATAAATAAATAGATAAACATATAAATAGGATCCCCACTGTTTTAATAGCATAGCAATGAAATTACCTTCCAACAGTATATATGTTACCATGATGTTTAAGTCACCAAGTGCTATGTTCTAGCCTTACCATATGATGGTGAATAACTAATTTCATTGGGTGTGGGTGGTGGTTGTTGGTCCACATTTATTATCAGTTTGGAATTTAGCCCTTCAAAAAGCATATTTTCTGAAAAAAAAAACACAAAAGCAAAAATAAAAATAAGACTTTGCTGAATGGAGTAATTTCTGCTCACATGGACTACTGCAAATTATCAGCATGCAGAGGCTTGGTCTTGCAGCCAAAATTCACATTTTTTTCTTTGCCCAAGTTATTGAGGAAAAGATTGGGTTTATCTTTTTTTCCTCCTACCAATTACACTGATTGGCTGTCCACACTGCCTGGATGTTCTGTGTTATTGCCCAATTTAGTGTTGTGTAGATCAGGCCTCAAGTTTCTTTCTTTTTTTTTTTTCAAATAACCCCACTGGCAGTAGTACTGATTTTGGCAGTGTCAAAAAAAGACATACCATTCTTGATTGTAGAAAAAGCTGCCAGAATATTGTGTTAATAGTATGGAATGAATCGAGATGATTTTTTTTTGCTTTATTATAGGAAAAAGCTATACAGTAAATTGTATCATTTGTCAACAAGTGATTTTGTTGGATTTTATTGCCAACAAAAAACTCCAAGAAGAAAATTGGGAGGAGAGGAATTTACCACAATACGATGCAAAGTTAGAAAATAAGCAAAGTAGCATTGTCTATAGGTTCATTCACACCAAGAGTAACATTTTCACTTCTAAAGTTTAAAAAGGACTTTTGAAAGAACGTGAATCATGTGCATGGAATGAGATGAAGCCTGTGGGTGAGCTGTTAGTGTGAATCTCCCAAGTTGTATGATTCACTAACGGCATGCATTTTTCACCCAATATAACAGAACCTTAGTATTGTCATATAATTTCTAGCACATCTAATTTCAAGCATGCACTGGCTACTAAAATAAGATTTTAAAGAAAAGTTGATGTTTGATATAAAATAATCATGTTTTTTTCAAGTGTGGAAAAATACTCTACAAAAAAATAAGTAGAAAAGAGATTTCTGATCAATGTATGATTTTATCTACAAAATTCACATGATCAATTAGTGTGCTTACAACAACCCTATTGGGTCTGCATGGCAATAATACACATACAGCAAGTTAAGAGCCTTAAACAACTATTAGCACAATGCAACTAAATCCTTATCAGAAATAACGTGAATCTATAAACTGTACATTTGGCATTTAGGTTTCAGGGTGGTTTTGAGTCTGTTTAACTATGACAATACAATAGTGCAAAATCACATTACATGAATAAAATACACAATTCCCATCCAGATAGTTTATGGATTACTGACCCTTACAAGTCACGTATTGGCTGGAATTGGCACATTTTGTTTCAGCAAGATAGTTTGACCTTCCTTACTTGAGTATATGTCATTTTATTCAGAGTTATGGGTGAATTTTTATGTGTGTTCTTGAGGAGATTAGGTAAGAGAAAGTATATAGAATCCCTATTCTTCATCTGTACATCTCTATTGCTGCTTTCTTCTTTAGCAGCTCTTTAGTTATTGCCTGTTAACTTTTTTTCCCTTATGGCTCACTGTACATCTGCATGACCACATGGAAGGGAGCAGGGAGAAAAGAAGAAAAATTCTAGATGAATATATTACAGCTCATGTCCTGTACCAGGTTAATTAAATCAGGATGTCTAATCAAAAAATTAAAATTTGAAAGAGCTTCTCAGAGGATGATAATGTAAAGTCCACTGAAATCGGTTGACAGATGAGAAATCTGTGGCTCAGAAAAGCTAGTGAATTATGCAATAGATTGTGTAAACTAGAGTTTGAGTTCTGATCCTTAATTCACTGTTCCTTTCCTTGTTTCTTGTCATCATTTTTCTCCTCAAAAGCTTTGTCATCATTTTTCTCCTCAAAAGCTTTGTGAATGTCAGTCTACCTGTAGACTTGCTCTTTATTTTTTCACTTTAAAAACATTACACACAAGTTGTTTTGGATTCAGAATAAACCACAGTATTCCAATGAAGATGGTAAATGTCAATAATTTCATTCAAATAATTTTGACCAGTTGCATTTCCTCCAGCAAACATTACTTCTTACCTTCATCTGACACAAGATTTATAATAAAAAAAATAAAAAGAGGAGAAAGATACAAGAGTGGGGTTTGTGAAGGTTGCCATCATACTGATTGCTCTAGAGATTAAACTTTTATTTTAAGAGTAAAAAGACATGCTATTTTCACAGTTTTTTTTTTCTCTTGTCTATTTCCAATGGATTCCACATAGTTTGCTAATCTCCCAGGGCAAGAAATTTTATTGATTTGAGTGTAGAGCATCTACAAGCTAAAAGAGAACTTTTGTTTTGTTTTCTTGATGTTCTTTGTCCATGGATTCATTATGTTAAAAATATATAAAATATGTGAGTTATGTCATCTATTATCTAAGAAGTGCACTGCTCCCAGTTTTATACAGACAACCAGATATTCTCGGATTGCTCAAGGGCTTTTGAAAACCAGTATATGAAAGACCTGTTCTTATTACAGTCCCTGGAGACACATATCCTACATTGGTTGATAGTGAGCTCTCTTCCAGCAAAATTGCCTTGGATGAGGATTGCATCTTCAGGATTGTCCCATCCGACGGACCAAAGGTGGCTAATGAGGCCCATCTGAGGTCAGGGGATGCACTTTTGTAACTCTGGCACATATTTCTTGCGTAATGAGTAGTACTGGGTTGTTAATTAGTCTGGGTACTGTTTCTGCAGAGCCTGCTTTTCCATCTCCTGCACTCTCATTAATCACAATAGAATGCAGTCATGTGTAGAAAGCCACCACTGTTAATATACTTTTGTGTAGAAATTGCTTTTAAAATTTTTCAGATAAAACTTACGTTTTTCACAATGAGATTCAAGCAAGCTCTAATAACATATTTTATATATACACTTAATTCAACAAATTGGTTGCCAGAGAACTCAGAAAAATGACAATTCAGTTTTTTAAATTTTCTAATGTTGTATCTGAAATGATAAATGTTTCTAATATTTTTTAAAGCAATACAACTAGAAACTACTTAAAAATACTATTCTGAATATCATTTTTTACACATTAAAATTTTTCCTTAAGTCTAACTTTTTGTTTTCTTATAGTACAACTTAGAAATTGTGCACACAACAACTGAGATTATTCATGTCAAAACTCTTTTTATTATGCAACTAGCAATTAGAGGAGTCTTAACCATACTCTGGCTAAGAATTATTTTATTTCTGCACCACTAAACAAATACATTCCTGCTTATTGAATATATACCCTAATATTTTAAAAGAATCTTTTAGCATTTTTAAAAAACTTTATGAAAAGTAGAGACTTGATTTTGTTTCCTAACTTGTATCATAACTAGTTCTGTGGCTAAACTACTGGACAATTGAAATGAGTGATTAAGTCAAGTTGTTGAATATTTCTAGGCCCCTTTCCTTACCAGAAAATGATCTCTGAGAATCTTCCTTATATTCCATTAACTGATTGAGCCATACCAGTTAAATTGACTATTAATTTACTGATTGTTCATAAGTATTGAAAGAAGACTAGGTCTGCTTTGGGTTCTAATGATTTTAAGAAATGATGTATATGTTTAGTAATGCAAATAATGCCTACATACTATGACTGTCAGCTTCCCATACCCCATGCACTACAGAAGATGTGAATTCAAGCTTCCACACTATATTTGTTTCACCTCTCCTAAAGATTCCTTTGGCTTCTTTAAATTTGCAATGATTCTTATACATTGTCTTCTTAAAGTTTTCAGAGTCTCAGAAATAAGATTGTGGAAATAATTTTGGATTCCTCACAATGATCTTTCATTATAAAAGTGGTGGCAGTTTAGTCGCTAAGTCACATCTCATTCTTGTGAGCCCATGGACTGTAGCCCATCAGGATCCTCTCTCCATGGAGTTTTTCAGACAAGAATACTGGAGTTGATTGCCATTCCCTTCTCCAGGAGATCTTCTCAACCTAGGGATTGAACCAGTGTCCCTTGCACTACAGGCAGTTTCTTTACTGGTGAGTCACCCAAACCATATTAATTGGATGCCTTGTATAGTCACTTAAATATCATTTCATTTGTCCTCACACACACACACACACACAACATCAGGAATATGTTACCTCCACATGCAAAATCTGAGGCTAAGAGAAGTCATATAACTTGCACATAGGAAATGGAAGAGCTAAGATTCAACTCTAAATCTGTGGTCATCAAAAATCCACATACTGTACAATATAAACTTGTTGTTTATCATGTACATCACAAGAAAAGATAGCCATTATTTTGTAATGTAACTTTAAATGGCATAAGTCTATAAAAATGTTGAATCACTATAATGTACATCATCTACTATACGTATGCATGCATGTTATGTTGCTTCAGTCATGTTCGACTCTGTGACCATATGGACTGTAGCCCATCAGGCTCCTCTGTCTACGGGATTCTCCAGGCAAGAATATTGGAGTGTGTTGCCATGCCCTCCTCCAGGGAATCTTCCCAACCCAGGAACTGAATCCTTATTGTAAATCAATTTGCTATACTTCAATTAAAAAAATTCATGCACTATAACTTGCCACTATTTTCCAATTGCAAATTACTTTCTACTCATCAAGCAAGGACTTTGGAATATGAGAAAGCTTATCCTTTATGTGTCTCTTAAATATATATAGCAAATAAGCAGATCACAGAAGCTCAAGATTTTATGGTTATAAAGAATTTTAGTAATCAGATAATCTAGTCCTTTCATTGCAAAATATAAACATGAAGTTATAACCCAGAAAGAGAATGAGAGGTTTATTTCAAGATATATAACCTTTTCTTATCCTACTAATTCCTCTAGGCCAAGAATTGTTTATGTCTTTGGTGTAGACTGGTGGCTTCCAGAGGTGGCCCCATGTTAGCATCACCTGTGGAGACCCTGCATGGAATAATTAGCCATAGACAGTGCTTTGGATCTTGAAGTAGAGGAATGAATACTTTACTGACATATTTGAAAGATTTCAGGTGAACTCAAGAAAGGTGATAGCTCCTATCAACTGAGCAACAGAATACTTCCCATTTAACAGGTGGCTAAGAATCAGACTTCAAAATCGAGACTGTATCAGAACTATCTGGGGAGATTTTAAAAATACAAATTTCAGCTCCCATCTCAGACTCAGAGAATCAGAAGCTCTGCATTATTAACACTTTTTCAAATGATTCTCATGAAATTCCAAAAACATGTGTGTGTTGGAGATAGTTCTTATGATGGTTCACAAAATATAGCATGGAAGAATCTAAATTAGGACATGCATTAAAAGCATGTTTTAAAAAACTTATATGAAGAGATTCCAGTTGCATTAGCTGGGCCCAAGAATCAGTATTGTTCCTAAATACCTCTGGTTTTTCTAAGTCAGGTGACCCAGGAACCAGGCTTTTCACTAATATTGACAAAGGCAGCTACTGTTGGAGAAGTTCTTTTAAAATTCTTCTTTAAAATATATTTAAGTCAAATGAATAAATACATATTAGCCATGCATTTAAAAAACAGCTTAATTGTCCAGATGTATTCAACCTGGCTTACTCAAATTAGTTCCCCTATTTTACTGTCATATGTGAATTGAATATGCAGGTCCACTGCCTCCCTGAAATTTTTGCATCAGTAAAAAATGCTACATTATTCTGATGAGAATGTGGATAGTATAGAAAAATCTAAACTATTTTAAAATAATGCCCAATATATGGTTATTTTTCTGCACGCAGTTAAGGTCTCAGGGAATAGTGAGTACATGAATTGCAAAGGAAGCAGGTAGAGAACTAAGAGGAGGAAGGAGTTAAAGAAGCAGGCTTAGTTAATTGAGCACTTGCTATATTCAAGCACTGGATTAGGGTTCTTTCCAAATGTTAAATTAATAATCAGTTTTATACTTTAAATGACTATTCAGAGAAGTAAGGAAAATCTCTTGGAATATTTACCTTTAAAATATTATTTTATGATGGTCATTGGAATTGCATTCACAAACACACACATACATCAATTTAGATCTTAGATGAGAGAGTAACAGCGCTAAAAGGAACATTGCAAACAGCAAGGTCCAGGGAGGTTAAGTGGTTTTCTCAAACTACAGTTTTTTGGACCAATAACCCAGCCTAGCATTACTCATATTTCTGATTTAGCAGGCAAAGTCTCATTTATGTTGTCGTTGTTGCTGCGTTGCATGTGTGCTCAGCTGTGTCTGACTCTTTGCGACCCCATGGACTGTAGCCACAAGGCTCCTCTGTCCATGGAGATTTCCAGGCAAGAATATTGGAGTGGTTCATTTATGCTGTAGACTGCTTTATATAATGCTTGTGGATATGAATTCATTCAATATGAATTACTGAGAGGAAGAAGACTTTTGGTAGTAGTGGAGCTTACCCATTTGTAAAATGCTACAAAATCTCTAGATGAGAGACACCAGAAAAAAAAATACCATCTTAATTGACTGATGTTTGTGATATTAAAAAAAAAAGTGCAGTTAGGGAGGAAAGAAAGATATTTCTCACAAGCATAGTTTGGGAGAAACTTGCTTTATATTCTGCTTGCACTTTATATTCTTCTTAAATACTAATTATTCTTCCTATTAAAAACAGGTAGTATGTTAATATTTGAATAGAATGACAACATGTTCCAAGTTCTTAATCTTTCTTACATTGTTACTTCTTTGGGGGGTTGTAAAATGCAGTAAGACTAGAAAGACTTTAAAATGTCTTTCTTTTACATTCAGGCAGCAAACTGACCAATGAAATAAGTATATCACCTCAGGTGGGTACCAAGAAGCTGGAACTCATCACATTTTAAAAATATTTTGCATGGTCTCTAATGAAATCTGTTTATTCATTCAACAAATATTTGTTGAGACCCTCCTCTATATTAGACACTGGATTTATCTTTTAGATTCTAAAGTCCATTGTGTTTAACAGCTTGATTATAGTTAATGTATTAAGAAATTCCCTTAAACGAGATCAGCGTTTAAGGGCACTCAAAGATATGATAAAGCACAAAGTCGTAATGTAAGGATCTAAGCCTTGTTTTGGTAATTAAGTCATACAAAGACATTTTATGGATGATTACCTCAAGACTCATGGAATCTAGTTTGAAAATAGGTAGGCAAAAAGATCTCAAAAGTATAGTTTCCAGTTCTTTCCATATTTAACCTCCAACTGAAGGTAGGAATTTAAAGGCTCAGCAAATAATTTCTAAATATTTGGTTAATTTATGCCTCAAATGCTCTGAGCTTTCTAAGCCCTCACAACAGAAGGCGTTTCTACACATTCTGGGATTATCAGAATTTATGTAGTAAATATATAATTTTTAAGTGGATAGTGGTTTCTTATTTAGATAATTCCTTTCAGTTTGTACTTCATATTGTCAAATTTATGGCTGTCATAAACTATGACTGTCTTTTTTTCCCCCAGATATGCCCTACTCCTGGATTTGGAGAATTAAGCACATGTTCCTACTAATAAGGCCTATAACAATTAATATTTATATTTCTTTACTAGTAAAGCCTATAGTGTATAATATTTAAATATTTAGATAATTGAAAGTAAAAGATTTTTAAATAAAACTTTTGAGTGGACATTTTTTTTTTATATTTATAGTTTACCTCCTGGCAAATTTGTTTTTATAACCAGCAGTTTTGCCAAATCGTTTTCTTTCACCATGAGATATCCTTAAAAATAATTGAAATCCACAGGATTTATTAAAGAAGTAGCAGAGAAATAGTCACCATCTTGAGGGTTGCGTTTCACTTAAAATGTAGTGAAAGCCTACCTCCTTCTGCTAAGGCTCAACTCCTAAGATACTTAGGCCAGAAAGAATGCTAGCAAGTTCCATGTTTTATTGACAGTATGTAAATATTTTTTAAGTCAAAGTGCTTCTACATAGAGTAGAACATTTTACAACTCCTAGTAATACCAATAAGATATTCACATTTTTAGAATTGAGATGTACTTCAGTGATAAGGTAAGAATATGATGAAAAGGAATACAGGATTGAGGGAGATAGTACTCTGAAATTCTAATCTTGGCTATGTCAATATAGCTGTGGGGTGTTTGTGTGTGTGTATGTGAGTGTGTGTGTGTGTAGCATGTGAACATACATCTTAAATAAATATTATCTTTGAATCTAGTTACCTCATAAGTAGAATGAAGTGATTTGCTTGTAAACATTGCTATAATTTCTTCCAGTCCTAAAACCCACTGATCAATGGACCTAGAACTGAAGTTGACTCATTCATTTTTGGCACTTCAAATTGAGAAAATTTATTCTTTGGAGACTTGATAATGGATTTTTAATATACAGATGTGCTAGTTAGTCATTTAGTATTATTGCCTTAGCTTGAGCCATATTATCAGAATATAATTATAGTCTCAGAAAGAGACTATAATTCATAGCTGATAATAAGGGCACAGCCCTCAGGTTTCTTGGTTGTTTGAAATCATGAGCATCCACTGTAGTAAAGGCTTTTTATTGAATGCTTTTCTGCTTTTGAAAAAAATAGATATTTCTTAATTTGTTAGTAATGCATTCTTTTTAGATCCCTACACTTTTTAGTAGGCCAAAAAGATAACAATGTACACATAAATGGCTGAATCTATTTGAACATGATGAAATAAATGAGGGTGGAAATCTTTCCTTATCTAGGAGGGCATCTACACAGACATGACATTTTTGGATGCTATCCAGTTATAAGAGATAATATGACAGGCATCTTCCATTGGGTAAAATGAACAAACAAAGTTTGGGGCTCAAAAACTGGTCAAATAGGTAATTAGTTGGAGAAATTTATTATCTTATTTTCATTAAATCATCAGTGACTCATATAAACTGCATTGAAAGTAATATGTGCCTAAACATAGACTCAAAGGAAGTTTCTGACTTTGAGTCTCTCGACTTAATGGTAAGTTCCTTTAAGACAGTGATGGTACCATGTTCACCTTTATCTCTGGTTAGGGCTTTGCCTGACATAGGGAGCCTGTTCAATCATGGGTAAAGGAATGAACCTGAAGATCAAACAGTCCTTCAACCAATGCAGTAATTTTCCTCTGCTCAAATCCTTCTAGTGGTACCAAGAACTCATTTCCTCACAAGGCAGACTGGATCGTTGGACATAAACTGCTTTCTGAATTCAAATTTGCTTCTCTCTCTAGCTTCCATTTGATGTAGAACACCGTGGATTTGAATTCTACTGATGTAGAGGACTATTAGAGTAAGTCACAAAAAGACTCAAATAGATGTCATCAATACATTCTAACACTTCTGATGGGTTTTTGGTCTGTCTGGAATAAAGTCATTAAAGATACTTTTGGGAAATGTTTTCCTTAGAGTTCCATCTTTTCACATCTACTGTTCTCCGTTTATATCCAGCCCTTAACCTTATGAAGGAGAAACACTGTACAGCAACTGCAAGTTCAGGGGTGAAATCTCTGAAAACTGAGTGTAATGAAAGTTTATTCTGGTTCTGTAAAACCTGGAGGGTGATGGTCATATTGCCATTTATGCATAATTGCAAAAATGTATGTAAAACATCATTTCCAGTTAACAACTCTAGACTAGAGCTGTCACTTTATTGGAATAAACAAAGTTTTTCTGATGACCTTAAATGTTATCCATTTATTATTCAGAAAATATGCATTGAGATCACATTTTGTGTTAGCATGTGTTCCCTACTGACTCCCACTTTGTTATGTTTAACATTTTATACTTAACACCTTGATGATAATTTTATTTAGCCAAAGTCCATGGAATTCTCTAGGCTATAATACTAGAGTGGGTAGCCTTTCCATTCTCCAGGGGATCTTCCTATCCCAGGGATCAAACCCAGGTATCGCGCATTGCAGGCAGATTCTTTACCATCTGAGCCACCAGGGAAGCCCTAATGTTATTTAGGCTCTTTTAAATAATAGGACAAACATCTCAAATATTAAGTCAATTTAGATGTCCATATAAGGAAAATGTTTTAGACATTGGGCCTTTGGAAAAAAATATTTTAAATTGATATGTTAAAACTGTACATAAATGTACCATTTATAAACATGACTTGTATTCTTACCCTTTTCCCTTGTCATTTGATGAGATTATTTGTTTTATTATAATAATGAGTGTTAAGATCAAGAAGAAAACTATCTAAGTTTTTCTTAAGTGTTACTAGGATTATTTTCCAGGTACCAAAAATTGCCCCAAATTGGATATTTAAAAATACTTAAGTAATTTAGCTTAATATCATGAGAACAAGTGACTGCATTTGCAAGTCAACTTAATGAAAATAAACGAGAAGCCTAATAGCTTCCTGAATAGAACAGTTCTGCTCCACTATCTGGCTTACTCACTACATGAATAATTCTGCATTCACAAACGTAACCAACAGGTGAAAAACAGATCAAATAGAGAGAGTTACACACTGTTCAACTTCAAAGTCAAAGAAGTTAGAATTCAATTACAAATTGATTTTCCTTTGCTTCATTATGCTGACTTGGAACTAGAGATGATAACATTTAATGAAAATATTTCACATTTGAAGATATGTGTCTTCATTTACCAAGTGGATGAAACAACTGATCAGTGTAGGACCAACAATCAAATCACAGTTACATTAGAGATAACAACAAAATATGAAAAAAAGAGGTTTACAAATGATAAAGAATAATAAATTATTTTTCAGTGCATATAATTAGATATATATAAGATAATTTAAAATCAAGTGGAGTGATTGCTGATGCTGCACTCTTAAAAATCTCCATCAAAATATACATGTCACCCGAGAGAGTGATACAAATAAATTATGACACAAAAGCAGAATAATGTCTCTTCTCATCCTTAAAACCTGGATAGTATCCATCAAAATGATTTGCCAAATGTGCAAATGATGGAAAACTTTAATTCCAAAACCATTTCTCTAAATTACCAACGGATTTATACTCTTGATGCCTTTTCACATGGTCACAAGCCAAGCATGCATGTGATTCCCAAAATCGTGGAAGATTTACTGTGAAATCTTTCCTCCAGTTAAAGTAACTAAGGTATAATTTATTGTTTTTGTCTACTTCCTTCAGATACTTAGCTAGCTCACTGGGAGAGTTATAATCTTCCACATGAATGAATGAATCTGCTGGAATATAATTCTCATAGTTTTCCCTAGATGGCCCCAAAACAACAGGCACAGAGCCAGCCAGAAAAGCATTGTAGAGCTTTTCTGTGATGTAATCTTTGTGGATTGAGTTTTCAAAGGAAAGATAAAATTTGCAAGTAGATATGGTAGGAATCAAATTTTTATCAGTCACGTATTCTCCAAATGCTTGCCCGTAGGTATGGATTTCAATGCTTTTGCTTAGCTCATTGTAATACTTGACCCTGGCATGCTCAGGGTTCCAGTTACTTACAACCCAGCACACTAACTTCTCTTTGCTTGGCACTTCAAACACGAAGGGGTTTGTGCTCACGGTTAAGAAACCATAAGGCACTTGAATATCTGAGTCACGGCGATAAGTTAGAGTCAGGTTGAATAGGTGCTCAATGCCACTCTTCTGTGGCGTGTGAGTCGGTGATTCCAAATTCATCCAAATCCATTTCTGGAAGGGTGGCCTCGCCTGCTGAGGTAAATTGGTCAGATCCCAACTGATGTCTCGGTGGTGGATTAGAACTGCATGAGACTTGTTGTACAGAGAACGGTCTGTCGTGAGATGGCATCCTTGGATGTTGAACATTGCTTGGCAAGATGTAAGGTCAAAGGTCTGCCCGAATGGCCACACCCAAATCAGAATAGTAGTTTCATTAAAATCACCAGTTTTGGTGGAGAAGAAATTTTTCATTTTCAGCACTGAGCTGGCTGACTCCATCGGGCTGAAGATCCAGCTATTGGTGGGCTTGATGTAAATGAACAGACACACCATGAAGCAGGCCAGGATAATGCAGACAATTAAAAATGGACGGAGAATTCCTTTGGATGCTGAGGTCATAATTTTGCCTGTGAAACAGAAAGGGAAAGATAGAGGAGTAGGTAGAGGTAGGGACGAAGAGTTAATCACAAATACATTTTGAGATAAATAGGTGGTACCTCCTAAAATACACTTAATCACAAAATCAACTGCATTTTCCTTTCCAGTGTTACCAAAAACTAAACATGGTGTCTGCTCAATAAAATCAAGTTGCAAACAGTACCTGTTTCCTAAACACTCACTCTCAACTAGGATCGGTGCCAAGCCCTTTGAACACATTACCCCATCAATGAGGTCTTTTATCACCTCTTCTCTGCAGAATGAGGAAATTGAGGGCCAAAAATAGGTAGCTTACCCATTGAATTATGCTGTTTCTTGCCTTCTAAAATCTTCTTTGAACAAGTAATACAAGCATTTCAGTAATCCATTGAGGTGCATTGGCACCTCGTTTAACTGTCTTGATTTCTCTAATCTCTGCCCTTTATATGAGTGAGGGCTTCCCTGGTGGCTCAGTGGTAAACAATCTGCCCGCCAATGCAGGAGATGTGGGTTCAATCCCTGGGTCAGGAAGATGCCTTGGAGAAGGAAATGGCAACCAACTATAGCATGCTTGCCTGGGAAATCCCATGGAGAGAGGAGCCTAGTGGGCTACAGTTCGTGGAGCTGCAAAGAGTTGAACACTATTTAGTGACTAACAGTACCACCATTTACCCATGAGTTAAATTTTGATCAGTTTCCCTTAATAAGAACAATACCTGACACTTATCTGGTGCTCATTAGTGCCATGCATTAATATGAGGACTTACATTAACAATATATGTATTAATTTATATATTTACACAAGTGTGTGTATCTCTGTGTAAGTATATATACTAACTCATTATATTCTCATCCCATTTATGAAGAAATTGAGGTCCCAAATGGTCAAGAAACTCCAAAGCCATGCATAGTAAGTGGCAGAGAATTCTTTTAAACCCAGGCTCTGGGTTCAGAATCTGGGCACTTGATGACTCCATTTTTATCATCATTGATTCTCTAGGCTGCAGCCAGAGAATACAATCATCTTGATGATACCAGAACGTAAGCTTCATGAGAAGCTTTGTTTCTCACTGCTGTATCCTCATCACCAGGTTACAATAGGTGCTTAATTGATGCTTAGTAGATGCTATGTATATTGCATCAATGAATGGGTGGATTGCTGAGTACCTTGGGTGGATTCTCAAGGTATAAGTATTGGTAACTAAATAAATAAAAATAAAGTGTGAATGAATGAAATTATACTTAGTTGCTTTTTTGGTATATTTAACACATATCCCTCTATAGAATGAAATAACTTACAGGTATTCTTACCAGTAGTTGAGCAAATTTTCCCAGTTTTGACTCTCTTTGTTGCATCCCAAAGTTGGCATATAGTACACTTTAGTCCCACAACACTTTCTTTGGCCAAATGGGAAAAACTGATTGTTAGGCAGACACAATATATCTTTCATTATGTGCTCTCAATTTTCCTGATTCCTGGACATTTTGAGTTTCTTGAGGTTCTTCTTGTTAACTCTCTGCATACCATCTATCCTCTCAAGTTTCCACTGGTATTTGGGTCAATTACTAACCAAAAGAGCTGTTACTCAGTAACACCTGCTTTGTACAGAAACTGTCAGAAAACTGCCTCTTGGAGCCAAATTGACTTCCCCTTGACAAGAACTTTTTCACCTATTCCTCATTATTAAAATTTAGTTGGACACCTAACATGTCTTGAATTTCTCATATAACCTATATTTAAAGGACTTTCAGTTTGTTACTATAGCTCTCACCAGAGAAAGCAATACATATAAACATAAAGCTAATTTTAACAATAAAGTGTATAATTAAAGTCTTTAAATCATTTTAATACTTTCAAATAATATTAAGAAATATAGTTTAAAGACTACAGCATTAAAAATAACAGAAACTTCAGTAAAAGTACTACTTGTAAGAATTGATATGTGTATAACTGCATTCTCCATAAAGAGACCTTTGCTTATACTTTAAGAATGATCTGCTGAGTGTTAAAGGATAGAAGAACTTGGAAAAGAAAAGGTTCAGGTTGTGATTTTCAAATCATAAATATAATTCATGGTATTAAGAACAGAAACATAAAACTAAGAACAGAAGATTTCTTCAAGGTGTGGTAATTCCACTTTTGTGTGTGTGGGTTTTGAACCTTAACTTTAAATGAAAAGAAACAAGAATATACATGGAAAAAATCTAATTTGAAAAGTTACATGGACTTCAGTATTCTTGGCAGCACTATTCACAATACCTGAGACATGGAAGTCACCTAAATGTTTGTTGAAAGATGAATGGATAAAGAAGATGTGACACATATATACAATGGAATATTGCACAGCCATAAAGAATAATGAAATAATGTCATTTGTAGCAACATGGATAGACCTAGAAATTATCATACTAAGTGAAATAAGTCAGACAAAGACAAATATCATATGGTACTATTTATGAATCTAAAAAATGGTATCAAAATATACTATTTAAAACAATAAAAATAGACACACAGACATAGAAAACAAACTTATGTTTAACCAAGGTGAAAGGGAGGTAGGGATAAATTAAAAGTTTTGGATTAACAATTAAACAATACTATATATAAAATGGATGAACAACAAGGATCTACTGTATAGCACAAGGAACAATAACCTATAATGGAAAACAATCTGAAAAAGAATTCACTTCAGTTCAGTTCAGTACAGTTCAACTCACTTCAGTTCACTTCTCTCAGTCATGTCCAATTCTTTGCAACCCCATGGACTACAGCACGCAATGCCTCCCTGTCCATCACTAACTCCTGGAGTTTACTCAAACTCATGGCCATTGAGCTGATGATGCCATCCAACCATCTCATCCTCTGTCGCCCCCTTCTCCTCCTGCCTTCAAATTTTTCCAGCATCAGGGTCTTTTCAAATGAGTCAGTTCTTTGCATCACCTAGGCAAAGTGTTGGAGTTTCAATTTCAGCATCAGTCCTTCCAATGAATATTCAGGACTGATTTCCTTTAGGATGGACTGGTTGGATCTCCTTGCTGTCCAAGGACTTTAAAGAGTCTTCTCCAACACCACAGTTCAAAAGCATCAATTCTTCAGTGCTCACCTGTGTTATAGTTCAACTCTCACACCCATATATGACCACTTGAAAAACCATAGCTTTGATTAGATGGACCTTTGTCAGCAAAGTGATGTCTCTGCTTTTTAATATGCTGTCTAGGTTGGTCATAGCTTTTCTTCCAAGGAGCAAATGTCTTTTAATTTCATGGTTGCAGTCACCATCTTCAGTGATTTTGCAGTCCAAAAAATAAAGTCTGCTACTGTTTCCACTGTTTCCCCATCTGTTTGCCATGAAGTGATGGGACCAGATGCCATGATCTTAGTTTTCTGAATGGTGAGTTTTAAACCAACTTTTCACTCTCCTCTTTCACTTTCACCAAGAGGCTCTTTAGTTCTTCTTCACTTTCTGCTGTAAGTGTGGTGTCAACTGCATATCTGAAGTTATTGATATTCTTCCCAGAAGTCTTGATTCCAGCCAGTGTTTCTCATGATGTATATTCTGCATATAAGTTAAATAAGCATGGTGACAATATACAGCCTTGGTATACTGCTTTCCCAATTTGGAACCAGTCTGTTGTTCCATGTCCAGTTCTAGCTCTTGCTTCTTGATCTGCATACAGATATCTCAGGAGGCATGTCAGTGGTCTGATATTCCTATCTCTTTCAGAATTTTCCAAGTTTGTTTTGATCCACACAGTCAAGGTCTTTGGCATAGTCAATGAAGCAGAAGTAGATGTTTTTCTGGAACTCTCTTGCTTTTTTGATGCTCCAGCAGATGTTGGCAATTTGATCTCTGGTTCATCTGCCTTTTCTAAATCCAGCTTGAACATCTGGAAGTTCATGGTTCATGCAGTGTTGAAGCCTGCCTTGGAGAACTTTGAGAATTCTCAAAGCTAGCATGTCAGATGAGTTGCAATTTTGCAGTAGTTTAAGCATTCTTTGGCATTACCTTTCTTTGGGATTGAATTGAAAATTGACTTTTTTCAGTCCTGTGGCCACTGTTGAGTTTTCCAAATTTGCTGGCATATTGACTGCAGGACTTCACAGCATTATCTTTAAGGATTTGAAATAGTTCAACAGGAATTCCATCACCTCCACTAGATTTGTTTGTAGTGATGCTTCCTAAAGCCCACTCAACTTCACATTCTAGGATGTCTGGCTCTAGGTGAGTAATCACACCATCATGGTTATCTTGGTCATGAAGATCTTTTTTGGATAGTTCTTCTATGTATTCTTGTCACCTCTTCTTAATATCTTCTGCTTCTATTAGGTCCATACCATTTCTTTCCTTTATTGAGCCCATCTTTGCATGAAAAATTATCTTGGTATCTCTAATTTTCTTGAATAAATCTCTAGTCTTTCCCATTCTACTTTTTTCCTCTATTTTTTACACCAATCACTGAGAAATTCTTTCTTATCTCTCCTTGCTATTCTTTGTAACTCTGCATTCAAATGGTTATATCTTTTCTTTTCTCCTTTGCGTTGCACTTCCTTTCTCTTCATTGCTATTTGCAAGGCCTTCTCTGACAATCACTTAGCCGTTTTGCATGTCTTGTTCTTGGGGATGGTCTTTATCACTGCCTCCCATATAATGTCAGGAACCTCTATCCATAGTTCTTCATACACTCTGTCTATCAGATCTAATCCCTTAAATCTATTTGTCACTTCCATTGTATAATCATAGGGGATTTGATTTAGGTCATATCTGAATGGTCTAGTGGTTTTCCCTACTTTCTTCAATTTAAGTCTGAATTTGTCAATAAGGAGTTCATGATCTGAGTCACAGTCAGCTCCCAGTCTTGTTTTTGCGGACTGTATAGAGATTTTCCATCTTTGGCTGCAAGGAAAGAATCAATCTGTTTTCGGTATTGACCATCTGGTGATGTCCATGTGTAGAGTCTTCTCTTGTGTTGTTGGATAAGTGTGTTTGCTATGACCAGTGCTGCATTCTCTTGCCAAAACTCTATTAGCCTTTGCCCTGCTTCATTCTGTACTCCAAAGGCCAAATTTTCCTGTTACCTAGATCTGATAGACAGAGTGCATGATGAACTATCAATGGAGGTTCGTGACATTGTACAGGAGACAGGGATCAAGACCATCCCCAAGAAAAAGAAATGGAAAAACCAAAATGGCTATCTGAGGAGGCCTTACAAACAGCTATGAAAAGAATAGTAGTGAAAAGCAAAGGAGAAAAGGAAAGATACACACATTTGAATACAGAGTTCCAAAGAATAGCAAGGAGAGATAAGAAAGCCTTCTTCAGTGATCACTGCACAGAAGTAGAGGAAAAAGAATAGAATGGGAAAGACTAGAGACCTCTTCAAGAAAATTAGAGCTATCAAGGGAACATTTCATGCAAAGATGGGCTCAATAGAGGACAGAAATGGTATGGACCTAACAGAAGCAGAAGATTTTTAATAAGAGGTGATAAGAATACAAGGAAGAACTGTCCAAAAAAGATCTTCATGACCAAGATAATCATGATGGTGTGGTCACTCACCTAGAGCCAGACATCCTGGAATGTATCACTATGCACAAAGCCCATGCAGGTGATGGAATTTCAGTGAGCTATTCAAATCCTAAAAGATAATGCTGTGAAAGTGCTGCACTCAACATGACAGCAAATTTGGAAAACTCAGCAGTGGCCACAGGACTGGAAATGGTCAGTTTTCACTACAATACCAAAGAAAGGAAATGCCAAAGAATACTCAAACTACACCACAATTGCACTCATCTCACATGCTAGTAAAGTAATGCTCAAAATTCTCCAAGCCAGGCTTCAGCAATATATGAACCGTGAACTTCCAGATGTTCAAGCTGGTTTTAGAAAAGGCAGAGGAACAAGAGCGTACCAGAAAAACATCTATTTTTGCTTTATTGACTATACCAAAGCTTTTGTATGGATCACAATAAACTGAGGAAAATTCTGAAACAGATGGGAATACCAGACCAACTGACCTGCCTCTTGAGAAACCTGTATGCAGGTCAGGAAGCAACAGTTAGAACTGGAGATGGAACAACAGACTGGTTCCAAATAGGAAAAGGAGTACATCAAGGCTGTATATTGTCACCCTGCTTATTTAACTTATATGCAGAGTACATCATGAGAAACGCTGGGCTGGATGAAACACAAGCTGGAATCAATATAGCCGGGAGAAATATCAATAACCTCAGATATGCTGATGACAGCACCTTTATGGCAGCGAGTGAAGAAGAACTAAAGAGCCTCTTGATGAAAGTGAAAGAGGAAAGCGAAAAAGTTGGCTTAAAACTCAACGTTCAGAAAACAAAGATCATGGCATCCGGTCCCATCACTTCATGGTAAATTGATGGGGAAACATTGGAAACTGTGACAGACTTTATTTTGTTGGACTCCAAAATCACTGCAGATGGTGACTCTAGTCATGAAATTAAAAGATGTTTACTCCTTTGGAGAAAAGTTACGACCAACGTAGACAGCATATTAAAAAGCAGAGATGTTACCTTGCCGAGAAAGATCCATCTAGTCAAAGCTATGGTTTTTCCAGTAGTCATGTATGGATGTGAGAGTTGGACTCTAAAGAAAGCTGAGTGCCAAAGAATTGATGCTTTTGAAGTTTGATGTTAGGCAAGACTCTTGAGAGTCACTTAGACTTCAAGGAGATCCAACCAGTTCATCCTAAAGGAAATCAGTCCTGATGTTGAAGCTGAAACTCCAATAGTGTGGCCTCCTGATGTGAAGAGCTGACTCATTTGCAAAGACCCTGATGCTGGGAAAGATTGAAGGTGGGAGAAGGGGACGGCAGAAGATAAGATGGTTGGATGGCATCACTGACTCAATTGACATGAGTTTGAGTAAACTCTGGGAGTTGGTGATGGACAGGGAGGCCTGGTGTGCTGCAGTCCATGTGGTCTCTAGAGTTTGACATGACTGAGCAACTGAACTGAACTGAACTAATATATAAATCAGGAAAAGAGCAAACAAAGCTCTTCACTTTACATTAAGCTATAGACTTCATCCAGAGCTTAGCTATTTGGTGGCAGTTGATGTGGAAATCAGTCCTAAATATTCATTTGGATGGATTGATGATCAAGCTCCAATACTTTGGCCACCTGTTGTGAAAAACTGACTCATTAGAAAATACCTTGATGCTGGGAAAGATTGAAGGCAGGAGAAGCGGGTGACAGAGGATGAGATGGCTGGACAACATCATCGACTCTATGCACATGAGTTTGAGTAAGCTCTGGGAGTTGGTGATGGACAGGGAAGCCTGGCGTGCTGCAGTCCATGGGATCACAAAGAGTCGGACATGACTGAGCGACTGAAATGATTGACTGATGTCTAACTTTGGCTTCCCTGGTGGCTCAGCAGTAAAGATCTTGGTTTGGTCTGGGTCAGGAAGATCCCCTGGAGGAGGGCATGACAACCCACTCCAGAAGTATTCTTGCCTGGAGAATCCCATGGACTGGAGATCCCGGCAGGCTACAGTTCATGAAGTCTCAAAGAATCAGACAGGACTGAAGTGACTTAGCACACCTGCACCCATGATGTGTAACTTAATGATTAGTAATCTCTTTAGTCAGGTTCAGATGAAATTGCTCCCCATATAACCATTATGATGTTTGATGTCATGATATTAGTATTTAGGATTCTGCCAAAGGCTTCTGAACACTTACTGAATGTTCATAGTTAAAACTGCCCCTCTAAAAAAATTGTGAGTTTTTTTTTAGTATTGTTTTGCTTTTATTCTTCCTTACAATTTTTATGCTAAAATCCTTTACAAGAATGAAAATATAAGCTTTCTACTTTCTATACTACATATCGAATTATATTCTGCCTCAAATTGCACTTTATATATTTATATATAAAGTAGAACTTTATATATTCATTGCTTTACTATCAAAGACTCCCTTGACACCTCACATTACACTAAACCTTTCTCATGGGAATTCCCCCTCTGAGTTCCCACAGTTCTCTGTAGTAAGCTCTGAGCCAAATGCCTCCTGCCTTTGGGAGAAAAGCCATTTACTCTTTGGCAAGAAGACACTGATCAATTTCTGGAATGGTATCAAATTGTGAACTGTTTTCAAAGACCTTTGGATACAATTTCTGACATTTCTAGGCATATGCTTGTGTTTTACTTCCTCCAAACACCAGAGAAGCTGCCACCAAAATATGCCAGCTTTGGTCACCAGTGCTTTTCCCGAGTATTTCTTAGAATACATTCTGACAGAACTAACAATTTCCTGACATATTTCTATAGTGGTTTCATTGATCTTACCTCTAAATACTCAAAACTTCTTTCTACCCCCTGCCCCCTGCCCTCCCCCGCCACCTCTGCTTTCATTTTTGTCTCAGACATTTGTTTCCACTGGGGTGCAAGCTGCCAACTGTTACTTTTCCTGCACTGTACACTTTTTTATCTTGGGAATTTTCTACATTCAGTCTCTGAAATTTTCTTTTCAATTCAGGGATTAACTTTTTTATTTTAGTTTGATTTTTTATCTGCTCTCTTCTCCCTACTTGTAATCACTTGTTCTTAACCACTGTCTAGATTCCCTTTAGAAACTCCATTTACCAGCTTTGTCTGCTGCTAGAACAATCAGGTCTGACTCTGAGCCCAAGTGTAACTTGGCCCATGTGCCACCTGAACATAGGAACATCCCAGGCAGGACAGGGCCTGGTTTCTGGCATCTCCTCAAAACACGCTTTCTGGCTTCCCTTGAGGCAGTCTTTTCATGATTTGTGTCAGCACAGTGCTTTCTAAGGGCTTCCCTGGTGGCTTATATGGTAAAGAACTTGCCTGCAATGAAGGCCTTGAGGCTTGATCCCTGGGTCAGGAAAATCCCATGAAGAAGGGAATGGCAACCCACTCCAGTATTCTTGCCTAGAGAATTCCATGGACAAAAGAGCCTGGCAGGCTACAGTCCATGGGGACGCAAAAGAGTTTGACACAACTGAGCAACTAACACAACAGCAGCAACAACAGTGCTTTCTATGATTGTTGTCAGATTTTAGAACATAGCAGACAGCCATCAAAGGCCAAGAGGCCTTTAAAACAACAACAATAAAAAAGTCAAAATTATCATTTTGGGCCAATACATTACTATGTGTTTCTGACTCTGAGGGTTCCTTCCTTTCCAATGACAAAGTAGAGCAATCAACTCATTGGAATTTTCTTGATGTTTTCCTTTCCTTTAAATCCACATCCAACTCAGTGCCAGAGTTGCCAATTTTGACTCCTCAGTGTTCCTTAGATTGGTTGACTTCTCATTTCCCCAGGTTAAAATGCACAACATTTCTTGTATGGACTATTGTCATTGCTCTTTTAAGGTCCTGTTGGCACTCACTTTTGATCCTTTCAGTTCATTCACAATGCAGTAGACCAGTGGTTCTCAAAATGTGTTCCCAAGAACAGAAGGGTCAGCATTAGCATCTCCTGTGATCTTGTCAGAGGTGCAAATTCTCCCTCCCAGTTCAAGCCATATGGAATCAGAAACTCTAGGGTGAAGTCTAGCAGTCGATTTTAAAAAGTCCTCCAAGTGATGCTGGCATACACTTTTCAAACCACAGATCAGAAATTATACTTCTATTTAAGGGCATGAATTCCAATTGATTTTAGGATAAAGTAAAAAAATTCTTAATGTGGCTTAAACAGTTTTGGATGATGGGGACTTTCCCTCAGTCTCCACCCTTAATGCATGACCCTTTTGCATTGTCTGCAATGCTGTCCTTGGCCTTCTTGCATGGGATCACTGCACCAGCTCTTCTGTTTCCCTGGACAGTTTCCTGCTCTCTTTCCCTTTTCAGGTCCAGCTCCACTGGTGGTTGCTTATGGAAGGATCCCTGACAATCTCCCAACACACCCCCACTGCTCAGCACACACATGCCCAAGTATGTGTCTCAACCCTGTGTCATTTTTACACAGCACTTAGCACAGAAGCAAGTTTACCTTTACTTGCGTGGGTATTTGATAAATATTTTGCCTCTATTCTAACTCAAATGTTAACTTGTATGGTAGTCATTGGGTATTTTTCCTCACTATTTAATTCCTAGTGCCTAATCAGATCTGGCATATCCTTACTCTCTACAAATGTTTTCAGAGTGATCACATAACTAAAAATTACTGAGCATTTGCAGTGTTCTGGGCACCAGGTTAAAAGTTTTATATAGATTTTATCATTTTGCCCTCAGGAAAAATATACTTCTTTTTGTTGATTTAACAAATAAGTATGCATCACTGTCTCTGTGACATCATGGTTCTAAGCACTTGACAATATTACCTCCTTTAGGTCCCACAATTCTCAGATGAAATATACTCTACAATTATATTTATTTTTACAGATGAGGAAACGCATGCCTATCTATCTGTCTCATGTCATACAGTAAGTGGTCAGTCAAAATGTGGACACATACTTGTCAGTCCAGTGGTTAAGACTCCTTGCTTCCACTGCAAGGGGTGTGGGTTCGATCCCTGGTTGAGGAACTAAGATCCCATACACAAAGAAGAAAGATGTGGACTCTAGCGGCTTGACTCCAAAGTGTGTTGCTTTAAAAATACATGTTAAGTATTGAGGTTCCAGCTGATAATTGCAGAGAAGGTCTTGAATTATAGGAATAACATTTTATGACATATATTATTCTGGAGCCATTGTTCATTGGATTAAACTAGATTCATCAACACTTCTCTCCTGGCTTTTATTTTAGAAAACAATGTCTGGGGACAGTGGGTCTGGAGTATTAGTAGTATAGGTAACTCTCCTCCTGCCCCAAGAGAGTGTGGAGAGGTAAATCAGAGCAAGGGTGAGTCTAGGTTGTGTGTGTGTGTGTGTGTGTTTAATGATTTGGGTGTTACAAAGCAATTCATTGGAAGGACTGATGTTGAAGCTGAAACTCCAATACTTTGGCCACCTCATGTGAAGAGTTGACTCATTGGAAAAGACCCTGATGCTGGGAAGGATTGGGGGCAGGAGGAGAAGGGGACGACAGAGGATGAGATGGCTGGATGGCATCACTGACTCGATGGACATGGGTTTGGGTGAACTCTGGGAGTTGGTGATGGACAGGGAGGCCTGGCATGCTGCAATTCATGGGGTTGCAAAGAGCCGGACATGACTGAGCGACTGAATTGAACTGAACTGAACTGAAAGCAATTCAGGAAATACCAATGATATTGACACATTTGTAATCGCTAATTAAAGGCCTCTCTGATAATTATATTTCTGCTAGCCACATTCTCTTTCAGATGAATTCCTTAAGTGCTGCTTTGTTGACTTAGCTTTGAAATTCAACTAACCTCAAAGAGTTAAACTGGTTAAAAACAATAAGGGTAGAGGAAAGAAATCATTTAAATGAAATTTTCAGTTCTATCCAAGTCTGTCCACACAATGTCCTCAGTCAATATTTCTAAAGGATTTACAGATATTTATTTTAATCATTTCTTCAAACTTGATATGGAATTCCTTCTCTATAAATTTTTGTATTCTTAATGCCCTAGTTCTCACCAGATTTCTATATAAGGCCATAGTCTTTGAATCACCACAGTTTGATAGTATGATTTCCATCAGTCTTAGTAGGAATGTCTCTTCTTCATGCTAGTTTTATATGGACCCCAACTGGTCTGGCAGTAGTAGCCTCCATCTATGGTTTGTCCTTCTTCAAGTGGCTCCACTAGTTTGAGAATCCACTTGATGCAGCCTCACTTCTCCTCCTAATCACCCAATATGTGGACCTAGAAACACAAATGCAGATTTTCCCTGACCTTGAATCATCTGAGTACCAGTTTCTGGGTTCACGTCGCAGTTGGAAAACCAGCTACTTGAATGAAGCTTGGTCACTGTCTCCAGTATCTTTGAATGCACTGAGACACTTACAACATCTCTCCCAGAACATTTCCTTCAATTTCTGGTCCTTTGTCTGCTGACACTATAGGCTTTATTCTAGTTTACAGGGCAGGTGAGTGAATCTACAGAAGATAAACAGTTTTATCTTCCCTGGCTCTTTCCTATACCCTTATCCCCAATATTAAATTCTTGTTCTTCTAGCTACAAAAAAACAAAAATGGAAACAAAAACAGAATACCATCATGCATATCAAAGGATGTTAACAGATACTAAGAAAGAGGCTGTCAGAATGAAAGAGAGAATATCTACCTATAGACAGAAGCATTGTACTAGATGGGGTGTTGCCATGACAACAGTTTCTGCACCACATCAAATTTTGCAGGCTGATCATCTTCTGAACTCATGTGAAACTAATTAGCACCAGCTTTACTGGGATTAAATAAAAACATATCACTGTAGTTAATGAGGAGCTTCTGAAACTTCAAGTTAAGTCTACAATAAAAGAATTGGCCAGTAAGAACTAAAACAGAAAGAATGAGCCACAAGAAGTCAACAGTTTAAGAGACAATATGATAAAAGTGTGGCTAAGGAGATCACAGAAAAAAAGAAAGCTGAAAGTTTAATCAACTTGCAACTGAGTAATTTGAAAATCAACTGATTGATTAATATATTCAACAGAAGATAATATTATTAGAAGGAAGGTAGAAAAGGAGAAATTAGGAGTAAAAATTCCTGGAGTGAGAAATTTTTAATCTTGGAGATATAAGTATTACAGTCCTTGGAAGTGAAACAGAGCCGGATCCTATGGTCCTTCCCCCTCATGTCCTCTGGCTGCCTTTTGTCTGTGGAAAACTTTAGTCAAATAATAAGTTTAATCAGAGAAATGAGAACATGAAGAAACAAAGGAAAACAGTCAAAGGAAACCAAATAATAATAATAATGAAACAGATTCAAGGATTTTAATTCCTTCTCAAGGGCTATAGATAATATTCAGAGCCATATCCTGTGAGCTGTCTTACAGATACTGAAACCCTCACCAGGTGGAGAAGTTAAATACATGATGACCAGACTTTCCTCACAACATGAGCTGTCACAGTTCTGGGAAATGGAAACAAACTGACTCTGGAACTGAAGATCAACTATACCTAAAACAATCAAAATTTGTTTGATTTGTCAGACCACTGATGACCAATTTGAAAATGACTGTCAGAGCTGACTGTGCTGTTTCTGCATGTAGCCCCCTCCTTCTGTTTATAAAAGCTCTTGCCCCACTGGCTGTCAGTGTGAGGAATCAGCCTTTAGACAGACGTTCGCCCTTTCCCTCCTTCCCCTCAGTCTGCTGAAATAAAGCAAACTTTCCTTTCTACCAACTTGGCCTGTTTGTTGGCTTTGGGGCAGCAAGCAGCCAGAATTCATGCCTTTCCGTAATAGAAGGCATGGTGATTCATCTGGCCTCGACGGTTTCTTTCTCTGTAGTCTGAATGAAACATCTTCGAGGGTCACCTGTCTTATTCTGATATCATTCCTAGTAAATAATCTTTTGAATATTTAGTTTAACACGCAGATGGATACCTAGAAGAAAATGTCATTATTTGGTCAACATGATAGAGAAAATAGAGGACACCCAAAGAGAATACTTGTTCTTCCTTCCCCCACAGTGAAAAAGACATATGTCTTCATATCTACAGCTTATCCCTCCTCCTAATTCTGGAATCTGAATGAGTAAAGTGACCTCATTCCATTTATTATGCCTGATTTTTCCTATAGCATCAATTTTGACATATCTCTAATTGTTGTTTTCCACTAGTATTTAAATAAATAAAATCACTGTTCTCTTATCTTCTATTAAAGAACCTTTACCCTTTTTAGGAGGGCACAAACAAAACTTTGGGCACAGCAGGACCCAGAAGAAAGGAGCAGTGACCCCACAAGAGACTGACCCAGACTTGTCTGTGAGTGTCCAGGAGTCTCTGGTGGAGGCATGGATCGGCAGTGATCTGCTGAAATTCAGAGGCACTGAGTATAGCAGTGCATTCAAGGGACCTTTTGAAGGATGTCAGCATTATCCTCATTCTTCCACCATAGTTTGGCCTCAGGTCAAACAACAGTGAGGGAACACAGCCCCACCCATCAACAGAAAACTGTATTAAAGATTTACTGAGCATGGCCCCACCCATCAGAACAAGACCCAGTTTCCCCCTCAGTCAGTCTCTTCCATCAGGAAGCTTCCATAAGCCTCTTATCCTTATTCATCAGAAGGCAGATAGAATGAAAGCCACAATCACAGAAAACTAATCAAACTGATCACATGGATCACAGCCTTGTCTAAATCAATGAAACTACGAACCATGCTGGGTAGGGCCACCTAAGACAGACAGGTCATGGTGGACAGTTCTGACAAAACGTGGTTCATTGGAGAAAAGAATGGCAAACCACTTCAGTATTCTTGCCTTGAGAACCTTATGAACAGTATGAAAAGGCAAAAAGATAGGACACTGAAAGATGAACTCCTCAGGTTGGTAAGTGCCCAATATGCTACTGGAGATCAGTGAGGAATAACTTCAGAAAGAATGAAGAGTCAGAGCCAAAGCAAAAACAACATGCAGTTTTGGATGGGACTGGTGATGGAAGTAAAGTCTGAGGCTATAAAGAACAATATTGCACAGGAACCTGGAATGTTAGAACCATGAAACAAGGCAGATTGGAAGTGGTCAAACAGGAGATGATGGCAAGAGAGAATACTGACATTTTAGGAATCAGCAAACTAAAATGGACTGGAATGGGTGAATTTAACTCAGATGACCATTATATCTGCTACTGTGGGCAAGAATCCTTTAGAAGAAATGGAGTAGCTCTCATAGTCAACAAGAGAGTCTGAAATGCAGTACTTGGAATCAATCTCAAAAATGACAGAATGATTTCTATTCATTTCCAAGGCAAACCATTCGATATCGCAGTAATCCAAGTCTATGTTCCAACCAGTAATGCTGAAGTAGCTGCAATGGAACAGTTTTATAAAGACCTACAAGACCTTTTAGAACTAACACCAAAAAAAGATGTCCTTTACATCATAGGGAAATGGAATGCAAACGTAGGAAGTTAAGAGATACCTGGAGCAATAGGCAAATTTAGCTGGGAGTACAAAATGAGGCAGGACAAAGGCTGAAAGTTTTGCCAAGAGAACGTACTGGTCATAGCAAACACCATCTTCCAAGAATACAAGAAACAACTCTGTACATGGACGTCACCAGATGGTCAATACCGAAATCAGATTGATTATGTGCTTTGCAGCTGAAGATGGAGAAGCTCTCTACAGTCAGAAAAAACAAGACTGGGAGCTGACTGTGGCTCAGATCATGTACGCCTTACTGCCAAATTTAGACTTAAATTGAAGAAAGTAGGGAAAACTTACAAGGCCATTCAGGAATGACCTAAATCAAATCCCTTAAAATTATAAACTGGAAGTGATTCCAGTTTATAATAGATTAGATTATAGAAATGGAAATAGATTCAAGGGATTAGATCTGGTAGACAGAATGCCTGAAGAACTATGGACAGAAGTTTGTGACATTGTACAGGAGGCAGTGATCAAGACCATCCCCAAGAAAAAGACTTCTGAAGAGCTGTTGTGCGGCGTATGGTCAGGCGCTGTCCTGGAGCAGAACTGGGCCCATTCTGTTGACCAATGCCAGCTGCAGGCATTGCAGTATTTCATGAATCACATCGATTTGCTGAGCACACTTCTCAGATGTAATGGTTTCGCCAGGATCCCCAAAGCTGTAGTGGATTAGATGGGCAGCAGACAACCGAACAGTAACTATGACCATTTTTAGGGGCAACTTTGGCTTTGGGAAGGACTTCGGAGCTTCTTCTCAGTCCAACCACTGAGCTGGTCATCACTGGTTGTTGTATAAAAATCCACTTTTCATTGCACCTAATAATCCAACCAAGAAATGGTTCATTGTTGTTGCTTAGGATGAAAGACAACAACACTTTAAAATGATGATTTTTTTGATTTGTGGTCAGCTCATGAGGCATCCACTTATTGAGCTTTCTCACCATTCCAATTTGCTTCAAATGCCGAACAACCACACAGGGATCGATGTAGAGTTCTTTGACAATTTCTCATGTAGTTGTTAAGAGGATCAACTTTGATGATGGCTCTCTATTGGTCACTGTCAACTTCCAATGGCAAGCCACTATGCTTCTCACCTTCAAAGCTCTCATCTCCTTTACAAAAGTTCTTGAACCACCACTGCCCTGTATGTGTGTGTGTGTTAACTGCTTAGTCGTGTCCGACTCTTTGCAACCCCACAGACCGCAGACCATCAGGCCCCTCTGTCCATGAGATTCTCCAGGCAAGAACTGGAGTGGGTTGCCATTTCCTTCTCCAAAGGAACTATAGAAAGAAAGAAAATGAAGTCACTCAGTCATGTCCGACTCTCTGAGACCCCATGGACTGTAAGCCTACCAGGCTCTCCCATACATGGAATTTTCCAGGCAAGAGTAATGGAGCGGGTTGCCATTTCCTTCCTTAGCAGTTCCTAGGCCAAATGTGTTGTTGATATTGTGAGCTGTCTCTGCTGCTTTATGACCCATTTTAAACTTGAATTAAAAAAATCGTTCAGATTAAAAAAAAAAGAAAAGAAATGCAGAAAGGCAAAATGGTTGTCTGAGAAGGCCTTATAAATAGCTGAGAAAAAAAGCTAAAAGCAAGGGAGAAAAGGAAAGATATACATATTTGAATGCAAAGTTCCAAAGAAAAGCAAGGTGAGATAAGAAAGCCTTCCTCGGTGATTAATGCAAAGATATAGAGGGAAACAATACAATGGGAAAGTCTAGATATCTCTTCAAGAAAATTAGAGATACCAAGGGATCATTTCATGCAAAGATGAGCACAATAAAGAACAGAAATAGTATGAACCTAATAGAAGCATAAGATATTAAGAAGAGGTGGCAAGAATACATAGAAGAACTATCCAAATAAGACCTTAATGACCCAGATAACCACGATGGTGTGATCACTCACCTAGAACCAGATAGCCCAGACTGTGAAGTCAAGTGGGCCTTAGGAAGCATCACTATGAACAAAGCTAGTGGAGGTGATGGAATTCCAATTGAAGTATTTCTAATCCTAAAAGATGATGCTTTGAAAGTGCTGCACTCAATATGCCAGTAAATTTGGAAAACTCAGCAGTGGCCATGGGACTGGAAAAGGTCAGTTTTCATTCCAATCCCAAAGAAAGGTAATGCCAAAGAATGTTCAAACTACTGCACAATTGCACCCATCTCACACGTTAGGAAAGTAATGCTCAGTTCTCCATGCCAGGCTTCAGCAGTACATGAACGTGAACTTCTGGATGTTCAAGCTGGATTTTAAAAAGGCAGAGGAACCAGAGATTAAATTACCAACATCCGTTGGATCATTAAAAAAGCAAGAGAGTTCCAGAAAAATATCTACTTCTGTTTTATTGACTCTGCTAAAGCCTTCGACTATGTGGATCACAACAAACTTGGAAAATTCTGAAAGAGATGGGAATACCAGACTACCTTACTTGCTCCCTGAGAAATCTGTATGCAGGTCAAGAAGCAACAGTTAGAATTGGACATGAAACAGACTGGTTCCAAATTGGGAAAGGAGTACGTCAAGGCTGTATATTGTTACCCTGCTTATTTAACTTATATGCAGGGTACATCATGCAAAAGCCTGGGCTGGATGAAGCACAAGCTGGAATCAAGATTGCCTGGAGAAATATCAATAATCTCAGATATGCAGATGATACCACCCATGTGGCAGAAAGCGATGAAGAACTAAAGCACCTCTTGATGAAAATGAAAGAGGAGAGTGAAAAAACTGGCTTAAAGGTCAACATTCAGAAAACTAAGATCATGGGATCTGGTCCCATCACCTCTTGGCAAATAGATGGGGAAACAGTGGAAACAGTGACAGAGTTTATTTTTTGGGGCTCCAAAATCACTGCAGATGGTGATTGCAGTCATGAAATTAAAAGACACTTGCTCCTTGAAAGAAAAGCTATAACCAACCTAGACAGTGTTAAAAAGCAGAGATATTACTTTGCCAGCAAAGGTCAATCTAGTCAAAGCTATTGTTTTTCCAGTAGTCATGTATAGATGTGAGAGTTGTACTATAAAGAAAGCTGAGTGCTGAAAAATTGATGCTTTTGAACTGTGCTGTTGGAGAAGACTGCTGATAGTCCCTTGAATTGCAAAGAAATTCCACTAGTCAATCCTAAGGAAATCAGTCCTGCATATTCATTGGAAAGACTGATGTTGAAGCTGAAACTCCAATACCTTGGCCACCTGATGCAAAGAACTACCTCATTTGAAAAGACCCCGATGCTGGGAAAGACTGAAGGAAGGAGGGGAAGGGGACGAAAGAGGATAAATGTTTGGATGGCATCACCAACTCTATGGCCATGAGTTCGAGCAAGCTCTGGAAGTTGGACAGGGAAGCCTGGGGTGCTTGCAGTCCTTGGGTGTTGCAAAGAGTTGGACACGAGTGAGTGACTGAACTGACTTACTGACTGATTCTTCCTCAAAGTACTCCTGTTTTCAATGTTTGCAAATAGTCACATACCTGTCTAAGTCTCCAACTGGAAATCATGATTTATTCCTTCCACTCCCTTAATCTGACATATAGTAGATTACTACACTTCCTCAATTAAAATGCTGCAGCATTTATTAAGTCTCATTCTCCTCCATCTTTTTGCAACTTCATTGTTTAAGTCTGCATCACTTATTTCCTGGATTACAGTAATCAACTGTTACCAATGCTGCTCATCTTGCTTTCCTCCAAAACACTGTGGCTTCCCTCCAACCCTCACCTCCCTTTCATTCTCTCTTTTTCAAATAAGTTTTATAATAGTAGTTGTGTAGGGAAATAAGGGATTAAAGCAGCTGGCCTGTGATTCCTCCTGATTACCAGGGAGATACTCCTAGGGAGTGGGAAGGAAGGCAGGCAACCCGGTCTAATGTTCTTAAAAACATGACAACTTGACATCTGGGCCAATAGACTAATAGTTGCTGGAAGGGAGAGTTTTTACTTATGAAAAAAATACTTTCAGGAAGATGTTTTTGATTTAGAATTGCTTACAGTAAACAAATATACACTTAAATGGATTTATGAGGCATGGCTCCCTGGAGAATGTCACATAAGCTATACAACTCTCTTAAGTTAAAATAGAGATGTTTTCCTTTGCACACTGTTTTATGATGACTTATTTACCCAAACACTTTCAGGTGTATGTCTGAATTTACTTCAAGGTTATCTCTTCTATTCTACTGATATGTCTGTTGGTTATAGCATACTTTAAATTGTTTATATAATTTTCCTTCTTATAATTATTTCCTTTAATTGTATATAAGCTATTTATTCTTCCAGATAACAATAGATTTATTTTCATCAAGAGCATCTTTGAAAAAAATTCTGTTAGTATTTTGGAGAAATATTTCAGTGTGTCTATTTAAATGACTGAAAAAATATGACATACCAAAAGTATTCGTTCTTCTCAATGAAAACATGCTATGTTATTATTTTAAAATGATTTATATTCTGGGTAAAGTTTGCTGGAATCTTATGTATAGAATATTTACTTTTCTGAGGCATTTCATGTTCATGCTGGCTTTGTCACTGCTATATAGAATATCTTTTCTTTTCCCTCAGGTTACTTGATTATTTCTGAAATAGAAAAAAATTAATAATTTTACATTTTTATATCTTATTGAAACAGTTTACAAAATTCACTAATTTTAATAATTTTTGTTGATTTTACCAAGTTATCAAGACATATTAGCCTTTGTAAATAATAATATTTTCTTTACAATTTCAATAGGTAAAATACATAGTTAATAGCTTAGAATTTTTGGAATGACATTAAATAATAATAATGGTTGGCTTTTTTGGAACATTTTTATTTGTAAGGATTATGTCCCTTCTGGCCATTTTATAGTATAGAGATACTGTTGTAATGTTAAGAAAGTTACTTTCTAGTCCACCTTTAAATCAATTACTGAAGCTAGTTTTTCACTTGTTTGCTTTAATTAAGTGCTTTTTCTTCTACTTAAACTATCATGATTTTTTATTAGGTATTTGATTTATTATGATATTACTATATTTCCTTATTTAACTCTTCCTTAAATTATTGGCATATCATTATTTTTCTGTACAAAATAGTACTGATTTTTATTTAGGTATTTTTGTCTATATATCCAGAAGTGAGTATGTATTATTTTGTTATGGGGCCCTTTTCATTAAATTTTGATACTAAAGCTAGACTATCTACACAGAGGATTAGATAATATAAACATTGTACTGTTCCTAATACATTTCTAAGTACAAATAAATACCAACTGTTGTTATTAATATGTTTCAGACATTAGGTTGTATTACTGAGAAACTTTTGTAGCATGAGGATTATTTTTCCTTGAGAATTTGAAACCAATTTATTTATCCTGATTCCCTTCTTTCTTAGTTATTTGATGAGTTCCAATTTCTTTTATTTATAATTTATTTTTTTCTATTACTTGAGTTAATTTCGATCATTGCATTATCCTAGGATTTTCCATGGCATCAAGATTTTAAAATATTAACATCTCATTGCATGTAGCGAAATACATTTTAAAAATAACAACAGCAGAGCAATAATAACCTCCTCTGATTTTGTTCTTATGTCATTTCCCCTGTGTCTAATTTTATTTATCCTTAAAGAAATCAGATGCAATATCACCTTCTTTTATAGACTGATGTTTATATCCTCCCCAAAGTTACGTGTTTAAGCCTTAATTTCCAGATGGTTGTATTTGGAGTTGGGTCCTTTAAGGAAGTAATTACAATTAAATGAGGCTGAAAGGGTGGGACCCTGGTCCAAAAGGATTAGTGTTCTTATAAAAGAGATATAGAGAACTCTCGCTCTTTTCCCTACCTTTGCAGACCCAAACAGAGACGGTCATGTGAGCACACAGCTAGAAGGTGGCTGTCTGCAACCCGAGGGGAGAACTCTCACCAGGCACCAACCCTGTTGACACTTTCATGTTGAACTGCTAACCTCCAGAACTGTGAGAAAATACATTTCTGTTATTTGAGACCACTCCCAGTCTGTGGTTTTTCATTATGGCAGCCCTAGCAAACTAATGTACCTCCTCAGCCAAGTCTTTTACTTGTTGACACTTCTTTTATCATGAATGTTTGTCACAGCACTTTATCGTATTGCTCCATCAATACATCTTATACAAAAATTTATATCCCTCCTTTTGGATGAATAAACTCACCGTTCAGTTACTTGTGTGTATATGTTAATATGACTGATTACCTCTAGGTGCATAATCAAAATCCTGAATGTCTTCCCTTTGGAGTCTGAGGACCACTAGGTGCCAATGTCATCTATTTGCCTCTGTCTAACTTTAAAAATAATAGTCCAAAAGTAGTAAATACAAAGGTAACAAATGATTCACTTGCTTTGAGTTCATCCATGACTCAAACTTGTTTCTTACTTTTATACAAGTGCTAGCTAGTATCTTTAAACAACTATAAAAAAGGAACTGTGAAAAAACTGTAAAAAAAAAAAAAAATGGGCTCAAACTACCACACAATTGCACTCATCTCACATGCTAGTAAAGTGATGCTCAAAATTCTCCAAGCCAGGCATCAGCAATACGTGAACCATGAACTTCCAGATGTTCACGTTCATTTTAGAAAAGGCAGAGGAACCAGAGATCAAATTGCCAACATCTGCTGGATTATTGAAAAAGCAGGAGAGTTCCAGAAAAACATCTACTTCTGCTTTATTGACTATGCCAAATCCTTTGGCTGTGTGGATCACAATAAACTGTGGAAAATTCTGAAAGAGGTGGGCATACCAGACTGCCTGACCTGCCTCTTGAATAAACGGTGAGTTTATTCATCCAAAAGGAGGGATATAAGTTTTTGTATAAGATGTATTGATGGAGCAATACGATAAAGTGCTGTGACAAACATTCATGACAAAAGAAGTGTCAACAAGTAAAAGATTTGGCTGAGGAGGTACATTAGTTTGCTAGGGCTGCCATAATGAAAAACCACAGACTGGGAGAGGTCTCAAATAACAGAAACCTGTATGCAGATCAGGAAGCAACAGTTAGAACTGGACATGGAACAACAGACTGGTTCCAAATAGGAAAAGGAGTACAGCAAGGCTGTATATTGTCACCCTGCTTATTTAACTTATATGCAGAGTACATCATGAGAAACGCTCGGCTGGATGAAGCACAAACTGGAATCAAGATAGCTGGGAGAAATATCAATAACCTCAGATATGCAGATGACACCACCCTTATGGCAGCAAGGGAAGAAGAACTAAAGAGCCTCTTGATGAAAGTGAAAGTCTTTTTCACTTTTTGGAGGGTGAAGAAGTTGGCTTAAAGGTCAACATTCAGAAAACTAAGATCATGGCATCTGGTCCCATCACTTCATGGGAAATAGATGGAAAAACAATGGAAACAATGTCAGACTTTATTCTTTAGGGCTCCAAAATCACTGAAGATGGTGATTGCAGCCATGAAATCAAAAGATGCTTACTCCTTGGATGGAAAGTTATGGCCAACCTGGATAGCATATTGAAAAGCAGAGACATTACTTTGCCAACAAAGGTCCATATAGTCAAGGCTATGGTTTTTCCAGTAGTCATGTATGGATGTGAGAGTTGGACAGTGAAAAAGGCTGAGAGCTGAAGAATTGATGCTTTTGAACTGTGGTGTTGGAGAAGACTCTTGAGAGTCCCTTGGACTGCAAGGAGATCCAACCAGTCCATCCTAAAGGAGATCAGTCCTGGGTGTTCATTGGAAGGACTGATGTTGAAGCTGAAACTCCAGTACTTTGGCAACCTCATGCAAAGAGTTGACTCATTGGAAAAGACCCTGATGCTGGGGAGGATTGGGGGCAGGAGGAGAAGGGGACAACAGAGTATGAGATGGCTGGATGGCATCACCAACTCAATAGACATGGGTTTGGGTGGACTACAGGAGTTGGTGATGGACAGGGAGGCCTGGTGTGCTGTGGTTCATGGGGTCGCAAAGAGTTGGACACGACTGAGCGACTGAACTGTATTGAACTGAAATAAGAAAGACCACCACTGGATTGTGGTCCCTATGAGGAACATGGCACATTATTCTGTGACTGAGAACACCTGCTATGCACACAGTAGGATATTTCCAATTCTGAATCTACCTCTTGCTCTCTGTGAAGCTATTGAGCAATATCCTCAACGTTTCCATGTGTCAGTTATTCATCTAAAAAATAAGAATGTCAACCCATCAGACTTGTACATGTAAACTGAATTGATACATGTAAATTACCAGGAATAACCTCTGACACATAGGAAGTAACCAGTAATTATGGAAACTGTAATATTTGCTATGTATACATGAGCAGGGCTTTAGGCATATTGTCTTTCCATTACTGAATATAAAATTGTCACATATAGCAGTAATAATAATAATACATTTTTCACTTCCTCTGAAAGACAGGGTTGCAGAGGATTTTTCATGGTATAACCTAGTCACTTAACCACTGAGCAGTCAGTCAGTAACCTCTAACAAAAAAGAAAGTGGTATTTTGCAGGATGAATGTGTCACTACTTGTCATTGGCCACAATGCAAAAGGCAATTTGCTCCATTTTAATTTGATTTTGCTTCATCTTTTAGAGTAATTACTGGACAATTATTTTGTCATAAGCTGTATGCTCAATAGGCAAATCTGGCTTCATGAGATTAAGAAACTCATTTTCCCTGATGTGCTTTGCCCCTCTTTGACCTTCAGTTTCTGAAAACATACTTATCAGGTACTCTCTTTAGAATTGATTTTTATTTTTTTACTCTTTTTCATTTCCCTGTCATTTTTTTTTTTTTACTGAAATTCCTTTTCTCTTACAGCCAGCAAGCTAACTGATCCCAAGCTTTGCATATAGCAAATGTTCATTAAATATTTTTTTAAGTTTCTGTGTTTATCTAACACAATGTCATAAATGGAGGCACAATGAATATAATAAGCAGCCTTAAAGAACTCATAATCCAAAAAAAAAAAAAAAGAAATGGTAAAGTAAGACACAGATCTTGCTGCATAATATATACTTTAAAATATTTTATCTTAATAAGAAAGACTTTCCTCCTCTGGGCCTTCATAGTTGCTCTGTATCTCTCCACCATGGCACCGTGTACTTAGAAGAGTGGTTATGAAGAAACATAAAGTAACAGAAAACAGAGTAATAGTTTGAAAGTTATGTGCACATTTTTCTTTTCTAACTTTTTCTGTGCATGACCTTTATCCTAGCTGACTTGTCCTACTTATCCTACCTTGGAGGTTAAGTGGGGTACGTAAGTTAGGATTTATTTGACAAGAAATGAGAACATAATTTTCAGCTTCTGACATATAGTACCAGATGCAAGTTCAATTACTATTTTGAGAGGAGATATTTCAAATGCTAAATTTATTCTGTTTTTAATATATCAAGGTCTAAGATTGAAACAAGTTCTCTGGGCTTTGGCTTAAGTCAGCGGCATTAGACAATTGAGGTGTGATATTAAAATCAGAGGCAAGAGGGAAGGCCTCTTAAGAACCTCAGGAAGTGTCAAAGTCAACTCGACCAGGGTGGTCAGACACCTGAGGTCTTGAGGGACCTCTTCTGCAAGCATCCCTTGGTTCATCTCCAGTATAAGTGGATGAGGTATGACTGGGAAGCTTGAGGGAGGGAAGTGTCATGATGTGGTGAGGTGGCCCTGCTGGTCAACAGAGCTGATTGCTTGGTCTGAGACTAGGCGGCACTCACAGAGCCCTGAAAGTTCTGAGTACTCAAGAAGTTGAAGGGAACCCATGGCAACCAGATTGCTTCACTGAATGTCATTACTGGTGATGAAATAAAAATTCATATTTTAAGATAAGAAAATTTAAACATTTTTCTCTGTTTGGACCTCCTCCCTCCCCTCCAGTGTGCTAACTGTACTATGCATTAGCCAGACCAGCTCAATGGCAGAAATACCTGCTCAATCATAAAGACCAATTTTTCTTTTTCTGCTGCCAACCATGTAACTCCTTAGAAGACAACATTTCTTTCTCAATCCCATAAAGAGTCATGCTCACCCTCTTACATGGAAACATCTTCGATGAACTTTACATACTATGCTGATATATCATTTCCGTTAAAGACAACAATTGGTGCTGAACAGACTGGTCAGATGACCTGGGGAGATACTGGGGTGCACCAATTGTAAGTTCTTAGCTTAAATACTTACTTACGACCTTATTAATGTTACTATGTTTTATTCTGCTTATTTAACAAGATTGTTTGCTGCATTACCAAATGTGTGACTGAACTTCTGATAAAATTAATAATGATTCAGTTCAGTGCAGTCACTCAGTCGTGTCTGACTTTGCAACCCCATGGACTGTAGCACAATAGGCTTCCCTGTCCATCACCAACTCCTAGAGCTTACTCAAACTCATGTCCATCAAGGTGATGATGCCATCCAACCATCTCATCCTCTGTTGTCCCCTTCTCCTCCTGCCTTCAATCTTTCCTAGCGTAAGGGTCTTTTCAAATTGGTCAGTTCTTTGCATCAGGTGGCCAAAGTATTGGAGTTTCAGCTTCATCATCAGTCCTTCCAATGAATATTCAGGACTGATTTTCTTTACAATTGACTGATTGGATCTCCTTACAGTCCAAGGGACTCTCAGGAGTCTTCTCCACACCACAGTCCAAAAGCATAAATTCTTCGGTACTCAGCTTTCGTTATAGTTCAACTCTCACATCCATACATGACTAATGGACAAACCATAGCTTTGACGAGACAGACCTTTGTTGGCAAAGTAATGTCTCTGCTTTTTAATATGCTGTCTAGGTTGGTCATAACTTTTCTTCCAAGGAGCAAGAATCTTAATTTCATGGTTGCAGTCACCATCTGCAATGATTTTGGAGCCCCCCAAAATAAAGTCTGTCACTCTTTCCATTGTTTCCCCATCTCTTTGCCATAAAGTCATGGGACTGGATGCCATGATATTAGTTTTGTGAATGTTGAGTTTTAAGCCAACTTTTTTCACTCTCCTCTTTCACTTTCATCAAGAGGCTCTTTAGTTCTTTGTCTTCTGCCATAAATCTGGTGTCATCCGCATATCTGAAGTTATTGATACTTCTATGATGATTTGGTGATTTGAAAGAAATAACTGAAATAACTGAAGTCCTATAAGATCAATGATTGAAGTGGTATAATTCTAGAGACAAAGGAGCAATACCAGGGAATCTTATCTTGGACCATCTCAGGCTAGTAAGACAGGTGGTCCAAAGACTTTTTGGATACTGTCAACAAGGCTAGTCCAGTAATAGCACATTGAGTGACTTAACAAGGTAATCCTAGCCTGACCTGAGAATGAGCATTTCTAGTACTGTGGTACAAGTTGGTCACAAAATGCCTCTCAAACAACCATTGAAGTGTGGACTGAAATGGAAGGGACTGTAAAATAAAGACTAGCCCACCCTCTAATTCTATAAAAATAAAGTCATTAGCCACTACAGTCACTGACCTATAGTACACCCTGAAAGGACTTCAGGGTGAAGACCAAAATAAGGCATTTTGTGTTTTAGGAAAGCTTATAGAACTGGCCCTCAGATAGTTAGATTTCTCTCTCCTTTTTTTTTTTTTTTTTGCAATAACACACAATGAACTTTATTGTGCAGTGTTTGGACAGAGGTGCATAAGAGGGAAAGTTTACCATGGCATGAGTCCATTCAGAAGCTATAGTAAGTGGGCTAGCCCCAGAAGGGGAAGAGGGAAATAGACCTTCTGGGACAGAGGGAGATAGAAATGGGAACCTATGTATCAAGGAGATGTCAAGATAGATGTTTTAATATGAAAATTTAAGGATCCAGCTCCTTACATCTTCCCATACAGAAAGAAGCAATGAAACTATTGACTAAGATATCTGAAGCTGAAGCTCAATACTTTGGCCACTTGATGTAAAGAGCCAACTCCTTGGAAAAGACTTTGATGTTGGGAAAGACTGAAGGCAGGAGGAGAAGGGGGAGACAGAGGATGAAATGGCTGGATGGCAGAATCAACGCTATGGATATGAGTTTGAGCAAACTCTGGGAGATAATGATGGACAGGGAAACCTGGCATGCTGTTTAGTTTATGGGGCCATGAAGAGTCGGACATGACTTAGCAATTGAACAAAGATATCTGTTCTCATGAATAGCAGTAACTTTCTATCAAGATGTGTGCTTGACCCAGCAATCCCACTCCTGGGCATATACCCTGAGCAAACCATAATTGAAAAAGACACACATACTCCAGTGTTCATTGCAGCACTATTTATAATAGCAAGGACATGGAAACAACCTAGATGTTCGTGTAGACAACCTAGATGTCTGTTGACAGAAGAATGGGTAAAGAATTTGTAATACATATATACAATGAAATATTACTCAGGCATGAAAAGAAATTAATTTGAATCAGTTCTAGTGAGGTCAATGAACCTAGAGCTTGTTATACAGAGTGAAGTAAGTCAGAAAGAGAAAAAAAATTATTGCATCTTAATGCCCAGGTCAGAAGGTGCCCAATATGCTACTGGAGATCAGTGGAGAAATAATTCCAGAAAGAATGAAGGGACGGAGCCAAAGAAAAAACAATACCCAGTTGTGGATTGGACTGGTGATAGAAGCAAGGTCTGATGCTGTAAAGAGCAATATTGCATAGGAATATGGAATGTTAGGTCCATAAATCAAGGCAAATTGGAAGTTGTCAATCAGGAGATGGCAAGAGAGAACATTGACACTTTAGGAATCAGCAAACTAAAATAGACTGGAATGGGTGAATTTAACTCAGATGATCATTATATCTACTACTGTGGGCAGGAATCCCTTAGAAGAAATAGAGTAGCCATCATAGTCAACAAAAGAGTCTGAAATGCAGTACTTGGATGCAATCTCAAAAACGACAGAATGACCTCTGTTTATTTCCAAGGCAATCTATTTAATATCATAGTAATCCAAATCTATGCCCCAACCAGTAACACTGAAGAAGCTGAAGTTGAATGGTTCTACAAAGACCTACAAGACCTTCTAGAACTAACAATCCAAAAAGATGTCCTTTTCAATATAGGGGACTGGAATGTAAAAGTAGGAAGTCAAGAAACACCTGGAGTAACAGGCAAATTTGGCCTTGGAGTACAGAATGAAGCAGAACAAAGGCTAATAGAGTTATGCCAAGACAATGCAGTGGTCATAGCAAACACCCTCTTCCAGCAATACAAGAGAAGACTCTACACATGGACATCACCATTTGTAGTACAGATGGTAGACACTGAAATCAGACTGATTATATTCTTTGCAGCCAAATATGGAGAAGCTCTATACAGTCAGGAAAAATAAGACCAGAAGCTGACTATGGCTCAGAACATGAACTCCTTATTGCCAAATTCAGACTGAAATTGAAGAAAGTGGGGAAAAGCACTAGACCTCAGGTATGACCTAAATCAAATGCCTTATGATTATACAGTGGAAATGAGAAATAGATTTAAGGGACTAGATCTGATAGACAGAGTGCTGGATGAGCTATGGATGGAGGTTCGTGACATTGTACAGGAGACAGGGATCAAGACCATCCCCAAGAAAAAGAAATGCAAAAAGCAAAATGGCTGTCTGAGGAGGCCTTGCAAATAGCTGTGAAAAGAAGAGAAGTGAAAAGCAAAGGAGAAAAGGAAAGATATACCCATTTGAATGCAGACTTCCAAAGAATAGCAAGGAGAGATAAGAAAGCCTTCCTCAGTGATCAATGCAAAGGAATAGAGGAAAACAACAGAAGGGGAAAGACTAGCTGCTGCTGCAGCTAAGTCGCTTCAGTCGTGTCCGACTCTGTGTGACCCCATGGACTGCAGCCCATCAGGCTCCTCCCTCCATGGGATTCTCCAGGCAAGAACACTGGAATGGGTTGCCATTTCCTTCTCCAATACCTCAAAGTGAAATGGGAAAGTGATGTTGCTCAGTCGTGTCCCACTCTTAGCGATCCCATGGACTGCAGCCTACCAGGCTCCTCCCTCCATGGGATTTTCCAGGCAAGAGTACTGGAGTGGGTTGCCATTACCTTCCCTGGGAAATACTAGAGATGTCTTAAAAAAAAAAAAACAAAAAAACCAGAGACAGTAAGGGAACATTTCATGCAAAGATGGGCTCAATAAAGGAAAGAAATTGTATGGACGTAACAGAAGCAGAAGATATTAAGAAGAGGTGGCAAGAATACATAGAAGAACTGTACAAAAAAGATCTTCATGACCCAGATAATCACGATGTTGTGATCACTCACACTCACCTAGAGCCAGACATCCTGGAATGTGAAGTCAAGTGGGCCTCAGGAAGCATCACTTTGAACGAAGCCAGTGGAGGTGACAGAATTCCACTTGAGCTATATCAAATCCAAAAGATGATGCTGTGAAAGTGCTGCACTCAATATGCCAGAAAAGTTGGAAAACCAAGCAGTGGGCAGAGGCACTTGGAAAAGGTCAGTTTTCATTACAATCCTTAAGAAAGGCAGTGCCAAAGAATGTTCAAACTACTGCACGATTGCACTCATCTCACATGCTAGTAAAGTAATGCTCAAAATTCTCCAGGCCAGACTTCAGCAATATGTGGACCTTTAGCTTCCAGATATTCAAGCTGGTTTTAGAAAAGGCAGAGGAACCAGGGATCAAACTGCCAACATCCACTGGATCATCGAAAAAGCAAGAGAGTTTCAGAAAAACATCTATTTCTGCTTTACTGACTATGTCAAATCCTTTGATTGGGTGGATCACAATAAACTGTGGAAAATTCTGAAAGAGACGGGAATACCAGGCTGCCTGACCTGTCTCTTGAGAAACCTGTGTGCAGGTCAGGAAGCAACAGTTAGAACTGGACATGGAACAACAGACTGGTTCCAAATAGGAAAAGTAGTACGTCAAGGCTGTATTTTGTCATCCTGCATATTTAACTTATATGCAGAGTACATCATGAGAAATCCTGGGCTGGATAAAACACAAGCTGGAATCATGATTGCCAGGAGAAATATCAATAACCTCATATATGCAGATGACAGCACCCTTATGGCAGAAAGTGAAAGATAACTAAAGAGCCTCTTGATCAAAGTGAAAGAGGAGAGTGAAAAAGTTGGCTTAAAGCTCAACATTCAGAAAACAGATCACGGCATCTGGTCCCATCACTTCATGGCAGATAGACTGGCAAACAGTGGAAACAGGGGCTGACTTTATTTTTTTATGCTCCAAAATCAATGCAGATGGTGACTGCAGCCATGAAATTAAAAGACACTTACTACTTGGAAAGAAAGTTATGACTAACCTAGACAGCATTTTAAAACACAGAGACATTAGTCTGTCAACAAAGGTCTGTCTAGTCAAGGCTATGGTTTTTCTAGTAGTCATGTATGGATGTGAGAGCTGGACTATAAAGAAAGCTGAGCACCAAAGAATTGATGCTTTTGAACTGTGGTGTTGGAGAAGACTCTTGAGAGTCCCTTGGACCTCAAGGAGATCCAACAAGCCCATCCTAAAGGAGATCAGTCCTGGGTGTTCATTGGAAGGACTGATACTAAAACTGAAACTCCAATACTTTGGCCACCTGGTGCGAAGAACTGACTCATTTGAAAAGACCCTGGAATATTACTCAGCATTAAAAAAAAAAATTCATTTGAATCAGTTCTACTCAGGTGGACGGAACTGAAGCCTATCATCCAGAGTGAAGTAAGCCAGAAGGAAAAAGAAAAATACAGTATACTAATGCATATATATGGAATTTAGAAAGATGGTAACGAGAACCCTGCATGCAAGACAGCAAAAGAAATGCAGATGTATAGAACAGTCTCGTGGACTCTGCGGAAGAGGGCAAGGGTGGGATGATATGGGAGAATGGCATTGAAATATGTTAATTATCATATGTGAAATCAATCGCCAGCCCAGGGTTGATGCTCGGGGCTGGTGCACCGGGATGACCCAGGGGAAGGGAATCGGGAGGGAGGAGGGAGGGGAGTTCTGGAGGGGGAGCATATGTATACCCATGGCAGATTCATGTCAATGTATGGCAAAACCAACACAATAAAGAAAATTTTTTTAAAAAGTTAAAAAAAAAAAAAGACCCTGATGCTGGGAAAGATTGAAGACAGGAGAAGAAGAGGACGACAGAGGATGAGATGGTTGGATGGCATCACCTACTCAATGGACATGGGTTTGGGAAGACTCTGGCAGTTGGTGATGGATGAGAAGCCTGGCATGCTGTGGTTCATGGCAAAGAGTCTTGGACAGGACTGAGGGACTGAACTGAACTGAATGCATACACATGGAATCTAGGAAAATGGTACTGATGAATCTATTTGCAAGGCAGCAATATATACTCAGACATAAGAGAACAGATGTATGGACACAGCAGGGAAGGAGAGGTTGGGATGAATTGAGAGAGTAGTATTGAAATATATACATTACTATATGTATAATAAAGAGATATTGCAAAGTTTCTGTATAACACAGGGAGCTTAGCCTTTTGCTCTGTGACAACCTAGAGGGGTAAGGTGGTGTGGGAGATGGGAGTGAGGTTTAAAAAGAAGGGGACATATGTATACCTATGGCTGAGTCATATTGATGTATGGCAGAAACCAATACAACATTGCAAGGCAATTATCCTTTAATTAAAAGTATATACAATTTTTAAAAGGATGTGTGCTTGATTGCACATACAGCTTTTAAAGATCAAATATATACTATCCTCCCCTTACCTCTTTGGGAAGTTTCTCAGAGCTTTCTGAATGACTGTCTCCCGGGTTATGATCCTCAAATAACGTTTTCCATATCTTTCTCAGATGATTACTGATTAATTTTTTGTCAACACTGGGAACAGAGTCAAACTTAAACCTTCAGAGCAAGCCAGAAGCAGGTAGACAAGAAGCATGGTCCTGAGATTGAAAGGTGTCAAACAGAAAGATGCTTTCCCATTTTCTCTTGCAAGGAGGTTTTATATGAGGTTTTTGAGAAAAGAAGAGGAAAGGAGAGAATATATGAGAGAATAAAATATTTCAATGATCAAAACAAACTGCTTCAATCAAGGGGCAGCAAGCTATATGCCTGGGGGCCAAATCTAGCCATTGCCTATGTTGTAAATAGAGTTTGGCTGAGAGCAACCACATCCATTTATGTACTATCTATGGCCACTTTTGTGTTATAATGAGAGAGCTGAACAGTTTCAGCAGGGATCCTATGGCTCACAAAGTCTGAAATATTTACTATCTGGTCCTCCGCAGAAGACATTTGAAACCCTGGTCTAAAGCATTAGGTAGAATTTATTTTAAAATGTAATGTGCAGTTATTTATCTTGCTATTTGATGGCTCGAGTTGAATTCTAGAGTTTAGCAGTGAACTTTCTCTTTACTGCTAGTAAAATATACGTTAAGCTAAGTGCCCATGTCATCTATATAAAATTATCACTGCTAGCCACAGAGTAGGTACAATATTTGATGACTGAATTTATATTATTTTTCTCTGCTTTTTCAAGATAACTATATCTCTTATATATTTCTTAGCAGATACTGTAGTGTTGGAAATGTATTTAGTTGAAACAGAAGGTGAGAGTGGGATAAGGAGAAAAAGAAAATAGAGTTCTTTGTCTTTACTCAGTGAAGGCACAGCTGAGCATGCTGGCAGGGAAAGAGATGGGGCCATGGCCTAGAAGCACCATAGATTTTCTCTTTGAGGAGCTCTAAGATTTATTTTGGAAACTACAGCCTTAGGGAAGTGGGAGCCAAGAGGGCACTCCTTTATCTTTAAATAGTCTCTGTAAGAGTCATGATATCTTGTTGAGACATTTTCTCAGTTCAACTTCAAGGAAGAAGTCCAGAGACTTAGTTAACTTCTAACTCTTAAGGCAAAGTCATGCTTATCAACACAATAAGTCCATGGCAAGGTTTTGTGTAAGATCCTGAAACATTTTGAAATAAAAAATTCCTTTGGATACAAGAAAACTTTAGAACTTTATCCTTAAATAAATAAGAAAAAAAACTCATGTATACGAAATAGTTTGTATTCCATTTCAAGGGACTTTTGGGGGGGATGATTTCAGGTTAATTTGTTCAGAACTGGGCATGCATAGAAGTAATATCATTATTCACAGATAACTTTCTGTGAGTTCTTCTTATCTTCCCCATTTATTTTTATCTTCTTCAACCTCTCTAACCTATTCACAATTTCTGTATTGACTTTATCACTTTCCCCCCTTGGTTCCACATAAAAAGTACAGTGATAAAAGGAGAAAAATAAGATGATAATGTGTATATCTTGTTATTGTGCAGTGGTCAGCTTTTTTAAATTTAAGGACCCTTGTGTCTATTTCTGGGGTTTCCCAGGTGGTGCTAGGGGTAAAGACCCTCCTGCCAATACAGGAGACATGAGAGACATAGGTTCAATCCCCCAGTCAGGAAGATCCCCTGGAGGAAGGCATGGCAACCTACTCCAGTATTCTTGCCTGGAGAATCCCTATGGACAGAGGAGCCTGGTGGGCTACAGTCCACAGGGTTGCAGAGAGTTGGATACTACTGAAATGACCACTGCACAGATGTACACACATATCTATTTCTAGCTAGGAGAAAAACCCTGGCAGATAATATTTTCTTTAACCTGTGACTTCAAGTAATCCTACACTCAACTAATGAAAGATAATTGTTCTGTTTCAAGAAACTTCTGCTACAGTGGAGAAGGGTATTTTTTAGGTATAATTTTCATTTTTATTGATGCAATTTGAAACCATTTAATTTGTTTTTTTCTCTATGTAGATGGAAAACATCTGACCAACCTTTTAACAGAGATTCTTACATTCTTGATAATAGTTATTGACATTCTGGGAGGTGGGTCATAGAGGATCCCACTTTGGTTTATGTCAGAGAGTGTTTTGCCTATGTTATCCTCTAGGGGTTTTATAGTTTCTGGTCTTATGATTAGATCTTTGATCCATTTTGAGTTTATCTTTGTGTATGGTGTTAGAAAGTGTTCTAGTTTCATTCTTTTGCAAGTGGCTGTCCAGTTTTCCCAGCACCACTTGTTAAAGAGATTGTCTTTTCTCCATTGTATATTCTTGCCTCCTTTGTCAAAGATAAGGTGTCCATAGATGCGTGGATTTATCTCTGGGCTTTCTATTTTGTTCCATTGATCTATATTTCTGTCTTTGTGCCAGTACCATACTGTCTTAATGACTGTGGATTTGTAGTATAGCCTAAAGTCAGGTAGGTTGATTCCTCCAGTTCCATTCTTCTTTCTCAAGATTGCTTTGGCTATATGAGGTTTTTTGTATTTCCATACAAATTGTGAAATTATTTGTTCTAATTCTCTGAAAAAGACCTCTGGTAGCTTGATAGGAATTGCATTGAATCTATAGATTGCTTTGGGTAGTATACTCATTTTCACTATATTGATTCTTCCAATCCATGAACACGGTATACTTCTCCATCTATTTGTGTCCTCTTTGATTTCTTTCATCAGTGTTTTATAGTTTTCTATATACAAGTCTTTTGTTTCTTTAGGTAGAAATACTCCTAAGTATTTTATTCTTTTTGTTTCGATGGTGAATGGAATTGTTTCCTTAATTTCTCTTTCTGTTTTCTCATTGTTAGTGTATAGGAATGCCAGGGATTTCTGTGTGTTGATTTTGTATCCTGAAACTTTACTATATTCACTGATTAGCTCTAGTAATTTTCTGGTAGAGCCTTTAGGGTTTTCAATATAGAGGATCATGTCATCTGCAAACAGAGAGAATTTTACTTCTTCTTTTCCAATCTGGATCCCTTTAATTTCTTTATCTGCTCTGATTGCTGTGGCCAAGACTTCCAAAACTATGTTGAATAGTAGTGGTGAGAGTGGGCACCCTTGTCTTGTTCCTGACTTCAGGGGAAATGCTTTCAGTTTTTCACCATTGAGGATAATGTTTGCTGTGGGTTTGTCATATATAGCTTTTATTATGTTGAATCAGTTCTACTCAGGTGGATGGAACTGGAGCCTATTATCCAGAGTGAAGTAAGCCAGAAGGAAAAACAACAAAACAGTATACTAATGCATATATATGGAATTTAGAAAGATGGTAACGAGAACCCTGCATGCGAGACAGCATAAGAAACGCAGATGTATAAAACAGACTCGTGGACTCTGTGGAAGAGGGCAAGGGTGGGATGATATGGGAGAATGGCATTGAAATATGTTAATTATCATATGTGAAATCAATCGCCAGCCCAGGGTTGATGCTAGGGGCTGGTGCACCGAGATGTCCAAGGGGGAGGGAATGGGGAAGGAGGAGGGAGGGGGGGTTCTGAAGGGGGGAGCATATGTAAACCCATGGCGGTTTCATGTCATTGTATGGCAAAACCAACACAATAAAAAAAAAATAGTTATTGACAACCTTCAGCTATCCTTTTCTTCAATAGTAGTCTAAGTTTCTGTAGCATATCTTCATAATGATTGGCTGCTCTTTAAGTACAAAGCTGTGATTGTTAGGACATGAATATCAGATTTTTGCCAACTAAAGAATGTGACTTGCCATCTGGTTCTATAAGAATAAAGTGACTAGTCACTGCAGTTGCTAACCTTTAACACACCCTGAAATGAGTTAAGGGTGAAGGTCTGGAATTAGGTACTCTGTGCTCTGGGAAAAACTGGCAGAATAAGTCTTTAGATAGTTAGGTGGTTTCAGGAGAAAATGTTGTGAACCCAGTTTCTTATATCTTCTCATACCCAGAAAAGCACTAAAATCATTAATAGAGATCTGCTCCTTGTGACTAATAGCAACAATTTTGTGACTAGCAGCAACCTTCTACCAACAAGTATGCTTGATTGCACATACTCCCTTCACTAAAATCATATATACACTGACCTCCCCCAGCACTTTTTAAAGACAATTCCTCAAAACTAGCTAAGAGGTTACCTCCCAGACAATAATTCTCAGTTCAGTTCAGTTCAGTCCAGTCGCTCAGCTGTGTCTGACTCTTTGCGAACCCATGAATTGCATCATGCCAGGCCTCCCTGTCCATCACCAACTCCTGGAGTCTACCCAAACTCATGTCCATCAAGTCGGTGATGCCATCCAGCCATCTCATCCTCTGTCATCCCCTTCTCCTCCCACCCCCAATCCCTCCCAGCATCAGGGTATTTTCCAGTGAGTCAACTCTTCGCACGAGGTGGCCAAAGTACTGGAGTTTCAGCTTCAACATCAGTCTCTTCAATGAATACACAAGACTGATCTCCTTTAGGATGGACTTGTTGGATCTCCTTGCAGTCCAAGGGACTCTCAGGAGTCTTCTCCAACACCATAGTTCAAAAGCATCAGTTCTTTGGTGCTCAGCCTTCTTTATAGTCCAACTCTCACATCCATACATGACTACTGGAAAAACCATAGCCTTGACTAGACGGATCTTTGTTGACAAAGTAATGTCTCTGCTTTTCAATATGCTGTCTAGGTTGGTCATAACTTTCCTTCTAAGGAATAAAACTGAACTCACAGCTCTCACGTTGTATGATTTTTTCCTCTAGTCCACAGTTTTAGCAACCTAAAAGGAAACCAGAGAAGACTACTGCCCTTTGCCTGAACTCTGTGAGGATCTGATCCTTGGTATCAGCATAGGCTTCTTGTGTCCATTCACCTCCTTGGCGAGTCCAGAAGAATTTCAGTGAGTCTTTCCTGGTTCTCTGATCTTCTGATTATTAGCTAATGATTCTGAGTTTTATTTGGCCATGTATAACAGATATCTGGGCCCCCAGATGAAATGCTAGACAGTCACCCTCCAGTTGAAAGGTACTGCTCATTTGAGAGACAGTGAACAGTCTAAACTGGGTGATAGGTAAGGGGCTGGTCTAACATTTTTCCTAAATGAGGGTGTATCAGAAAGCCAGCCTCTAATAAACACTCCAGTCAGGTTTATGAATTTACAAAACTTATACGTACAAGTAGTTACTTGAGAATTAACAGGAAATCTTGCATTGAAAATGGCCAAAATGGGACTCTTTTATTGCATATGCAGTGAAGGAAAGTCAGCTTTATAAAACATGTTCTTGGAATTCTGACCCCGAGGGAACAAGTCTTTATAGAAAAACCTGCATTTCTCTCCCCATGCTTTGTGATGTAAATACTCTACTAGGGCTTTCAGGAACATTTATCTTACCTAGATCTTCTCTAACTCCTGAGACTGAGGGAAAACAAAAACAAACAAAAAACAGAGAGATAGAAACCTGTCTTTTTAAACTTGTCTTGTTCCAACTGTTATTATAAACTGCTCAGTCACTTCAGTCATGTCTTACTATTTGCAATCACAAGGACTGTAGCCTGCCAGGCTTCTCAGTTCATAGGATTCTCTAGGCAAGAATACTGGAGTCGGTTGCCATGCTCTCCTCCTGGTGATCTTCCTAACCCAGGGACCGAAGCTGTGTCTCTTGTTAAGTTTAAAAAACGAAGCTATGAGATATCTGATTGTGTCTGTCTATGTGTGCATTGTAAATATATGTCTTTACTTCCAGCAGGTACTACTAGAATTAGTTTGTAAATGAGTGTTATTTAATTGACTTAAAGAAAGTTAAGCAATTATATAAAGTCGCAGAAATATAAAAGAAACTAACCCAAATGAATTTCAGTTTAAAATGAACTGGGAAATATTCAGTATTAAATTAATGTTTGGTATTGAAGTTAGTTAAAATTTGTTGGTTTAATCAACACAACCATGCCTTTAGAATCATCAATAATAAATACAATATTTTTATTGTAGCTAGGTTTACTGGAAGTCAAATAAGATCTTATATCTGTTGCAAATGTCAGCAAGAAAAATAAATTGGTATGATGAAAACTTTCATAAGTATATGTAAATGAGAAAAAATTTTTAGCTAAGCTCTTTAGGAATAATTACGTTTTAGAAATGTCTACTTTAAAATATTCTCTCCAAATATTTGGTAACTTGAAACTTAAGCATTTTGTCAAATTAAGTTAAATGACTGATGCTTATTAAACATCTAGGTCATTCCCAAATAAAATAAGATACTGAAATATTAATCACTGAGCACTAGCTTTCTTTTACAGAGAAATTATTTAAGAAATACCTTTGGTGTCACACTGAGATATTTTTTCTAAGAAAACATGTGTTTTTAAAAATTATTGATATTTATAAGCTTGATAACATTAATGCTAATGTATAATTGTTTACTTTTTAGTTTTCACTAGAAATTATTTTGAAGAATTGAAGATTCTAATTTAAATATGTAATTAAAGCTACTAGAAATAATACAGGAGACATTTCAGCATACAAGGGAAGTAGGATGTGTGTTTCCAATAAAAGAAGGTATGAGAAAACAAAACAAAACAAAACATTTTGTTAAGGAAAAGAAAGTAATTTGCCTTAAAGCTGGCTATTTCTAAATAGGAGAGAACATGCATTTGCACTCAGTCGTGTCCAACTCTGTGACTCCATGGACTGTAGCCTGTCCATGGGATTTTCCAGGCAACAATACTGGAGTGGGTTGCTACTTCCTCCTCCAGGGGCTCTTTCCAACCCACGGATTGAACCCATGTCTCCCGTGTTTCCTGTATTGGCAGGCAGATTCCTTACCACTGAGTCACCTAGGAAGGCCATGATAGAACATGAGGAACAAATTAATGTGGAAATAGAGAGCTGTAGAAGGTTTGTGAGTTGAAAAAAAAACCTTTAGGATGGAATTGTTAGGTAGTTAGAATAGGAAAAAGGAGTGCAGAATGGCAGTGGCTAAAAGACAAGGAAGGAAAAAGCCTGCAAAAATAGAACAAAGGAAGGTCCAAGGACTGGAGTGAGGACCTCAGGTAGAACAAACAGCACTCCTGGCTAGCCCAATTTACATAGGGCAGGCCCAGGGGGAGGGAAAAAACATATAAAAAGAGGAGCCAAAGGGCTGGGGTCTCTCTCCTGTGCACCCTCATGCCTCTGTCTCTATTTCTCTCTTTCTCTTCTCTTCGCATCTTTTGGGTCAGCCTGCCCTCACACCTCGAGGATGTATTTTCCTTTATTTTCTAAATAAAACTGATCTGTAACACTGTCCGAGAGCTGTGGCATGCAGAGGGCTTTAACGTCCATCACTTCAAATTTTTGTTGTGACGAGACAGAACCAAGGAAATTGGACACTCCCCTGACAGAATTCTATGTGTAGTCACAACTGATTAAGAGTAGAATAACTTTAAATGAGTTTTAATGTTACAGGCAAAGTGGTGCAAACCAGAATTTGGTTTCCCTACTAAGAGGACAAAGTTTTCTTAAAGTATCAATCTATTTTTGATAACAGATATTAAATTTTCTTTACTTTTAACTGGTAATCTGTTATAACATTTTATATTTGCCTTCGAAATCTTTTATTGTCACTTTGGTTAAGTGAATGAGCATTGTTTCACAGTGACGTATGATCCTATTTGACTAGTGTTTTAAATCATTTTGATTTTTTTTTTTATGAATTTCCACAAATCAAATTGTAATGAAGTTCCTTTGAGCTCTAGCTAACTGGTATGCTTCAAAGGGCCCCTAACACATTCCGAAAGGACATCTTAAGCTAATTAGGTTCATCAGTTAAATTACATGGGAAGCATTGTCAAATGAGTAATAAATCTTCTTAGGATATATTGTATGGGTAATTATTTACCTAAATATTCTAGAAATTATATGGAATTTCTAACTATTTGGTATGGGAAGAATGCTGTGATCTGGTTATCAATATAAAATGTTTGTCACAGCAGTAACCAACTTTCTTCACCAATTGCATTGTAATTAGGTCTTTATCTTTGTCTTCTCAAGTTGTTGGTCATTCATAGACAGTTATTGTTTTACTCTGATGCCTTAGTAAACATGCTTCCTTTTCAAGAAGATTCGTAGCAAGGACTTTTTTCTTTTTTTTTAAAGTACAGGTTTCTTATAACTTTCAAACCATACTGCTGAATTGGATAAGATATAAAAGAACTCTAATGGGAAATCTGACTTCATTAAACAGTTAACTAAAAAGGATTAGTTATATAAGACTGAGTGTATTGGTGAATATGATTATCATTTTTATGGTTTCTGTCTGAAACATTACTGACTTTTAATCTATATTTTCCAGATATAAGGAAATCCTCCTCCTCAAGGTAATTATGACTTATAGCAAATTGGTAAATTGTACCTTTGAAAGAAAAATTGAAATACATATCTTTTCTCTCTACCTAGTCTCTTCAGAGATTCAAAACTCTTAGGTTTCCAATAGCCTTATCAAGTTAATAAAGAAGGCCACCTCCTGACAGGTTTAGAAATCTTGAGAGACTTTGAGAATCTGGAGAAGAAAGGAATTCATCTAAATCTATAGCTATCACAGGTCGAATCTGATGACCCGCCTTTGGCATGGCTTTCCTGGCCTTTTAAAAATTCAGTCTAAGATTCCTTATAAAAAGTTTCAGCAAAGCCAATTTTAAAGGAGCCAGTATGATTAATTGCACTTATGTAAATAATTAGGCCAAGTTTATTGAAACTAGGCTTCTTTTGCAAACAAATTAGTCTTAGTTTGGCTGTTTAGTGGAAATTAGGGTGATTTTACGGAGAAACAAGTTTATGTCAGTAGATATTAAATTCTAATTTTGTTAACCTAGATTTGTATTTATTAACATTCACTTCCAAGATAGTTCCCTGTTATTATGCTATATTATTGCAAAATTTAATCAAATTATTAAAAAGACTGTTTTTTTTTTCTGATGCTTATCTCAGTAATCTATCTTTGGATGAAGATCAGATGCTCCATGACCTGCAATGAGGAGATTATGCATACTGGAGAAAACATAATTTAAAGGAATATCTCCAACTTAGATGGAAGGACAGATACTCCTAACTAGCTCATGCATAGTGAAACTGAAGGGAATTGACCCTTGGATAAGTATTTCCCACTTAGGAAGGACCTCTGCATCAGACTGGTCATAGAGAGAACTGTTGACCTTTAAGTCACCTTAAAACAACACTCAAACAGAGGAGTAACCACACCAGGATAAGATCACAACATCAAAAGTAGCCAGCTATCCCATGATGCCAGATTTGACCCTTATGATTATTTCTAGTGTTTTCTCAATTTCTTGGACTTTCACAAATGTGTCAAATGTTTTTTTTATCATGAGCACAATCTTATGGAGAATTTAAAAAATTAATCTAGCTCTTGGGTTTATAATCAATTAACTATATCTAGTATTCCTGGGTTAGCTTGATGGATTTCTCTGCTCCAAAGCTCCAGTCAGATGGCCCTTAGGGAATTTATTCCAGAAGTAAGAAGATATAGTTCTATTGGGCCACTCTTAATACTATTGTTAATAGATAGGACTCTCTGTCCTGGCCAATCAATCATACTTGCTCTGACCATGGCCATAAATATGAATTTTCTTTAAGCTTAATTAAGCTCAATCAGAGCAGAGCTAAATTTTGGCCAAGGAATATAACTTCTCTCAGTTGTGGGGTAAATTTATATGGCTAACACCAAGCTATAGTCATTTAAGTTTAGGGCCCCTCTTTGTTGGGGGCAATTAAACCATACTTAGGATAATCAGTCTAATACACTAGGAAATTGGGCTGGGTGCCTAAGGACAATGTCAACATATCATTTGCCTTAAAGATAAAGACTTGTATGGAACAGACTAAGTCAGACAACCTGGGGATACTGGGCTGCACTAATGAAAGTGGCTTAAATGTTAACTATAATCTTATTAATGTTACTAGCTATAATACTTGTATTCTGCCTATTTTAAAAAATTTTTTATTTCTTGCACAACCAAATGATTAACTGAGCCTCTGATAAATGATAACTAGGCAGCTTGAAACAATTGACCAAATGTATAGTTCTCTATAACATCAATGATTGTAATGGCTTAACTCTTCAGAGTTAAGAAAAAGCAACAAGAGGGAATCTTATCTTGGTCCATAACAGACTAGTAAGATAGGTATTCCAGAGACCTTTGGCTAACATTAGCAGGGTTAGTCCAGTAATAGCCCATTGCATGACCTATCAACAAGGTCCTCCCCGCAGCTGGGAATGAGCATTCCTAGCACTATGGGACAAATTGATCATGAAATGTCTCCCAAATCATGGTTGAACTTATGACAATGAAGCGGCAATGCCAACTAAAGAATGTCACTTGTCATTCAAGAATGAAGTCACTAGCCGTGCAGTTCCTAACCTTTAACACATCTTGACAGGAGTTCAGAGTGACGATCGGGAATGAGGCACTCTGCACTCTAGGAAAAACTGGCCAAACAGGCTTCAGATAGATATTTTATGAATCCAATTCTTGCATCTTCTCATACCTAGAAAAGCACTAAAATCATTAATGGAGACATCTGCTTCTTGGAACTAACAGCAACAATCTTATGGCTAGCAGCAACCTTCTACCAACATGTGTCCTTGATTATACATACCTCCTTCACCAAAGCCAGATATATAGTGACTTCCCACCCCCAACCCCATGTAATTCTAAGTTGTCCTCTAAACTACAGTCCTCAGTAAAGCCCATATAAAGCTGAACTTACGGCTCTCACATTGTGTTTTTTTAAGTTGATATGTTTCATACAGTGGTGAAAGTTTGCATCCATCCAATCATATCTTTTTTACTTCAGTCTCTACTGTGCTTGTGCATTTTTAAATTGGGACAAGTACAAGTCTATGACTTCCAAAAAGCTGAGAGATTTATTAGATCATTGGATTCCATATTTCCTGTCTCAACCAAAAATTCTTCATTTTAGAAGTCCTATTAAATACCTGTATTAATCTTAGTCTTGATCCAGAGGATAAAATTCTACATTTCTCTTTAGAAAAAAAGAATCAATGATCAACACAAATTATTAACTACTTGATTATGAAAATGGACTTAAAAATTTTAATGACAACAATGTGGCAATCATTTTTATTCAAAAAATTAAAACTCTTAGTAATGATATAAAATGATAGTAGATCTCATGAAATAGTAGTAGGAAAAAAACAAAAGAAAATCTGTAGGATTTTTCTTTTAAATGTTTGTAATACATGTTAAATGATCATTTTGTAAACATAAAAGACCAGGTGTTCTATCCTGCCAAATGCATACCTTCATGAGAGAGATGCAAAAATATTTTTATTTCATAAATATTCATTAAATTTTGCTTTGTTTTAATGAACAGATTTTAAATGAAGCAAGAACATAGTCAAGAAAACCTCTAGTGAACAGAGACTTTGAGAAAAGGACACACTAAGCCCTACCTCCCATCAAGTTCATGTGGTTATATGCGGTAGATTTATCAATGAATTCAATACATATGATTTGTTACCAAGGTCATGTTGAGCACAATGACCCTGTGCTGTTGATACAGCAAATAAAGAAGATAAAGTCCTCTTCTCTCATGTTGCTAACACTTTGGTGGGGAATGATAGACAATAAAATAAAGACAAGTAAACAAGTCAGTATCAGTTAAGGCAAGTGATTTGGAGAAAATAAAATATACCACTAGAGAGTGACTACACAAAGTGCCTACACAAATAAAATGGCATAGAGAGATTTAAGAGCAGACATAAGAAGAGTGGGTCCCGCTCTTCAGTGAACTTAAAAAAAGCAGCAGAGGAGAACTAAAGGAAATAGAAAACGTTACCGCACCTGGACAGAATTCCGTGTGCCTTGTGGTACTGTGTTATTCTTCACAACAAATACATTTCCTGCCCCTCTCTACCAGTCCAAATTCAAACCTCTCATTTTCTACAAATCCTTTTCCCAACTTATAAAACCATCTATTTTGCCTCCCTTAAAATTTTTTAAATATCTTTCAGTGGTACTGGAAAACTTCACACCTAATTATATATTACATAAATGCTTCTGCGTGGCTCTCTGATGTCTTCAGAGTATATAATCATCTCTTCAAGAATGAGGATTGTGTCTCTTTACTTATTTTGTCCTCATAGTGATAATCCTTATGACATATGACATAAACAGGTTAAGAATCCTGAGACTTGTTTAAGATCTACCAGGATTTGCCATTTAATATTGGAATTCTGATTTACTCAACCTTGAGTATTCATTGGAAGTACTCATGCTTAAGGGGAAGCTCCAAAACTTTGGACACCTGATGTAAGGAAACAATCCATTGGAAAGACTCTGATGCTAGCAAAGATTGAGGGTAGGAGGAAAAGAGAGCAGCAGAGGATGAAATGATTAGATAGCATTACTGACACTATGGACATGAGTTTGAGCAAACTCTGGAAGATAACAGAGGACAGAAGAGCCTGACATGCTGCAGTCTAGGGGGTCACAAAGATTTGGACACAACTTAAGTAACTGAACATCAACAATAACATCTACATTAAAATCAGTGGGATACAGAGAATGATATAATGACACGTTTGGGAGCCCCTGCCATGGAGCTTAAAAGAGTCTAGACTGCATGAGGAAGATGTGTGTCACAGACAACTCTAGTTCCGCACTTCACTGTGCTCTGAGCCCCATCTGGTACTCAACCTCTTCTACAGTGAGGTGACCATCTCCATGTACTCCTCCGTTGGCTCTGGCAGATGCAACCCAACAGTTTCTTCCCTTGGGTCACATAACTACCAATTACTGCTCAGGGACTTCTCTAACATGTTGGGTGTGGGGAATTCTTGGTATCCTGCAAAGCATTCAGAAACGCTGGACACTTAATATCTGAGGAGTCAGCTTGTCCAAAAGCAATGGGAACTGACAGATAAATGCTTTTGCCTTTCAATCCCTAAGCAAACAGCTCTGACATTTCATAAAGCTTCTCAGAATGTGTCATAGGCTGAGTAACAGTCACATGTTTGTGGCCAAATTGATAATACACCATAGAATCAACTTTCTCATTTTTACTTTTTCATCTCCTTTCCTGTTCCTTAAAGCTCAGATGCTCCTCACAGTTGCTGGCAATCAAGTCTTTGTCTCAGGCTCTTCAGGAGAACTGGAAGTAAAACAGTGGGGTTATAGGAAAAGAAAGAAGGAAAAAAAAAGGAATTAACCATGCATTGCCCTTAAAACTGTAGGCAATTGATTTATGTCCTAAATTAAGGCAGTGAGTAACTTAGAGCAAGTCAGAGGGTTTTATAGGTAACTGGGGTTTTCTTTGAATTTCTAATTGACTCAGAGCACAAACCCCAATGCCCCATTCTCCAGGGTTTCAAATGTGCACCTGAATAGAGACCTAGAAAAGTATATTTCCTTCTAATCCCAAGATTGTTTGTCATTATTGCATACTTCATGAGTTTTATTAATTTACAATAGAAACCATAGGAGCACCATTACCTTCAACCTGTGAGGCAACGATTCTGACAGTAATATTATTTTCTTTGTTTTATTCCTATTCATCAGTGTGTGTTTGTGTGAAGAGAGACAGAGAGAGATTTGGTTCTAGTTTAACTGTTTTTAACTAGTTCATTGGCTACTCTTTGTTTTTAAGTAAAAAGAGACAGTTTAATTTTGATACAATGTAGTTCATGACTCATATATTACCGTGGTCTATTTCAGTTTATGGTTGATATAAATCCCTTAATAAATATTAAGATTTATTAACATTTAATTGTATTTATAACCTATTTTAAGTTGTTGCAAAAGGTAATTTTAGGTTTCTGCATTTATCAGATAAAGCATTTAATTGTCATGGATCACAACATTAGGTTGACCTACTGTGCACATTGCCAACTATTTATACTCCATTCTCATGAAATTTAGCATCTCCATGAGATTTGTGTGGTAGTTCAGTTTTCCTGTATTATTCCATGTCACTGATTTATAAGTAAGATAAATCTTAAAATGGCAGTGTAAAGTTGAGTTTCTTAGGATATGATATATGCACATATGTTCTATGAAATATTTTATTTGTAATTCCATTAGACATTTCAAAACACATCAAAATGAAAACATTTTTCAGTATCTAGTTTAATTGGAACTGCAAATGAGTACTATTTGTTTTCAGGGTTGGTTTTCTTTCATTAAGTCAGAATTACTTGCTTTATAATTACATATGGAAACAAATAGCCTTTTCAAAAGCTAATGAAAAAAATCACTCACTCGACTTTATTCCATATTTATATGGCTGTCAGAAAGAAGTAATCTTTCACTAAACTTCACCATAAAAAATTCATTTCTCTGTCTCAACACAATGAAAACTTTAAATTTTTTCAAACCAGTCAAAATCATAAACATTTTGAAGAGCAAACGAAAAAATGTTGTAAATATACAGCATTACATTTATTTGAACATGAGAGAAATAAAGTTTTATTTACTATGCCTATTCATTTTAGAAGAGTTCTTCATTAAAAAATTTAATAAGAAAAATCACACGTCTAAATTTAAAATGATTGTGTACTTCTTCAATAAATAGAAATTCTTCCCAAGAAATAAGTCTAATTCTAATCTTGAATAGAAAGAAACAAACCAAAAGAAAACAAAATCATAAACAAACAAACAAAAAAACACCAAATTTCTATCTTTGTCTCTTACACACTCACACGTGCACACACACACATTTAGCAATAGTAGAAAAAAACCTGTGACTTTCCATGAGCTATAATTTTGTTCTTTATTTAGCTTTACTTAGCTTGCATTTATTAAGGACTTACTATGTGCCTATACTCTGCTGAGTATTTTATTAGACTGTTTCACTGAATCCTCAGAGAACTCTATCCTCCATGATAATGGCATTATTTTACTATACTTGACTGGGAGTGAATTTAAAATGCAACTGAAACTATCAGTGCAGCTTAATTTGAAATTGGAATGGACATAATTATACTTACTACATATTCATCAGAATTTCCATGGGTAATAATACTAAACTGCCCCTTGGCAGATCAGTTATTCACTAGCACAATACAGCAGTTTAAAATATCCTTATTCAGCACTTGGTGGGTCATTGTAGTGAACACTGTGGGATATCACTCAGCATCTTCCTCTAGTGACCTTGGCATTCACTTACTTCCCTTCTTGCTGGGCCTGTTGGCTATTGGCAGCTCACTGCAGAATCCCTCCACAGCTGAGAACTTCTCCCAGATTTGCTCCTATATCTACTCTTATCAAGGCAAGAGTACAAAAACCCCTAACCAATTCAGGCCCTTTTGAAGGGCTATCCCATCCCTAGGGCTACAGCTTAACCTACATGCCAACAGGACTGAAGGTATAAAATCAGTGGATTGTAGCTAAAAGAGCTGCAGGATGCAGGATCCATTTAGTAAGAGTTCTAAGAGAGCTCTAAGAGAAACAAAGCACAAAAAGACAAAAGAGAAGGCAAAACTAGGACACTTGCAGAATGTAAATACCCTGGGGCTATAGTAGAGTGTAAATACCTACAGCTATAGCAATCACTAAACAGTCAACTCCAAGCCAGACAGACATGAAACTTTACACTATAGTCCTATTTACCTCCATTCCTATTTACTGATACACCATTTCTAGTGTTTAACAAGATCATAGTGTATGTTAAAAGGCAACAAAAAATACTTTCTGAAGAGAAAAATAAAGCAACAGAATCAAATTCAGATATAGTGCATATTTTGGAATTATCAGAAAGGGAATTTAAATGACAATGATTGCTATGTTAAGGGCTCTGTGGAAAAAAAGATAACTTGAAAACACAGATGATTAATTTCGTCAGAAAAAATCAAAAATTCTAAGGAGGACTCAAAAGGAGCCAAAGTCACTAAACACAAATTCAATATGCCTTTGATGAATTCATTGGCAGTCTAAACATAGCCAAAGAAAAAAATCAGTGAGTTTGAAGATCTGTCAAAAGAAACTTCTCAAATAACAAAGAGAAAAAATAGTGGGGGAAAAAAACCAAGGCAGAATATCCAAGTACTACAGGACAAGACAATCTCAAAAGGAATAACACACTCATAATTAGAATATCAGATAGAGAAGTAAGAGAGAACAGAGATGAATAATTAATTAAACTATTGATGGTCAAGAATTTTCCAAAATTAATGACAGAAGCCAAATCACAGATCTTAAAAGTTTGGAGAACACTAAATAGGATAAATGACAAAAATTTCACACCTGATATATCATTTTCACACTGCATAAAACCAAAGACAGAGATAAATATGTTGAGTGAAGCCAGAGCAGTTAAAAAATAGCTTACCTATGAAAAAACAAAGATAATAATTAGAATGCACTTTATGCCAAAATCCTGATAAGCATGAATTGAAAGGAGTGAAATATTTAGTACTGAAAAAAAACCACCATCATAGAATTCTAATTCCTGAGAAATTATTTTTTAAAAAGTGATAATGACATAAAGATTTTTCTCAGACAAACTAAAACTAAGGGAATTCTTTGCCAGTAGACCTCCCCTACAAGATATGTGAAAAGAGTGCTTTCAAGATTATAAAAAATGATTATTTTGGAAACTCATACCTACATAAGGAAAGGAAGAGTGCTGAAGAAGGAATAAATGAAGGTAAAACACAATTTTTTATTTTTATTATTCTTAAGCTAAAAGATAACTGTTTAAAGCAAGAATAGTAACAATATATTGGGTGACTCTAGCATGTGGGTAAGTGAAATTAATGACAATTGTGTCATGATGGATGGGAGGAAGGACTTGGTAATGCTCTTATAAGTGATCTTCACTGTGCATGAACTGGTATAGTGCTATTTGAAAATTGATTTAGATTATTTTAAAATGTATATTGCAAACTCTAGGACAACTACTAAATTGTTTTCTAAAGAAGTAAAATTGATATGCTAAGAAAAGAGACAAAATACGATCACGTCCAATTAAAACCCAAGAAAAGCAGAAAAAGGAGAGATGTCCGACTCTCTGCAATCCTTTGGACTGTAGCCCACCAGGCTTCTCTGTCCATGGCATTTTTCAGGCAAGAATACTGGCATGGGTTGCAATTTTCCTCCTCCAGGGGATAGTCCCAACCCAGGGATTAAACCCATGTCTCCTGTGTCTCCTGAATTGCAGAAGGATTCTTTACTTGATGTGCCACTGGGGAAGCTCATTTCGCTATGTGGCTTGTTAGAAATCTAAACTCTCCAGATGTGTTGAATCAGAATTTTCATCTTTAGCAAAACACCCAGGTGATTTGAATGCAGGTTAAAGTTTAAGAAGCGCTGCCTATGAGAAAACTGAAACATTTTCCAGGATTACACTAGGATATCTACTACTATGTAGCATTCTAATGATTATTTCTATCTATTGGTAAATATCATTGGATCACATTTAGAGATAAGAAACAGCAATGACAAGGAAGTATTGGCATCTTCTAGAAGTTTTAAGCAATACATCTTTATTCCTAAGGGCAATCATCTTTGAAAGCTCCTAAAAATACTTTCTACCCAAAACTACTTATGGCTGTGCCTAGAGTAGATTATGCACAAACATTATATACATTATCCTTGCTCAAATCATATTTTATTTGTAGTAATAGCTCAGATATATGAAGTGCACCTTCTGAATAATCAATCACACATATCAGAGTCAGAGGAAGAGTCACAGTGGTGGGAGAGTGATTAAAAAAAGTCATAGATTTATGAGATCATGTACATAATCGAGAAATGTGGAAGAGTGGATGGCCTACATAATAAAATATGATATCAGCAAACAATTTCTCAAGTAAAAAGAAAATGGATATTTTTAGTGAGTGGTAGTCACTGAAGTGCCAAGTCACTCAGAGAACAGAGCCCATGAAATAAAGGGAAAAGGGTAAAATAAATAAACTGTGGCATTTGGCCCTTGCTAACAGATTCAACTACAAGAAGAATGAACAGCATACACTCTGAAGAGCTGGAAGGAGGCATGAGAAAAATTGAAAACATTTACAGTAGAGCAAACTGCCCTGAAAAACCCTAGCATTCTCAGGGGAATTGCAGAATCTCAAAGTTCTGCAGTACCTAAATGGTCCTGAAAATATTTGGTGAAGCAAGCAAACTACATCCTAATACTTGCCTCAGAGCACATCACTGCCTTTAGCAGGTGGCTCTTGTGACTGATGCCCAAGCTGAACACACCACTGTAGTACAGCCCCAGAGACTCTGCCATTTATCAAGGTCCCGGCCTTGATAAGGTCTCTTGGCCCCAGGGAGCCTATACATGCAGGGAAGCCCAGCCAACTCCCCAGAGGTGCCCCAGGCTTACAACCTTTCTTTCCTGCTGAACAGATGAAAAGGTCCCTCATCGTTGTGTACTGTCCCATTTTGTCAAATATTTTAATAACCGAGTAACTGAGCCTCTTTTGCTGGGTCTTGATCGCTTTTGTATTTTACATTGAGACTTTCTATAGCTTGTTGGATGTACTTGCTAAGAAACCATCAGCAAATCATCATAGTACTGAATGATATTAGACCTTCTTAGATAAAACTTATTTTTAAATAGTTTCCCTGAAGATTAATATAATGCCAGATAAGCCAGTCTGGAAAAAATCTTTAAACATTCTACCAAGCAAAGATTTGCAAACCAGTTGTAAGTTTAAGCAGAAGGACTTGTTCAATTTCTTGAACACGATAATATTTTTATTTTCCTTAAAAAAAACATTTATTGTTTGGAAACATTTCCTTATCTTAGATTTTGGGCATATTTTACTTGAGCTGTAGTGGATATAAGCAAGTGTTTTGAATGATAAAGGCATTGTTTTCTAACTGGTATTGCCAGTTATTTGTGTTCCAAATAAAAGATTCTGTCAGTAGAATGCTCTTCCTGTTTCAGTTTGGCGAGTCTACACTTTTGCTGCATCAACTGGTGAACTTGCTCAGAGGAAACTAGTTCTTTTGTGATATTTCACTATCTTACTGTGTGACCTCATTGGCTCTGGATATTACTAAGCAAATAAAATTTTATTACAAAAGAGACTCTAAAAGAAATGTAACACATTATGCAGACTATATATAAAAATTTAGAGCACTGCAGTTATAATATTCAAATATTGCTTGTACGTGCTACAATTTCTAAAGTCAAGTGTTTTCAAAGTTTGGAGACTCCAATGATCTTCTTGGGTGTTAAAGGATGATCATTTTTATGATTAAAAATGGAAAAACTGGATTAAAATTTGCAGAATTTCAACAATTGGAATGCATCAAAAAGACCAAATGAACATTCTAGAACAAAACATACTATCTGAAATTAAAAACTCATTTGATATGTTTAAGAGTAGACTCTGTTTGGAGTAAAACACTAAAAAAAAAAGTCTGCCAGCACAGATTCTTGGAATGGTGGACACCTCTCTTTCATATCCCATAATTAAAGGCATAGAGGAGTGGGTGCGTTTTCTTAGAGATACCTGGCATTCACTGTAATATAGAAATGATAGGGACTACTCTATTTTGTCTATATATTGCAGTTTTTATTTAACAGAAATATGAATTCATAGTATAGCTAAGTGTGTGAAGTTGTCTTTAGATCCTATAAATATTTTTATGGTACACAAATATTCCTGTTCACATTCCAGTAATCATGTCCTGTACTGAAGCTATTTACTCTTCTTTCCGAGTAAGTTAAATCCAATATGTCCACGTCTGTATATTCATATCCAAACCTATCTATCTATCTATATATAAGGATAAAACCTCTTTTTTGAGCTTGATCTTTCTTGTGTTAATTATGGTTTCTCTTCTGTGTCACAAAATTAAACTAATCCAGATTTCCCTTTACTGAAAGAATATATCCCTTAAGTATATATTCCTTCTATATACCCTATAGAAGTAGATGGAAGTTATCTGGAGATTTATAGTTTGCCTTTCCACAATCATAATTTAGGAACATTAATATTGTTTTCCTTTAACTTTCCTCTTCTTCCATTCTTTCTTTTCCTTCATTCTCTCTTTTTCCCTCCTTCCTTTCCTCTCTTCCTTCCTTCTTTCCTTCTTCCTCTCTTTCTTTCTCACACACACTCTCACATTCATGAGCATCATCATCACACTAAGTAAATAATACACAGTACTAGAGAAAAATCCACATGTATTTTGGATTTTTCCAAATACATGGAAAGGGATATTTGTAATACAAATGCATTTATAGATAGACCTACATTTTTATTTTCTCATGGTATTTAATATCACCAAAGCCCATTTCCACAAGTAAGAGCTAACTATCTATGGTGGTGAAATTATTAAAAATTATTAAAAATCATCAATACACATTATTAGGTTGTCTTTCCCACATTTTTAACTAATTTGTGGCAATTCAGTGAATTATCAAGTTGAACAAACTTTTATCATTACATATGAACAATCTAATAAATAATGCCTTAAAATTTTATAGCACTGAATACTTTTTGAAAGCTTTCATATATTATTGCAACTACAGTGAACAATTATTTCACTGGGTTGACCCAGTGACTATTACTGAAATCAGTAAACAAAACTTGTTATTAAACTAGAAATACAGTCAGTGATAGAAATTAAAGCTATTTATTCTGCAAATGCAGACAGCATAACTATATATCTTTCACCAAATAAACAATTAGTTGCTTCAAGGACTGGGTAATCCATACTCGTATACAAAGTTTCCTTCCCATTTTCAATATTTCATAGAGACACAGTCTCATCACTGACATAAACTTCAGAATTCTCAATTTTAATCCAACATGCCCCAAATTAAATTAGTACTACCCACATCATTTTAAGCTTGAACCATCTTTTAAGTTGGAAATACAGTATGCCATTATTTTTAAAAGATAAGTCAGAAAGCCTGTATAGATAAAACTAAATCTTTTCTCTGGGCAATTAAGTGTCCCCATGATTCTTCTACGCTTCTCTAATTTTATATAATTTTCAACCTAATTCAATTTTGTCTTTTTAAAAATTATATGAATTTAAACTTGTGAAAATATATCCAAGGAATGACCAGTGAATATAAAACAGAACTGTAACTAGTAGCTAAAGCAGTAACAGAAAGTATATGCTTAACTTTATTGCTTCATGTTTAAAGCATGTGTTAGTGATGCAATTCACCAAGACTATCCATTACTTCTAAAGCCAGTAGTAAATGTGTTTGGAATCCTGTTGATGTAACTCTCACTTATGAAACTATAATGACTGATTCATCCAGTCATTCATTCAACAGATACTGGCCTTCTATTAAGCCCTAAATTAAAGTACTATGATAGGGATTGAGATAACAGAAAGATGACTTGGATTCTGGCTTCAACAGAAGATACTTTAAAGCACAGAGTAATTTGAAATGCCATGGGAAGACTTTTTATGAGTGAAAGAGAACAAGTCAAAAAGATTTAGTCAGTGTATTTAGCCTGGATATGAAAGCCTGTTTGAGGGAGGCATTTCTACAAATTATACACATTTAAGGGGTTTCCTTGGTAGCTCAGTGGTAAGGAATCTGTCTGCTACTGCAGGAGACATAAGAGACCTGGGTTTGATCCCTGGGTTTGGAAGATCCCCTGGAGGAGGAAATGGCAACCCACTCCAGTATTCTTGCCTGGAGAATCCCATGGACAGAGGAGCCTGGTGAGCTACGGCCCATGGGGTCGCAAAGAGTCAGACACGACTGAAGCAAGTTCACATGCACGCATACATATTTAAAACACCTTACAGAAAAACAGTTCTAGCAATGCATTTGGACTTATAGAACCCATCTTAATAACGTGTACTTTAATTGCTCATGTCCTACCCAATTCTATGATTTTGAAAGGGGATTCGTGAAAAGAGTTGCTTTTAATTATTATTTTTTCCTTTTGGCTCAACTTAATGGTTGAGTGCTTTTGAACTGTGGTGTTGGAGAAGATTCTTGAGAGTCCCTTGGACAGCAAGGAACTCCAACCAGTCCATCCTAAAGGAAATCAGTCCTGAATATTCATTGTAAGGACTGATGCTGAAGCTGAAACTCCAGTACTTTGGCCACCTGATGCGAAGAACTGACTCATTTGAAAAGACCCTGATGCTAGGAAAGATTGAAGGCGGGAGGAGAAGGGGACGAAAGAGGATGGGATGGTTGGATGGAATCACCGACTTGATGGACATGAGTTTCAGTAAGCCCCAGGAGTTGGTGATGAACAGGGAAGCCTGGTGTGCTGCAGTCCATGGGGTTGCAAAGAATCTGATACGACTGAGTGACTGAACTGAACTGAACTGAATGGTTGAATGCAAAGCCTTTCAGAGTACAAAGCCAAGGATGCTGCAGATATTTATGAGTAAGTGCTTAAAAATAAGTTTAAGAAATGATACTAACATTTGGAGGATTCAAGCGTATGTAAGGAGAAAGGAGGGAGAACATGAGTTTTATTCATTAACGGTAGAATAAAGTCAGGCGTGATGTGTCAGGGTGTCACTTGGGATGATGAACCAGAAAATCTAATGTCATGGAAACAGCAGATCATTAGAGATACTTTAAATCTTCCTAGAATATTTGATCATCAAAAGATAAGAGCAAGCTCCACATCTGAGAACTGGTTTCCCTGTCAAAGAAGTAGTGGTTACGGAAATCAAGAGCAATCTCCTTTGCCTTATTGCAAATGGCTCCCACCTGAGAGACATGAATACCTCTTTTATGAGGTCATAAATATTACTAGATAGATATTTTATATATAAACATAGAAAGATTAACTGACATTGTACAGTGTTTACTAGTTCAGTATCACACACTTACAGAGTAGACAAAATTCTTCTCTCTGGCATGTACATTATGATATGGGGATGATTACTGACTATTAGGATTTCACTCTGTCTTGAAAATATACATTAGAAATGGAATCTGAAAGAGTATACCTATTTATTTATTTAGAAACATGATTCATGAAATATAAAGTTAAGGCAAATAGTATGTGAAAATTATGGTAAATACTAATCGTATTTTCTTCTGAACAATAGGCTACAGAAGTACTATTTAAAAGTCAACATTAATAAGGTCATGTCTAATTATCTTTTTTAATAATAATTTATTTTATGAGTGACACTTAAAAACTGGATAATGTTATTGATACATATGAAATTTCAGATTGGAGAGAAAAATAATTACCATAGAAATCATATTTGTTATAAATATATTCCTTTCATCTGCATTATATCATTATGGGAAATTCTCTACATTTCTTTAATGAGCTTGCCTCTAGACAGAAGACAGTTTGAAAAGAAGCAATCTTTGGATTATAATAAGAGCAAAAATGGTCTATATTAATAGGGTATTAATTAAAATTATACTTTCAAGACTGAGTAGTTCTCACTAAGAAGAGGATTCATTTCCTGTTTTGGAAAATATGTACATAAAAATATATAATATTTTAAAATTATCATTTGAATTGGATAGCTAGTCATCAGGGCATTTATGAGGTTCAAATGTTTAAATCTTTCTATATCATTTTTGCTTCATTTAAGAGTTATTAAAATCTTGAATGATTTTTAAATGTCATCATTTGTCTAGAATAAATTCCAAACTAAATAAATTCTATAAAAAAAAACTAGAATTTTTAAAATAACTGACATAAACATACTCAAATCTAAGAACTTTGCTCATCCTGATTCATAGCACATTCCTCAAGTAGTTATTAGGCAAGCCCTTCCAAGCAAAAAGACACACTAAAAGAAATTCACTAGAACAGAAAAACGATAAAAGACCCAAACATGTTTACATTTTTGCTTATTTAACACCTACTTAACAGATTTTGAGGAGCTCAAAGACCTCTGAGATGCTTTCAGTGATTTTGGTAATAGGGCTACTGATATTACAGACAGAACTTGCACATACACTTCATAATTCCATAAGGAAAAGAAGGCTAAGGTATTGATAATATTTTATAGAATCAGAAAATGAATACCAATAACAAGATCTTGTTTAACCTTATAGCTAGTCATGCTTTCTCTAAGGATAAGTATAGTTAAATCAGTTCTTTGGGGGACAAGGTTTTAGGTAGGAGCTTTGCCTTTAAGTTTTCTCTCTCTTTTCTTTAACAACAAGCCAATCCAACTTAATGGGAGCTGAGGGAATAAAAGAACATTTCAAACTGGCATTTCCTGCCCATAATTTCATTTAATGGTAACATACTTCAGTTCTTTAGATATAGGCAGTCACAATTCAATATCCAAATCATGGTGCACAGTAAAAAGGAGATCTTTCATTTTTATTTTACAAGAACTGAGCTTATGATGAGATGAAATGAAAAGATGTAGTAGTTAAAAAAAAAAAAAAAAAAGAATGTTCCCAAGGCTCCATGAAGAAAAGATAAGCTAATAACAACAAAATTAGAAAGAGATCATTGTTACAGGTATGATAACTCATGGATCTGATCCTCAAAATATTTGCTGGTTGGAGGGAAAATTACCAGTCCTGAACCTGGATAAAAATTTAAAAACTTTCTAGGAGTGTTGCATATCCCATTGGTGAAGAGAAATGTAATAGCCTCACCAAAAATGAGAAGTATCAGTTGAAGAGCAGCAAAGTAATTACTTCCTTCTGTGAAATTAGCTCCCCTCACTGCAACCACAAGACATTAAATTAAACAGAGAGAGGAGACAGCTTGGTTTTATAGTCTCCTGTTATATAGTCTCCTAAGAAAAGGATAGCCAACTACAGGAAAAAAGTCCTAGACCAGAAATGGTTAGAATGTACCTAACAAAGGCACGTTAAGCAACAAAGCTGCAAATTAACTGCTTTAACAATCCGATGCAGAAAGTGAATAACACTCCTGTATTAGTTTGCTAGAGCTGCCACAACAAAAGGCTAGAGACTTGGTGGCTTAACCAATAGAAATGAATTTTCTCACCATTCTAGAGACTGGAAGCCCGAGATCAGTTGCCAAGAGGATTGGTTCTTCGAAGGCCCCTCTTCTTGGCTTGAAGATGGCCACCCTCTGCTGCCTCTCCACATGGTTGTTCCTTTGTGAGTGCCCTTGATATCTCTTCCTCATCTTATAAGAACAGTAATCATATGGGGTTAGGGCCTCACCCTAATGACCTCACTTTAATACCACTTTAAAGACCTTATTTCTGAAAAGGTTCTCTATGAGGTACTGGGGATTGAGACTTCAACCTATGAATCTGGGGTGAATATAATATAGCCAGTAACACCTTTTTCTCCAAAAGACAAGAAAAAATTTTTATAGTAAATCATTTGATTCTTAAGTTTTCTTTTCTCTCCTAACTCCCAGTTAGTAACTTTCCAAATTTCAAAGAAATCTAGGAACAAGTTTGGAAATCTTTATAAGCTTGCTAAGAACATTAAAAAAAAAAAAAAAGGGAGGGACAGATGCTACAGGTTGGAAGGGCTTCCCAGGTAGCACAGTGGTAAAGAATCCACCTGTCAATGTAGGAGATGCAAGAGACGTGGATTTGATCCCTGAGTTGGGAAGATCCCCTGGAGTGGCAACTCCATAATGGGAAATGGCAACCCATTACAGTATTCTTGCCTGTAGAATCCCATGGACAGAGGAGCCTGTGGGGTCCATGGGGCACAAAGAGTTAGATACAACTGAGTGACTGGGCACATAGATAGGAAAGTGAATCTCAACTGCTATAGAACTGAGAGATCCTCTGCTTTGCTAATTGCAAATTTTCTGTATAATAGAGAGAACTTCTGTGATAAAAATGAGCCTGTAGAAATGTTAAGCAAGTGTGGATAAGTACCGAGACTGTCATGGACTTCACATTGCATCGCAGACAAGCATTTTGGAGGACTGACTCCCAACCCATGGGACAATTTCCATGAGGTCTAATCCAATTCCAACTCCTATTTTACAATCTGTATACATAGGACTTGTTTAGTTACAGTGACTCTTTCAGAAATAGACACATGAACTACTTTGGTCCAATCAGGATGAAGCCCAGTATTTCTGGCTACAGGGAAAAAAGATGTTCTTTCTTTCTGAATAATATGTTGGGTGGAAGTAATCTTTACAACTGCAATAACCATTTTGCAACCACTTGAAAAGTAAGTCTAAGAATGAAAATTAAGGTAGAAGAAAAAAACTGATAGAATTATTAAAACCAAAACACTGAGTTAGACTTGATCAGACTGCACCCAAATACCTCACCTCTTGATTCTTAAGTTATGAAAAGTGCTTCCCTGGTGGTTCCCATGGTAAAGAATCTGCCTGCAATTCAGGAGACCCAGGTTCCAACACAGGAAGATCTCCTGGAGAAGGAAATTTCTACCCACTCCAGTGTTCTTGCCTGGAGAATTCCATGGACATTGGAGTCTGGCAGCCTATGGGGTTGTAAAGCCTTAGACTGTACCCAAAGAGTTCACATCTTGATCCTTAAGTAATGTAAACTAATAAATCCTTTTACTTTTTAAGAGTGCTTAACAAGAGCATTCTGTTATTTGTAATCAAAACCATCTTTACTAATATATCTTGTAATTTCCGACTAATACCTAAGAGTGTTTATTTTCTTTTTTATCTCTGTTGCAACCCAAGAAGAACTATCATGTTTAAAAATAAAACTTGGCTAGATAATTATAGCTATATAAACAATTAAGAGAACCAGAACTGAAAACTCAGAATTAACAGTGGGTCATTATTTGGGAAAATGATTTAACTACACTATGCCCTTGTACTTTTTTTATTTTTGCCAATATCCAACTCCAAGGAATGTGATGAATATTACTAAAGTGTTAACTTGTAAACTACTTTAAGATATTTATAATTAACATTTACAGAGTAATACAAAGTATAATATTAGTATATGGAAGTATAAATACCATGACGAACAAGATTAACCACTGGGTTGAAAAGCCTCTATTCCACTTTCTTCCACTCACTATTCACACTGAAAATCAGTCCTGAAGTAAGGTTAATGAGGTAGAAATATACTGTTTGATAACAAATCCAAAAATGAAACATAAACATAGGAACTCTCCCTCCAGGACTACTAAGAATCCAATCATTCTCTTTCCAGATTGAGATTGACTTCTAATCATTACTAGCAAAAGAAAGGTTTCCAAAAGTGGGAAGAAATAACTTGTATAGCATATAGACATAAAGACATTATATATATATAGTCATGTCCGACTCTTTATGACCCCATGGACCCTTCCAGGCTCTGTGCATGGGATTTCCCAGGCAAGAATATTGGAGTGGTTGCCATTTCCTACTCCTGGGATCTTCCTGACCCAGGGATAGAACCCGGGTATCCTGCATTGCAGGCAGATTCTTTAACATCTGAGCCACAAGGGAAGATCCATATATTACAAAAAGATCACCAAACAAGGTTAGTTAACACATCTGTCACCTCATATCATTATAATTTTTTTTGGTATGATGAGACATTTTAAGGCCTACATTCTTAGAAAATTTCAAATATATAATATAGTTAAATACTTTTGTGAGTACCCCCATTGGATATCCAAGTAATAGATAGGAAAAAAATGACAAGCTTATTTTAAGGCACCCTGTTTTATAAATGAGAAGTATTAATGATCTCTCTATTATGTATAGAGTTCTGTGCTGATTTAGCATTCTTCCTAACTGGATTCATACAGTTTCCCCAGCAAGTATTCAGATGCACTTTGCCTATCCTCTGTAAGGCAAATCTCAGCTTTCACTAAACCATATATATGGGAATAAAAACACTTTTCATACTATTCTCTACAGGTATGACTTTGAATGCATTTCTAGCAACATTCTTCTGAAAAAGCAATAATTTCCCATTTCTGAATGGGCTGTAGTATTAAATTACTTGTAATTGGTAGATTATTCATAGACAGAGTCACACAACAAATCACAGTCTACAAAGACCATACAGAATGACTCAGAGTGCTGTGACCTTAAGTAGATAGGCACATAGCAAAGTCCTAATGCAGCCCTCCATCTTAAATAGCAGTGTTTAAAGAGCAGATTGGGGCTTCCCTGGTGTCTTACATGGTAAATAATTCATCTACAATGCAGGAGACCCAGCTTCAAAAAAAGGGTAGATTGGTTCAGGACATTTAAAGATACTGTATTAAAATAGTCTTAATAACTTGGATAACCATGATGGTGTGATCACTCACCTAGAGTCAGACATCCTACAGTGTGAAGTCAAGTGGGTCTTAGGAAGCATCACTATGAACAAAGTTAGTGGAGGTGATGGAATTTCAGCTGAGCTGTTTCAAATCCTAAAAGATGATGCTGTTAGAGTGTTGCACTAAATATGCCAGCAAATTTGGAAGACTCAACAGTGGCCACAGGACTTGAAAAGGTCAGTTTTCATTCCAGTGTCAAGAAGGTTAATGCCAAAGAATGTTCAAACTACTGCACAACTGCACTCATTTCACATGCTAGCATGGTAATGCTCAAAATCCTTCAAGCTAGGCTTCAACAATACGTGAACTGAGAACATTCAGATGCCATAACTGAATTCAGAAAAGGCAGAGGAACCAGAGATCAAACTGCCAACATCCATCGGATCATAGAAAAAGTAAGGGAATTTCAGAAAAACCCCTACTTCTGCTACATCAGCTACACTAAAGCCTTTGACTGTGTGGATCACAACAAAATGCAGAAAATTCTCAGAGAGATGAGAATACCAGATCACTTTACATACCTCCTGAGAAACCTGTATGCAGTCAAGAAGCAGTAGTTAGAACCAGACTAACAATGGACTGGTTCAAAATTGGGAAAGGAGTGTGTCAAGGCTGTATATTGTCACCCTGCTTATTTAACCTATATGCAGAGTACATCATGAAAAATGCTGATCTGGATGAAGCACAAACTGGAATCAAAATTATTGGGAGAAACATCAATAACCTCAGATATGCGGATGACACCACTCTAATTGCAGAAAGTGAAGAGGAACTAAAGAGCCCCTTGATGAAGGTGAACGAGGAGAGTAAAAAAGCTGGTTTAAACTCATTATTCACAAAACTAAGATCATGGCATCTGGTCCCATCACTTCATGGCAAATAGAGGGGGAAAAATTGGAACAGCGACAGATTTTATTTTCTTGGGCTCCAAAATCACTGTGGATGGTGACTGCAGCCATGAAATTAAAAGATAATTGATTCTTGGAAGAAAAGCTATGACAAACCTGGACAGCATATTAAAAAGCATATTAAAAGTAAAAACATTACTTTGCTGACAAAGGTCGATTTAGTCAATGCTGTGGTTTTTCCAGTAACTATGTAAGGATGTGATAGCTAGACCATAAAGAAGGCTGAGCGCCAAAGAATTGATGCTTTTGAAATTTGCTGCTGGAGAAGACTCTTAGGAGTCCCCTGCTCAGCAAGGAGATCAAACCAATCAATCCTAAAGAAAATCAATCCTGAATATTCATTGGAAGAACTGATGCTGAAGCTGAAGCTCCAGTAATTTGGCCACTTGATGTGACATGCTGACTCACTGCAAAAGACCCTGATGCTGGGAAAGAACAAGGGCAGGAGGAGAAAGGGATGACAGAGGATGAATGTGATGGTTGGATGGCATCGTTGATTCAATGGACATGAGTTTGAGGAAACTCCAGGAGATAATGAAGGACAGGGAAGCCTGGTGTGCTGCAGTCCATGGGATCACAAAGAGCCAGACACTACTGAGCGACTGAACAACAGCCCTCCCAGGGCTGTGGTCCAGTGAGAGAGAAGGGCAGTGAAATAGCACAGTGAAATTAGTATGAGGAGTTCCAGGAATAGAGAGAGACAGAGTACTGTGGAAGACGACATCTGTGTGCATACCTAGGTCATTATTGTCTATTGAAAAAAAGGCACAACCTTAAAGTTGAGAGTTACGTTTTATTTGGAGGACAAATGTGAGGACTCGAGACTGGGACACAGCATTTCAGATAACCCTGAGAAACTGTTCCAAAGAGGTAAGGGGGAGAACCGGGATATACAGGAGGCTTTTTGTTTTGTTTTGTTTTGTTTTGCAACACGAGACCATGTTAAAGTTAAGGAATTTAGTGCTTTTCTATGTATGGTAAGATGCAAGAGTCTGGGGTCACTGAAATCATTCCTTTGATATACACCTCAGCTATCTGGGGCCGGTGTCCTAAGTTTTCTCATCCTGAGTCTTCTCAGGGTGCACCATCAGGGGTAGCTGCAGTGGTTGACTGCTAGATGGGCTTGGCAGTGGCAGCCCATTTGTCTCCATCCTGAGTTCCCTCAGGGATCATCCTCTGGACAGCTATAATGCAATGGACTGATGGCTGCGACATCCTTCCTCACTGACATGGCAGGCACATTTTTTGCTCACTATTCAAATCTTAACTTCAGGGGTCAGATCTGAACTGAGTGTATAGACTTTGGTGTCACCAGTATATACACTGTATAACAGTTATAACCATGGCAGAGGAAGAGGATGATCCACTGAAGGGCCAGTATCCAAAGAAAGAAATCTGGGTGACATCAGGCTTTAAAATGCAGGCTTCTTCCCTGTGGTTTCTCACAACATTATACTGATCTCACCCTAAGCAAAGATGGGAACAGTTTCAACGGCATTAAATACATCTAATAAACTCTCAACAGGCTTTGGCATCAAGTGGACCTGTGAATCAGAGGGCCCTTTGGTCCTTTTTTGTATTTCTTCAAGATTGCCATTGTTTTCAATTTCCAATTATGAAGCTTGAGCAATCCTTTTTTTTTTTTCTAAAAAAAAACTAGTTCTGGTAATCAAAGATAGTTTCAAAGTTCACAGTTATGTCTCAATTATGTAACTCCTTTTATATCTTTGGTTGCTTCATGGAGAAAGAAAAAGGATAAAATTTGCTCCTTAGGCCCCAAATCTACTGGCTGTAATCAAAGCTCATGATTGATGATGACAGTGAGTATATAACAAAACTCTCTTCATTGCTTTGTGTAACATGTCCCTTGAGAATTTAGAAGAGTTTTGTTCTACATAACTTCGTAAAGAGAACTAGCATATGCGGGTGCTCCGAGGACATTTACAGTGCCCTGAAGCAAACAGGAAGGCAAGACTGATGTCTTTTTCTAATAAAATCTTTCGGGAAGACTAGTCTTCTTGAAGTATGTCTGCATTTGATCTGATAACAGGCAAACAATTTCACTTCACCTTAGGCAGTGAAGACAAGAAAGGAAAGTATAATTTCTCCCATTCTCTTTGATGGATTTTCTTTTCTTTCTGTTAAAATGAGATTATCTTCTTTAGACAGTGTAATACATCTGGGGGGAAAAAAAGCTCTAAATTTCTATTATTTATACTCTATGACCTGACCCATGGAATGAGGCTCATCTGAAGTAGAAGTACCCAAGTATAACTCGCTATCTAGTTTATTCAAGACAGTTAAACCTCAAGGAAGCAGACGTCTCCTCAATTTCCTTTAGAGTCCAAATTTCACATCTATATTAGCATTCAAATGACTTTATGTTAAAACATTTTCTTGCTGTTACCAAGTCTTTGAAAATCGCGTAACCAAAATATCAATTAATGTTCTATGTGCTATCTACAGATCTCAATTATGGAATCAGACTTCTCCTTTCTGTAGCCTCATTCATAAAGTTAGGATCATCAGAGAGCTGCTATCAATGGCACAACTCAAATCTCGAGATGGATTAATTAACTTACTATTATAAAACTTCAGAATCTAAAATAGGAACAAAGAAAGAGTTGTTCGAGTCTTCTTTTGCCTTTTCTCCCAACCCTAGGAAATCACATGCTCCGACAACTCAAGCATAGAAAGGTTTTAGCTGTTCATGAATTTGGTGTATTTTGGAAAGAGGTAGGCATCTTTCTATTGTGTGCTGCAACGTGGAGGGCACGTCAGTTTTTGCTGACCAGTGGAGTAGGTGCTACTCTGAGTTGTTTAGCACCACCTTCTTCAATCCATCCTACACATGACTACCAGAATAAATCTCCAAAGCACAGTTCTTGTGCTGTCATTTCCCTTCTCAAAATCCTCTATGCTTGTTCAAGTCTGATGATTACAGGCTGTGTCAGGTATCCAAAGAGCTCCACCATTTGGTGACTTATTGCCTACTGCTCTCTGATATATATGGGTGATCCTCTCAGTACATAACTCACACGTCCCTCATCCCTGGCTTTCCCTCAAATTGTTCTCTACTTGGAATGCTAGATTTAACCCCACCCTCTAATTTCCACACTCTGATAATCCAGGCCTATCAAAAATGCCACTTTCTATACAATGACTCCTTTTTGTTATATAAAAATGCAATATCTTTAATTCAGATTTTGCCTGGCATAATGAAATATATATTTTATAATGTAACAATGAATATGCCCTCTAACTATGTATAATTATATTAGATGCATCACTCTTTACTTGATTAAATTGTTGGTTTTGGTTTTGGTTTTACAACTTCTTGATTCCTGATCACTTCTTTTGCATTCTCATGGTGCTTCATCTGAAAGTCTCTAGCTTACATTATTTTTCTCCTGTATTGAGGTTACTACCAGATATGTCTTGTCTCTTCTAAAAGAGTCAAGATCCAGGTGGGCAGAGATTATCCATTGCTCTATCATCACAAAAAATTCAAGCCGAGAAAGATTTGCTTTTGATGGGACTCATAGCTGTATTTTTTCTAGCAATGTCCATATTCCAATAAGATTTATTCTTGGCTCTGCTGAGAATTGTGAATAACAGAGTTATACGTGAAGTTGATAACACAAACCTGATTTCAGGCAATCAAATTAGGCAATCAAATTAGTGAAAAAAGAGTACTTTTTCAAGACGGGTTATTAAGTGAAGACATTTGTTTTAGGCATTAAAACATTTGCCTATTTTTGGTTGTAAGGTATGGTGGGATAAATTTTAAGTCAATATTTCCATTTTATCCCCCAACTATTCCAATGTGGTTTCCAGCAGAGTCTTTGTGTGTGTGTGTGTCTATCTTAAACTCTTGCATGTCATCTAAATTCATAATCATGTTGTTCATTAAACCAAAAGCACTCTGGTGGTGGTAGAAGAATTAAATTCAATTTAGCAAAAATGCATAGAGTACGGACTGTGTAAGATGACGTTAGGGAATTATATAATGAAAGTAGTCTATTTACTCAAGTGGTTCAAAATTGAATGACCCAAATTTCAAGTTAGTCACACAAAAGCAGCTGGAGAACATTTGGTCAGAATTTGTGGAATGTATTGCATCAGAATGAAGACATTAGATGTGTTTAAATTTTCATTTATTTACACCACTGTGTACGTGTGTATGTTTATGTGTTAGTTGCTCAGTCATGTCCAACTCTTTGCAACCCCATGGAGTGTAGCCTGCCAGGCTCCTCTGTTCATGGAATTCTCAAGGCAAGAATACTGGAGTGGGCTGCAGTGCCCTCCTCCAGGGAATCTTCCTGACACAGGGATTGAATCTGGGTCTCTTGCATTGCCAGAGAAGGCAATGGCCCCCCACTCCAGTACTCTTGCCTGGAAAATCCCATGGATGGAGGAGCCTGGTAGACTGCAGTCCATGGGGTCGCTAAGAGTCAGACACGGCTGAGTGACTTCACTTTCACTTTTCACTTCCATGCATTGGAGAAGGAACTGGCAATCCACTCTAGTGTTCTTGCCTGGAGAATCCCAGGGACGGGGGAGCCTGGTGGCCTACCACCTATGGGGTTGCACAGAGGCGGACACCACTGAAGTGAATTAGCAGCAGCAGCAGCTCCTGCATTGCAAGCTGATTCTTTACTGTCTGAGCTATGAATAGGAGTACTTATTTGATTTTTTCATATTTAAATGTCTTTTCAACTCTATTGCAAAATACATACCCAGAGCCATCCAGATTTTGGGCAATACAAAATTGTTACAGCCTGAGCTTCTTCATGGCTACTCTGGGCTTTCAAATAATAAATTTTGCTATCCTCAGAGAGTCAATGAAAGCATCAAGAAGCCAGGAACCAAGAGCCTTCAGAGCACTTTTCCTTAACTTAACTGATCACTAAAAGCAAGATGTAATTTTTAGTAAAAGTGAAATGGTAAAATCTGAAAAAGTTAGCATTCTGAGTCTGCTTTTAATGTGCTACAGAGCACTTACACCTTATTGACTTCAGTGGTGGGGCATGTTTGATGACTGTTTACTCAGCAGTTTCCCCAGTGGCTCACCAGGTAAAGAATTCACCTGCAATGAAGGAGATACAGGAGATGAGGATTCGATCCCTGGGTTGGGACAATCCCTTGGAGAAGGGCATGGCAACCCACTCTGGTATTCTTGCCTGGAGAATCTCAAAGAACAGAGGAGCCTCGTGGGCTACAGTCCATGGGGTCACAAAGAGTTGGACATGACTGAGCTTGTTTACCCAAGTTTTGATTATTTGGTTTTGGTGGGGGTTGTTGATTAGCTTTATCCTCCAAATTTCCCAGAGCTCTATGGAGTTTAGATTTGAAATAATTTTGGAGATAGGCAGGACTTGCTGATCTATTTAGCCCTAGTTTCTCACCAGGTAGGATTCTGAGACATTGAGTGGTTAACTGCTCAAGGTCGTTTTGTAATTGATCGTGACTAGAACTCCTCTTTTCATATTTCTAGCCTGGTAATTGATTAGTCTACTAGGAGCAGCAGTTAGAAAGAATTCTAGTTACCATCAGCTCCCTGAGGTATGTGGTAGGTTAAAAATGGTTTTCAATGAAGGACCAGCCTTCAATTAATTTCACATGTGCGGCTCAGCTTCAATACTTTTTCCCCCCAACATAAATGTTTCTTTTGAAGGCTTCTCTTTGTAATTGTCTCTAAAACTAATTTTCCCTTCAATACTCTTTATATCATGTTCAGTGGTCCTTTTACCTTTATCTTTGAAGTAAAACCATATCAAATGTACTTTTTTGCCCTAAAATATTAAGTGTATCTCAGCCACAGAAAATCTTTTATCTAGCGCAGCTGTGATATCTTCAAAGTATTCCTGCAGATTAGTTATGCAAGCCTAGATCTACCTTGACTGCTGCTGCTGCTAAGTCGCATCACTCGTGTCTGACTCTGTGCGATCCCATAGATGGCAGCCTACCAGGCTCCGCTGTCCCTGGGATTCTCCAGGCAAGAACACTGGAGTGGGTGGCCATTGCCTCCTCCCTACCTTGACTAGCCACCTTCAAGTGATGCTTTAGCATTTTGCATGAGATGATTGTTTGACTAATACCCTGGTGCCTTCATCATTTCAAATAGTACAGGAGGGTTGGAGAAAGAAGAAATTTTCACTGCAGATATTACTAGTTGTAAATCTTTGTATTGTTTTCAGATGTAAGAAATCTTCTGTCTTCTGTTTAAGATTTATAATTATATGTTTTCCATAACTTGGTTTTTCTCAGAAAACACATCAATATCTCTAGTATTTCCGTATCCTAGAGTTGCTTATCCTTTTGTTTTGCTTTTGCATAAAGATGGGAATAGTAGGTACTTTCACAAGTTTGGGAGAAAAGACTGCTATTCTGATATTGGGGAAGAAAAAAAGGAGCACTGCTTTATCTCCTATGTGAGAAGGTAAATTGTGTTTGTACTAATTGTTACTCTTTGGCCTGTGAATTCTTTCCTCTCTATTTAATTTCTGGAAGACAGGCATTTGCTTGTAAGATACTTTATATTTCATTATGAAATAATAAGAGAGCTCAAGCAAGCTTGATTAAATTACAGTTATCCAAAGAAAGAGAATTTTCAGTTCCAAATTTAGTGTTGAACAATAGGGCCTGTCAATTAAGAGCAATAACACCATGACTGGAGCAGACCCATGAGCATATTTAGCTGGCTCCTGGATGCATCCTTCGAAGTAAATTTAAACTTCATTTTATAAAAAAAAAAAAAAAAATAGAACTTTCACCAAGTAGTAATGCTATTCTATGGTGACATGGAAAAGTATGAGAAGGTTCATAAAATAGACATTTAGAGATATCCCTTTGGCTTCTTTCTGTAACAAACTGGCTCCAAAATCAATTTATTCCTCTTTAATGTAGCTCCAAAGAAGTAAAAGCAAAGAATATTTACCATATGCATACTGCATCAAGAGAATTTTTTTACTATCATCAAATTAATCTATTCTTTAGGCATTTAAACTGGATTATAAAGAAAGGATCCACTGTGTTTTCCTTTGCAGGTTCCAAATTTGTCATTTTTGTGTTTTAATTAGAGCCATATTTTAGCTTTGCTACATAAAAGTTAACCACCATTAATAAATACTTTCCAGTGTTGATTGCATACTAAATAATAAAGTAGACAAGAAAGCTTTTGAATTGTCTACAAACCAGCAAAGTGATAGGATACAAACAAAAAGGAAATTGGAATTGTCTTTGAAACTATGATTTTCTTAAAATATATTCTGAATCTTATGTAAGAGCTACCATGATGAGTTACTTAGAGAAATGTAGAAGCTGTCTGGTTCACAGTAGCACCTCCATTTAGAAGCTCACGTCTGAAATAGATCATTTCTCTTTTGTTCAGAATCAGCCAGTTTCCCAAGTCACTATGCTTAGAAATCAAATCCTTACTGTAACCTTGAGACCCAGCAGGTCTAACAGAATAGCACCTCCCCCACTCAGGTTCCATCACATCCTTGCCATCTAACTGATGTGCTCTTTCAACACAAACTTCCCAGGCATGAACATGCCTCAGGGCCTTTGCACATCTGCCTAAGGGCTTTCTTCTGATAGCTACAAGGGCAGCTCCCTTACTGCATTCAAATCTTCACTCAAAGCTCTTCTCAGTGAGGTCTTCTTTGACCGTGATCTTTAAAATGAAAACCCATCCCTACTTCACATTTTCTACATATTTACTTTCCCTCACATTTATTAACATACAACACACTATATATTGTACTTATTTATTTTTTCATTAAACTTTTTCAAATAGTTTGCAAGATCCTTGAGGAAAACTGCTTTTCATATTATCTGCTATGTTCCCAGTGCCTGAAACACTTCCTGCCACACAGTAGGTGCTCTATAAATATCTGTTTAATGGATGAAAAATAAGACAAAAAAAGGTGTGTTCACTAACAGCTATGACACAATAAATAACTATGAATGTGCAAAAAAAAAAAGGATGGACTTAGTCCATTGAGTTATGGAATTCTAATCTGTATTTGGGGACAGCCTTCAGCAAGTGGAATTCTTTCAGTCTCTGTTGTATTTCTGTGAAATGGGATTATGTGGTTAATAAAGTGCCTTCTCCCTCCTATAAATACTGAAGGCAGAGTGCTATTATTTCTTTAGATTTTTTTAAATTTTAAAGATAAGCTAGGAATATATCTATTCTTTTCTGAGAGTAATTGTGAAAATGCATCTTCAATTGTTATGAATAAATCTACTTTAAAAATACACCATGTTTGATAATAGATCTTAAATATGAAATTAATTTCTCCTTTTCTAATCAGCCTCTTCCTTTTTGGAGTCTTAATAGCTGAAATAACAGAGATCCATCGTGTTTTTAATCAAATTAGCAAGCAGATTTCTTCCTTTATTGCCCTTCCATAAAAATCTATTTAGCATAAAATAAGGATGCTGTAACACTTCCAGGCAATATTTGATTATGTACAGAATTAAATGCTTCCAATTCTAACCAATTATTGGAGGGTGCATCTAATTATGTCTTCACTTCTAATTCAGCAATCTGTTTTTCCAGTTGTTTCAATCTGGCACATCACTCTTTTTTTTTTTTTTCTCTCAGCAGAAAAACCTTATAATAGCCCTGCATAGAATCGATCAAGCAATTTCCCTAAATGAATAACTGGTGTTCTTTATAGGCAACACTGGAAGCTGCAAACAAATATCATCCATTTGTTCAACTGATTGGAAAAACTATCACAAAGGAAGAAAGAGGATTAGAAACCTACTGTCCACAGTAAAAGTCACAGATGTGACATGGGTACATGCACATGTAGGTGAGCACAGGTGTGCGCGACACAGGCTGAGGTCCTATGTTGTGAAAACGTAGTCAAGTGAGAGTATGGAAGGACAGAGGAGTAAACAGGAGACTTAGATTGGAGGGGAAGAACACACCGATTAAGAGGTTCATTTCGCTGTTTATGCGGAAAGCATCAACTCTTCACTGGCTAAACCAAGGTTTTCTGAGACAGGTGCACAATCAGAGTTAGCTGTCTCCAAGAGGCAAATAGCAAAGTGGAGAAGATGGGGAGGCGGGGGAGGAATGTGCTTAAAATTTACATGATGTCCTTTCACTAACCTCCGTCATAAGGTTCCTTCCTGGCTTCTAACAGGGCAGTATGGTTCCCTGGAAATGACAACCCACTCCAGACTTCTTGCCTGGGAAAGCCCATGGACAGAGGAGCCTTGTGGACTACAGTCCATGGGGTCTCAAAGAGTTGGACATGACTAAACAACAGTCTGGAATGCTGAGTTCTAGGAAACACTTCCTAAATCTCCAGACCTTTTCTGCCCACTCCAGCTTAACACCTCTACCAGGTATGCTCAATGTTTCTATCTTAACTATTGAAATAAATTTAGTTTTCAGGTTTCTCTGGAACTCTTGCCTTAAGTTCTAGGTTCATACTTGAGGCTCATCATCTTTCTACACACTACTAGCCCTAGAATCCTTTCTCCTCAACACCACTCTATTTTTTACCCTCTATCTTTGAGTAAAACCTTACATATCTGATGCTCTGGCTATACAGGTAGATTACTTTCTACTTTTTTCCTTCTACCACCTATTTTCCTACTTCCTATTTTTTCCAATGACCTCTGAATTCTTTGGCATGTGACTCAACTTGAATTGTAATAACCTATAATTCCACAAATAGGTTATTACAATACATTGAATATAGCACCCTGTGCAATACAGCACTACTTACAACAGCCCATGTGCCCATCACTAGATGACAGGTTTAAGAAGATATGGTAAATATATAAATATATATATTTAAATATATGTATATAATGGAATATTACTCAGCTACAAAAAGAATGAAATTACCATCTGCAGTAACATGGATGGACCTAGAGAATATTATACTAAGTCAGACACAGAAAGATATCATATAATATCACTTTTATGTGGAACTTAAAAATAATACAAATGAATCTATAGACAAAATAAAATAGACATAGAGACATAGAAAAGAAACACATGGTTACCAAAAGGAAAAGGGAGCAGAGAGGGACAAATTAGGAGTGTAGGATTAACAGATATATACTACTACACATGAAATAGATAAGCATCAGGTTTTTTCTTTAAACTAATGCTGCCCTAATTGAAGGTAATGTCAGTGTTCACACACTGATACACCCAACCTGAAAATCAATTTGTTGCTTAACCATGTCACTTCCAATGACATCCATCTGCAAGCTCTTTCTACCAGCATCTTCAGTGGCCAAGGAGCATGACCTGTGGCTTTACTTTGGAAATCTTAACACTCAGATATCCTATAACTTCTTAGACTCCCACCTTTCTCATTTTCTCACTTCTACTATATGTGTTATCAAATTTGCTTGAGCTGTAAGCCTTCTGATTTCCATCTATTCCTTCCTTTCTTAGACATTATTTCATCAAAACTCTCAGCTCCTTGGTTCTGTGATCCTGGGGAAATGCAACAGATTTCTCATTTCCTGCTTTTGGACAACTGATCACCTATAGAGAAAATCACGCAAACAAGAAGTGTGGTGTCAATACAGATCCATTTTTCCTAACTTAACTGGGTCCTCAATAGCCTGAAAAACAAAAAAAAATCCATAGTCACAAATCCATTCCTCAGAGTGGTTCCTTTATACTCCTCAAAACTTTTCTAAAGCCTCTATGATTTAAACTTATTTTCATTCTTCAGTCGTTCAGCTCAGTCAGTCAGTCATGTCCGACTCTGTGACCCCATGGACTGCAGCACAATAGGCCTCCTGGTCCATCATCAACTCCCGGAGCTTACTCAAACTCATGCCCTTTGAGTCGTTGATGCCATCCAACCATCTCATCCTCTGTCATCCCCTTCTCCTCCCGCCTTCAATCTTTCCCAGCATCAGGGTCTTTTCAAATAAACCAGCTCTTTGCATCAGGTGGCCAAAGTACTGGAGTTTCAGCTTCAACATCAGTCCTTCCAATGAACACCCAGGACTAATCACCTTAAGGATGGGGTCGTTGGATCTCCTTGCAGTCCAAGGGACTCTCAAGAGTCTTCTCCAACACCACAGTCAAGAGCATCAATTCTTTGGTGCTCAGCTTTCTTTAGAGTCCAAATCTCACATTCATACATAACTACTTGAAAATCCATAGCCTTGACTAGATGGACCTTTGTTGACAAAGTAATGTCTCTGCTTTTTAATATGCTATCTTGGTTGGTCATAACTTTTCTTCCAAGGAGTAAGCATCTTTTAATTTCATGGCTGCAGTCACCATCTGCAGTGATTTTGGAGCCCAAAAAATAAAGTCTGACACTTTTCCCACTGTTTACCCATCTATTTCCCATGAAGTGATGGGACTGGATGCCATGATCTTAGTTTTCTGAATGTTGAGCTTTAAGCCAACTTTTTCACTCTCCTCTTTCACTTTCATCAAGAGGCTCTTTAGTTCTTCACTTTCTGCCATAAGGGTGGTGTCATCTGCATATCTGAGGTTATTGATATTTGTCCCGGCAATCTTGATTCCAGCTTGTGCTTCTTCCAGCCCAGCATTTCTCATGATGTATTCTGCATATAAGTTAGATAAGCAGGGTGACAATATACAGCCTTGACATACTCCTTTTCCTATTTGGAACCAGTCTGTCGTTTTATGCCCAGTTCTAACTGTTGCTTCCTGCTGCATACAGGTTTCTCAAGAGGCAGGTCAAGTGGTCTGGTATTCCCATCTCTTTCAGAATTTTCCATAGTTTATTGTTATCCACACAGTCAAAGGCTTTGGCATGGTCAATAAATGCCAATTTATTGACCATAAATGCAGAATTTTGAGCATTACTTTACTAGCGTGTGAGATGAGTACAATTATGTGGTAGTTTGAGTATTCTTTGGCATTGCCTTTCTTTGGGGTTGGAAAAAAAACTGACCTTTTCCTGTTCCGTGGCCACTGCTGAGTTTTCCAAATTTGCTGCCATATTGAGTGCAGCACTTTTCATTCTTAGCAGAGGAAATTGCCTTCTACTCCAAAGAGAACATAAAATCTGACAGATGAAAAACCCTTGATATTATGCATTTAAACTTAAGTTATATGCTGAACTTATTTTTAAAGCAGAAACAGAGACACAGATGTAAAGAATAAACTTATGAATACCATTGGAGGAATAGGAGATGGGATTGATTGGAAGACTGGGATTGACAGATATAGACTACTATGTATAAAATAGATGACTAATGAGAACCAAAGACAGGGAAGCCTGACATGTGCAGTCCATGGGGTCACAAAGAGTTGGACAGGACTGAATGATTGATCAAAAACAAGAACCTACTGTATAGCACAAAGAACTCTACTCAATGCTCTGTGGTGACCTAAATGGAAAGACAACCTAAAAAAGAAAGGATATATGTATAAGTATTTCTGATTCATTTCTCTGTGGAGCAGAAGCTATCAGAACATTGTGAAGCAACTATAGTCTAGTAAAAATTAATTTAAAAATTAAAACATGGTGCAGAATGGAAAAAAATTAATATATCTTTATGTGTATTTATCCTTATTTTTTTTCCTTTAGTCATTGTGAAAGGTAAATCCCCATAGATCGTGTCCCTTCCTGCTTTTTCCATATATCTGAGTTAATTAAAGACCCCTTTGCCTGTATTTTCAGTGTTTTCCCTCTTTATTGGCCAACTCCCATATTAAGTATAAGATAAAGGAGGAAGAAAATAATATTCTCTACCTTTGTCTCTGCTATTTACTATCTTGTCATTGTCCTTCCTAAGTAAATAATTGCTGACATTTACTATCGCCACTCCCTCATCTCCTACCTAATCATTCATCTGGCTTTTGCCTGGTTGTGCTGGCCATGATCACTAACAAGTGATTCATTACTAAATCCAGTGCACATTTTTCATATATTTCCAACTTAACCTTTCTGTCTTGATAATCATTCCCTCTTTCTCAATATCTCCCTGCACTTAGGTTCTATGACTCTGCTCACTTATGTCTTTCCACCTGAAGAGTCTACTTAGTTATTTAAGACATTTGTTGCTCTTGTGTTCCCTATTGTTCACATTCCAACTACTGTCTCTGAGTGCCTTCATCCATTCCAGTTGCTTTACCATCTATTTGCTAGTATACATTTGTAGCCTTGGTCTTTTTCTGGAATCTCATGGTTCCATATACAATTATACATGGGGAATTTGATTTTCTGCAGGTAACTCACACTCAACACACATGTAAACAGATTTTCTATTTTAGTCTGTTTTTGATGATCCATTTTATGTGCCTGATCTTAGCAAGTGGCTCTAATATCCACTAAGAACCAAAGTACCAGAAAAATAAAAGTGTTAGTCACTCAGTTGTGCCCGACTGTTTGCAACCCCACTGACTGTAGTCCGCCAGACTTCTCTGTCCCTAGAATTCTCCAGGCAAGAATATACCAAAGTATTCCCTTCTCAAGCATCTTCTAGAACCAGGGATCAAACCTGGGTCTTCTGCAATGCAGGCAGATTCTTTACCATCTAAGCCACTAGGGAAGCCCAAAGGATCAGAAATACCACATAAACTTGACTCATTCTTGAATTGTAATCTCTGACATTCAGCCAATCTTTAAATTCTGTTATTTAAAAGTATATTTCCTTTCTAATATATTTTTTATCTTTACGTCTTTTTAATATGATGGTAATTAGATGTGTTCATTTCCTTTTTCTTTTGATTACTGAAAAAATTCCCTAAATAGGTCTCAAATTCATCCTTCACATTGCTGCCAAAGTGATCATCTAAAAAAAAATTCTGGAAAAGCTGTAAACTTATCAGAGAAGCACAAAAGGATCCTTCATAATTTGGATGCTGTTTGCTCATGTAGTCTTACTCATATTGCTCTCATAATATTTTTTGGCAGGTATTCTTTCTATACAATTAACTAGAAATTTTTATAAGCTAATAGAAACTTAGAGGATACCATGGTAGGCAACATTTCTGAAACTTATTTGATAATGGAACACTTTTTTTTTTCATAGAAACGTAAGTAAAAACCTCTCAGAACTAGCAGTTTTCCAATATTTGATAAAATGATACAGTAGCCTATATATTTTATCTGGACTTCATCATCAGGATAAATATTGTTAAAACATAAAAACTAATAAGAAAAAACACATTTCAGAAGAAACTTTTAAATCATTGCTTCCATATTGTGTATTAGGTAACCCATCACAAACATAATAACTTTGGGGTAATTTGAAAATCACTTTAATTCTAATCAAATAAACAAAAATAAACTTGTGTTTGTCTAGATTTAGCAAAAAATATATTGTAGAAAAGCTCTTCTTTGTTGTTCAAAGACTGAAGTTTTGACTTAATTATTACCTGATTTTTAAGATCAATATAAGTTATGATATATTTCTTTTATCATTCAACTATAACTGCCTCTCTGTAAAGATTTTAGGTGTATTATGCATGGTATACCTTAGATATCTGAGCTCTACATGAAGAATGAGACCGTTCTCAGTAGTGAAAGTAACTCATAAAGTCTTGTCTGGCACATGAATGCTAATTTTAGCCAGTATGCAATTTTTTTTTAAACATGGAGATTGAGATTTACATTTTCCACACTGAAGGCAATCAATAACTGGTTGAAGAATTTTTGTGACAGGATGACTCTGCTTTCACGGTGTTTCATTTATGTTATACTTTTTCTCTGAAATTTTATCTGAATGTTTCAAACTAAGAAGAAATATTCCTGAAAGAGAAAATTCTAGTTTAAAGGAGATAACATGTGCCACAGAAAGTACAGGCTTTCTTGATTAGTAGAATCCATTTGAAGATACTTAAAAATGTTTATGTATTACAAGGATAAGTGATGTAAGAGGTAGACAGAAAGGACGTGAAAGGATAACTTATTAATGAAGCCAACTCAGTCCTGTCTCTGGTTGCCAGAGCTTCTGGATTGCTGAGATACTATACACTGATGTCATTTCAGCCTGTTAATTGTATCCTCAACACTGTTGCTAACCATCTTGCTAACAGTTTTTGTTGTCTGTCTCTTTGATTAGGAAGTCCCATTGCAACTTCCCTTTTGTGGGTAACATCAAAGTGTAAAAAAAAAAAAGTAGGTGCTTGGACTGTTACCCAAGAATATTCCTTCATATACCTTTCTTTGGAAGCTATCATTTTTCATTTCAACATTCTGCTCTATTTTTCTAGTGCAATGAAAGAAAATAATAGTGCATGAAAGAAAGTAAAGAATAAAAATGAAGCGAAATTTCACCTTTGCTTAGATTATCCTGCCTCTCTTATGTAAAGACTTTAAATACATCTTTCCTTCTCTGCAAAGTCATTTTGCCCAAGCATACAGTATTCCCCAGTTCTGTGTGTAGTCAAGAGAGGGCTGGACTGATTCAAAACTGATGAGGTCTGTGCCTTCTAGCAGTATACCACTAAAAGAGACAATAAGACTATAGACAAGCATGTGGAATTTCCATGAACAGTCCAGTTGTTCAACAGATGAGCAGTCATGAGCACACATTTTCCTTCTTTTTGTTGTCTCTGGGATGCTCCCTAGATCTTAGATTACAGCTTTGAGTAGTCCATTACATAGGCTTCCCAGGTGGCACTAGTGGTAAATAATCTGCCTGCCAGTGGGGGAGATGTGGGTTCAATCCTTGGGTGGGGAGTATCCCTTGGAGGTGGAAATGGCACCTCACTCTGATGTTCTTGCCTGGGAAGTCCCATGGACAGAGGATTCTGGCAGGCTATAGTCCATGGAGCCACACAGAGTTGGACACAACTGAGCACATAGCCCATTTTATAAAACTTTTTTAAAAAGCTTTTAAATTCAGGATGGTTTTACATTTTTATAAATGTTGCAAAGATAGTATAGAGATACTCTGTACCAATATACTCCAAATCCAGTTTCTCTTATCATCAATATCTTACATTACTATGGTTCAGTAGTCAATCAGTATTGAGCCAATACTTATGTACTGTCATTCACTAAATTTTATATTTTATTCTAATTGCCTTTGCATTAAGTTCTTTTTCTGTTTCAAGATCTCATCTAGGATACCGCATTACATTTAATCATCCTGTTCCTTTAGGCAATTCTTTACTATGACAATTTCTTCCAACTTTCCTTATTTTTAATTCTATTGACAACGTTGAAGAGCCCTGGTCAGATATTCTGTGGAACATCTCTCAGTTTGGATTATTTGATATTACTCTCCTGGTTAGACTGAGGTTACAGGGTTTTGGGGAGGATGACCAAAGAGGCAAAGTATCATTCTTATCACATCATTCTTACGATACAGGCTATCAATCTGACTTATCACTACTGCTGTTAACCTCTATCAGCTGGAGGCTCAGATGATAAAGAATCTGCCTGCAATGCAGGAGACTTGGTTTTAATTCCTGGGTTGGGAAGATCCCCCTGAGAAGAGAATGGCAATCCACTTCAGTACTCTTGCCTGGAGGACAAGGCACCTGTAGGGGATGTGGACAGAGGAACCTGTAGGGAACTCCTGTCCATAGGGTCACAGAGAGTAGGACACGACTGAGCTGGAGGTAGGCGTGTCAGGTTTCAACACAGTTAAGTTCCTTTTCCCTGTCACCATGCTATAATGTCTGGAAGGAAGTCATCACATCAGCTCAGACTTATGGAGTTGGGAGTTATACAGTCTCTCCTTGAGGATGAAGCATCTACATAAATTATCTGGAATCCTTCTGAACAGGAAATGTCTTTTCTCCCTTGTTTACTTATTTAATCATTTATTCATGTAAGTATACACTCAAAGATACTCATTTTATACATTGGGTTATACTGCAAGAGTCCTTTGGACTGCAAGGAGTTCAAACAAGTCAATCCTAAAGGAAATCAACTCTGAATATTCATTGGAAAGACTGATGCTGAAGCTGAAGCTCCAATACTCAGGTCATTTTCTGTGAAGAGCCAACTCATTGGAAAAGACTCTGATGCTGGAAAAGATTGAGGGCAGAAGGAGAAGAGGGTGGCAGAGGATGAGATGGTTAGATAGCATCACTGACTCAATGGACATGAGTCTGAGCAAACTCTTGGAGATAGTAAAGGACAGAGGAGCCTGGTGTGGTGTAGTCCATGGGGTCACAAAGAGTCAGACACGACTTAGTGACTGAACAACAACAACAACATACTGTGATACTACAATATTTCTTTTGTTAATAAAATTGCTCTGTTGTATGCTACTCAAAATTGGCCATGGGGATATCTTTCAGTTGGCTCCTTTGTACCTTTGATAGCTCCCCATTCTTTTTTTTTTAAATTGGAGAATGTATTAGTACCTTTTTAAATTGGAGAATGTATTAGAATCTCTTTACATTTTGAATGAACAAGCATTGAATAGATATTAGAGTATGAAAAGTGATTTGGGATTGGTTTTTATCAAGGAATACAACTGACAAAGAAACATGTTCCTTGACAAATGATCTATTAGTCAAGGCAATGGACTATTATGGGATACATTAAAATTAGAGTACTCTCCCAAATGAAAACATATACGAATGGAAGAATTGAGGACAGAAGTAAAAGGCAAATGAGAATATTGGCCCTTTAAGAAAATAAGTCATGTCTCATGGTTTCTATCACTACAGTGCTTCAGAATGTGCCTTAAATTAATAAATTCTTGATAAATATTTGCTGATCAATCTAGGATAAGCAAGAATCTAAATATTTGCTTGATGCATACAGAAAACAAGAAAAGGTAAATGTCAAAGATTTATAAGTGCGGTCTTAAGTTTCCATGTTCCTGTAATTTATTCTATTTTTTTGGTATATAGTGTGCATCTGTAAAGATAAAATCTGGTTAATAGGTTATATTTAAACTTTATACTCATAAGTCATATGAAAAGTCACACTAAAAGTTTTACATTTATTGATTACAAACGGATTATTTGTGAAATGTGAGAATAGCTTTGGTTTGAAAGTACCATCACAATTATTTCTTTTTCCTATCATTCTAAAACTTCCAAATGTTCCCAACTCCTACACACAACTCTGCCACACTTAAGTGATTCTATACACTTCTTTGGAATAAAATTTGCTCTCCTCTGAATTTAAAAAGCATTGGGATAGCATCCAAGGGCTGTGAAGAAAATATTTCTAAGCATGACATCAATCTTTCAGCATCTGTAGACCACTTTATGGATACTTAGCAGGCAAAAAGATTGTCAGTTTTAGATAAATGAAAATGCTTATCACAATTAAAAGACAAAGGTAAAATATAATAGAACATAATACAATTATAACTGCAATAAGGGTGATGTCATTCATTTCTATCTCAAGGAAAATTATGTTCTAGAGCATTTCATTTCTTAGTCTTAGATCTAAACTTTCAATTACATCTATTAAGATTTACAGCAAGCATTCAGAGGCCCTGTTAGACAGTTTTGAAGACTGAGATTCAACCTCCTGTGCTTCATCCAATATTAAGTCAACGTAACATACTCAAAACTAAAAGGTTTAATGGTTCAACTCAACTATTAGGAGGTCAAAGTTAAGTAAATGAATTTCCTAAATTACTCTTTAATGGTACTTTAGTCTAAAATAATTTCTTTCTGATCTAATGCAGCATATGGATGTCATTTTTAAATATGCCCAATAAAATATCATCAGTATACTTCTCAGGTGATAAAGAGGTTAGGAGACAAAGGAAAGCATCAAGTTTTAGGGAAAAGCTGATCTAAAAACAATCAGATATTTTGCATGATTTTCTTTTGTTTTTTTTTAAGGGATTCTGTTATCTTCATCTGAGAAAAGTCGTTTTTCTAGCAATGAGTAATTGGTTCTGGCTATGCTAGATACTATCGCGCAGTTGCACTCATCTCACACATTAGTAAAGTAATGCTTAATATTCTCCAAGCCAGTCTTCAGCAATACATGAACTGTGAACTTCCAGATGTTCAAGCTCGTTTTAGAAAAGGCAGAGGAACCAGAGATCAAATTGCCAGCATCTTCTGGATCATTGAAAAAGCAGTAGAGTTCCAGAAAAATATCTATTTCTGCTTTATTGACTATGTCAAAGCCTTTGACTGTGTGGATCACAATAAACTGGAAAATCCTTAAAGAGATGGGCATACCAGACCATCTGACCTGTCTCTTGAGAAACCTGTATGCAGGTCATGAAGCAACAGTTAGAACTGGACATGGAACAACAGACTGGTTCCAAATAGGAAAAGGAGTACATCAAGGCTGTATATTGTCACCATGCTTATTTAACTTATATGCAGAGTACATCATGAGAAACACTGGGCTGGAGGAAGCTCAAGCTGGAATCAAGATTGCTGGGAGAAATATCAATAACCTCAGATATGCAGATGACACCACCCTTATGGCAGAAAGTGAAGAGGAACTAAAAAGCCTCTTGCTGAAAGTGAAAGAGGAGAGTGAAAAAACTTGCTTAAAGCTCAACATTCAGAAAACTAAGATCATGGCATCTGGTCCCATCACTTCATGGGAAATAGATGGGGAAACAGTGGAAAAAGTGTCAGACTTTTTTTGGGGGGGGTCAAAATCACTGCAGATGGTGACTGCAGCCATGAAATTAAAAGACACTTACTCCTTGGATGGAAAGTTATGACCAACCTAGAAAGCATATTAAAAAGCAGAGACATTACTTTGCCAACAAAGATTTGTCTAGTCATGGCTATGGTTTTTCCAGTAGTCACGTATGGATGTGAGAGTTGGATGGTGAAGAAAGCTGAGCACCGAAGAATTGATGCTTTTGAAGTGTGGTGTTGGAGAAGACTCTTGAGAGTCCCTTGGACTGCAAGGAGATCCAACCATTCCATCCTAAAGGAGATCAGTCCTGGCTGTTCATTAGAAGGACTGATGTTGAAGCTGAAACTCCAATACTTGGGCCACCTCATGCGAAGAGTTGATTCATTGGAAAAGACCCTGATGCTGGTAAGAATTGAGGGCAGGAGGAGAAGGGGATGACAGAGGATGAGATGGCTGGATGGCATGACCGACTCGATGGTCATGAGTTTTGGTAAACTCCGGGAGTTGGTGATGGACAGGGAGGCCTGGAGTGTTGCGACTCATGGGGTCGCAAAGAGTCAGACACTACTGAACGACTGAACTGAACTGAACTGATACTAGATACTGAATATATCATTAAGATGTGCTGTTTGAGCAAGTCATCAGAAATCACTGAGATGGCAATACTAGCCTTGGGAGGAAATGCTTGTTCCATCTCTCTCATTTCAAAAGAACTTCTCTCTTCAACAAAGAGCATACTGCAGAAGAGGAAAATCAGGGTTTTAAATTGACTGCACATAACTTTAGACAGTACATTTAGTGCCCTTAATCTTATTATACCCCCAATGCTCATTATTACCATTACTATTGATTTGAACTATTAATTAGATTGGTTGGTCAACTGGTTTAATTAGGATTAATTAGGTTGGTTGATCAACTGGTCTCTGGACCAAAGCAGTTTAAGTATTGGCATTAAGGCATAACCTCTGGCATTTGCTTATTAGCACCCTTCCCTGGGGCACAATAACTGGTACTTATTCATCTTATTTATTTCTAATAACTTTGTCTGAGGCTCCAATATATCTCCAAAGAATAATAAGTAAGAACTAAAGACATATGTCTTCTCTACTAGTGCATACTTTTGGTGAACAAAATGCCCCTCATGTATATCAACCATATATCTACTAACAATCTATTATATTACCCACATCTGAGCTTTCAAGTAACTTCAGAGAAAACTATCAGCTATCAAACTCAGACAATGAGCGTTTATCTTCAACACTGCAATTTATGATATGTGATACTCAATAAAGTAATTTGATAAAGAAATTTTACCAATAATTTGTTCTGCTTTCTTTCCAAGAAACATGTAAGTTCTTAATTTTGCAACTAGTTTTATAAAAGCCTCAGTAATTGTGTGATTTATCTTTTTTTGCAAATGCCATGAAATGTACATCTGTCATGTGGCTATTGATGAGGTTTCATAATAGACCATGCACTAGGGACTAGAGACAAAATGAATTTTAGTTGTCCAATACAACAGAATTTAGATTATTCACCAAAAATTGATTAAATTCTCTGGAAACATTAATAAATAATATAAAAAATTAAGATGTACATTTAAGAGCAGGGTAGTATATGTAATGGTTATATACTTTTTTTTTAAAATCATCCTCTGCTGGTTCTAATTCTAGATTTGTGTAGACTTTTATAAAATTATTCAACTGAATTAATTTTCAGTTGTTATGTTTGATACATCTGTTCAGTCGTATCTGACTCTTCGCAACCCTATGGACTCTAGCCCATCAGCCCATGGAATTCTCTCAGCAAGGATACTGGAGGGGGTTGCCATAACCTCCTCCAGGGGGGTCTTCCTGGCCAAAGGGATCAAAAATTGAGTCTCTCATGTCTCCTACATTGGCAGGTGGGTTCTTTGTGACTAGAGCCACCTAGGTAGCCCACTCTATTTGATAAAACAGAGTTAATGCTGGTACGTGTCTCACAGGATTCTTTGTAATTAAAATGAAATGTTCTTAACACTGTGATTATCACATAGTTGCCATTCAACAATTGGTGCCTACAGTTGGGAACTAGAGGAAAAATATTTGAAGGACACAGAGCTTTGTACAAGGATAGAAGCATTGTTAACAATGTTCTTGAATGAGTAATTGATTAAAATTATGTCCAACAAAGAACAGAATACTATATAATGCTAATACATCATAATACAATTCTGTTGACTTATGTACTGACATAGAAAACATCCAAGATAGAGTAAAAGACAAAAGAAATATATAAAGCTCTATGCTATAATCCTATCAAAAGAATCTATTAGCTATATTTATGGACAAAAATACCTTTAAAATCTATGAACCAAGATATTAACATTGTTCTCTTTATTTTTCTACTAATTGCATTTTTAGAACAAACTAATGTTAATTTTATAATCATAAAAATACTCTATTTTAAAAATATTTTTCTTTCTATCATTCACATCTCTTTATTTTTCTCTTGTAACTGTCTCCAAAACTTATGTGGCTGAGATTTTTAAATTTGACAATCTCATATTTTGTGGTCATTCTCTCTTTAGAAGTTGTGAAAAAGAAAGTACTTAAATATATTAGTCAGAAATCACATTAAAAAAATCACTCCTATTCAGTTCAACTATCAAGTTTTTACAGTAAAAATTTAGGTGAAAATATTACTATCCACACTGGACCAAAACTTACAAAAAATAATATCTCTTCAAAGATCAAAGATAAAAATTTATTTTTCCCTTGTTATTTAGTTGCTCAGTTGTGTCTGACTCTTTGTGATTCCATTGACTACAGCATGCCAGACTCCCCTGTTCTTTACTATCTCCTGGAGATTGCTAGATTCATGTCCACTGAGTCAGTAAGATTACTAATTTTGCAAATAATATTAACAGTGTATATAAACGGTACAAGCATAAAAAATCAGGTAAAACAAAACAAAAAAATCCAGAATCTTAGGTCAGTCTATAAATTAGTACTTTGTATTCCCTCCTGTAGAGATGGAGAACAGTTAAAAGTTGTTGAAAGTTATTACCTGTGAGTCACTATGTATAAATTATACAACTTAGTTCTGTTAACTGCCTGAAGATACAGGGGTAGATTAATCATCATTTCATAGATAGGATGTATAGCCTCATGTGGTTAAATAACTATCCAGTTTTCCTTAATCAGCAAGTTGTAGTGTTGAGGTCTGAGCCCTACTAATCTGCTTTAATAATTTTCTAAGTGAATTTCAAGGAATGTTTGTATTATTTTAAAAAATCAACCAATTACTCAAGTGTTTGCAGTGATTTCAATTTTTTCCTTTTCTAGATTTTACTTTATCCAGTACTCTTCTTATAGCCATTTTCATAGTTATTTAAGTAAAGTGTCATAGAGTAAAGGTAGTATTTAAAGCAAAGGAATAGCTTCTGTATATGGGAAAAACTTCTTAAGAGTTCTTCTTCTCCAGTGCTAGTTTTAGAGGGGTCAATGGCATTTAGAGTTTATGACTATGACCCATAATAAGATGCACATTTTATATCAGTACTCAGTATATGCATATATACACACCCTAACACAAACACAAACGGTCCATACTATCTATCAGTTCAGTTCAGTTTAGTTGCTCAGTTGTGTCCGCATGGACTGCAGCATGCCAGGTTTTCCTGTGCATCACCATCTCCCAGAGCTTGCTCAACTCATTTCCATCAAGTCAGTGATGCCATCCACCCATCTCATCCTCTGTCATCCCCTTCTCCTCCTGCCTTGAATCTTTCCCAACATCAGGGTCTTTCAAATGAGCCAGTTATTTGCATCAGGTGGCCTAAGTATAGAGACTTCAGCTCCGGTATCAGTCCTTCCAATGAATATTTAGGACTGATTTCCTTTAGGATGGACTGGTTGGATCTCCTTGCTGTGCAAGGGACTCTCAAGAGTCTTCTCCAACACCACAGTTCAAAAGCATCAATTCTTTGGCACTCAGCTTTCTTTATGGTCCAACTCTCATATCCATACATGACTATTGGAAAAACCATAGCTTTGACCAGACAAACCTTTGTCAGTAAAGTAATGTCTCTGTTTTTTAGTATGCTGTCTAGGTTTGTCATAGCTTTTCTTCCAAGGAGCAAGCATCTTAATTTCATAAATTTGCAAGAATATTAATAAAAAGAAAATGCTCGAAACCAAAAAGAATTACATGCTTTTTTTACATGTGTGCTTTTCATTTTGGAATAAGAGTCTGCAAACGGGGTTTTGTTCAGGGTGATGTTCACAACATTTTTAAGAGAACTTTTAAGGTCCAATATATGCTTCTTACATTTTAGCACAAATTCTATTAAAGTATCTCAACACACGTTATGAAGTATTTTCCTTCCATCAAAAGCATGTCCAAATCACTCAAAACAGAAGATAACAAAACAAGTTTGACTAAGCATAAATGACCAGCGAAAATAGGGATAAGCCCTTCAACTGTCACCCCTCCCCATTCTCTAGTCCAGGAATAATTTTCAGCTTTTTTGAGAAGATATTGAAGATATTTTCCCATATTATGTGTCTTCTACATTTTAATTCATCTTCCATTATGTAAACAATGGCTCTGCTGTGGAATGTATACATACACACAACAAATACACTGTGACACACAGCTGAAATCAGAGAACACATTCTATAAGAGGCAAAAGGAACTGACATTTTGCTCATTTCAGAAACAGATTATAAATGCTTGTTAGGAAAAGAATAAGCAGATATGTAAGAAAGACCTTGAGACATTATTTTTTGCTTAATTCCCTTGAATGATGTTGAGCATTTACAAAAAAATGTTTAATGAAGAGAAAAAGAATTCTCATTCCAAGCAAATTATTAAAGCTTGTAGAAAAATATGTGACAAAAATATAACATAAAACAAAAGACCTTCATCTTTCTTCAAATATCAAGTGATGCAAATGCTAGGGTGGAGAAACACAATGCATTATAAGGAATTTTGGAATTTTGCAGGGAGGAAGGAAGGAAACACAAACAACTGATAAACGGCATCATTTGCTTTGCTCCATTTCATGCTGGGACACAGGCAAATCTCTAGCATTTCAGAGGCTTGCTCAGAAGAGAAATGGAGACTATGATAACCTCTTCAGAAGACTATGGTAACAGTCAAAAATAATTACTGACATGTTTTTAGGCAATTAACAAATTTTAGATCACCAACTCTTTCCTAATTTCTCTCCATACAAGAGGGAAATGGTTACTTGTTTGGGAACTGGAGATAAAATTTTCCCTATGTTATAGGGTAGAGGAAAAAGATGATTTCTTTTGGTTTCTGTGGTATCTGAAAAGTAATAGGAAATTTTTTCTCAATATTGATTTCTTTGGAGGGATTTGTGGGAGTGACTCCCAGAGGACTCAGGGAATAAATTTATGGAAACTAGGATTCCCTGAAGCATCCTGAGGTTAGAAAACAACCACATACCTCTACTGAAGGTCAAGAAGCAGTAGAATGAGAAGCTGTGTTGATTGAGTTTTTCCCTCAGAGATGGGAATCTGGAGCAAATGCCGATTTCTTCTTTTGGTTAAAAAATTATAATTAAGCTCAACAATGATCTAAAACAAAGGTGTGTGTGTGTATTTGGGGGAGTGTAACATCACCACCAAATACAGACTTACATTGAAGAAAGTACATAAAACCAGTAGACCATTCAGGTATGACCTAAATCAAATCCCTTAAGATTACACAAAGGAAGTGACAAATAGATTCAAGGGGTTAGATATGATAGACAGAATGCCTGAAGAATTATGGGCAGAGGACTATGACATTGTATAGGAGGTAGTAATCAAAACCATCCTCAAGGCAAACAAATGCAAAAAGGCAAAATGGTTGTCTGAGGAGGCCTTACAAATAGCTGAGAAAAGAAGAGAAGATAAAAGTAAAGGAGAAAAGGAAAGATACGTCCATCTAAATGTAGAGTTCGAAAGAATAGCAAAGAGAGATAAGAAAGCCTTTCTAGTGACCAATGCAACGATATAGAGGAAACAATAGAATGGGAAAGACTAGAGATCTCTTCAAGAAAATTAGATACCAAGGGAACATTTCATGCAAAGATGGGCACAAGAAAGGACAGACTAACAGAAAGCAGAAGATATTAAGAAAAGGTGGCAAGAATACACAGAACTATACAAAAAATATCTTAATTAGCCAAAACCACAATGGTATGGTCATTCACCTACAGCCAGACATCCTGGAATATAAAGTCAAGTGGGCCTTAGGATGCATCACTACAAACAAAGCTAATGGATGTGATGGTATTCCAGCTGAGCTATTTCTAATACTAAAAGATGATGCTGTGAAAGTGCTGCACTCAATATGCCAGCAAATTTGGAAAACTCAGCAGTGGCCACGGGATTTGAAAAGGTCAGTTTTCATGCCAATCCCAAAGAAAGGCAATACCAAGGAATGTTCAAACTACCACACAATTGCACTTATCTCACATGCTAGCAAAGTAATGCTCAAAATTCTCCAAGCTAGGCTCCAACAGTATGTGAACCGAGAAATTCCAGATGTCCAAACTGGATTTAGAAGAGGCAGAGGAACCAGAAATCAAATTATCAACATCTGTTGGATCATAGAAAAAGTGAGAGAATTCCAGAAAAATATCTACTTCCACTTTATTGACTACTCCAAAGCCTTTGACTATGTGGATCATAACAAACTGTGGAAAATTCTTAAAGAGATGGGAATACCAGACCACCTAACCTGCCTCCTGAGAAATCTGTATGCAGGTCAAGAAGCAACAGTTAAAACTGGACCTGAAACAACAGACTGGTTCCAAATTGGGAAAGAAGTACTTCAAGGCCACTTCAAATATAAATAGGGAAGAAGAAGGAAAGGAAAAAAAGTTGAAAATGAGGAAAATGAAGCCACACTTTTTCTGTTATTGTTCATTTATTTTTTAGATTCCATGGGTATGTGATAACATAGAGTACCTGTCTTTCTCTGCCTGACTGATTTCACTAAACATCATACCCTATAGGTTCATCCATGTTGTTGAAAATGGCACAATTTCATCCTTTTTTTTCCCTGAAACCATTAATTGGTTTAGGGATACTTAGACTGCCTCCATATTTTGGGTATTGTAAATAGCATTACTGTGAACATGGGAGTGCATGAATCTTTTATTTTTTGTACCGCAGTGTTATCTGTACAATTCTGGATAGCTGAATTTTGGGAAATAGTCATTCATGGAATGTTATCTTCATTTTTTGGTCATTTTTCTTCATACAGGTTGTTGGCTGGCAACTGAATCAACATACAATTTAAACTGGAAAAGAAGCAAAATATAGAGCTTGTAGTGACATTTTCGAATAGAAGGAAACTAGGAATTCATGGGAAAAAAACAATGCTAGCAACTCATATTTATTGAAGATTTCATGTAAGGTCTTCCCTGGTGGTTCAGATGGTAAAGAATGCCTGCAATGCCTGCAATGTGGGAGAAAAGTGAGAGTGAAATAGCTCAGTCCTTTCCAACTGTTTGCCGCCGCATGGACTGTAGCCTACCAGGCTTCTCCGTCCATGGGATTTTCCAGGCTATCAGGGAATGTTTAACAGGAGAATTCCTATGTGCTGTTTCTCATAAGTCCTCTGTTCCTTATCAGTGGAATGGCAAACCTTTCCTAGGACTGAGGTCATAGATGAGACAGGTGTGAATCTCCTTCTGTAAACATTCTCCTTATGACAAAACTGCTTAGTCTCAATCCTCTTTCTTGAGATAGGGATTGTTTCCTGACCTTGTGACTATTATTAATCCCTTGTTCCCTTGCTAACAGTTACTACACATTTGGTTTTCTGATTTTTATCATTGTCAAATGAACTTTATTGTACAAAAACAAATATATACTCCCAGAAAAATCATTAAAGCACCCTTCCTCCACCAGAGGTTTGGGTCCCTGTGTCTTTCTTTCCTTTTTTTTTTTCTCTCTCTCTCTCTCTCTCTCTTTATCTCTCTCTCCCTCAGGCTAATTCTTTGGCGCGTGGAGATCTGCTGAGCTCACTTTCTTGCTTGGGCTTTCAAAAAATCCTCGAGAGGGCGCTCTGAGCCTACGTGAGCAGCGCAATCCCTGTGTCAAGAGTTTTACTGATTTTCTGCATAAACTAGGGTATGTCAGCCTCTTTCTCTCTCTCTCTCTCTGGCAGTTTCTTATTGTCAACTCTGGACCACCAGGTCTCAGTCCATTAAAGGACCCCAACAAGTGGCGCCCCAGAATAGGGACATCTGGAATACGTGATATTTCGGACAGAATGACTCAGAACCTATTGAGGTTGATAAGTACTAAGACATGGGTCAAACGGGTGGAAAGCCCTGTCATTTCTCTACTTTACTTCATCATTTGTTCAAAGTCCAGGGACTTTTGGTTTCACGTCAGTGAGTAGAGGCTTGCCTTCAAACAGTAGTTGAACATAATCCCTGGTTCCCGGAGGAAGGCAGTTTTGATTTAGAAATTTGGCACTGGGTCAAAGAAAATGTTGAACGAGCCACTGGGCAAGGAGAAAATATTCCAATTGATTTCTGCCCCCTATGGGCTCTCATTAAATCTGTAATGCTGCCATTTCAAGGTAATTCCAGCCCTCATGATATTCGACAACAGACAGAACACTTGTTACATGAATACGAAGTAGATAATGAAACTTTACAAAAGGCCCGATTAGAACAACATAAAATATTTCAAAATTTTCCTACTAGCCCTGCCCTGGCTGCCCCAAATGCTCTTCCTCTTCCAGATGGCTCGAATCCAGAAGTCTCTCCTTTGTTAGAACCTAATGATTCTGACAATAACTCTCCTGAGACATTTTTTGATACCCAAACTGGGGATACTCCTCTAGACTATAATGATAAGTCCTTGGCACAGACTGGCATTTACAAAAAAATCAACACTTACTCGCTCTCCTCAGTAACAGAGGCTTTCTGAATTACTGGCTTTGCAATCACAAATCTCTGAAACCAATGGTTTCTCCACCTTTCCAGTTTTAAGAAATCCTGACACTCAAGGGCACATAACATCTCAATATGAAGGTATTAGTTTTTTTTTACATGCAGCAAATTTTAAAGGCTATAACGATGTATGGCTTACATTTGCCTTTTACTAAAGAGCTTCTACATGCTGTGGCATTTTTCTATTGGAAACTTTATTCCTTATGATTGGTGGATTTTGGTAAAAGCTCTCCTTAAACCAGGAGAATATCTTCGATGGAAAATGTGGTTTCATGATGTAGCCAGAGATCATGCTAACGAGAATACTCCAGCTGGCACTCCCCAAAACCAAATTACTTTTGAAATGTTAACTGGCACCGGACAATTTGATGCCATAGAAGCTCAAATACAATGCCCGCCCTTGTTGCATGAACAATTAAAAACAGTGGCCCTTAAAGCTTGGGATAGAATTACTCCTCAAGGAGAGCCTACAAGTAGCTACAATAAAATATTACAAGGACCTAATGAAAGTTATGCTGATTTTTTGGCTAGATTAGAAACTGCTATTTCCCGTACTGTAATCAGAGAAGAAGCAAAAAAAAACAGCTAGAGATATTACTTGCTTATGAGAATGCAAATCAAGAATGTCAAAAGGCTATTGCTCCAGTTCGTGAGACTGGGACTATTATTGATTATTTGAAGGTTTGTTGTAATATAGGGTCAGAAACTCAAAAGATGCAAATGCCAGCTGAGACAATGGCTGCTGCCTGTAGAAAGGGAAATGAAGGATGTTTTACACATGGAAATAAGAACCATTTAAAAAAGGACTGCCCTAAGAAGGCTAATAACCCGCTCCTCCCAAGAATCTGCCCTCCCTGCCACAGAGGAATGCACTGGGCCAAAGATTGTAAATCCAAATTTGATATTGAAGGGAAACCTATTCTGGGAAACTCCAACCAGGGGACCCCATCCAGGTACCCTTCAACAAAAACCAGGGGCAAACTCTATATTTTCCCTCAAACCCTCGACAGCAGGCAGTGCTGTCATCAGTATACCAGCCCTAAATGATTTTTTCCTTCACCCTAAGCAGTCCCTTCTAGCATACCTACCAGACGTTTTGGGCCCCTGCCCTCATAAACCTTTGGTCTTTTACTTGGCCAATCTAGTTTGACTTCTAAAGGAATTACTGTTCACCCTGGAATAATTGATTCAGATGATAAAAGTGAACTGTAGCCTGCCAAACTCCTCCACCCATGGGATTTTCCAGGCAAGAATACTGGAGTGGGTTGCCATTTCCTTCTCCAGGGGATCTTCCCAACCCAGGGATTGAACCTTGGTCTCCCACACCGCAGGCAGACTCTTTACCTTCTGAGCCATCAGAGAAGCCCCCAGATTATAAAGGAGAGATTCAAATTATGATGTCATCTCAGATTCTATGGCAATTCAAAAAGGGGGACAAGATTGCTCAATTACTTCTTTTGCCTTACATTTCTATTAACTCCTCTAATAATATGTGGACAGGCGGCTTCAGCAGTACAGATCAAAAACAGTCTTTATGGACAACACTGATATCTGAGTATGCCCAACCAAATATAAATATCAAAATTAATGGTAAAAGATTTTCTGGTCTCCTCGACACTGGATCTGATATTACTATTATTTCCAAATACTTATGGCCCAAATTCTGGCCTATACAGAAGGTCTCTTGCCAAATTGCAGGAATTTATCAAACCAAACTGCAAAAAGTCTATCAAAGTGTTCAAATATACCCATGTGAGGGACCAGAAGGCCAACCTGTAACATTAAGACCTTATGTGATAAATGCACCCCTTAATCTAGTAGATATGGACTTATTTATGCAGTGGCAAACTCAGATATCCATTCCACATTTTTTCTAGGGGCCACTGCTCATTTGACAAACAAAGCAATTATTAAAATAACTTGGAAGAATGACGAGCCTATTTGGACAGAGCAGTGGCCCCTTACGAAAGAAAAATTACAGGCTGCTAAAGAACTTATAGACACACAATTAGAATGGAAACATTAAGGAATCTTGTTCTCCTTGGAACTCTCCTATTTTTGTTATAAGAAAGAAATATAACAAATGGGGCCTCTTAACAGACCTTAGAAAAGTTAATGCATCCATGAAACCTATGGATGTATTACAACCAGGAATCCCATCACCTACCACTATTCCTCAAAATTGGCATATAATTACAAAATTGTTTTTTCAATATACCCTACACCCTTTGGACCGGGAGAGATTCATTTTCTCCCTCCCTTATCCCAATCATATTGGGCCTCATAAACGATACCAATGGACTGTGCTGCCTCAAGAAATGATGAATTCTCCCATTATGTGTCAATACTACATGGCTAAAGCCCTTGAGCCTGTGAGAAAACAATTTCCTTATTATTTTCTTATTATTCATTATATAGATAATATACTGTTCAGCTCCATCTGTTTTAAAAACTCAAAACATGTTTGATGTAGCTCAACAATGCTTAAGAAACTCTGGGTTAATTATTGCCCCTGAAAAAAATTCAAACTTCTACACCTTACCATTATTTAGGGTTTGTTGTTAATAGACAACATATTACTTCTCAACTAACACAGATTCGTATTGATAAATTATCAACTTTAAATGATTTTCAAAAACTCTTAGGCGATATAAATTGGATTAGACCCTCATTAGGCATTGCTAGTTATCAACTTATTAATCTATTTAATACTTTGAAAGGAGATCCTAATTTAAATAGCTCTCGTTCACTTTCTCAAGAGGAATGGGAGGAACTCTGCTTAGTACAAAATGAATTACAAAAGCATTTTCTTACTCGCATTAGACTAGATTTACTTCTAGAATTATCTATATGCCCCTCTCTTCATTCTCCCACAGGACTTCTTGCCCAACAAGACCACCCAATAGAATGGGTCTATATCCATTTTAGAGGAGTAAAATCACTTACACCCTATCTTGGTTTAATTGCTCTAATCATTATCGATGGAAGAAATAGAACTAAAACTCTAATTGGCTCTGATCCTCATAAAATTGTAATACCTATCAATAAATCTCAATTTGTGAATGCATTGCATACTTCCACTGATTTCCAAATAGCTTTTCTAGAATATTTTGGAGAAATATCATTTCATTATCCTTCTAACAAGCTATGGGATTTCTTCAAAAATACTGAATTTATTATTTCCCACATTGTCAGCTCACAGCCTATACCACAAGCTGAAGTTTTCTATATAGATGGGACTAAAAACGCCAAAGCCTCATTCTGGTCTCTCAAAGAATATAAAGTCTTTTACACTAGATTCCATTCTGCTTAACAAAATGAATTATATACTCTTATTCAAGTTATTTGCCTACATCCTTACTCCATTAATGTAGTCTCTGATTCCTTATATTCATTTTTTTGTATTAAAAAATATAGAAACCTCAATCATAAATTCTAGTCAACCTTTATTCAACAACTTTTTTTGAACTGCAATCCATTGTTAGAAACTGCACTTCCCCCATCTATATTACCCATATTCGAGCACACTCTTGTCTTCCCAGCCCTATGACTCGTGGTAATGAACAGGCGGATAAACTTGTCTCTTTTGCTACTCCAGAGGAACAGCATGCTCCATTACATAACAATGCTGGCTCCCTACACCAACTATGGAAAATCCCATACTGCCAGGCTAAAGAAATTATTAATAATTGCTCTACTTGTAGACCCTTACATCTTCGACCCGTTGCACAAGGTATTAATACTTGAGGATTGCAACCTAATGAACTATGGCAGACGGATGTAACTCATTGCCCTGAACTTTCTCCATCTTCCTTCTTATATGTCTATATTGACACCAATTCTTCTTTTATAGGGCCACACCTCTTCGTGGTGAAGCTACACAACATGTTATAAATCACCTATTAGCTTGCTTTGCTATAATGGGAACTCCTAGTTCTATTAAAACAGACAATGGCCCGGACTACACTTCAAAATATTTCAAACAATTTCTACAGTCCTTTTCTATTAAACATATTACAGTCATTCCTTATAGCCCACAGGCACAAGATAGAGTCAAACAAGCACATCACACACTAAAATTACAAATAAAAAAATTAAAAAGGTTAAAATACACAGGAACACTGCTGTCCTCCTTACCTAAAGCAGACGGTACTAAACTCCAACATAAGATATTTTCTAAACCTACAACTATTGTTAATACAACTTTATTTGTTTTAAATTTTTTAAACTTACTGCAAGGAGATATCTTGACAAGAGCAGAAAAACATTTCGAGGAATTGGAGGACTCTTCTCTTCCTCTGCCCATTTGGTACCAAGACGGGTTAAATAAACAATGGAAATCTTGGAAATTAATCTTACAGGGAAAGGGATATGCTTGTATTTCCCCAGATGGATCCAACGAACTCACATGGCTTCCTCTTCGGTAGATCCGACCCAAAGGGGCCCCCAGCCTTCAGGATAGAGAGGAAACAACAAAACCCCAGGAGGAAGAAATTCCAATACGGGCCATGGCAGCTTTAAAGGTCTCCAGAAAGCACCGCCCTCGGCGGCATCAACCTTATGATCTCCCCTCTTGGGAACAAATAAAAAGCCTTACTAATCAAGCTGAAAATCTGGTTTTTCAACAGAGTATGCCTCGGAGTCTTGAAAATATGTTTGTTGCCATGCTTGGTTTGCTTGCTTGTGCCTCCTCTGCGTGAGTTGAACTAATTAATCACACTTATTGGGCTTACATACCCAACCCCCCTTTACTTCAGGTTGTAGAATGCATGGAAAAAGGACCAATCATGTCAACCAATGACTCCATACATATGCCTTCTCCCTGGAGCTTTAAAGGGCCCTCACCCTGAAAAAGAAGGCAAACTAATTAATATCTCTCTAGGTTATGAAGTCCTGCCTTTGTGTATGGGCCCAGCAGAATTATGCATAAATGTCAGCCGACAAACTTGAGCTTTCCTCCTGCCTCCAAAAGAGGACTTCCAGACATTGCTTGGATTGTTTACTGCCCTTTCATTGTTTGTGAACCATGTTTATATTACTGAAACTTTAGGGAAAGAATTAAGGAAAGAACAAAGAACACTATGCAAAAGGTTTACTAATAAGAACTTTAAATATACTCCTGTTCATTGGGACAAATGTCAAGCAAAATCAGGAAAATTAATGTTTGTGGCTAATCATACAGTTGTCGACTAGGGACCCCACGGTATGTGGTTATCTAATTGCTCAGATGATATTAACAGTACTGTGTGTGATTATGTTACTCAAGTAGCACGGAAGATTACTAACACTACTATGGAGCATTACCATGACAAAGGACTTCTTGGCTGGCTTGACAGTGGCGTGGCCCCCCCTCGTCCTCAAATCATCCTCGATGAACAGATTGGGCCTGAACAATGGGACATCTGGAAACTTGCTGCGAGCACCGAGGAACTTGGGACTTGGACCAGACATTTCACAGGGACCAGTTGTAGTCATAGTAACTATTTATTTTGCTATAATCAACCATATTTCATGCAAGCCTGTGTTCCACTTCCTTTTGTTGTAGCTATAGGAAACTTACAGTTCAATAAGCCGGTACATTCTGTAACTTGTGTAAATTGCAAACTATATACTTGCTTCAACTTCTCTATCTCCTTAAGAAATGATTCCCTTTTGATTCTTCGATCTCAGTGTAGTCTGTGGTTACCAATAAATCTCCAGCAGCTCTGGGAGGAAGGTCCCATGGCAGGAGTTGCTTCTCGGTTACTTACTAAACTGCTCTGGTGAACTAAACGATTCATTGGGTGGCTGATTCTGGGCATTTTGGGATTAATAGCTATTTGCACCACTGCCGCTGTCACTGGCGTTATTTTACAAACCTCAATTCAAACACATAATCTTATCCAAAATTGGACTAAGGATGCTCATACCATGTGGGCCACTCAGGCTCAGGTAGATGAGGATATTCAAGATGAAACACAGGAACTAAAAACAGCCATCAAATGGGTTGGAGATAAATTAATAGATTTTCAAAAACAGGTGATACTAAAATGTGATTGGAATTCTACTCAGTTTTGTGTTACTCTTGTTCAATTCAATCATAGTGCCTACAACTGGGAACAAATCAAATTTCATTTACAAGACATACATGATAATGCCTCCTTGAATGTACAATTAATTACAAAAAGAGAACTCTGAACCCTTTTCTAAAAATCTGCCCTCTTCTACTAATCTGGAAACTTTAGCTGAACAACTAGCTGATCAATTATCTGGGCTAGACCCACGCGGATGGTTTCAAAGCATTATTCACAGCATCAGATCTGGAACTGTAATTTTGGTGATTGTCTTGACAATTATATTTGTTGTTTACCATTGCCTACATGTGAAAACTGCTAAAACTAAACAAACTCAAATGGTCAGAACACTTTTTGCAAATATTATAAATAAATAAGGGGGAATTATCAGGGAATGTTTAACAGGAGAATTCCTACGTGCTGTTTCTCAAAAGTCCTCTGTTCCTTATCAGTGGAATGGCAAACCTCTCCCAGGACTGAGGTCATAGATGAGACAGGTGTGAATCTCCTTCTGTAAACATTCTCCTTACGCAAAACTGCTTAGTCTCAATCCTTTTTCTTGAGATAGGGATTGTTTCCTGACCTTGTGACTATTATTAATCCCTTGTTCCCCTGCTAACGGTTACTGTACTTTTGGTTTTCTGATCTTTATCATTGTCAAATGAAATTTCTTGTACAACAACATATATATACTCCCAGAAAAATCATTAAAGCACCCTTCCTCCACCAGAGGTTTGTGTCCCTGTGTCTTCCTTTCTATTTTTTTCTCTCTCTTTATCTCTCTCTCCCTCAGGCTAATTCTTTGGAGCGTGGAGATCTGCTGAGCTCACTTTCTTGCCTGGGCTTTCAAGACATCCTCGAGAGGGCGCTCTGAGCCTATGTGAGCAGCGCAAACCCTGTGTCAAGGGTTTTGTTGATTTTCTGCGTAAACCAGGGAATATCACCCTCTTTTTCTCTCTCTCTCATTTTCTTATCGTCAACTCTGGACCACCAGGTCTCGGTCCATTAAAGGGCCCCAACACCAGGTAAGAGTACTGGAGTGGGTTGCCATTTCCTTCTCCAGGGGATCTTCCCGACCCAGGGATGAAACCTGGATCTCCTGCTTTGCAGGCAGACGCTTTACCCTCTGAGCCACTAGGGAAGCCCCGCAATGTGGGAAACCTGGGTTCAGTTCCTGGGTTGGGAAGATCTCCTGAAGATCGGAATAGCTACGCACTCCAGCATTCTGACCTGGAGAATTCCAGGGACTGTATAGTCCCTGGGGTCGCAAAGAGTTGGACATGACTTGGCGACTTTCACGTTCACTTTTCATTTAAGTTAGGCATTGGGCTTTTTACTAATGTCTATCATTTCATATAATTCTCAAATCAACACAGTGAAGTTGGTACTTTTATTGACTCAGTTTTACAAGCAAGGATAACCACTCTGATGTACTGATTCCCTGAATAGGGTCAGGGTAAAAAAAGATTAAATTTTGAGAAACTTCTAAATCAGTGAGTCCAGAAGTGGCTGGAGGGTAACACACATAAAGGTTGTATTGTCAAGAGAGAAAAAAGTCAAAGTTCCAAGGGCTCCTCTGATTCTGCACAAGAAACAGCTTCAGAATGAGTCAGAAAGATAACACCCGTTTTATCCTTAGACTAAGTTTGAAAACTTGCTCCTGGTGACTCAGCGGTAAAGGATCTGCCTGCAATGCAGGAGACGCCAATGATGTGGGTTTGATCCTTGGGTCAGGAAGATCCCCTAGAGGAGGAAATGGCAACCCAATCCAGTATTCTTGCTTGAAGAATCTCACGGACAGAGGAGCCTGGTGGGTTACAGTTCACGGGGTCGCACAGAGTCAGACACAACTGAACAGCTAAACAACAAGAACAACAATTCAAATTGTGTAGGAGAAAAAATGATTGCATTATCTGAATGGTTTCTGTGTCCTTTAAGGGGGAGTATGTAAAGGCAGGTTGAACAATAATAATAATTTTAGCAATAATAGAAGTGTTTGAAAGTTTCCTGCATGATCATTACTTGCAAGGAATCTACCAGGATACCTCCATATCTGACTTTTGAGAGGTATTTTCATAAAAGAATAGAAGTCTATTGTTTTACAGGCAATTCATTTCACAAAATTAAGCCCTTGTCTAACATAATTTTTGCAAATATATCTCCCAAGATTTCAAATAAAAATGTTTTGTTTATAGTACCTGTTTTGTTACCCTAAATTTTTGATACTTATGTAGCTGAGTCTGTTACTTTTAAAATGTATTGATTTAAGTTTGTCCCAAGTAGTCCTTTACAATTATTGAAAGAACAAGTAGTTTCTAAAAAGAGAAATTATTACCTCTCAGGCTAAATAATAACCTGAAATTTCAGAAAAACAGTGTTTTATGAATTATTATTTAGGTTAATAAACCTTGACCCTTAGATCTAAATTCCTTGCTCAGTTATTTAATATTATTATAGATAGTTGTTCTTTTCCCTTTTAGTCCTCAATTTATATTTTTCATTGTCTGCCTGATCATGCTCTAATAAGCCCTACAAGAAAATTAAAGAATGCAGAAACAGCATTGTCTCTGCTCCATGAAATTTATTTAAATCAAATAAGTACGTTTATAAATAGCAAATGACATGAGTTCAAAGTGTAGTTTGAAATTACGAACATGTTTATAGAGACCATATGCAGTCTCCTACTTGGAAGCAGGGGCAGAGAATATTTTGCTTTCAGATGCCTCAAGTTCTGATAAGTCATTGCATATAATTGATAATTTTCAATGTCTCCCATCCCCAGAAGAGCATAAGGGATGGCATAATCTGTTTCACTGAGTAAGCATTTTTCAAGTTTCAGAACCTCAGCAGTCTTTGCTCTGAAAGTCTCTACCCCAACAATATACTTCTCCTTTCCTTAAGTTAGCAATCAATTCAGCTTTGTGGTTTTTGTTTAAGGTATTGAAGATGATTTTCATTTTATTAGCAGCTCAATACCCTGGAAGTTAACAACTTGTGAAACAGTTTTGGAAAGAATATGTGTAGTCATATTCTTTGCCTCGATAGTTTAATTTCTAGGAATTTGCCCAAATAGACACTCTGCATAATCTTATACAGTTTTTGCATTTAATCCTTTTAACAATTCTACAATATAAATCCTATTTTTATTTCCATTTTTTCATTTGATGAAAGGAAAGCTAGGAAGATTTAGAACCATTTCCACAGCCACATATCTAGTATACTCTGAATATTTAGAGACTTGCTCTTAAGCCAGAATTCTACTCCCTCTGTTAGAGAAAAAGATCCAAATTGAAGACAAAAATTTTTGATAAATATAGGTATTTAAAGTAACACCATCAACACCCAAATATATAAAAAAAACCCTAAGCAAATACTCATTATTAGGACATATGAAATAATGATATGTTAAAATGTTTATGATCCGGTATTGAAACAAAATCAAAGCACCATGATAATTATACCACATAAAGTTGTGATACATATGGATTAGAACAAAAGGCTATGTGAATTTCTGGGGTGGTTGGATTCTGAGTACAATACATTTTTTGAGCTTTTAAATATCGTTTTAATGTTTGTATAATAACAAAATTAAGGGTTTCCCTTGTGGCTCAGTGGAAGAATTTGCCTGCCAATTCAGGAGACACAGGTTTGATCCCTAGGTCAGGAAGATCCCCTGGAGAAGAAAATGACAACCCACTCCAGTATTCTTGCCTGAGAAATCCCATGGACAGAGGAGCCTGGTAGGCTACAGTTCATGGGGTCGGAAAGAGTCAGACACGACTTGGTGACTAAACAACAACAAAAGTAACATATATGTAAATAGGAATCTCTGCATTTGAGGTTTCTAATAGATTATTCCATGCTCTATAAAAAATTTCAATGTACCAAAAGATTTCTGAGAATTCTAGGGATTATATAAACTTCTGATGATTTGGTGTTCTGAATTTCTACACTGGAGCTTTTCCAATTCTACCATAAATGTTCCTGTCTCTCTGGTTCCTTTGACCTGGATATGGGACTCGTCTCTTAATTTCCCCCTAAACTTTCAAACAAGATATAGTTGACAGGTAGTTCTGAAATTTTAGATGGAGTGGTATTTTCTCATAGCAGTATAAACAAATTAATGTTGAATTAATACTACTTTCCTAAAATTCTTCTAGCTGTCTAGCACATTGCTTATTTTCTGTTCCTTGAATACTTACTTATAAGTTCTCCTCATTTTATAATGTAAGACAATTTTCATTCAACCTCAACTCTGAGCATAATGAATATGTGATATTGTGCACCCATAAAACCAAAAGGGCATATTCCAGATTTTACCCCTTAGCAGCAAAGAGATTTACTGTGAGATAGATTATGACATTCCAAACATAAGAAAGGAGAAATCATTATATTCATTTTTTTGGGGGGGCGGTTTAAATAACATTAAAGTCTCAAATTTTAAATTAATGCAAATGTGCTCAATGGCATTTTATTTAGAAATTCAATGCTTCAAATATTTTAAAGTACCTATTATGCAACAGAAAGTATCATGGGAAGGCTTAGTACAAAAGGGAGAGACTTACAAAAGGAATCCTTCTGAATAACCTCTTCAACAACAACAACAACAACAACAACAAAAATGAAATAAGAATTTTATTATGGTTGAAGGGATTTCGATTAGAAGAAAGAAAATAGTGAGAGCTCTTAGCATTCAAATATGGTAGAGAGATAGATTTGTGAATCTTCTTTCAATGCATTTTTATGCATTGTAACAGATATCAAATTAGAGTTAAGCATAGAGTGAACCAGATTGATTTTTACATTTGTCTTCTCTACCTGCTATACTATTACTTGAGGGTATAAAACACATTTTCTATTGGTGTATCTTCTTTTATTACTTATCATCCTATCATATTCAAGAAGCTTTTCAAATAGCCTAATAAAGTATTTTCAAATTACCTAATAAAATAAGTTCCCTTAGAAGTCTGCATTGTGATTGCAAAGCAATAGGGAGAAAGTCTGATTTATTGATAAGTGAGACTATGCTATAAATTATCTTCATTTTAAAACTGTCTATAGATGATGAGATCACTCCTCCTTAGAGAAATTGCAGCAGACAGGGATAATGATGCGAGTACTAAAGAAAAGCATCACAATGTCTAAAGGTATATGCTTTGCTTTATAAAGGAAATGTATTTCTTCTTAAATACTATGTGGAAACCTAATGAAACTGTACCAGAGAAGACTGTTATCTAAGAAAAGACATGACAAGTGTTTTTGTGAGATAATCATTTTATAATTAAAAAAAATCATTACTCAGTTTATGCCTTTTGTGATGCTTTTTGATCCTCATCTTAGATTTCCTTAATGTGAAAGCATACTGTATCTAATATAACATAAGTAATGTAGCAAGAATTATTACCAATCTAGTAGTTTAGGTCATATTTTGAAGTTCAACAGAAAGATATTTCATGAGATTTTTGGCTTTGCGTGTGTGCTAAGTCACTTTGGTTGTGTCCAACTGCTTGCAACCCTATGGACTGTAGCCTGTCAGGCTCCTCTGTCCATGTGATTCTCCAGGCAAGAACACTGGAGTGGGCTGTCATGCCCTCCTTCAGGGAATCTTTGCATCCCAGGGATCGAATCCACATTTCTGACATCTCCTGCACTGGCAGGTGGGTTCTTTACCACTAGTACCACCTGGTTAATATTTTTTTAATGAAATAAAATTCATTATGATGTCACTTACAGAAAAGAGCTCAGTCATCTCTGGAATTTTTAAAGCAAGAGCATACTCTGCCCAGTAAGAATATTTCCATACAGCGTGGAGTTTACAAAGTGGTCCAAAAGCCAAAGGATTAATTTAAGGAAGGGGTGATTGTAGATGCTCACTCCTTATAAGTTGTCTGCCTCTAAGCAAATCACTTATCCTCTCAGAGAGCTCTCTTTCCTTATTTAGAAGGAGTGCGATTTTAATTTCTTACTTTACAAGCTTACTGCAAAGCTGATGTGTATAAAGAAAACTTTATAAAACTCTTAAAAAAGTGTAAGAGAATTTGGGCCTCATAATATTATTATTGTGTCAGATAAAGTACATAAGTCTTTAATTATCCTAATTTTAAAATGGCATTAATTTTGGCCACTTACTGATTTATTTGGTATCTGAACACCCAGCCATTTATGTAATTAAAACTAATGTCTATATGACTAGCAAGATAGCATTGCCAAGAACATAGAACCAAATGGCCATAAAAGAATTAAAATTAAATCATAACTTTGAATGGTTAAAATGGTGTGAATTGTTAAAAATGCAAATATATGTGAAGAATTCTTAAAATTATTAAATTTTAAAACATGATTGAACATTTTATGACAAATAGAGAACAGAGGTTCTTAATGACTTAGAGTAAATGGAGAAAAATGGCAAAATATAATTACACTGAGGTACAAAGGATGAGATTACACATAAAAAGACACTTCGTAAAGTAGGAAGTAGTCAGTCTTCCTGTATCTCTATCTGGCAAACAGTCATCTGTTTTCTGTCCCTATGTTTTATCTTTTCTGGAATTTCATACATATGGAATCATATAACATTCAGTCATTTGTGTCATCCTTCTCTCACTTAAATAATACATTAAAGATTCATCCATGACAGTGCATGAATCAATCATTCTTTCCTTTTCATCACTTTGCCAACAAAGGTTCGTATAGTTAAAGCTATGTTGTTTTTTTTTTTTTTCAGTAGCCATGTGAGAGCTGGACCATAAACAAGGCTGAGTGCCAAAGACTGATGCCTTTGAATTGTGGTGCTAGAGAAGATTCTTGAAACTCGCTTGGACTGGAAGGAGATCAAATCAGTCAATCCTAAAGGAAATCAATCCTGAATATTCTTTGAAAGGATTGAGCTTGAATATTCATTGGAAAGACTGATGCTGAAACTAAAGCTCCAATACTTTGGCCATCTTATGCAAAGAGCTGACTCATTGGAAAAGTCCCTGATGCTGGGAAAGACTGAAGGCAAAAGGAGAAGAGGTAGGCAGAGGATGACATTGCTGGATAGCATCATCAATTCAATGGACATGAATTTGAGCAAACTCTGGGAGAGAGTGAAGGACAGGAAAGCCTGGCTTGCTACAGTCCACGGAGTTGCAAAGAGTCAGACACAGCTTAGTGACTGAACAAAAAGTGTCCTATTTATAGGTATACTACAGCTTGTTTATTCAATCACCAGTTGAAAAATATTTTCATTATTTTGACATTTTGGCAATTACAGATAAACTTGCTATAAATATTTATATATAGGTTTTTGTGTGAAACTGTTTTTTTTTCAAATCACAATTTTATTTTCTAGAGAGTATGACAATATTCTTAGAAGATTCCAGATAATTTTAAAAATGCTGAGTACAATGAGGTTGGATAAAAATAAACATGCATAAAATCAATTATTTTTTTATCTGTAATTCATTTAGAGAATATAACTTTAAAATATTCTCCATAGCCATAAAATTCTTAAGTATCCTAGCAATAAACCTGACAAGTTTTAAATTCACTTGGGTAAATACCGAAGAGTGAGAATCCTGAATCATGTGGTAAGTGCATGTTTAAATTTAAAACAAAATGACAAAGAGGTTTCCAAAGTGCAGTACCATTTTGAATTTTCTTCAATGATAAATTAAAATCACTGTGGTTCTGCATACTTATCAGCATTTCATGTTGCCAGATTTAAAAAAAGAAATGTATCCTTTTAAAAAGCTCTCTAGTGGTAGCTCATTATGTTTTTCACTTGTAGCTCCCTAATGACTCAAGACATTAAACATCTTTCCATATACTTATTACTTTTTTCATATATTTTCTTTGGTAAAATTCAGATATTTTACCAATTTTTAAATTTTTTATATTAACTTTTAAGAATTCTTTATATACTTTGGGCACAATTTCTTTATCAGATAAGTCATTTACAAGTCTGAAACTTATACTTTCATTATTTTAACAGTGTCTTTCAAAGAACAATTTTTAAAAAGTATATTTTATTTTTTGCTTTTGGTTCACATTTTAATTAAGAAGGGTTGTGATCAGTTAATGGCTTTAGTGACAAAAGATTATGTACAATGAGCAAATAAAAAGTGAACAAATTCCAATGTATTACAGTTTGAAGGTTTACACCTTGTATATTTTCCTATCGATAATTTCTTTTTTTTTTGAGGTTTTGTATTATGAATTTTATTTTTTTATTTTTTATTTTTTTTAAGGACAGCTTTTCAATATTGACTTTTCTTTTTTTTTTTTTATTGTTTTTGCCATACTATGTCATGATATCACCATGGGTTTACATATGCTTCCCCTCCAGAACTCCCCTCCCTCCTCCCTCCCCCCCCCCCCCCCGGAAATCTCGCAGCACCAGCCCCGAGCATCAA
>ML662442.1:50003947-50272738 GCA_007570785.1 Antilocapra americana
GCGCAGTTGGCGAGTGCGGCTTCTCCCCTCCCCCGGCCCAACTGCTCGGCTTTCCCGACGTGCAGCTAAGCACGTCTTCTTAGGTGTGCAGAGCCCGATCCGTCCAGAATCCCCAGAAGTCTTGGTTAGCACCTAGCTCTGTTCGCAATTTGGCCGCGGAAGCCTCGCCGGGGCTGGGCTATGCCCGCTGGTCTCGGGCAGGGGTTGGGTCAGTCCGCAGCCCGCAGGCGCCCAGCTCTGCCCAGCCGGCCGCCTCCCTGCTGACTCCGCCTCACCCTTTGATCTCGCAGGGGCTGGGTTATGCCCGCTGCACTCCGCCCACAGGCGCCCAGTTCTCCTCGGCGGCCGCCTCCCTGCTGACTCCGCCTCACCCTTTGGTCTCGCTGGGGCTGGGTTATGCCTGCTGCACTCAGGCGGGGGCTGGGCCGGTCCGCGGCCCACAGGCGCCCAGTTCTCCTCGGCCGGCCGTCTGTCTGCCAACTCCACACCTCCCTTTGTTCTGCGTGGGCCTGGCAGGGGGGCTCTTCCTGGGGAAAGCTACTTCTCAGTCTATCTCCGGTTAGCCCCCTGGGTTGGGTGGCTCAGGCTGCTCCCTTCCCTGAGTGCGCGGCCCGCCCCTCCCTGTGGAGTCCGCTTTGGCTAGTGGGGGGTGGGGCGTCCGGCCACGGCTTCCCTGTGCCTTCCAGCCAGAGACGTAGCTTGCAGGGCTTAATTATTAATCTGCTTTTACTCCCAGCTATCTTGCTCTCCAAGATTCACCGCAAATCCGCCCAAGAGAATGCTCCCTAGTATTCGGAAACCTTTCTCCTCTTTTTTTTTTTTTTCCTCTTTATTCCAGACTCCCCTTCCGGGACGGATCCCCACCCCTAACTCTGTCTCTCCCTTTACTTTTTTCTCTCTCTTTTTTCTTTTGTCCTACCTCCTCTCGTCGGCAATGGGCCGTCCCTTCAGATGCCCGATGTCCTCTGCCAGCATTTAGATCCTGTTTTATGGAGTTTGCGCAGTCTTTAAAAGTTCTTTTGGTGTATTTATTGGGGAGAGAGTCGTCTCCCCGTCCTATTCCTCCGCCATCTTAGTTCCCCTCCTCGATAATTTCTGATAAATAGCTGGTTCTATAAAATTTATTTTAAGTTAGAAGTATAGGATCAGATAGCTTCCCATTAAGGTTTTTGAAGTTACATGCTCCTTTGATGTGCTGAGGTTTGCCTACAAAATCCATTAGGTAGTTCTCTGGAAAAGTGGTCCAATATGGCAGCTACTAGCCACATAGGACTCTCAAGTACATAAAATGTGACCAGTGTGACTGAAGCCATGGCTTTTATTTTGACGAGTTTGTTTATTTCTTAAATGAATTAAATTTTATTGCAGTACAATTGCTTTACAGGGTTGTGTTAGCTTCTACTGTATAGCAAACTGAATCACCCATACATATGCACATTTCCCTTCCCTTTTGGACTTCCCTCCCATTTAGGACACCACAGTGCATTAAGTAGAGTTCTTTGTGCTATACAATATGTTCAAATCCATTGCCCATTTTATGCATAGTATCAATAGTATATATGTTTAGATTTAAAAACTGATGTTCAATTTAGTTATTGGAAAAAACTTTCAACTATGTATGGGACAACTTGGCTTTGTGAATCTTTATCAACTTTAAATTTTATGAAATTAAAATACAGATCAAGTATACGCAGTAAAAATTTAGTATCAAAATTGAGATGTACTATAAGCACACATTGGATTTGAAAGACTTAATATTAAAAAAATGCTGAAGGGCCCATTAATATTTTTTACATTTATCACATGTTAAAATGACTGTATTTTGAATATATAAGGCTAAATACAATATATTACTAGAATCCATATTACCAGCTTCTTTTTACTTTTTAAAATGTGACCTCTAGAAAAATGAAATCACATGTGTCTCACTTTATATTTTCTTTAGATGCCACTGCTTTAGAACCACATATTGTGGTATTTTGTGTCAAAAAGCATTCAGTGTTCTGAAATGGCATGCTAACAGTCTGCCCACTGCTACCTCCAGCTCCCACAAAATCATCAGGCACCCTCGTTCTCCTGCCTTCCTGAAGCAGGATCAAGAGTCAGTAAGTTCCAAGTCACTTTTGATAGATTTTAAAACCTCAGGTGCTCCAACAAAGAAAGGACTAGAAGAAAGCAGAGTGAGGCTTAAGATGGGCCTTATAGGTCTCACAGTGTCAGGTGCTGTCAAGGAATAGCATCTCCTGATGTCCTAAACATGCCATAAATTGGGCAGCACTTCTGATTACTGAGGGGCTCCAGTTCATGGCTTACTTTCTTCTGAGGAAAAAGAGGTTGCATTTCTTCCTCTCCTTCCCACTGCCAATGGTTAGTACTTTCTCTTAGTACTTCTTAACTCACAAACAAGGAATAGAACCCCAGCCTTCCACCTTTCTCCTTTACTTGTCAGCATTATGAAGTTAATACTAAGAGCATTCCTTAGAGTAAAAGCTATTTTTATTCTTTTTATTTGGCTTATTAATAAAATCATGTGAATATATATATATACACATATATGTGCATGCATGCATACACACATACAAACACACACATGTGTATATGAATGATTTAGTGGTATAGGTATTATCTTGCCAAAACTGAAACCAGTTTTCAAAAATATAACTAATATAGAAAGAAGTTGACCTGACTTTGAAATACGCATTATAATTTTTTAAAGATATTTTAAGAAATTGTAATAGAATAAAATTTCACAGGTATAGTATTTAAAGTTTCTTTTAAAAATTAAAGAACTATAGAAATCTTAAAGGTATTAAGTATAATGGTTATAAAAATACAACTAAACATCATGGGTATATTATTCTACCTCATATGACATAACTATGTTATGTATTAACTTGGATATAACATTAAGCCCAACATCTCTTCATATAAGATAAACTTCTGAAACAATTCTTTACTTAAGATCAATTTTAGTTTGTAAACTTTTAAAAAATCTAAGTTGCCAATAATTTCCAATTGAACACATTTCTCTCAGAATCCAGCCAGCTTGGGAAAATAAATACATACTTACACTGTAGAGAACATATCATGGGAAGCACATAGACAGTTGTTAAGCTTTTCCACTTGATGATAAAATTCTTGAATTATTACATTCTAAACCTGTTGGGACAGAGAGAGAAAAAATGAGCTAAATATGCTGGGTGTACTATATATGTAGCTAAATAACCAAAGAAAACAAAAAGAAATAATATATCTTATAAACATAAACATAGAACTTTGTGTATTATTGTATCATTTTCCTATGTTTATTATTTCTTTTCCATTTTTAGGCAAATGTTATTGGATTACTTAAGTAATGTCAATATATACGCAGACCTCAGAGAAATTTCAGGTTAGGTCTCAGAATACTGCAATAAGGTGGATGTCACAATAAAGCAAATCAAAGTAATGTTCTGCTATACCACTACATGTAAAAGTTATGTTTCCCCTATACTGTAGCCTATTGTGTGATAGCATTATGTCTAAAATGCAATGAGCATACCTCAATTAAAAAAAAATAATGCTAAAAAATGCTAACAATCATCAGAGCCTTCAACGAGTCAATCTTTTTGCTACAGTAACTTCAAAGATCACTGATCATGGATCATCCTAACAAGTATGATAATAATGTTAAAGTTTGAAATATTGGGAGAACTACTAAAATGTGACAGACAAATGAAGGGAGCAAATAATGATGGAAAAAAATGACACGGACAGACTTGTTTGATGCAGTCTTGCTACAAACTTTTAACTTGTAAAAATCTCAGTATCTGCAAAGTGCAATAAAATGAAGCACAATTGAATAAGAAATACTATTAAAAGAGCTATGCCTGGACAATAAAAAATATTTTTAAAGAAATAAATCATATCATTCAAACTTTAAGGAAATGACTACATTTTGCTAACTAAATACAGTTCATGGTTTCTATTTTTCATGCTTTCCACTTAAAGAATAAGTTGCGTCTAAAGCACAAAAAACAAAAACAAAATGTTACTAAATCATCTGAATGTTTATTATTATCTGGATGCTTGACAGAACAAAGACCAAGTTTTCAGATGATTTGTCTGAACATCTTTAATTTTCACCTTAATGGATGAAATCTCTTTTATGGTCTAATATCTAATATCATATCCCTCCCCCTTCAAATTCTTATGTTGAAATCTTAATGGTATTGAGAGGTGATTAGGTCAGGAGGGAGAAGCTCTAATGAATGGGACCAGTGTCTTTACAAAGGAGGATCCAGAGGGCTCCCTTGCCTTTCCACTAGATGAAAACACAGTGAAAAGTTGGTACCTATGATCCAAACACCCAATATGCCAGCCTTCAGAACTGTGAGAAATAAATTGTCTGTTGTTGATAAGCTACCCAGACTGTGGTATTAATACTTTATTATAGCAGCCCAAATGGACTAAGGCACTTGCCCTCATACATGATTGGGTATAAATGGAGCAAGTGCTTTCAAACTTTGTTAAATTTCTTATTCAATAATGAAGGAAGAAATTAGCTCTAATACAAAGTGGGAAACCTACCCACTGACATTCATCTCCCCAATGGAGAGCACAAATGTTGTCAAACTATGGAATAATTTCAAGTACAATATAAAGTGGATTTAGTTTTCTCCTTAAAATAGTGCCTCCCAAAACTGTTAAGGGAATTCATACACTGTCAATTTTTTTCTTTGTTGCAGAACATACTCAAAGCAGTCTCTCATACGTACAGGTAACTCAAATTGGCGGTTAGGTATCTTTATACTCAGCACACACACACACGCACACGTGCATGAATGCGACCACAACCCTATCTCTTGTTCCTACTGAACACCTGCCAAATACCCAACTTTTTTTCTTCCTGAAATCAGTAGATTTTAAAACAAAATTAAGTCAGATTTCTTCATGAATTTACTCAAAGTCTTGGCTTGTGCTTAATAGTCTTATTATTTGGATGTTTTGCCTTACTTAAGTACATTTCTTCTTTTATTTACATTTCAATAGTGGATGCAAACACATTTAAAGATAAGCAAAATGTGGAGAGTGGATGTGGCATTTCTGCCTGTCTTTAACATCAAATCTCACCTAATTGTTATCTTTTCAAAGGTATGAGAAAGTAGATGAAAACTCATCCATATTTTGTAATACATGTTTAATGTTCTTTCAGGTTTGTGTAATTGTCAAATAATCATTTAATAATAAGGTAAGGTGGGTTTTACTATCCTCATCTTATAGGGTTCAGATAATTCAAACAACTTGTACATATTAAGAAGCTGAAAGGTTTTGTAGCTGGGAGTCAAATTCAGCCCTAACTTCAAAGTACCTACTCAAATGTGTCTTCCCTTGCATATGGCTCCCTGAATACTGTAAGATAATTCTGCCTCGATAGCTATGTTCAATACCACTTGAGTCTCTAATCCAAAATAAAAATTGAGACATATTTTAAGACAGATTAAGTTTCTCTGTTGAAATTCTCTATCTTGTGTTTAGAGTTGTTAAATGAGGAACACTACAAATACAGTGATTACAGATAACATATGTAATGTGTTGGTTATAAATCAAGATATAAAAGACCAATATATCTAATAAATTAAGAAAAATAGAGAAGGGGGATTTACACTTTTGTCAGTGGTTTCAGATTCATACTTGAGCATCTGTAAATTTTTTTTATGGTTTTCTGTCTCAGCATGAAATGCCATTCCTGCTGTGTTTTTAACCACCCAACATATTATTTGATGCTTTTGAAGTGAGCATGGCTCAAAAGTCAGAAAACTCAAACATTTAGAATCCTATCTAGAATGAGAGCAAATAATGACAGCCAACAAGTACATATGTTGATGTGTGTATCTCAAACCTGAATAATGATACAGTATATTGAACAACTAACACTCAAGATATGGAGTTACTCTTATATGATTATTATTTTTTGTTAATAAAGTTTTATCTGAATAAAGTTATTATCTCTATTCTCCTTTTTGTATTACATGTGAGGAAACTATTATTCTCTTAAATTTCCTACCTTTGTGTCTAACCCAGTCAAACAATGACAATAGAGTTTCTTTTCTGCATACCTAGAGACTTATTTTTCTTCCTAGGGCAGTCAAGGCATCTGCTTGACATGGGGTAGAGGTGGGGACATACACTTAGCTTCTGTCATTTATAACACTATTTTGATGCATGGCTTAAAGTCAGGCAGTCTTGAGAAAAATTTCTAAATTCCTTTTGTTCCCTCTTATACATAGAGGCAAGGTGTGGCAGATTAGTCTATTATTTGGATGTTTTGCCAAGATAGAGAGACTTAGTGAGGATGAAACATTAAGGTGACTCACAGATTTTTGCTCTTCATCTTGATGTTTGTTTTACTAGGTTTGTACGAAACAAAACTTTATATAAAAGAGTTTCAATCCTGTAGAAAGATTGCTTCAGTTCTATAGAAAAGAAGAAAGTCACCTATACCTATTCTTACAAGAATTCCAGAAGAGGGGGAAAGAAGAAGGCCCCCGGGGAAGGAAGGGGAAAGTGGCTGCCACAGCTCTTGTTTCCTCCTGCAAGTTTGCTATTTGTTTATTGGTTGATGCTCTTGAGCTTTCTCTAGCTGCAGGAAGTGGCCCAGTCTCGAGTTGTGGTGCTCGGGCTTTTCACTGTGGGCACTTCTCCTGTTGCAATGCATGGGCTCAGTAGTTTTGGCACACGGGCTTAGATGCCCTGTGGCATGGGGAATCTTCCTGAAGCAGAGATCAAACCCCTGGATCATCCGGGAAGTCCTCCTCCCAGCTATTTGAGCTCAAATCTCCAGGGGAAGAAGCTTTAGAAACTCCTGGTTGAGAGAATTGGAAGGACTTCTGCTTATGGGTTTGAGAAGAGATTGTTATGCTGTAAAATCCAAAGCCAACACCTGCCTGGGACCTAGTAATATCATGACAGACCAACAGCATGAAGAGGCCCAGATCACAATCCCGTCTGCCTAGGTTACCATGTGGCATGGATAATGAATTGAGAAAAATTGAGCCTACTGGGAGCAAAACAAGCCAGTCACAGGGGTTCGTAAGGTTTTCAGCTTTAAGTAGATGGCAGAAGAGGGAAGTAGCAATATATGTAACAGCAGAGACTCTGATGGGCCTGGAAGCCAAGATTCAGGGCAGACTGAATTTGCAAGGCCATTGGGCAGACACAGAGCTGAGAAAAACTGACTGTGAGAAGCGTTAGCAGAGAGTGGCCACAGCAGGAAGACTGGCTGTCACGCTGAGTGGAGGCAGTCAGGGAAGGGGGGCCTCCTGGAGGATGTCATGTTTGAACTGAAGATAAGGAGAAGGGACACTAGGTGCAAAAGGCCAGGACAGAAACAAGCATAGCATATTCAAGGAGGCAGGGAGAAAGCAACAGTGGTGTGTCTGTACCATAGGGACCCAGGGCCCAGGGGGAGAGGAGGAGTGGCAGAGTTGGAGGCTGACAGGCAGATAGTGGCCAAGCAACACTGGGCCTCACAGGCCACTCTAAGGGGTTCAGACTTTGTGATACAATGGAGTTAGTAGAGGTTTGACCAGGGGATTATCATGATATGATTAAGATTTTAAAAAATCATTTGGAATACCCTGTGACATAGAAAGACAAGTCAGATGCAATAGCCTTCAAAGAGTACTGCAGTATTTGAAATAAGATGGTGGTAAATTTGGGGACAATGATAATGAAGAGAAATGGTTTGATGTTGAATATATTTGAATAAAGTATAAAATTCTATTTATTAATTTCACTGTTTCACAAACTCAAGTGCATTTTTGAGCCATTATTGTAAAACGTTTTTTTTTTCTTTCTTTAACAAAGGATGAATAGAAAAATACAAATTACTTTGATATTTTATGTAGGGTACTTCAGTTAATTAGGGTAAAATTCACCAAAGGGGAAAAAGAGACACACTCTTGCTTTATATGATATTTTAAAATTATTGCTGAACCAATTGATTAAGATACTATAAATGATTAAGTAAAACACCATATGATTCTTATAAATGAAAGAATAGGAAAACAGCCAAGAGAAGCACTACTTTTTTTTATTAGTTTTTTTATAAAGAAAACATTTTTAAAAGTATTCTGAGTGATGTTAGAAACATCTCTGTTATATTCAAAATTGAATTCCATTAATAAAGTAAGTTCCTTAATTCAATTCACTAGATGTGATTAAAGGGCAGTGAATTTTGAACAAATAAAGACAATTACTTTATGCAGTTCATAGTAATAAATGAAATATGCTACCAGAAGAGGTAGTCGAGCCAATTCCTGTGGCTGTACTTTAAACAGAATTTTATGACTTCAGAACTACCAGGCTGGGTCTTGAAGTCTGTTTTAATTCAACATACATTTATCTAAATGCTTTCTATATAACAGCTGCTGGGTACTATGGCTAAACAGCTGACTGAAACACTCTCCTGCCTTTGAAGGGTTCTTAATCAAGAGGAGGAATGGAGGAAAGAGAAATCAAGAAACTTGCACAAAATGTCTGGCTAGGGGCACAAATGTTGCAACATTCAATTTCACTTGGCTGGAGCTTAATAGAAAATAGGCTTTGTAAAGTGTATGCTGAATGGTAACTAGGCAGTGCACTATGAGCAAAGATAAGAAGGACAAAGATAATAAAGTTCATAGTTTGGGACTAAAAAGTAATCTGGGAGATAGGCAGTGTGATGAAGAGCAGGCAAGAAACAGCGGAGGTGAGCAGAGGCTGGCCATTGGAGGCCCTTTGGTCAGGCTGAGAGCTTGAACCTCATTAACACTGAGAATAGTACCTCCTAGGAATAAAAGAGTTCTTACTCTATATAGGCAGTTTTAGGGGTTTTATATACATGTTCTCATTCAATCTTATCGACAACCTGGAAAATGTTATCACAGTTTTAAAGAATATGAAACATAGAGATGTGAAGCAATTTGCCCAAAGCCACCCAGCTTCCACATGGTGCCACTGGACAGGAACACATGGAGACTGATTTCAGAGCTCCGTTGTGGTCACATAGATCTGTCTTATGTGATCAACATGGGATGGTGAGCTGTAAGGGTTTTTCTTTTTTTTTGCAGAATATACACAGAAAAGGAGTAATATTTTCTCACAGTACAGGATGCTGGTTTGTTTTTCATATTAAGTAGAAATGGAAATAATCCTGAAACAAAAAGCACAAGGCCAAGTGAGGAGGCAAGGGGAGAGGAAGGGAAACAATAAATGTTCCTTGAGAAGTTTACTGTGGGGAAATGCCGGGTTAAATGGTTTAAGGCCATATTGGCCATACCTCTGCAGAAGCTGGAAGGGAAAAGTGGCTAAAGGAATAGTGTGATTTGTGCTTGCTTCTATGTAGCTCCTTGGTTATTTTCATTGTATCAGTTCATTCACATGTTGCACTTTGCTCTTCTTCCCTTCTCTCTTCTATAGCTGGCTTGAATGACCTGTCTGACGATTATTCCTTATAGGAATATGACACAGATTCTTATGAATTGCAGTGAATGGGTCCAGAACTGATTATGAGAGATTCTTGGCTCTGACAAATGCAGACTCTTCTACTTGCTGAGCTGCTGTAGGAGATAGGGAATTAGTAGCACATAGGGCCATTAACAAATATTAGGGTCTCGAGGACTTAAAATATTCTTATGCTTGGAATACAGGACAGCAATTGCTATACTAGATGTTTGAAACTGATTTGTCCTGAGTTATACCTATATTTTATCCATTGAAATATCTTTCAGCATGCACTGTTTGAGGAGGGAGAGTTCCTTTGTTCTCTTAAAACCTGGCAGAACCCTTCAGGGCAAACCACTGAGCTTCTCCCACCTGGGGTTTGAAGCAGCAACTGAAACATCATTGTGCACGCTTCCTAGAGCATCCATTTTACTCAAAGATTTGGGGAAATTTTTTTTATTCCACAATAGAGATATGTCATAAACATAATGCATCATGTACACATATTTTTAAAAGATTTATTTAACCAAACTTTTATTGAATACCTACTATGACAGGTGCTATTCTAGTTATTGGGAATGGAGCAGTTATTCCCACATATTTATGGTTATCTTATGCTGGTTAGTGAGAAAAAAACATAGTATGTTTTAACATGTGTATGAAAAATCTCCTTTTTTCTAGTTTTATTGAGAAATAACTGATATGCCTTAGTGTATAAGTTTAAGGTATATATCATGATGGTTTACTTTACATATATTGTGAAATGATTATCACAATAGGTTTAGCTAACACCCATTATCTCATATAGACATAATAAAAAGAAAAGAAAGAAGAAAACATTTCCGCCTTGTGATGAGAACCGTTTTGATATACTCTCTTAACAGCTTTCCTATTATCATAAACAATAGTCATCATCATCATTGTTATATAGTACAACTCTAGTAATATTTATCTTAATAACTGGAAGTTTGTACCTTATGACTAAGTTATGTTTTTTTTTGTTTTTTCCCCTTAGATTCCACATACAAGTGAGATCACACAGTATTTGTCTTTGTCTGGCATATTTCACTTAGCGTAATGCTTTCAAGGTCCATTCATGTTGCTGAAAATGGTAAGATTTCTTGATTTTTTTAATGGTTTAGTAATATTTCATTATATGTCTTTACCTGTATATCTATATCTATACACACCATGACTTCTTTATTCATTCATTCATTAGTGGACACTTATGTTGTTTCCATGTCTTCAATTTTATAAATAATGATGCTATAAATGTGGAGGTGCAGATATCTTTTCAAGTTGATGTTTTCCATTTAATCCATTTTGAGTTAATTTTTTGAATGGTGTAGGAAGGGGATCCAGTTTCAATGATTTCACATGTGACTGTCTAATCATCCCAGCACCATTAATGGAAGAGACTTTCTTTCCTCTATTGCTTATCCTTGGATACCTTGTCAAGTATTAGCTGACCATTTAAGTATATGCTTTGGTTTATTTCTGGGATCTCAGTTCTGTTCCACTGATCTATGTGTCTATTTTTATGGCAGTGCATACTGTTTTTACTATAGCTTTATACTATAGCTTGAAATCCAGAAGTGTGATGCCTCCTACTTTGTTCTTCTTAGGATTTTCTATTTGGGGTTCTTTGTGGTTTCACATAAATTTTAGAAGTGTTTTTTTTTCTATTTCTGTAAAAAAATGTCATTGAAATCTTTGTAGAGACTACACTGAATGTATAGACAGTTTTTGGTCGTGTTGTCATTTTAACAGTATTAATTCCTCGAATCCCTGAACACAGGGTATATTTCCATTTAATTGTGTCTCCTTTGACTTTTTTCACAAACAACTTGCAATTTTCATAGTAGAGATTGTTCATCTCTTGTTTAAATTTATTTATAAGTAATTTTATATTTATGTTATAAATATAAATATATATTATAAGTATATAATATAAATATATTTCATATTATATAAGTATATTATATTTATAAGTATTTTATTGATTTTTATGCTACTGTAAATGAAATCAATTTCCTTAATCTTTTCAGAAAATTTGTTGTTAAGAGCATGGAAATGCTACTGATTTTAGTCTGTTAATTTTGTACCCTGGAACTTCATGGAATTTTTTGATTAGATCTAACACTGTTTTGGTGTTACCTGTAGAGTTTTCTGTATAGAAAATCATGTCATGTGCAAAAATAGACAATTTTAGCTCTTTCTTTTCCATTCTGATGCCTTTTATATCTTTTTCTCATATGATTATTCTATTTAGGACTTCAGTTCTGTGATTAATAGAAGTGGCGAGAGTGGCACTTTTGTCTTGATAGTAGAGGAGTATCTGTCAACATTTTACCACTGAGCATGATATCTGCTGTGGGCTTGTCATACATGGCTTTTATTATGTTAGGATATGTTTCTTCTATGCTTCTTTCATTAAGAGGTTTTTTCATATAGGATGTTGACTTTCATGATTGCTTTGTGTGTGTGTGTCTACCGAGATGATCATGATCCTTTTCTTATGTTCTGTTAATGCAGTGTATTATAGTGATTAATCTGTGTATGTTAAACAATTCTTGTATCCCAGAGATGAGTGAATAATCCTTTTAATGTACTGCTGAATTTTGTTTGTGAATATCTTATTGAGAATTTTTGCATCTATACTCATCAGAGATATACGCCTATAGTTTTCTTTTCTAGTAGTATCATTTTTTTGGTTTTAGTATTAGAATAATGTTGGCCTCATAAAATGATGGGAGAAGGCAATGGCACCCCACTCCAGTACTCTTGCCTGGAAAATCCCATGGATGGAGGAGCCTGGTAGGCTGCAGTCCATGGGGTCACTATGGAGGAGCCTGGTAGGCTGCAGTCCATGGGGTCACTATGAGTCGGACATGACTGAGTGACTTCACTTTCACTTTTCACTTTCATGCATTGGAGAAGGAAATGGCAACCCACTTCAGTATTCTTTCCTGGATAATCCCAGGGACAGGGAAGCCTGGTGGGCTGCCGTCTATGGGGTCGCACAGAGTCAGACACGACTGAAGTGACTTAGCAGCAGCAGCAGCAGCAGCAGCAGCATAAAATGACTCTGAGAGTGTTTCTTTCTCTTTGATCTTTGAGAATAATTGATGTTACTTATTCTTTAAATGTTTGGCAAAATTCAGTGAAGCCTATTAGGTCTTGGATTTTTCTTCATTGGGAGATTTTTTGATTATTGACTCTATCTCTGTACTAATAATTGATCTATTCCTATTGTTCTTATTTTCTGTTTCTATGGGGATTTTTTTTTTAAATAATGTTTTGCCTTCAGAAACTGGAGAAAATAAATCATGAACATTTTGATTTAGACTGCAGACTAGTAAACTGTGCACTAAACAGCCAGATAATAACTATTTTAGGCACTGCAGGCCAAAGGGTAAAGTCAAGGATGTTCCACAGATACTCATCTATTATACAGTTCCAGTCACAGCTCCTCAAGTCTATTACAGTGTGAAAGGAGAAAAAAATTCATAAACTTTTGGCTGTGGCTATATGCCCATTAAACCCTCATTTTCAAAAACTAGCAGCAGGTCAGATTCAGCTCATGACCATAGCTTGCTACCTTCTGGTTAGAAAAAAGTCTTTTCTAAAATTTCACTAAGACTGCATCTAAAATGGTTTGATTTTTTTCCTATCTTTAAATTGAATCAAAAAATGTTTAAGCACTCCATCTCCCCATTTCTCTAGGTCTGGGAAGGGCCTGGGGGTAATTAATACAAAGAATGATAAGCCCTGACTTGTGATGTGACAGTTTTGGGAGAGGCAAGTCAGCCAATAGCCCAGGGGCTTCTGATGAGCATCGGGCTGAGCTCCAGTGATCGCTCTCATAAAGCAAGTACAGATTCAGATGGACTTGCTTGTTCAGATGGTGTTTTGATTTCTGATGCTACTTGTTAAAACCTTCCCTGGAAGAGGGATCTGAAAACGGGAGATAGGAAGTAAAGTCATGATAAAGATTGCATGATATTTATATCCATCTTCAGTCACACTTATCCAGAGGGAGAGTGATGTCTCACTGGGACCAGAAATGGGAGAAAGGCCAGGGACAGATGGTTGATGACACTATTTCTTTTCTTTTTTTTTTGTCCATGACAATAACACAAAAAATGGACACTTTCCCTTGTAAGAACCTGTTTTGAGAGTGTTCAATGAGATTGAGCCAGGTAGATGTGATGAGGGAGGGTTTTGTTGTTATCTTCTGGAAATCTCATCACCCCCACAACATACCTTTTTTCTAACAATACTGAAGAAGACATTAAGAAGATAGAAGTAAGCAGGAAAGGGAGGGAAGGAGGGCAATATGGAGGGAGAGAAGAGGGGAAGGGAAGAGATGCTGCCTGCTCTCTTTGGCCAGGACCCCTCTGGGAGCAGTGGGTGGTGGCTAGGCTTTCTCTCTTCTTCTACCCCTTGGATAACTTCCTTTGGAAGAAGCTAACAGTCACTGAATAGGTTCACCCCATGTACTGCAGAGACCAGAGATCACCAGTGTTGACAAGGTTAAGATCGACTAATCTGTCCATTTTAATCCTGGATTCTCAAATGTTAATAAGCTTAAGAATCATCTAGATGGCTTATGAGAAGCAGACTCATGAACTACATTTCCAGAGATGTTAATAAGTGGGTGCAAGGTAGGGTTCAGAATTTCCATATATAACAAGCCCCCTATTTCCCAATGGAATTTGTGGCAGATGTTTGGGGTCAGTTCCATAGTGTTCAAACATTTGAATAAAATGGACAATAGAAACTCATGATTATTTAAATAACTATTAAATTATTTTCTTGAGTTCAAATTAATTGCATGAAAAATGAATGTTTTGCTATAAATTTTAATAATAAGACTTAAGTTGTAACATTTCAATTCAGACTAAATTCTTGGGAAATTAATAACCAAAATAATAATTTTTAACACAATATGTTTTTCTATAATCAACAAAAGAAAAGTTAAACCTAACAAAATGTAGATAGATATTTTTATACCATTTTATACTTAATTTAGAAAAATGTATTTTTTCTTTCTAAAGTTTAAATTGATGACAGGGTTTTAAAAATCAGAATTTCTTATTAAATTCTCTTTCTCAAATAATGTTCTTGGAAAGAAAAAGAATTTATTCCAATTTTAACTATGATTACTGCATGAAGTATAATGATTTGAGCTGTATACTGATAGCATGCAATATATGAATAAACCAAGTTATTAAAAAATGAAGTACATCATATTTTTCAGAATGTAGGGTGATTTTACACAAAACTGTACTCTGCCTCACTGTATACAAGGAGAAGCATGTTGCTTCAAAATACATTCATCACCTTTTGAATCATTTAAAACCTGAATTTTAGTATTTTAATGGCCTAAATAAAGGTACCACCTTCCTCTGTCCTTAGCCTATCCAGGATGAGTGCTCCAAGGTTATTAAAGAATATTGACTTTACTAAGCAAGGAAGAAGAACCCAGATTACCTGATTTAAACTTTGTAAAGACTTTTACTTTGTTCACACTTAGGAAGCATTTTGAAAGGAAAGAAATTCATGCATGCTGAAACCATTTCCATTTGTGTAGCTTTCTTTTGCCAACATTTTTGCATGAATGTCCGTCATGTCTATTTATACATATCTTTTATATATGGATGTTATATGGGGACTATCAAAATCCACATTCACATTGGAAAGTTCAAATGAAGTATAAAGCCATAATTCATATAATTTGATCCAAAGAAAATATTCAAATGGTTATCATAAGAGGAAAACATTCTAAAGGCAAATGAAATAAACTACAAAATCTAAATTTCTGCATAGCTCCTCTTCATTTTGTAGCTGATCCACTCTGGTGAGTGGGTAGGTAGTTGAACATTTGGCACTGGCTTTGCTGAGGATAGAGCTGGAAGGTCTGAAGAGAAAGCAGGTATCCAGGAATGCTCTCATCTTTCCCAGTCTATTCATTATTGAAACATTTGTATTACAAAGTCCTTAGTAAAATAAAAATGAACCCCAAAGTTATTCTGACTTTGATACAAATTGATTTAATCAATGGATCTGGTAGTCCTTCTAAACACCTAGTCACAAGGCTAAGATTAGCCACTCACACCCATTTTCCTGCTCCTATGGTGGACTGAACTGTATTCCTCACAGATTTGTTGGGCTTAATACCCAGTAACTGTCCAGTTCAGTCGTTCACTCGTGTATGACTCTTTGTGACTCCATGGAACTGTAGCACACCAGCCTTCCCTGACCATCACCAACTACTGGAGCTTGCTCAAATTCATGTCCATTGAGTCAGTGATGCCATCCAACCATCTCATCCTCTGTAGTCCCCTTCTCCTCCTGCATTCAGTATTACCCAATATCAGTATCTTTTCCAGTGGGTCAATTCTTCACATCAGGTGGCCCAAGTATTGGAGCTTCAGCTTCAGAAACAGTCTTTCCAATGAATATTCAGGACTGGTTTCCTTTAGGATGAATTGGTTGGATCTCCTTGTTGTCCAAGAGACTCTCAAGAGTCTTTTCCAACACCACAGTTCAAAAGCATCAATTCTTCTGTGCTCAGCTTTCTTTAAGGTCCAACACGACTACTGAAAAACCATAGCTTTGACTATATGGACCTTTGTTGGCAAAGTAATGTCTCTGCTTTTTAATATGCTGTATAGGTTGGTCATAACTTTTCTTCCAAGGAGCAAGCGTCTTTTAATTTCATGGCTGCAATTACCACCTGGGCTCCAAATAGTCTCTCACAGTTTCCATTGTTTCCCCATCTATTTGCCATGAAATGATGGGATCTGATTTCATGATCTGCAGTTTTTGAATGTTATGCCAGTTTTTAACTCACTTTCACTTTCATCAAGAGGCTCTTTAGTTCCTCATCACTTTCTGCCACAAGGATAGTGTCATCTGCATAATTAGGGTTACTGATGTTTCTCCTGGCAATCTTGATTTCAGCTTGTGCTTCATTCATCCCTGCATTTCGCATGACATACTCTGCATGTAAGTTAAATAAACAGGGTGACAACATACAGCCTTGACGTACTCCTTTCCCAATTTGGAATCAGTCTGTTGTTCCATGTGTGGTTCTAACTCTTGCTTCTTGACCTGCATATAGATTTCTCAGGAGACAGGTAAGGTCGTTTGGTATTCTTATCTCTCTCTTTTTTTTTTTTTAATTTTCTTTACTTTATTGTGTTGGTTTTGCCATACATTGACATGAATCCGCCATGGGTATACCTATGTTCCCCCTCCAGAACCCCCCTCCTTCCTCCCTCTCGATTCCCTCCCCCTGGGTCATCCTGGTGCACCAGCCCCGAGCATCAAACCTGGGCTGGCAATTGATTTCACATATGATAATTAACATGTTTCAATGCCATTCTCCCATATCATCCCACCCTTGCCCTCTTCCACAGAGTATTCTTATCTCTTTAAGAAGTTTCACACAGTTTGTTGTGATCCATGCAGTTAATGGCTTTAGTATAGTCAATGAAGCAGAAGTAGATGATTTTCTGGAATTCTCTTGCTTTTTTTTATGATCCCACAGATGCTGGCAATTTGATCTCTGGTTCCTCTGCCTTTCCTAAATCCAGCTTGAAGATCTGGAATTTCTTGGTTCACATACTGTTGAAGCTTAGCTTGGAGAATTTTGACCATTACTTTGCAAGTGTGTGAGTGGAGTGCAATTGTGTAGTTGGAACATTCTTTAGCATTGCCTTTCTTTGGGATTGCAAGTGTGCTGGAGTAAGTCCTTTTGAAGGAATTAACCATTAAAGCCATTACCTCTACCATAATCTGGCCTCAGGCCAAACTACAGGGAGGGAACACAGCCCCACCCATCAACAGAAGGTTGGATTAAAGATTTATTGAGCATGGTCCTGCCCATCAGAGTCCTGCCCAGACTCCCCCACAGCCAGTCCTTCCCATCAGGAAGCTTCCAGAAGCCTCTTGTCCTTGCCCATAAAAGGGAAGACAGAATGAAAACCACAATTACAGAAAACTAACTAACCCGGTCAAATGGATCACAGCCTTTTCTAACTCAATGAAACTATGAGCCAAGCCATATAGCGCCACCCAAGATGGACGCGTCTTGGAAAATTCTGACAAAACGTGGTCCACTGGAGAAAGGAATGGCAAACCACTTCAGTATTCTTGTCTTGAGAACCCCATGAACAGTAACTGTGAATGGGGCCTTATTTGGAAATAGAGTCTTTGCAGATGTGATGAAATTAAGATGAGGTCACTCTGGATTAGGATGAACCCTAAATCCAGTTATTGGTGTTCTTATGAGGAGAAAAAAAAAAATTGGAGACTCAGAGACACTTAAGAAAGAAGGGCACATGAAGCCAGAGACAGAGATTGGAGTTAGGTGGCCACAAACCAATAAACATCAGGATTTCTGGGAAGCACCAGAAGCCAGCTTAATATTGGAAAAACTAAGATCATGGCATCTGGTTCCATCACTTCATGACAAATAGAAGGGGAAAAGTGGAAGCAGTGACATATTTCCTCTTCTTGGGTTCTAAAATCACTGCAGATGGTGATTCCAGCCATAGAAGACAATTGCTTCTTGGCAGGATAGCTATGACAAACCTAGATAGCGTGTTAAAAAGCAAAGACATCAATTTGCCAACAAAGAACAGTATAGTCAAGGTTATGGTCTTTCTAGCAGTCATGTACAGATGTGAGAGCTGGGCAGTAAAGAAGGCAGAGCACTGAAAAATTGATGCTTTCAAATTTGGTGCTGGAGAAGACCCTTTAGAGTCCCCTGGACAGCAAGGAGATAAATCTAGTCAATCCTAAAGGAAATCAACCCTGAATACTCTTTGGAAGGACTGATGCTTGCTAAAGCTGAAGCTCCAATACTTTGTCCACTTGATGCAAACAGCTTACTCTTTGGAAAAGACCCTGATGTTGGGAAAGATTGAAGTCAGAAGAAGAGGGTGACAGAGGATGAGATGATTGGATGGCATTACTGATTCAATTCACATGAACTTGGGCAAACTCTGGGAGATGGTGAGGGACAAGGAAGCCTGGCATTCTACAGTCCACGGGGTTGCAAAGAGTTGGACATTACTTGGCATCTGAATAATAACTGGAAGTTTAAAAAGGCAAGGACTGGTTCTTCCTGGAGATTTTGGAAAGAAGCTGGTAACACGTTGACTTTGGACTTCTAGCTTCCAGAATTTTGAAAGAATGCATTTGTTTTAAGCCACCCAGTTTGTGCTAACTTGTCATGGCAGTCTTATGGAATTAACATATTCCTCATAGATTTAAATCATATTTGGATAAGGCAGGTAGTTTGGACAACGTTGTACTGATGACTCCTTGAGTAACAAGAAGGATTAAGAATTTTGTTCACCTGGGAAATGAAAATTGAGAACAGAGAGGAAGAAAGGAAGTATTGTTGAATCCTCTGTGCTACCACAATAGTATTTCATATTGATATTAAAGTATTTCCCTTAGTTTATCCTATAAGTGAGTTCTCAATATTCTGTTTTCCCATTAGATTCTTAATTTTTTAGGTCATTGACTATATTATTCATGATGTATTCTTGGAACATATATAAGTACCTTAAACATAGTTTTTGTTCAGTATTAATATGTATTAGTTTCCAATCTAAACTAGTGACTTCTTTCCAGATATTAACATGTTAAAAAAATTTAAAAAATGCTCAACCTCTAATGTACCCATCGCTACTAAAACATTCCTCTGATTTTACTTGGAAATGTTCTTTTCTATGTAAATATACCCCTTTAGTATTGGGTTACAAAGCTATGGAATCGACGTCCTCCCAACTTCTGCATCTGCAGAATGAATTACAAATACAATAAGATTTATTGGTATTTCATTGACCTTTCTGTTGCAGACTGCATAAAAATCTCAAGGGCTAGCTTACAGTTCAATTAATAAAGATAGCAAATCAGGTACAAGGTCACTTTGCTCTTCTTCTATTGAGTTTTTCAGTCTATAATAGATATTAATTACTCAAGGTGTGTGCAGGAACACTGGATATTTCATTAGCGAGTATCTCCTTTTACAACTGGGCTTTGATGAAAAAATGGATACATTTCTGGCCATCATAAGATAATGGCATTTTATTCTCCACATACATTAAAAAGTTTATTAGTATCAGGCAAGGAACAGAGAGTTTGATGTAAACTGTATAAACTACACTAGACTGCATAAATATTCAGTGTATTATGATTTTGCTGCATTTTATCATTTTCATATGATTTTGAAGGAGGCACTCCAGGACATTAGGAGGTCTATGAATGGAAACATCGGCAACTGTTCTCTGAAGAGTGTTAATGAGACGCTGTTTCTGACACTTAAAAAAATACAAAAGGTACAGTATAAAAGAACAAAAAGGAAAATAACCATGATAGCATGGACAATTTTAGTTTAGAAGGATGAAATTATCTTTTTTTAATAAAATCAAGTCACACATTCCATATGTGCATGAATTTAAAATAGTTATAATGTTTTAAATGAGGCACACAAAGAGATGAACTGGTTTGTCTATTACCACAAATGCTGTCAGTTATTTTTAGTGATTTACATCCTAGAATAAGTCCAAAGAAAACTGTACACGTCAAATAGGACTCCATATATTAAAGTAGCATATGATAATCTATTAATTACTCATCAGTTTGACAAATATTTATTGAATAATAATTGTGCACAAGATTCTGGGAATGTAAAGGTAAAGAAAACACAGACTTATTCCCCGAAGACCTCACAAATTTAGGGAGACATACAAAAGGAACTTAAGTATCTTGTGGTAAAGATTATAACAGGGATTCACACAATTTCATGGGAACAAAAAGGAGGTTTGTACATCTGAATTTCAGGAAAAAGTTTCACAGAGGACACAATGCCTCATCTGAATCACCTGGCTTTCAACAAAGCATTAGAAATAATTCTTAAGATACCATGTGGTTAAGATGAATATATATGGGTAATATTACTGGACAGTGTGTTGAATCTATAACTGATAAACCTTTCCTAACAAATCAGTTAAGTTCAGCTCAGTTCAGTCACTCAGTCATTTCCAAATCTTTGCAACCCCATGGACAACAGTATGCCAGGCCTCCATGTCCATTACTAACTCATGGAGGCTACTCAACTCATCTCCATTGTGTTGGTGATCCCATCCAACCATCTCATCCTCTGTTGTCCCCTTCACCTTCTGCCTTCAATCATTCCCAGTATCAGGGTCTTTTCAAATGAGTCAGTTCTTCACATCAGGTGGCCAAAGTATTGGAGTTTCAGCTCTAGCATTAGTCCTTCCAGTGAACACTCAGGACCTATCTCCTTTAGGATGGACTGGCTGGATCTCCTTGCAGTCCAAGGGACTCTCAAGTACAAAAGCAAAAATGCTTCAGTGCTCACCTTTCTTTAGAGTCCAAATCTCACGTCCATTCAAGACTACTGGAAAAACCATAACCTTGATGAGATGGACCTTGATGAGAGGTAAAGTATTATCTCTGCTTTATAATATGCTGTATAGGTTGCTCATAACTTTTCTTCCAAGGAGTAAGCATCATTTAATTTCATGGCTGCAGTCTTCATCTGCAGTGATTTTGGAGCCTCCAAAATAAAGCCAACCACTGTTTCCACTGTTTCCTCATCTATTTGCCATGAGGTGATGGGACTGGATGCCATGGTCTTAGTTTTTTGAATGTTGAGCTTTAAACCAACATTTTCCACTCTCCTCTTTCACTTTCATCAAGAGGCTCTTTAGTTCTTCTTCACTTGCTGCCATAAGGATGGTGTCATCTGCATATCTGAGGTTACTGATATTTCTCTCTGCAATCTTGGTTCCAGCTTGTGCTTCATCCAGCCTAGCATTTCTCATGATGTACTCTGCATATAAGTTAAATAAGCAGGGTGACAATATATAGCCTTGACGTACTCCTTTTCCTATTTGGAACCAGTCTGTTGTTCCATGTCCAGTTCTAACTGTTGCTTCCTGACCTGCATACAGGTTTCTCAAGAGGCAGGTCAGGTGGTCTGGTATTACCATCTCTTTGAGAATTTTCCACAGTTGGTGGTGATCCAAACAGTCAAAGGCCTTGGCATAGTCAATAAAGCAGAAATAGATGTTTTTCTGGAACTCTCTTGCTTTTTGGGTGATCCAGCAGATGTTGGCAATTTGATCTCTGGTTCCTCTGTCTTTTCTAAAACCAGCTTGAACATCTGGAAATTCATGGTTCACGTATTGCTGAAGCCTGGCTTGGAGAATTTTGAGCATCACTTTACTAGTGTGTGAGATGAGTGCAATTGTGTGGTTGTTCGAGCATTCTTTGGCATTGCCTTTCTTTGGAATAGGAATTAAAACTGACCTTTTCCAGTCCTATGGCCACTGATGAGTTTTCCAAATTTGCTGACATATGGAGTGCAGCACTTTCACAGCATCATCTTTTAGGATTTGACATAGCTCAACTGGAATTCCATCACCTCCACTAGCTTTGTTGGTAGTGATGCCTCATAAGGTCCACTTGACTTCACATTCCAGTATGTCTGGCTCTAGAGCAGTGACCACACCATCATGATGATCTGGGTCATGAAGACCTTTTTTGGTACAGTTCTTCTGTGTATTCTTCCCACCTCTTCTTAATATCTTCTGCTTTTGTTAAGGTCCATACAATTTCTGTCCTTTATTGAGCCCATCTTTTTGTGAAATGTTCCCTTGGTATCTCTAGTTTTCTTGAAGAGATCTTTAGTCTTTTCCATTCAATTGTTTTCCTTTATTTCCTTGCACTGATCACTGTGGAAGGCTTTCTTATCTCTTCTTGCTATTTTTTGGAACTCTTCATTCAAATGGGTACATCTTTCCTTTTCTCCTTTGCTTTTCACTTCTCTTCTTTTCGCAGCTATTTGTAAGTCTTCCTCAGATAGCCATTTTGCTTTTCTGCATTTCCTTTTCTTGGGGATGGTCTTGATTACTGTGTCCTGTATAATGTCACAAACCTCCATCCATAGTTCATCAGGCACTCTGTCTATCAGATCTAATCCTTTAAATCTATTTCTCACTTCTACTGTATAATCATAAAGGATTTGATTTAGGTTATACCTGAATGGTCTAGTGGTTTTCCCTACTTTCTTCAATTTCAGTCTGAATTTGGCCATAAGGTGTTCATGATATGAGCCACAATCAGCTCCCAGTCTTGTTCTTGCTGACTGTACAGAGCTTCTCCATCTTTGGCTGCAAAGAATATAATCAGTCTGATTTTGGTATTGATCGTCTGGTGATGTCCATGTGCAGAGCTTTCTCTTGTGTTGTTGGAAGTGGGTGTTTGCTATGACCAGTGCATTCTCTTGACAAACTCTATTATCCTTTGCCAGCTTCATTCTGTATTCCCAGGCCAAACTGCCTGTTATTCCAGGTATTTCTTGACTTTCTACTTTTGCATTCCAGTCCCCTATGATGCAAAGGACATTTTTTTTGGGGGGGGGGTGTTTGTTCTAGAAGGTCTCATAGGTCTTCATAGAACCATTGATTTCAACTTCTTAAGCATTTCTAATTAATGAATGGATTAATGTCAAACTGCAGGAGACCTCTGGATTACATTATCAGACCTCCCTTTATTTCATCTTTAAGCAAGTATTTGATGCCATGATATTATTTAAGGTATATTTAATAAATTTAGGGATGACTCTAAATGGAGAGCTCAAGCTAGTATGCTATGTAATTTACAAAGAAAGTGGAAAGTAGGTTGAAACTGAGAATGAAATTAAATAGTAAAAATGTAGAGTTAGGTTTAAATTTCCACTGAGGAACTGTGGAATGGAATTCTCAGCTTAACAGTCTTTCAGGTAAAAGAGATGTAGCATTTTAGCTAAGTGAAAGAACACTGTGGACCATGGGTGGTAATAAAGTTGCCGGAAAGTTAATGGAATCTTGAACTGGAAAAACTACATATTTCAGGGGGGAAATGGCAAACAGCTTTATGCTCTCTATCACCAAGCAAGAACAATGAGTTTGGTATTATGAATGGTGAAAAGTGGAGATTTATAAGAGGAGGATGATTTAAAAATTGCAGGCTTTGGAAATCATACTTTAGATAGTTGACCAAATGCGAAATGTTTTAAAGATATAAGGGGTAGTAATAGGCATCTAAATTGACTAATTGTTCATGACACACATTTACTTAATTTACAAGGCTTCATTTTTCCCCTTTGTTTTCTTTTGTTAAGTGTCAGTGTGCCAAACACTTACTGGAAATAGGAAATGAATTGGACAGAGTCAACCCCTTCGGTTGTCTCATTCTAGCACAGTATTACTGTTCTTCAACTGGAGGCTTATGGAGGGTACTTTGAAGGCATGGTCCTTTGGAAACTGTATGCACAATTTTATACATCTTTGGATTTTTATATGGAGGTGATTCTCTTAAGTGAAATGATGGTTTAATAATGTTTAGGAAGCACTTGTCTAATGGAAAAGTCAGATATATTCACAGGCATAATAAAATGCAAAATGAGAATACATTGTGTGGGCTTCTATTCTTGGAAAGAAATATGAATCTAAATTGTTTTTCCTGAAAAGAAGCAGAACTCTGCCTGATTTCCTTGGCTTCCCTCTCATTGGAAATTTTTATTTTTGGCAATTTCTGGATATTCCCTTTATAGGATTCTTTACATAAAATTTTCTCATAAAGTAGTAAGTTGAACTTTGTTCTAGAGCAAAGACTTTATTTTTTTATATGTTTGTTTTGTTATGTTCATTGAAAGCTATTGATCACCAGCCTCTATCTTCTTTTCACATTCTTTGCAAATGTCTTAGCATATAACCTCTACCCTATACATTTCATTCACCAATATATTCATTCATGTACCAAAAATTTTTTTAAGTATCTTTTATGTAGCTGTATGCATTTATGCAGATGCATATTTAACAACCAGCTCTTTGGGGAAAAAGTCTTGAGTTGGAGTGTTTAGTGATTTCCACGGTGTAAATACCTCTACAAAAGCCAATTCCAAGGTACGTTTCCCTGGTGGCTCAGTAGTAAAGAATCTGCCTGCCAATGCATGAGACAAGGTTTGATCCATGGGTCAGGAAGATCCCCTGGAGAAGGAAATGGCAAACCACTCTAGCATTCTTGCCTGGAAAATCCCAAGGACAGAGAAGCCTGGCAGGCTATAGTCCACGGGGTCACAAAGAGTCAGACCCAACTTAGTGACAAAACAGCAAAACAATGCATATTACTGAAAGCAGAGTTAGAAGAGAGGCACAGAATGGGCACTCTCAAGCTGGGGAATCTGTTCCAGCACACCGCTATTTCTATGATTCCAACACTGTACTAGGTACTTGGCCATAGAGATGACTAGAACTATTGCTTCTCTCAAGGAAGCCAACTTCTAGTGAGGAAAAGGACCATGTACATCCACTCAAAAAATATTCTGTGTAAATTGCATATTAGTTAAGCATGTGCACCCTAGATGCTGACCTGCATCTTCTAATTCTGTAGTTCAACCTTGGATGCCTTAGGCAAATTTTGGATGCTCAGAGCAAATTATTTATTTCTATGTGTTATGCTTTCTTCATACATTATGTGTGGGGGGAGTCACTTATTCTATAACCATTTCTCAAGTGCCGATTATGTGCCATATACTCTGCTACATACTGAGGATACACAGTAAACAAAGGAAATAAAAATTCAACTCTTCACTGAGTGTATAAACTAGAGGGGGAAGTTGAACAATAAATAAACAAAGGAATAAAAGCTATGGTGTGCCAGATTGTCATAAATTCTACAGAGAAAAATGAGTGGAGAAAGACATCTGAAGTAGAGTGGAGTTGCAATTTTCAACAAGGTAGTCAAAGAATGCTTTGGGAAGGTGGACTTTGAGAAAATAACTGAAGGGGTGAGGGGAAGAGCCATGTAGATGCCTGAGAAAAGAATATTCCATGTAGAAGAAACAGCAAGTGTAAAGAACCTGAAAGAAGAATACTCCTGAGTTGCTGGAGGACCTGGGAAGGGGCAGGAGAAGTAGATTAGAGAGATTCAGACCATGGGTACAGCAGATTAGGAAAATAAGACTTTGCCAGGACTCCAGTTTTTAATCAATAAGGTAGGAAGTCACCGAAGTTTATGATCAGAGGAGTGATATAATCTGATTGATATATTTTAAAATATAATAACCACTAGAAAAGACCCTGATTCTGGGAAAGGGCAGGAGGAGAAGGGGATGACAGATGATGAGATAGTTGGATGGCATCACTAACTCAATGGACATGAGTTTGAGCAAACTCTGGGAGATAGTGAAGGATAGGGAAGCCTGGCATGCTATAGTCCATGGGGTCATTAAGAGTCAGACACAACTTAGCAGCTGAACAACAACATCAATCTTCTGTTTTAAATATGGCCCACAAGAAAGCAAAGGCAGAAACTGAGAGATAAATTAGGAAGCTAGTACTTAGCTTCAGGTGAGAGATCCTGGAAGCATGGATGAGTGTTAGGATGGGTAAGAAATAAGAGTAAGAAGTGCTAAGAGTCTAGATAACTTGAAGGCAGAAAAATCTAGATTTGATGGATAGATGGATGATTTAAGAGAAAGAGAAAAGTCAAGGATGCCTACAGGTCTTTTAATCTTGCCATTGGATGTAGCTGCCATTTACTGAGTTCACCCTGGCTTAAGGGTGACAAGATTTTCTATTTTATAGATAATGAACTTGAGGTGTATATTAGACTTCCAATTGTAGACACTGTGTAGGTAGCTGGATAGCATGAGTAACAGATTCATGGCAGAATTCCACACTAGACACAGCTTATGAGTCACTAAAGTATAGATAATAATAACAGCAAACACATATAGTGGCAGGCATTATTCTAAGCACTTTTGCATATATTAATTCATTTAATGCTCCAACAATTCTATGGCATAGTCATTGTTAAGATCCCAGTTTTTATAGATGAGCTACATGAGGTGAGAAAGGACAGAATATTAGCTCAAGGTTGCACATCTAACAAAGTAGTTGAGCTGCAATTCAAAGTCAGATCGTGTAGCCCAAAAGTCCATGCTCTTAGCCACGATACTCAATATGAAATGCAATGAAATTACCAGTGGTGTGACTGCAAAAGGCTATGGTAAGCCAGCATTTAGACTCTGTGGAAATTAAAAGAACCAGCAAAGTAGACCACAAAGGAGTTGTTAGTGATGTATGGAAGACCTGGAGATCAGAGAAATAATATGTGAGATATAGGGAAATGAAAGGGACAATGAGCAATAATTGTGAGCATTACATTAAATTTGTGATGTGTTGAGCCAAGTCTAAACATAGTAAATGCTCATGAAAGTTAGTAGTCTTTAATATTAGTCTATTACTTTAAAACTTTCAGTGCTTATGCTGTGTGTGTATGTACACGTGTAAGTATGTGGGTAAAGGGTTAGCAGAAGACTTCACAGATGATCTGACATTTGAACTAATGTATAAATGAGAATGCATCATGTATCACAAAAAGGGCATGGGTGTTTCAGGCAAAGAGCAGAAGTAGGGGGTGAGAAAGGGCATGGAGCTCTACAAAAGTGTCTTTCCAAAACCCAGTTCTACATTAGAAAAAGAAACACCACCCAAAAAAGAAGACTCTATTACTCCTTGCCTGAACAGTCTCCCAAGATATGCTACATTTGAAAAATTCCCCATTTAAGTACCTTTCAGAAAGCGCTGCATTAAACAATGAAAAACCTGTTTCTTTACTAAAAATTTTCTGAGTTCTTCAAGTATATGACACACAAAATTTCCCAAGCTAGTTTGACCTTATGCTGACCTTTCCCAGCACAGCATCAGATTTGAGGAAATACTGACTTAGAGGAGAAGGATGTATACTTTTCCAGGTTTACTAGGTTCACCCAAACTTTTATATACCAGGTTTGCGGGGCACCAAACCAGGGCTTAGGAGTCATACAAATGTGTATTTTCATTCTGCCCCTCTCCTTGTGCAACCACAGGGAAATTTCTCAACTCTTCTTTCCCTTAATTTATTCACTTGCAAATACTGGAATACCAATGTGTATCTTCCTCTGAAGGACTATTATACAGATTAAAATGTGCAAAGTCTCTGCCTTTAAAAAGTTCTTAGCCTCTGCCTCGCACTGTAGCTATGTCAGCAAACCTTCCTGCACATGGAAAGCTCTCTGATGACAGAGTTCCTTACTTATTTATCACACACTTCACACAATTTCCATGTTTTACACATACATATGCTCAATAAATAGTTGTTAAATTGGAAAGATGGAAATGCTTAAAAGAGCTGCCATTTTCTTTTTATTCACCCTCCATTAAATAGCTGCTAAAATCATAGTTTAAAAATTCATTTTTGTGGATCATCTTGAAACTTTTTGAAGACATTTTTATTTTTTCTTTAAGAGTGATGATTATACATTCATAAATAATGTAGGCATGAATAAAAGCATATTTCAATTCTAATTTTTGTTGCAGAATATCTTTTTCTGTTATATATCCTCCCTAATACAGCTTAATTTATTAACTCCATCATGCAATTTCACATAAATATCTATATATCTATATAGATATAGGCAAGATTATCACATCCTTTTCATTTATCTAGGAAATGCTCCATTCAATCTCCATGGTTCTAGATGGTGTTATTAATCATAGTATCTATCCCCTCTCATCCAGGGAGAGACACCCAAACCATATCCTGGGAAAGATAAATGAGAACATGGAATAATCCACAGAAAGAAAATCATTTCAAAGGGATTACAATAAAAATAAATGAATCCTATGTAAGAAAGGAACTTTGCCATTTCGTTCACTAACTTAATAAATATTTGGTAAGCACCTTTAATGCGTAAGAACTGTACTAGGTGCTGCGGATACACTGGTTAGCAAACAGATGTGGTCTCTGATTTTAGTGGGGGTGGTGGTAGAGTACAAACCTAATGGGAAGACAGATACTAATCATCCAACCTCATCAATAAATGAGGAATAATAACTGATACAGAACTCCAGAGGGAAAGGATAGTATGGAACATTACAAGAATAAAACGGGGGAATATGACTTTGTGTCTCCTGAATAAGTAAGAAATGAAATGGGAGTTGAAATAGAAATTATGCAGAGGCAATAAGGCTAGACAGTTTCAAACAGAGGAAATGACACAAGCAAAGCCCCCTCAGTGAGCTCTAGTATTGAGCTGTAGTATGATACATTCAAGTGTGTGAATGAAATCAGGCAAGGTTGGAACACACAGAGCTAGGAGAAGCGTAATATTTGACAATTCTAAAAATGTTGGCTGATATAAGACCACATAAAGTCTTAGAGTCTGTAGTAAAGATTTTGGTATTCATCTTAGGAGTAGAAGCCATTGGGATATCACTGAAAGATTTACTCTAAACATTCAAGTTTTTGTTCTTTTCCTTTGAATATGTTTGTGTGTGCATGTTCAGTCACTTCAGTCTTGACTCTGACTCTTTGCAACCCTATGGACAGTAGCCCACTTGGCTCCTTTGTCCATGGGATTCTCCAGGCAAGAACACTGAATTGGGTTGTTGCCATACTCTCCTCCAGGAGATCTCCTCTATTCAGGGATCTAACCTGTGACTCCTGCATCTCCTGTATTGCAGGTCAATTCTCTACCCACTGAACAAACTAGGAAGTGCTACTTTGAATATATGTAGCCACAAACATTATATACTATTTTTGTTCATTTTTAAAATTTTATACTTGCGGCATCAAATGCAACCTACTGGTACATTCAACATCATGTTTTCAAGACATTTTTATAAAGATGCATGCAAATACAGTTTATTCATTTCATCAGCTGTTCAGTACTATATTGTGGACTATTTGGGGATCTATTTGGTGATTGCATGATTTTTCATTAACCCATTAATATATCATTGTATTTTTAGGATAAATCCTACTTGAACATATTATTATTAACCTGCTAGTTATAATTTGATATTTTATCACATTTGACTGCTATTTTCATGTTTATAAAAGCATACTAAAATTTGCACTTTTCAAACTTTTATGATCTGATTTACTTTCAAGGTTATACTCATATAATGAAATTAATATGGATATTTTTATTTCTCGAAATAATTTCTCACCCTCAAATTACTAAAAATTCAATGAAACTTTGTTCTAAAACCATTTGATTCTGGTTTTGTCCCTACTTGTCAACTTTTTATTTGAAAAATTCTCAAATTGATAGGCTGAGGCATTGCTAAAAAGAACATCTCCATACTCTTCATCTAGTTTCATTGATAGTTAAGATTTCGTCATATTTTTTTTCTCTCTTTCACTTGTTCTCCTTCATACTCTCTTACTCTCACTCTTTCCCTCTGTTTAACTATATGAAAATATATTTCAGATATCACACTTCTTAGCTGAATATTTCAGAATAAATATCTTAAGAAAGACAGCATTCTCCTGCATGGCCACAATGCCATTATCATATCTCAAGAAGACAAAAGAATGGCATATCATATAATATGGGTCTCAAGTATAATATTTTCCAATTGTGTACTAAATATTTTTGAAACTGATTTCTTTTCAGACACAATCAATATTCATGTATTGCTATTAGCTGTAATGACTCAGTCCTCTTTCTATAAAAGAACAGCACTGAATTTTTGGGTTCTTTATATATCAATTTTCACAAAATTGAATTTTTTAAAGATAATATTGTAACTTATTGCACAAAATATCTCAAATTATGTATTTGGATTTCTCATGGTTAAACTCATGTTAAACATTTATGAAAAGACTATATAGTTAAGTGTAATATTGCATCATATTGAGTCAATAACATTCATAGACATACAAAAACATTAGACTCAACAAAGAAAAAATTCTAATACATGGCAACCAGCAGAAAATAACCAAGCATTTAAGGAAGCAATAAAATAAGATGTTCCATATGTTTAGGAAAGGAGAGGAAGAATGGATCATGATAGAAATATGGAATATACTTTTTAAAGACTCACATTTGGCAGTTTCATGTCAATGTATGGCAAAACCAACACAATAAAGTAAAGAAAATTAAAAAACAATAAAACATAAAATAAAGACTCACATTTAAATTTTAGATATAAAATTACAATTTGTGAGATAAAAAAGTATTAAATAGAATTAGCTACAGATTAGATACTGCAGAAGACAGATTAGTGAAACTGAATATAAAGCAATAGAAACTATTGCACAAAGAGAATAGAGCACAAAGAGAAAGGAAAAAAGTAGGACACCAGATAGCTCTTGGAAAATTTCAAGCCACCTAACATACAAGTAATAGGAATCCTAACAGGAGAGGTAGATAGAAAAAATATTTGGAAAAATATGCTTGTGAATTTTCAAATTTGATGAAGTCTGTAAATATACAGAACCAAGAAGTCCTGTGCCATAAGCACAAGAAAATTGAAGGAAACTGTATCAAAGCATATCAGAATAAAATTGCTTAAAAACAAAGTAATAATAGCTTAAAAGGAGTCAAAGAAAAAAGGAATATAATTTACTGACAGTAAAGATCAGAATAGAATACAGATTTCTTATCACTTCCCTGGTGGCTCAGATGGTAAAGAATCCACTTGCAATGTGGGAGACCTGAGTTCGATCCATAGGTTAGGAAGATCCCCTGGAGAAGAGCATGAAAACTCACTCCAGTAATCTTGCCTGGAGAATCCCCATGGACCGAGGAGCCTGGCCCTACAGTTCATGGGGTCTCAAAGAGTTGGACATGACTAAGCGACTAAGCACAGCATGGATTTCTTATCAGAAGCAATGGAAGCCCAAAAAAAGTAGTTCAGTTCAGTTCAGCTCAGTTCAGTTCAGTTCAGTCACTCAGTTGTGTCCGAGGCACAGCACGCCTCCCTGTCCATCACCAACTCCCGGAGTTCACCCGAACTCATGGCCATCAAGTTGATGATGCCATCCAGCCATCTCATCCATTGTTTTTCCCTTCTCCTCCTGCCCTCAATCTTTCCCAGCATCAGGGTCTCAACCAATGAGTCAGCTCTTCGCATCAGGAGGCCAAAGCATTGGAGCTTCAGCTTCAACATCAGTCCTTCCAATGAACACTCAGGACTGATCTCCTTTAGGATGGACTGGTTGGATATCCTTGCAGTCCAAGGGACTCTCAAGAGTCTCCTCCAACACCACAGTTCAAAAGCATCAATTCTTCGGTGCTCAGCTTTCTTTAGAGTCCAACTCTCACATCCATACATGACCACTGGAAAAACCATAGCCTTGACTATATGGACCTTTGTTGGCAAAGTAATGTCTCTGCTTTTTTAATATGCTGTCTAGGGCGGTCATAACTCTCCTTCCAAGAAGTAAGCATCTTTAAATTTCATGGCTGCAATCACCATCTGCAGTGATTTTCGAGCTTAGAAAAATAAAGTCAGCCACTGTTTGCACTGTTTCCCCATCTATCTGCCATGAAGTGATGGGACCAGATGCCATGATCTTAGTTTTCTGAATGCTGAGCTTTAAGTCAACTTTTTCACTCTCCTCTTTCACTTTGATCAAGAGGCTTTTTAGTTCTTCACTTTCTGCCATATTGGTGGTGTCAACTGCATATCTGAGGTTATTGATATTTCTCCCAGCAATCTTGATTCCAGCTTGTGCTTCCTCCAGCCTAGCATTTCTCATGATGTACTCTGAATATAAGTTAAATAAGCAAGGTGACAATATACAGCCTTGACGTACTCCTTTTCCTATTTGGAACCAGTCTGTTGTTTCATGTCCTGTTCTAACTGTTGCTTCCTGACCTGCATACAGGTTTCTCAAGAGGCAGGTCAGGTGGTCTGGTATTCCCATCTCTTTCAGAATTTTCCACAGTTTATTGTGATCCACACAGTCAAAGGCTTTGGCATAGTCAATAAAGCAGAAATAGATGTTTTTCTGGAACTCTATTGCTTTTTCAATGATCCAGCAGATGCTGGCAATATGATCTCTGGTTCCTCTGCCTTTTCTAAAACGAGCTTGAACATCTAGAAGTTCATGGTTCATGTATTGCTGAAGGCTGGCTTGGCGAATTTTGAGCATTACTTTACTAGCGTGTGAGATGAGTGCAATTGTGCGGTAGTTTGAGTATTCATTTTCTTTCTTTGGGATTGGAGTGAAAACTGACCTTTTCCAGTCCTGTGACCACTGCTGAGTTTTCCATGTTTGCTGGCATATTGAGCACAGCACTTTTACAGTGTCATCTTTCTGGATTTGAAATAGCTCGACTGGAATTCCATCTCCTCCACTAGCTTTGCTCAGAGTAATGCTTCCTAAGGCCCACTTGACTTCACATTCCAATGTATCTGGCTCTAGGTGAGTGATCATACCATCATGATTATCTGGGTTGTGAAGATCTTTTTTGTACAATCTTTCTGTGTATTCTTGCTACCTCTTCTGAATATCTTCTGCTTCTTCTAGGTCCCTAGCACTTCTGTCCTTTATTGAGCCCATCTTTGCATGAAATGTTACCTTGGTATCTCTAATTTTCTTGAAGAGATCTCTAGTCTTTACCATTCTATTATTTTCTTCTATTTCTTTGCATTGATAGGGCAACATCATTAACATATTAAAATCAGAATTCTATACCAAAGGAAAATGTCTTGCAAATAAAATATAAAGACAAAATAAAAACTCTCTCATACATATACAAGCCATGAACTTCAGAATAAGCATATTTCTATCACAAGTTATTTTAAAGGAAGTCCTACAGCAAAAAGAACATGATCTCAGATGAAAATTTGAATTTATACCTAGGTTTATGCTGGTATATCAAGAATAATTTTCTATTATTTTTAGTCTCTATTACAGGAAATTTACTATTTGAAGCAAAAATATAAACAACAGATTGTAAAGCTTATAGGACATGGAGAAGTGAAATGCTTAACAACAACAGCATAAAGTTTGGGGTTGGGGGAACAGAAGTCAACTATTACAATGTCTCCCACTATAAGTAAAGTGTTATAACGTTACTTGAATTTAGACAAAGAGAAGTTAAAAGTGTATTCTAAAAATTCTAAAGCAACAATGGAGAATTTTTTCTTATAAGCCAAGATAAAATAGATGAAAAAACTATCCAAATAACCTGATAGAAGGCAAATCTTCAACTTCAATTTCTGGATCTGTGTGTATAACACTTTTTCCCATAGCTAGGTTTTTAAAAATGGGTATTACAGGAAGAAAAAAAGCTGAGAATTGGTCTTCACTCAAATGAATAATTGTTTGGCTCCCTTCTGATACCCATGTGTTAAGATGGCACGTGTCCCTCTGCAAGTTATACTGGAGGCACAGGTGCTAACCAAAAATTGGCAGGCTGCAACTCCTAAATTGCAGAAAACCTATACTCTGTGACAGCAGGGTCCTGCTGCCAACATGTTCTTTTAAATACCTGAGTGTGGATAGTTTCTTTTAGTGTAGGGACTAAAAACAGAGACCAAGTGGAGAAAACTATTAACTAACTGAGAAAATATAAGGGTATTTGGTAGATAAAGATTGCTTTGTTGAGAATAAGGGTTAGAAACAAAGTCAAAACTACTATATCAAAATTGAGCTTTTCATATAGTGAAAAACTAAAATTAGGCCATTAGTTTATGTTAATTATAAATTAACATTCTAGTTATGAAAGGCAAAACCATATAGCCAACAGAAGAAAATACAGAAGAACAACTTTAGATGGATGTATACTTGTTAAACAAATTACATACAGTACAACTAATAGCTAAAAAACTAATTGATTTACTACATTTAAATTAAGGACTTCTGTTCAAAGATAAAGTTAATAAGTAAGTGACTAATTGAGGGAAAATAATATCTAACTCTAAACCTGATATCCAGTGTGTATTAAAAGTGAGAAAAATCTGAATTTGAGATTAAAAGAGAAGACTATATCTAACACATAAGTGCAGATAAATACAGATGAAAAGAACACTGAAGGTGTCAAATTGCAAGATTAGAAGTTTGAAAATACTGTGTTGACAAGGAAGATGAAGACAGGTATCTTGTTGCTATCTGGAAAACAGACTGGTATATTAAGTGCATGCATGCACCTATGATTCAGAAGACTATATACTCTCGTTTGCCAGGTTCTTGTTTACGCTGTTGTTCCAATAGTATTATTAATAATGCCCTCTTCTAGTCTCAACATTAGGTGTGGATGATAAGTTAAATGATTGCCCTACTAATGACCCAGCAATTCTACATCTGAGATTCCCAGGGAAATCCACACAGGTCTACAACAGAATAGGTATGAAATATATATCACCATGCTGCTTTGGTAGCTGGAAACCGGAGGCAACCTGGATCTCCATCTCCAATGGATGATTACAATATCCTTAAAGATGAAAACCATGGAATACTATTAATACCAAGAAATTGGAAAAAATGAAATATATATTGTGGAGGTAGAGTTGATTTATAGTTGTATTGAGGAACTCTATCTTTATTTCAGGGCCACTTGGTGGTTTGGTTTTTATTCTTGGTCAAGAAAAGAGACAGTAGAGTTTATGATCTGTTGGGGGCTCACAGGGTCACTTTCTTAAGAATCATAGCATCCCTGGTGGTCCACTGGTTAAGAATCCACATTGCAATGCAGAGTACATGGGTTCAGTTCTTGGTTGGGGAATGAAAATCTCACATGCCCCTGAGCAACTAAGCCCATGTGCCACAACTAGAGAATCTGTGTGCTGCAATGAAAGAGTCCACATATTGCAATGAAGATCCTGTCTGCTGCAATGAAGATTCAATGCAGCCAAACAAATAAATAAATACTTCTAAAGAAAATAGTTGCACCTAGTCTACTGGGGTCTGATAAGTCTGTCTGGTTGATGTTGCCAAAGGGATATATATATAATATGGCTTCTCTGGGAAATTTTCTTTCTATTTTATTAATACTATGTATGCTCAATCACTCAGTTGTGTCTGACTTTGTGACCCCATGGACTATAGCCTGCTAGGCAACTCTGTCTGTATGATTTCCTAGGCAAGACTATTGGAGCAGGTTGCCATTTTCTACTCTAGGGGATCTTCCTGACTCAGGAATCAAATCTGTGTCTCTTGAGTTTCCTGCCCTTTGCAAATGGGATATCTCTTGGACCTCTGATTCTCTTTTGCACTCTCTTTGGTTGTGCTGGTATATTTTATATGTAAGTACAAGCTCTGTGGATTCTGGTGAGTCCTTCCAAAAAGCTGAACTAGGGAAATCGTTACATACGTTTAGCTATGGGGATAGATCTTGTTCAGTAAACAAGAAACTGAACAAGATATCACACTATGCATCATAATATTCTCTATATAAATTAAAAACCATGCACACATCCAAAACTGTAAATTTCACAAGGATACATATATAACTAGGGACTATATGTATATCATATATATATATATATTCATATACACAAATATACACATATATGTATGTACATATATCAAACATTGGAGAGAATGTCTATGGGGAGTGGAAGGAAACAAATGGACATCAATGATCAGGGGAGAAATCCCACTGGAGAGACAGAGGACAATAGTATGCTGATGAATATGAGTAATACAAGGCTCAGTATCTGGGGACTCAAGGTAGTCTGTGGTATACAGGATACAATATAATTTTCCACTGGGTATATGAGTGTAAGTTTGGGTAAACTCCGGGAGTAAGTGATGGACAGGGAGGCCTGGTGTGCTGCAGTCCATGGGGTCACAGAGAGTCGGACATAACTGAGCAACTGAATTGAACTGGATGTAAGTTTTAAGATTCTCATACTGCTAAGCCAGTTCTTTCCAATTACAATGGGACATGTGTTTGCATATGTTAAGTCTAATTGGCTAACAGCTGAGCATAAGAGCAGGCAGTCCCAAATGGATATGTGATCTAATTAATTTTGCACTCTGATAAATATTCAGTTTTAAAATCAGCTAGGGTCAAGTTTTGATAAGTTTAGTGATGAACTATGGAAATTTAGATAAGTATTTTCAGTTGACAAGGATGACTGAGGTCAAAATCAAAGACTGAAATGTGGCATAATTTTTATTTTTAGTTCTTTTTAATAATTAAAAAATATTTTGACTGCACTGTGTGGCATATGGGATCTTAGTTCCCCAATCAGGGATCAATCCATTATCCCTGCATTAAAAGTGCAGTCTCAACCACTGGACCACCAGGGAAGTCCTTGAGTTTAGTTTTTTATTCAAAGAACTAAACTTCTTAATCAGAAGGTTAAGTCTATACCTTTAAAAAGAATACATAATACTTATGAAATACCAGATGGTCTTTCTTGGAAACCTAAGATTTTTTTGACAGAACTTTTTGGAGAAGCAACTCAAAATTATTCAATTTTGACAGGAAATGGAAAGATGTGATCTATACATTCTGATTTTTGGTGTGATTAAACACTTCAGTCTCTTTAAAAAATTTTTTTAAGGTTCCTCTATACTTTTTTATGAAAACCATTCCATCTTTGTAAGTAAAATTAAGTAGAAGCTGTAAGTATCTATTAAATATCTATTCAATTGAGAAGTATTTCCTTAAAAGTTAATTTTAGTTTTGTAGGTTGTCATATAATGACATGTGAGAAGAAATGTTTTCTTAAATTACTATTGCTCATCTCTGTTCTGCTTAGCATGTGGTGGACACTCAAGTAGTTGCTGAAAAGATGCATGTGTGAAAGTAAGATGTTAAGGATTATAAGAGAAAATTTAGTATAACTAGTTGCTGTTGTTTAGTCACTAAGTTGTGTCTCACTCTTTTGTGACTCCATGGACTGTAGCCCACTAGGCTCCTCTGTCCATGGGCTTTCATGGGCAAGAATGCTGGAAAGGGTTGCCATTTCCCTCTCCAAAGGATCTTCCTGAGCCAGGGATCGATTCCAATCTCCTGCATTGGCAAGTGGATTCTTTGCCATTGAGCCACCAGGGAAGCCCATAGGCTATTTAAAATATTTGAAGTGCTATCAAACTAAAAAGAGACAACTTTTTTTTTTTTTTTTTGAGGCTCTGGTAGTCAGAGCTTGGAAACATGATGGTGACTCAAGAGAAGCAAAATTTAGTTAGGTATGAAGAACTCTAACATAATTAGAGCTACTTGAAAATGGAATGGCTACCTGGGGAGAGAGTGTGCTGCCTGTTACTGAAGGCGTTCAAGTGGAAGTCTTGTGGCTGCTCGACAAAGATGCAATAGAGGATTTGGAACACTGGATGACAGGTGGAACTAGGTGACCTGTGACCAACAATATTAGTCTATACCCTGTGTTCAAAGATAAATTGCAAATGAATGTATCCAGAGAACAGAAAAGAATAGTTAAATGGTCACCATTCCCTTTTATATTGCCTGCTACCCATAAATACTATCCTTTGGTTTGCAATTCCACAATTTCAGCCCATGCTGGTTAATTGATAGCCAAGATAATCTATTTATTTTTGAGAAGTCAAAACATTGTGTGGACTTATGCATTCTGAAATACTAACAATATATGTGACTCACCTACTCACTGACTCAGTATTCTTTTTTAAAGAATACTGAAAAACACTTAAATTTATACAGAAGAATAAAGGAATACTAGCCAAGACTCTAGAATAAATATCAGGTGAAGAAACTTGCCATATAAAACATCAAGATGTATTATTATACCACTAATTCCATGAACGGAGAAGCCTTGTAGGCTGCAGTCCATGGGGTCGAGAAGAATTGGACACGCTGAGCGACTTCACTTTCACTTTCATGCATTGGAGAAGGAAATGACAACCCACTCCAGTGTTCTTGCCTGGAGAATCCCAGGGACCGGGGAGCCTGATGGGCTGCCATCTATGGGGTCGCACAGAGTCAGACACGAATGAAGCAACTTAGCGGCAGCAGCAGCATAGCTGTTTAAGATATGGTATTTGGGATAGGAAACAGACAGTGGAAGAAAATAGTCTAAAAAGATACCCACACACAAAAACATTAAAAGATAAAAACAGACGCATGCGTGTATGGAGACTTGATCTGTTACACTACTAGTTACTGGAAAAGTAGTAGACTACTTCAGGAATTGTGCTGAGACTTAGATATTTGTTCAAAATGACAAATGAAATTAAATTCCTACAGGTGTTATCCATAAAACTTGTTTTAAGAAATGTTAAATATTTAAATGTAAAAGCAAAACTTTAAAAGCTTTAGAGGACAATATAGGAGAATATCCTTGTGATTCAGTGTTTGGAAACATTATCTTAAAAAAGATTCAAAAAGTCCAAAGTCAAAAAAATTGATAAATTTGACTCAATTTAAAAATGTTTTTTTATTATCTGAAGATACTATAAGATGAGTAGAATAAGACCCAAATTGAAATAAAAATTTACAAAATTATACCAAAGTTATAATGTTAAAAATAAAAAATTTTTACAAATCAATAACTATAAGGCAATCAATAAAAAATATATAAACTACCAAATGAGAATTTCAGAGAACAAGGAACATGAATGGACATAAATACAAGGAAAGATCTTAAACCACATTAATAACCAGGAAAAAGTGACTGCAGAAGAATGAAAAGCTTTTAAACACTCAAAGAGAAGGAGAAACAGAGAAATAGCAGCAACTGATATTCAAGGGGACTAATTTCAGGAGGAAATATAAGGCAAACGCAAGAATAGTAACTGAACTAAATTCCATGGAGGAAGTTTCCACCTAAATACCACAATAGAGGGAGAACAAGAAGCTGGTCACTATAGCCATGGTATCCTGGAAAGCTCAGCATCTGAAAATACTGGGTATCATGAAAATTAGAAGTTACTGAAAATGGAAGATTGCTTAAGAGGATGTATATGGAATGTGATATTCCCTGGTCCTCTTTTCCTACCTTTAAAAACAAACCACACATATATTTTCAAGAAAAAAAAATATATAAATAAACCATAGTTGTTCTAAACATCTGGACACTAAAAACAGTAAAGAAATGAGGTGAGGATCACACCTAAACACAAGGATGCAGTGAGGGTATGAAAACAAAATCTTGGAACCCTTTGATCTTAGACCTCCAGCCACTTGAGCGACAGAGGAGTCTTCTTTTCTGAAACTGAATGGCTGAGTCAGGGGAGCAGGACTCTAAACATTGCTGTCTCCTATTGAAAAGACCAACTTACTGATTACTCACTCTAAATGAAGCACATCAAACAAATTCTATTATATACAAAGAGCTTCAATTACCTTTGGTTGACTTTACCTTCAAACATGAATACATAATTAAGGACTGAGGGACACTTGATTAAGGGCTTCTCAGGTGGTTCAGTGTCAGAGAATCTGCCTGCCAACAACGCATGAAACGGGTTTGATCCCTGGGTAGGGAAGATCCCCTAGAGTAGGAAATAGCAACCCACTCCAGTATTCTCGCCTGGAAAATCCATGGATAGAGAAGCTTGGCAGGCTACAGTCTACAGGGTCACCAAAAATCAGACAGGACTGAGCAATTGAGCATGCACAATTAGCACACACACTTGATTAGCCTCTAATATAAAACACACCCAAGCAAGCCCACTGGAAAACAGATCATGAGACAAAAAGTAAAGTGACTATCTCAGAGTTATAAAAGGAGATGTGCTATATATGGAACAAAAACAGAAGCCGATGAAGCTAGAACAGTCGAATAACAAGGAAAAGCTCTTGGAAATATTACCAAAATTAAAACTCCAATGGAAAGTTTGGAAAACAAAGTCAAGGGAATTTCCCAGATAAAAACGAAAAAGCTTGGAATGGAAAATAAAAAAACAACTAGTCAATTCTGAAGGTCCAATGTCTAATTCAATAGCATTCTAGAATAAGACAAAAAGGAAATCAATTGGTGGGATTGCAAACTAGTACAGCCACTATGGAAAACAGTGTGGAGGTTCCTTAAAAAAACTGCAAATAGACCTGCCATATGACCCAGCAATCCCACTGCTGGGCATATACACCGAGGAGACCAGAATTGAAAGAGCCACGTGTACCCCAATGTTCATCGCTGCTTTGTTTACAATAGCCAGGACATGGAAGCAACCTAGATGCCCATCAACTGATGAATGGATAAGAAAGCTGTGGTACATATACACAATGGAATATTACTCAGCATTAAAAAAAAATTCATTTGAATCAGTTCTACTCAGGTGGACGGAACTGGAGCCCATTATCCAGAGTGAAGTAAGCCAGAAGGGAAAACAACAATACAGTATACTAACGCATATATATGGAATTTAGAAAGACGGTAAGGAGAACCCAGCATGCGAGACAGCAAAAGGAACGCAGATGTATAGAACAGACTCGTGGACTCTGTGGATGAGGGCAAGGGTGGGATGATATGGGAGAATGGCATTGAAACATGTTATTTATCATATGTGTAATCAATCGCCAGCCCAGGATTGATGCTTGGGGCTGGTGCATCGAGATTTCCCCGGGGGAGGGAGGAGGGAGGGAGGAGGGAGGGGGGTTCTGGAGGGACCCATATGTAAACCCATGGCGATATCATGTCATTGTATGGCAAAACTAATAAAAAATAAAATTAAAAAAATAAAAAATAAAAGCTACACCAATAAAAAAAGATTTACTTAGAAAAAAAATAAAATCATTTTTAAAAACAACAAGAAAATAAAAGAACAAAGAAAACAAGAAACTAAGTGCATGACTGCAAATGCTCATTGAATACCTGACAATTATTTTATATAAGGAAATACACACTAAGGTGTTTCTTCTTGAAATTTCAGAACTCCAGAAATAAAGAGTAAATAATCAAGATTCTAAAACCGTGTGGGGCCAGATCACATAAAATGGAACAGAAAAAAGGAACAGCTTCTGAATTCTCAGTAGTAAAATTAGATATCTAGAAACTAAAATCTAAGGGAAAGTGATTGTCAGCAGGAAATTCTACAACCAATCACATTAGTTGAGTGTGAGGAAAAAGAAAAGGTAGCATGTTCCAGCAGGAAAGTTTGCAAGAGGGAAAAAAGAAGCTGATAGATCATTTGGTAAATTTTATATTTAAAATTTATAACTTTATCAGCTTAAAAATTTTACTAAAGGATTTTGATAGATTTGATAAACTGGAAATGATAGGAATAGTTACATTAAACACCAAGCATATAAGTAAAAAAGAAATTATTATCTCTAACAATGCTAAAAATTATAGAAGGATAGTAGAGAATTATATCAGGAATGTTTCTATGCCATAACCATAATAATATTAAAAACTATTGATCAAAGTTTGTAATATCAGTAGTTTAGGAGGTTAATTAAAAGGGACGTGTGTATGTGTGTCTGGGTTTATAAGTATCATGATCTCATTTACCATAACACAAAGTCAAAAATATACATAAATCTTGTTTAATTAATTCATTGCAAATGAAAATCATACCAGAACTAATGTCTGATATTATATATTTATCAGGATTGTGTCTCTGGATACCAATCTTGTGGAAGAGGTCTGAGGAAGGATTGCAGGAATTTTTTAATTGTATTATTTAATGGTTTTAAAGCTATCTGAGAAGATTGCTTAGATCAAAATTTTACAAATTAATAAATGAAGACATTTATTTATAGATTATCAGTGAACTAATAATCACTTATCAGTGAACTAATAAGATTTCCTTATTATAGTCTATGTGTTTATGTGAATATAAACTGTAAAAGTATTCCAATTTGTGAAGCAGCATCTATAGTATTTGCTGCTGAGCCCTTCATATGGTAGATGTGAGAACTAAAGAACTACTATTAGAACTACTTCAATTGCCCCTGGGAAAGTAGTAATGCAAACGCAAAGCAATTTTATAATATAACTAAGCAATTTTACAATATAACATGCCCATACTAAAATTTGACTTTATTAGGAATTAAGTATTTATATTTTTATATATCCAACAATATACTACTACACTGCCAGTAACATATTATTTTTTTTATTCTTATGAAGACAAAGCCAAGTATATATGTCCATCTTGGCAACTCAATTTTCAAATTAAAAAAAGGCTCACTTTGCCAGTTCAATCGCTTAAAATAAAATGCTAAATACATCCTTCTAATGGGGCTAACTAAAAAAAAAAAAAGTGAACAAATTTTAGGTAAAAAGTCAAAAAAATAAGTCGATATTTGTCTCCTTGGATGAAGAAAGACTAATTTGTGTGTGTGTGAGAGAGAAAGATACAGTTGGAGTAGGTACTCATGGAGTAAATCTCTCTCCATGGATGCATCAGAAATACATTTTTAGGTGAAGATGATCTCGCAGAGCACCAGCTGAGAGCTGGCAGGAGTCCCTGACCACTGGAAAGTAATATATAGGTCCATACAAAATTTGACAGGACAAAGGAAGGAAAGGAAAAAGAGGAGGACAGTGAGCAGAACCAGACCTGCAGGTGGTGCAGGGGTGAGATCCCCATATCAGGGCACTCATTTGGGACAGAAGCAGCTGTTGGAGAGTGAAGCAGCTGATCTATGACAGTCTGAGTGGAGTAAGAACTATGCGGACAACCCATGCCGTGGACCTCCATACTCCAGAAAAAGAGTCAAGTCCATGGGAATGAATAGCGGCTGGGAGCAGGAGCATAGGGATTAGAGAGCAATCCCATGATGAGGACTCCTGTTGATTGCAGGGAGATGGCCCAAGGGGATACGAGAAAGGAGACTGTGGTGGGGAGTGCCTTTGAGGGAAAGGTAGGCAGCCATGAAGGCAGGGTGCTACTGTTGAGCCTTGTGCAGGTGGTGGAGCCATCCCTGTTGTCTTTCTCTCTCCATATATGAGTGCCGAGAGCTAGCTAATGAAAGAAGATCCCAGAGAGGTAGCTCTTGAGTGCCTGATGCTCCAAGAAATACAGAAGGACCAGCCAGGGAGGTCCTCTGAATGTCAGCTTCCAGAGGCTAGGAAAAGATTCTAATAGCACAATATCTTCTGCATCCATGGCCACTGGCTTCCTTAAATACCAGGAACTCCCAGGGTCCCCATGATTCAAGCAATTGCACCAGCTCCACACTTGGTCCTCACTGGGGCAAACCCAGGGCCCCAGCACAGCCTCAGGAGCAAACTGATGTGGATGATCCACAAGCAGAGGTGGAAATTAAACCACAATTGAGCTTCATGGATGAAGTGGCTAAGGAAGGGGATTGAAAATCTTTCCATCAGTTATAGAAGCTGCATATTAAACCCACACAATCAACTAGGTAGACTCTGGGTCTATGTAACATATAAAAGGACAATGAATGTTCCCACAAAATAAAGCACTCCAGTTCTGGCAGCTGTAGACATTAAAGGCAAGAATATGCAGGATTAGGGCCAGAGCAGAGTCTCAGCTGTCCCCACAGTTGATCCAGAGACCAGCCCCACCACCCCCATACCAATATTATAGGGCCTCCTAGCAAGGCAGAAGTGAGCAGTAACTCTCGGCAGGGGAAAGGACACTGACAGCTAAGACCTGAGAAAAATATTATTTTTACTCTTCTATTTTGATTCATTCTGTAGTTGATTTTGGATTTTTTCTCTATTGTTGTTGTGGTTGTTATTATTATATCTGTTTAAGCTTTTGAGAACTTTAAAGACAAATTTTTAATTACACTTTTTATTTGTTTTATATACTTCTACCTCTAAAAATGGCTCTTTGCTGTTCTGTGGGGATTTTTTTGTTTGTTTGTTTTGTTTTTTTTTTCCTGTTTTTGTTTTTATTTATTGCGCTTTTCTTGGTGTAATTACTTTAATATATATAAACCTTTTTTATATACTTCTATTTAATTTTGCTTTTCTATTTTTTATTTCTGCTTTTCACTATGCTTTTTAGTTTATTTTGTTTTCTTTGATTTATTCCTCAGTTAGCTCTCTGCTTTGGTCTTGTTTTCTGTTGTGTGCTTTAGTTAGTGCTGTGTTTAATTGATTGATATCGTTTTTTATTTCCTTTACTCACCAGGTCACTCTCTTGCACTTTGTTTTCTTTGGAGTGTATTGGTTTTGTTAGTGTGTCTATAACGTGTGTGTATGTATGTGTTCCTTTTTGTTATTATTTGTGTGATTTTGCATGTATCATTCATCTGGGGATCCTTTTTTTCCCTAAGTTTTTGTATGTTTCTTGTGTGTTCATTTTAATACCCATTACTGCCATAATTAACAGCTTATGGGATCCTGGTTTCCCAACCAGGGATTGGGCCTGAGCAGGTGGGGTGGGAATGCTAAGTTTAGGACACTAGACTTTCAGAGAACTCCTCACTTGAGAGGGTATTAATTAGTGACAATTCCATGAAGGCCTCCACCTGTATCCAAGACCCAGCACTACTCAACTGCTGGCAGAGCCCAGCACAAGATGCATCACCTAAACAACATGCAAGACAAGAACATAAACCCAAACATCAGCAGACAGTCTTCCCAAAGACATCCCCAAACACCACATCACACAGCCCTGCCCACGTCAGTTAGTTCAGTCACTCAGTTGTATCTGACTTTTTGTGACCCCATGAATTGCAGCATGCCAGGCCTCCCTGTCCATCACCAACTCCCAGAGTCCACTCAAACCTACGTCCATCTAGTCGGTGATGACATCCAGCCATCTCATCCACTGTCGTCCCCTTTTCCTGCTGTCCCCAATCCTTCCCAGCATCAGGGTCTTTTCAACTGAGTCAGCTCTTTGCATGAGGTGGCCCAAGTATTGGAGTTTCAGCTTCAACATCAGTCCTTTCAATGAACACCCAGGACTAATCTCCTTTAGGGTGGACTGGTTGGATCTCCTTACAGTCCAAGGGACTCTCAAGAGTCTTCTCCAACGCCACATTTCAAAAGCATCAATTCCTCTGTGCTCAGCTTTCTTCACCGTCCAACTCTCACATCCATACGTGACTACTGGAAAAACCATAGCCTTGACTAGACGGACCTTTGTTGGCAAAGTAATGTCTCTGCTTTTCAATATGCTATCTAGGTTAGTCATAACCTTCCTTCCAAGGAGTAAGTGTCTTTTAATTTCATGGCTGCAATCATCATTGGCAGTGATTTTGGAGCCCAGAAAAATAAAGTCAGCCACTGTTTCCCCATCTATTTGCCATCAAGTGATGGGACCAGATGCCATGATCTTAGTTTTCTGACTGTTGAGCTTTAAGCCAACTTTTTCACTCTCCTCTTTCACTTTCATCAAGAGGCTTTTTTTCCCCTGCCCATGAGAGGGGGAAAAAATACCTCCTCCCTCCAGAATGCAGGTACAAGTCTCTCCCAATGTGAAGTCTATATAAACCACAGAACTAACCTCACCCACCAAGGGCAGAGACCAAAAATAAGAGGAACTATGACTCTACAGCCTGGGGAAAGGAGAACTCAAACACAGTAAGTTAGATAAAATGAAAAGACAGAGAAACACTGTGCAAATGAAGGGACAAAGTAAACACTCACAAGATGAAATAAATGAAGAGAAAACAGGTAAACTACCTGAAAAGAATTCAGAGTCATTAAAAATCATCCAAAATCTTGAAAACAGAATGGAGGAAATACAAGAATCATTTAATACATTTAATAAGGACCTAGAAGAAATAAAGAATAAACAAACAGTGACAAATATCAAAATTAATGAAATTTAGAATCCTCCAGAAGGAATCAGTAGCAGAATAACTGAGGCAAAACAGATAAGTGAGCTGGAAGATGAAATTGTGGAAATAACTGCTGAAAAGCAAAATAAAGAAAAAAGAATGAAAAGAATTGAGGATTGTTTCAGAGATCTCTGAGATAAATGAACCAACATTTAAATTATAGTGATTCCAGAAAAAGAAGAGAAAAATAAAAGATTTGAGAAAATTTTTAAGAGATTATAGTAAAAAAACTTTGCTAATATGGGAAAGGAAATAGTCAATAAAGTTGAAGAAGTGCAGAGAGTACCATTCAGGATAAATCCAAGAAGAAACATGTGAAGACACATATTAATCAAAATTTTAAAAAATTAAACACACAAAAAAAATATTAAAAGCAGTCAGGGAAAATTAACAAGTAAATACAAGGGAAACCCCATACAGTTAACAGCTGATCTTTCAACAGAAACTCTGCAGGCCAGGAGAGAATGGCAGGATATATTAAAGTAATAAAAAGAAAAAAACCTACATACAATATTACTGTACCCAGCAAGAAACTCATTCATAATTAATGGAAAAATCAAAAGCTTTATAGACAAACAAAAATTAAGAGAATTTAGCACCATCAACTATAGAACAAATGCTAAACGGACTTTTATAGGCAGGAAAGACAAAAGAAGGAAAAGACCTATAAACACAATTAAGAAAATGCCAATAGCAACATATATATCAATAGTTACTTTAAATGTAAATGGATTAAATGCTCCAAACAAAAGACTCAGAAAGGCTGAATGGATATAAAAACCATGTATATGCCATCTATCTACAAGAGGCCCACTTCAAACCTAGACACACATACAGACTGAAAGTGAGAGGATGAAAAAGATATTCTATGCAAATGGAAATTAAAAGAAATCGGGAGTAGCAATTCTCTTATCAGACAAATAGATCTTAAAACAAAGATTATTATAAGAGATAAGGAAGGATACTACATAATGATCAAGTGATCATTCCAAGAAGACACAGCAATTATAAACATTTATGCACCCAATATAGGAGAACTTCAATACATAAGGCAAACACTAACAGACTATAAGGGGAAATTAAAAGTAACATAATAATAGTAGGGGATTTTAACATCCCACTTATACAAATGGACATATCATCAAAACGGAAAACTAATAAGGAAGCACAAGCTCTAAATGACACAGTAGACCAGAGGGACTTGACTGAGGTCTTCAGGACAGTCCATCCAAATGCAAAAGAATATACTTTTTTCTAAAGTGCACACAGAACATTCTCCAGGATAGATCACATCTTGAGTCACAAATCAAGCCTCAGTAAATTTAAGAAAACTGAAATTATATCAAACATCTTTTCTGAACAAAACGCTATAAGACTAGATAGCAAACACATCAAGATTAAACAATGCATTTCTAAATAATGAAGAGATTACTGAAGAAATAAAAGAGGAAATATAAAAACACCTTGAAACAAATGACAGTGAAAACATGATAACTCAAAACCTATAGAACACAGCAAAAACAATTTTAAGAGAGAAGCTTATAGCAATATAATCCTACCCTAAGAAACAAGAAAAACATCAAATACACAACCTAACTTTACACCTAAAGCAATCAGATAAAGCACAAAAAAATGCCCAGAGTTAGCAGAAGAAAAGATATGATAAAGATCAGAGAAGAAATTAAATGAAAAATAAAGGAAGGAAATTGAGACTAAAGATGAATAAAACTAATAGCTGTTTCTTTGAGAAGATAAACAAAATTCAAAACCAATAGGCAGATTCATCAAGGGATAAGAAACATTCGTCAAAGTGAAAAGACACAATAAATAAAATTAGAAATGAAATATAAAGAATATTAAGAATTATAAAGAATCATAAGAGACTACTACAGGCAACTATAAGCCAATGAAGTGACAATGTGGAAGAAATAGAAAGATTCTTAGAAAAATTCAATCCTCCAAGACTGAAACATGAAGAAACAGAAATTTTGAACAAGCCAACCACAAGCACTAAAATCGAAACTGTGATAAAACATCTCTCAAAACACAAAAGCCTAACCTTCTCAAAGTCTTCCAAAAAATTACAGAGAAAGGAACACTTCCAAACTCATTCTACAAGGCCACCATCACCCTGATACCAAAACCAAAGACATTACAAAAGAAAAAAAAAAGAAAATTACAGGCCAATATCACTGATGAATATAAATTTAAAAATTTTCAACAAAATTCTAGAAAACAAAATCCAACAACATATTAAAACGATCATACACTATACACCATACATCATACACCCATACAAGTTGGGTTTAACCAAGGGATGCAAGAATTCCTCAATATGTGCAAGCCAATCAATATGATACACTGATAGTAACAAATTAAAAGATAAACATCATATGATAATTTCAACAGATGTAGAAAAAGCATTTGACAAAATTCAACAGTCATTTATGAGAAAAATTCTCCAGAAAATCAGCATATAAGGAACCTACCTCAATATAATAAAGGCTATATATGATAAACTGAACTGAGAGCAAACATTATTCCCAATGGTGAAAAACTGAAAGCATTTCCTCTAAGATCAGGAAAAAGACAAGGGTGCCCACTCTTGCCACTATTATTCGACATAGTTTAGAAAGTCTTAATCATGTCATTCAGAGAAGAAAAAGAAATAATAGGATTTGAGATTAGAAAAGAAGTAAAGCTCTCACTATCTGTAGATGACATGATAATATACATAGAAAATACTAAAGATACTATCAGAAAATTACCAGAGTTAATCAGTGAATTTAGTAAAGTCAAAGGATACAAAATCAATATACAGAAACCCCTTGCACTACTATACACTAACAATGAAAAATCATTTCATAAAGAGAAATTAAGGAATCGATCCCATTAACAATTGAAACAGAAGAATAAAATACCTAGGAATAAAACTACCTAACGAGACAAAAGACTTGCATGCAGCAAAATATAAGACATTGATGAAAGAAATCAAAGACAATACAAACAGATGGAAAGACATACCCTACTAACATACCATCTTCTTGGATTGATTAATATTGTCAAAATGACTACACTACCCAATGTAATCTACAGATTCAATGCAATAGCTATCAAATTATTAACACCTATTTGGAATCTAGAAAAATAGTAGTGATTCACCAATGTGTAGGGCAGCAGTAGAAATTCAGACATATAGAACAGACTTGTGGACACATCAGGGGAAGGAGTGGGTGAGACAGATTGAGAGAGTAGCAAAGAAACATATACATTACCATATGTAAAACAGATAGCCAGTGGGAATTTGATGTATGATGCATGGAGCTCTACTTGGTACTCTGTGACAGCCTAGAGGGGTGGGATGTGGTAGGGAGATTCAAGATGGAGAGGATGTATGTATATGTATGGCTGATTCATGATGATGCATGGCAGAAACCAGTACAATATTGTAATTATCCTCCAGTTAAAAATAAATAAATTTAAAATTAAAAAATAACAAAACTAAAAAAGAAAAGACTATAATTTATATTAAAAAATTAGGATTAGTTAATTCAGCAGGCAGTTGAAAGCCCTAAGGTAATTTTCAGATTACCAGTAAGACTGTTTATGAAGTGAATGTGCCATTCTTGACATTTCGTAAAGATATTTTAATGACTTATTAAGATATCATCCTTTGGAGCCTCCCCCACAAAGTCAGTCTTCCCATACGTGCTGAAATCTCAACATCACTTTTTAAAACTGATGCAGAAAATGCAGACATTGTTCATTTGTATCTGCTCGTAATGAAAGCTGCTGAAAATCTGGGCTAATTCGCATCCCATGGAAGTATTATTCACCAAGAAACTGACTGCCTTGAGTCACAGCTCACTTCAGACATTCACAGTCATTTCATTATTTATAGTAAATAATAGGCCAGTGAAACAGTGTGACTAGCATAGCTTGTGTAAGTATCCTTTTGTGGTATGTTTTAAGAGTTAGAAGACAAAGGCTGCTCTAACAATAGTTTGAGAGCTATAAATATCTGTTAATACCTATTACAAAACATGTAAATGGAGAAATGTCATTTCCTAATGAACATAATGTGCACCTTAAACTTTAGGATCCTATAGAACTCTTTTATTGAACTTTTGTCAAGTCAGTCAGTGGACTTCAGTTGAAATGAAATTCAAGGAAGCAACTGATATTAATATTCAACTGAAGAAGCAACTGACTGAAGGAGATAAGCAGTTTGAAAAGTTTAAAGGTTTAAAATGTGCTTTAATTTCCATTAGAATCACTTACACATTCATATTACAAGAATATCCTAGTGTATAAAATATTTAACATATTAATTTTCCTTTCAAAATATAACAAAATAAATTACTAAATGTTAAGAAAATGAAAATTATTTGTGACTTGAGTTTTTATATTTGGCAAATCAGCTTCTACAAAAAAGAAAACTAGTGTTTTTTTGTCAGAAAAGTGGGATTCATTTATGGAGCACAAGATTTATCATTTTCCTCTAGATCGTAAATATGAAACAGTAAAAAGCTAAAATTTTGGGATTCCAAACTTTCTCAATTTTTTTTTGGCAACAATTTTTGGTGAATAACTTCGTTACTATGCATCCAGAGAGAACAACATAAAACCTTCATTGTTTCCTTACTGTTTACAATTTTTACCATCATTAGTTTCAAACTTGGCTCTCAACACAACCAAGTTCTTGATGTGTCTCTGATTTATGTAATGCAGTAGCTTTCTGTTAGAAACTAGTTCTTCTTAATAAGGCAGAAATACATATTTATTTATGTATGCAAAGTCTAAAAGCTAAAATTTACATTATATTATATAAAAATATGTATTTAAGTGCACTGTCTAAAACTAAAATCTTGTCAATTTGTTAGTGTACTACACAGTTACAATATTTGATTTTTTTACAAGAACAAAGTTTTAGTGGTAAAAATAATTTTCTTCTAAATAATATGCTATGTCAGTTGATGACATTATTTTAAAATGATGTTGTTTTTGACCTCCAGTGATTGAAACAGCAAAGAGACTATTTTCAAAATGTTCTTGAGAATATCTTTGTGCAGTAGTAAGTGAGAGCAATTATATGATCCTATCCCTTTAAAAAGTGACATGCCAGAGGCTAATTTTAGTTTCTTCCAAGAATCTTATAATTAAACAAAAATCTGACTCCTAATTAGGTATCAATAAACTAGGCTTCTCAGGAAATTCATGTTCCTAATTCTTTCTTTAATTACACTATTTAACTTCCTTTTAAGAAATTACTTTGATTTTAAATTCCGCATTTTGTATTTTAACACACCAAAGAAAATAAATACCATCATGTTTTATGTAAACTGCAGTGCTAATGGGCCATGTGCAGCTGCCAGGCAGGCTACATTCTGAGGGCTGGGGACAGTGTGAATATTGTTTGGTGCCGTATCAATTTTATGTAGAAAAATCAACTATTGCAAGTATTCAATGAGCTGTTAGAATAATAAGTTTTCAAAACTGACAGGGCCTCTAGAAACCATCTGGGCTAATGGTTTGCAATGTTTTCACCAGTATCAACACTTTTATATCTTAATTGTAGATCCTAGAGATTTTGAAGGATTTAAAGTGAGTGAACAAGCTGAAATATATACTGTTATTTTGAATACTGGAAAACATTTTTTAAAAAAGAAAGTGTGGCTGTTACTAACAGCAAAAAGAAAAGAAAAGAAAAGAAAATCACATGGATTTTTAATTTATGAAGAACTCTATTATTATACTGGGGATTCAGGTTAGGAATTAATAATCAGTCTCAGTTCCTCACTATACAAAACAAAAGTTGTGCCAATGTCATATGGGGTTATATAGCTAAAGGGAGGTTGCACTGGAGAGAGATATCAAGAGTATCACTCAATATCCAGACCTATGTTTCCTATTTTCTTTTGACTACTACACTCTCATAGGCTTTTAGGTCCTTACTTTACTTGCATGTTTATCAGTAATACCCTCCTCCCTCTTTTCAGTGCTTCTTCAAAGAGAATACAAATTTCATCTCCTGTGAGGCATCTCCTGATTTCCATCCCCTGCCATGTTTGGGTAGAAACAATGTGTTGTTCCCTGTGCTTATGTTACAAGTTATAGCATTTGTCTTCTGTCCTGACTGATTGTTCACATTATCTGTCCAATTAGATTGAAAGGCTCCCTGCTGTAGGAAGAGTCTCTGGTTTCTTTTTGTAATTCTATTGCCTGCATACGTTGACTTCAATGTGCCTGCTACATAAGGCTTGTGTGTGGTTTATAATCATGATCTGCTCAAAATACTAAAGGTATCCAATTGTATTTATAGTCAGCATAATCATAAACTTTACTTAGCTACATTTATACATTTCTAACAGCAAAATATGTTTGTACTGAATAATTGAAATTCAGTACAAAATGATAGCTTCAGAAAATCCTGTATTTGCTAATAAACTGACTAGTGAACTTCATTATTTAGATAGAAAAACATATGGTCATTTTACAAAAAAGTGTAGCAAAGACAATACAAAAGTAACTGTGTTAATACCATATTGAAGTATGTGCCAAACTTACAGAAAATTGCGTATGTCAACTATTATGGACTACTAATTTCCAACATCATCCTATTATTTTTTTACAGATCCCATCGTAGTGGGTACAAGGAGAAAAAACATTGCTGTCTTTCAGTTTATTCAACAAAAGCACAACTTCCTACATTATCTAGTGAATTTAATGAACATCTTACACACTTGGAACAAGTTGTCGAAGTATTCTTGCTTTCAAATGAGATATTGGTAGAGAGAGAGCGGAAGTACAGTACAATGAGTTCTCAGTTTGAGATTTGCTGTCAACTAAGTCTGAATCTTTACTTTGCCAATTGCAGTTAGGTGACCTTGGGGGAAGTTAATTAACCTCTTTAAGGTCCAATTTTCTCATTAAAAATAGAGCTAATAATAGAACTGATTTTATAAAGTCGTTAAAACAGTTAAATAGAATAACGCATAGAAAGTATTTTGTGCCACACTTGACTAAATAGCAACAATAAATGCAATTAACTAATACTGCTAAAATTGTGGAGTGGTTTTTATTGTAATTATGGTCATAGAAACAAGAACAAAAGGGACATTAGTGATAATTTTAAAACAAATCCTTTTTTGTTGAGAAAATGGAAGTTTAGAACAACTGTAAGTCTTGTTCAAGTTTGCTTATGTAGTAAATGATTAAACTAGTACAGTTTCCAGGTGTCCAGAATTGCAGGCCAGCGTTCTTTATATTCTTCACTAAAATGACTGTTAAAATTCATCTTCTATGTAATTGATTTACCACAAACAAAACCATTTCTTACTTTCAGAATTATTTCCTTTGTGATGGTTTACTTCAGTGAAGAAAAGTGGCAGAAAACTAATGATCATGATATTTGGGTAAATTGTGAAAATTGTTTTAAATCCTTTAGTTCACATTATGTTTTTCATCCTCATCCTCCCATGATACACACCTCTCAGACATGTTATTGCTTGCCAACAAGTAGAAAATATCCCGTCTGAGATAACTTGCACCCAGAGATAGGTCCACATACATATTTACTTAAGGACACTATTCCAGTAACTGTCCTTCATGAACAATCCCCAACCTGAGGTCAGTTTCTGCTATAGACACATCAGCTGTCAGAATTTTAACACTTGCTCTGATTCTGGAAACTCCTCTACTACCTTTCAAATTTCTTATTTGCTTTTAATTGATTTGTAAATGCAAAACTAACTTTCAAAGAATTTTTTTCCCTTATACATTAACTACTTTAATTGACCAACATTGTTTTAATGCCACTTTTGATCAATTAATTTTGGAAGATGCTCATATTTATTTTAACCTGGTGGTAATATTAAATACATGCACTGAATTTAAGTGAGCAGATGAACTGCTATCTGATAAGTCTTTCATTATATACACCTTAATTTTTCTATTTAGATTACAGTATTCTTAGCAAAGCAATGTATAATTCAGATCCTGAGAGAAAAATGGTTTAAAAAATACCTAAGAGATATTATAAATATCCTGGTTTAAATGAAATTGCATATATATTTCTGCATCTAGCTTTTAACTCAAACCTTTATAAAAATGATTTCTATGCAATTATAATTTTAATGCCTGCATAATAGTACATAATTTGAATGGCCATAATTAACATTTCTTATTTTATAGGACACTTAGGTTACTTTCAATATTAGGCTATTATAAATAATATTTTAATAAGTATATTTAAATAAATGTCATTTGTACATTTCAATCTTTAAAATTTAGCAGCACAGAAATACAAATACTAGGACAAATAATATAGACATTTAAAGCATATTATTTTGGTCAAATAGGATAAATGCCTCTCATATATTAGGTAATTGAAAATGCAAAATGATATTTCTTATTGTGCTTTTTAATTGTACAACTTTCATTAATAAAGTGAAATATTCTTTATTTCATTAGTGATTATATTTCTAAATTAATGAATACTTTATAATTTATTCATGAACTATGTTTATTGAGAATTTTTTCTCTTTCTTTGACTTCTAAGTTTTAATTATTTTGCTTAAAAAGATACACTTTAGTAAGTTGTTCTGTTTGCTATTTACTCATTTTTCTCCAAATTATCTAACCAAAAGTTGTTTGCTTATGTGAATTTTAAGATTGATTTTTATATTTCCTAAAGGTATTCTATTGGAATTTTGTTTGAAATTAAATATATAAAAAATCTGGAAGTAATTTTTTTTCTAGTCTTCCCATTCAAATATTTATTTACTTATTCCATTAAGTCAAACAAAATATTATAAGTCTTATTCATTTCTTGTTAAACTGATTCTCAGTGCTGGTTTATATTTGTTCCTATAATGTAATTTTTCTACTATAACTTCTAATTGGTTATGACTTGTAAAAGAAAATCTTTGGATTTTGTCTTGCTTTCTGGGCAGTGTATTTAATTCAAAATTTATACTTCTTTTTTGTCTCCAGTTAATTTTCTTTCCATCTACTATTGTTTTCTTTCCTCAGTCCATGAACAAAATTCACCTGCCCATCTGCTCTTACAATGGTGCAGATATAGTATGGCAGGAAACTTACATGGAACATAATTCACTTTAATAGAATAATATGTTTACAATAATAATTTTACCAAGGCATAGCTTTCCTCATTTCTCCATTAATAACTTAGTCTTCTGAAATCTGAACTGCATACCAGCTAACATTGCTTAAACTACTTTTTAGTCTAATATTTATTTTCAATATATTCAGATGCTAATAAATGTGATAGGAATAGGATAAAAATAGCTTGCTGTGTCACCAGTGATTTTCCAATTATCAAATTAGTTAATTACTTAATTCATACTAATCATTTGTTGAATTCCAATGAGCACTCTTCAGGCTATGTCATACTTTTAGAACTTGACAGTGAAATTTTCTTCATCTTCTTCATTACTGGATCTACCTCATTGGTTATCTCACCCATCTTTCCACATTCTTCCATTAGATCTATTGAGTGATCTTCAGATTACTATGATGGCTCCTTTTCTACCCATAGATTAAACACTGGTATTTCCATGAGGGTTTTGATTCATATCATCCCTCTGTTTCCCCCCACTTTTTTTGTGTTATCCTCCTGAGCAATCCAAACTGTTTCACAGATTCAAATGTGACCTGCATATGACAGACTCCCAAATTTATATGTTAGCTATCATCTATTTCTAGAACTACATTGCTAATTATGTACTTGTCAGTTCTACCTAGATGTCTGACAGAATGTTTGACCAGTCCAAACAGGATTCTTTATGCTTTTCCTTGAAATAATCTTCCCTGTTGGATTTTTTTTTAATTTTGGGTAATGGCTTCATGGCCTCATTAAAAAATAATGATGCTCTATAATAACAGTGATATAATAGTAACAAGGAACATTTTTTCCAACACTTACTATATTCCAGGAACTACTTAAAGAGCATTGCATATATTAATTCATGGAATCTCCCCCAAATCCTATGAGGTAGAAATAGTTATTATACTAATTCATAAGAAAGAAAATTTAGGCACAAAAGAGTTTGAACATTTGCCCACTGACACAAAAAGTGGTGAAATCACTTATAGAGTCTCATTTCACCATAAACCCTGATGTTCAGGATTTCTTCTTTCTTAGAGCCACAATTCTGTGATTCCAAGCTAAAAACATCAGAGGCATCCCTGAGTCATTGCTGCTTCTTATATTCCTAAATAATTTACCAAGCCTATCATTTTGGTCTCTCACATATCCTTAGGTGACATCCTTCTCATCACCTCTAAGGTCTCTTTGTTATTTTAAGCAACCACCAACTCAGTATGGCAAAGATCATCTCAGGTATTTGATTGTCTTCAGTAATGCCTTTAATATAGTCAGGCATGACTCAATCATTCTTATGTTTAAAATCTCTCCATGATTTTTATCCTGTACAGATATAGGATAAAATTTAAACTCCTTGGCAAAATACACAAGATGTTTTATAGTCTAAATTCATCTTATGTTTCTAGACATTTCATGCTCCTCAATCTTACTGCTAATATATGCTCCTAGTTGTACTGAGGGGCTTACCTCAGTAAGAATCTGCCTGCCAGTGCAGGAGATGTGGGTTTGATCCCTGGGTCAGGAAGATCCCCTGGAGGAGGAAATGGCAACTCACTCCAGTATTCTTATTCTCCTGAAAAAAACCATGGACAGAGGAACCTGGAAGGATACAGTCCAATGGGTTGCTCATAGTTGAACATGATTGAGCGACTGAGCACACACACAGTGCACTGAACTACTTGTCCTCACCTAAATATATATAAACATGTGTGTATGTGTGTATGTATATATATGTACATATTCATTAGGTTGTATGTGTGTATGTTTAGGTTGTGTACATATATGTGTGTATACACAACTTAATGAGTATATATACACATATTCATTGGGCTAGGATTGTGTCTTCATTTACATATATATTTTTTATTTTTAACAAAATACAATACCCTACACATGGCAGCTCTTGAATAAGCTCTGGTTGAATACATGAATGAATTCAGAAAGCAATGATGGAATGAAAAGTTTTTAGGCAACCATTTTTTAGGGTTCATGATATTCATTAATTTGGTTCAACCTCTCTTACATCTGAGAGAATCTGAGTATGTGAGATTCAGGTATTCGGCAAAATTCTAAAAGAGGTACACCATACTCAGCTCCTTGAAAATTTAGGGAGTAGAATGAGGAAAATAGTTATGATGTATATACTCCAAGTAAAGTTATTCTCAAGTAATTCTGAAGACACAGTATATATACTTGTATCAACTATACAATGATTTCTCTATACTTTCTCAGCTTACTAATTACCGGGGCTTGCTCTCCATTTACAGATGCTTGTATATGGAAGTTCCATTGTTTTAAGAAGTTTAGTGGATTCTAAATTCACCATCATAATTCCTACATAGAAGAATATGTTAAATTAGGAGAATAGTGGCCTCTTTTAATAGTAATTTAGGAGCAGTTATGGATATAAAGCCTATGGATGACAATAGTATCAGAAGATAATATTAGATCTGTGTTTCAACAGATCACACATGTCAGGGAGTAAGAGGTAAAGAAGCAATTAGTGTCTACTTGTTAAAAACGTCTCATAAATATTAAACTAATTTTGAGTATTATTCTCCTTAGTTCTAGTTTTTATTTGAATTTCTAGCTTATGTATGTTTTGTCAGTTGTGTCTGACTCTTTGCGACCCTATCAATGGACTGTAGTCTGTCAGGCTTCTCTATCCAAGGGATTTATAGACAAGAATATTGAAGTGGGTTGCTGTTTCCTCCCCCAGGGGATCTTCCTGACTCAGTCGCTGGAACCAGCGACTCCAGCTTCTTCTGCATCACAGGCCGATTCTTTAACTGCTGAGCCACCAGGAAAGCCTGAATTTCTAGGCTACTGATCTATTGAATATTCATTTTAATGTGAGCCTTACTAAAGCATGTTTAGGAAATAAATGAAAGTATATAAAATTCTAAACACAAAGAAAAAAGAAACTAAAAGTAAGCCAAGTCAATTAACTTTCTCAATTATTTTCTTTCTGTAAGATATATTTTGGACTAAACAAAATATCACTCAAAAAAAAAATCAAGGTTATATAAGCCTAAAGAATGCAACAGTGACCCAAGTCATTTAGCTGCTCAAATATCTTGCAGGTGAAATGACAGCATCTAAATCATAGATTAGCTAGGAAGAGAAAAATAAAATTTTTGGACTAGAACAGTTGCTTGATAAATGTATCCTACTTTTCTTCAATGTTTACATTTGATAAATGGCCAGACTTTGCCATGACTTTGCCTTGACATTTATCTCATAGTCAGTGGCCATTATCTTATGACAACAATCTATTCCTTTCTGTTATCTTGCAGCTCATAATTGTTAAGTTTTCTTACCGAAGACTTTCTCTCAGTTTTGTACTTTATGACATATAGGCCAAAACTTTCAAATGAAGTATTTTAAGCATATGACATAACTAAAATTAAAAAATGATAGGCTTAGAAGCAACTTTGTGGCTTTTTATGCACATAACTTCTACAGGGAAAATTTTACAGAAAGCAAAGCAATGCTGACACTTTTAAAAATTCAAGCTTCTTTAAACTCCATATAAATTCCTCAGAAAGTTCATAGACTGGCAGCTCAAGAAGACACAACAGTATTTAGCTCATTAGCATACTGATCACACCCCATTGTATCGGATTGAGCAGCCACATGCCAATGATTTAGAAAACTGAGCAAGTTGCCAAGAATTTGTAACTATCAGCATTCCCCTCACTAAACATATATTTTTTTTCTTTCCTAAGAGTTACTGATCTTGTGTCTATAGGAAGCTTACTAGAGCACACTAGAAACAGCAGAATTGCAGGGAAAGTCCTTTAAGAGGGTATTGTTTGTTTGGATATTTCCCTTTAAAACATTTAAACTGAACAACTGGACAATCAATTATACTGATAAGACTTGCATTAGCTTCCATGACTATCTGATTTAATTGTTCAGCTTTATAGAGGAGGAAACTAAAGCCCAGAAAATTTTTATAACATGTTCAGGTCTACTTAGAAAGAAAGGAAAAGCCTTCATTTCATGTAAAACAAACAACTCTTCCAGAAATATTTAATTCAGTGTTCTTTCTACTTATCATTGTTCTTAGAAGTCTCAAGACTGCTCGCTAAAAATACAGATTTCTTGATCCCTACTACAAATTCGGGGTGAGGCCAAGGAATCTACATTTTCACAGTCTAGGAGATTCTGATATCTAGAGGATTCTGATGTAACCAGTCTAATAACATATTTAACAAATAATGTTCTATATCATGTTTCTTCATAAATATAAGATCATCTCCCTCAGTACTTTGGTTGACAAACTAGATTTATCAGTGACGGGATTTCCTAACCATTCAGCTTCAGAAATCTCTAACAGAGACTGAAGTGCTGTGTGTGTGTGTGTGTGCATGCACACACAGGTGAAATTTAAATATGAAGAATGGTTTGGTAGGACCATGGTCTCAAACAAGCCAAGAGTATCATAGAGAAAAATGTCAAATTGGTCCAAGACCCAGATATTGTTATACAGTTGGCCCTCCCTATCCACCAGTTCTGCATCTTTGGATTCAATCAGCCATCCACCAAATTCTGCAGATGCTGAATCTGGGGATATGGGGGTGGGGTCTTTGTATAAGGGACTTGAACATCAACGAATTTTGGTACCCTCCAGGGGTTCTGGCCCCAATTCCCTGAATATAATGAGGAACAACTGTATATTAGAACTGCTTATATATATATATATATTTTGCGGGGGCGGGGGGAATGTAGATAAATATGTGCTGTTGTCACCAGAGAAAGATGACTTAGAGTTGAGGTCAGTGTCAACTTCTATCATAGGTAATGAGTAGACTCTGCTAAGAGCAACTGGTTGCAACAATGCCATCAGCCCTCATTTTTTCATTACTGTCCTTACCAAGTACTTATCTGTTAGTCACATCCTATTCTGCTGCTGCTGCTAAGTCGCTTCAGTCGTGTCCGACTCTGTGCGACCCCATAGACGGCAGCCCACCAGGCTCCCTGTCCCTGGGATTCTCCAGGCAAGAACACTGGAGTGGGTTGCCATTTCCTTCTCCAATGCATGAAAGTGAAAAGTGAACGTGAAGTTGCTCAGTTGTGTCCAACTCTTTGCGACCTCATGGACTGCAGCCCACCAGGCTCCTCCGTCCATGGGAGTTTCCAGGCAAGAGTACTGGAGTGGGATGCCACTGCCTTCTCCACACATCCTATTCGTGTATTGCCTATATGGCATGACCACAACATAACTTTCCACATGATCCTGTACTATGCTCCCTGTGATCTCCATTCAGCACACATCCCCATCAGACAGGCCCGACTGCAGTAGTCTATTCACAGATAACTTGTTTCCCAGAGAGCTACGCGACTATAGGTAAACGCTGTGATAATCTTGTTAACAGTGAGACGAAGGATGAGTTTCCTAGCATAGACATTTGGTATGGATAAGCAACTTCTCCACCAGTGGTAAACCTGAGCTAACAAAAATGTGAAATGCCAATATTTCTGGATTTTGAGTCCCAGTATCCTATGCATTTGGCAGCAATTGTGCCAGTATAAGTTATAAATGGATCCACATAGGTGGTACCCCTGAGAATGTAGCCAAGAGTTTGCTGGTTTAAACATTCAAATCATTTCATTGTCTCTTTTTGAGTCTTTTCCAGTGAGTTTAAATAAGAGGAAGAATTACTTTCTTGGACGGTAGCCCACCAGGTTCCTCTGTCCATAGGATTCTATCCAGGCAAGAATACTGGAGTGGCTTGCCATTTCCTCCTCCAGGAAGTCTTCTTCACCCAGGGATCAAACCCCAAGACTCCAGTGTCTTCTGCATTGTAGGCAGATTCTTTACCTCTAAGCCATCTGGGAAGCCATAACTGAATCATTCTGCTGTGCAGCAGAAATTAATGCAACATTGTAAATCAACTATAACTTAATAAAATATTTTGCAGAATTTTCTTCAATGACACCATTGTAAAGTATATTAATATTCACATACTATAATAGGTAAATTATAAAATTAAAGAAAGATACACATGCTTTGCTATTCATATAATTCTATGATTAAAAAAACTCATGTGATTACTAGTGAATTTCAAGTTTAGTGATCATTAAACATAAAATGCTTCATAATGTGTACAAACTCACCTATGTTTTTGGCCTTTTATAATACTTTTGTCAAAACAAAGCAAAACAAAACAAAATGACAACACATTTCCTGTCTTCAAACGCCCTGTCTCAATGTTATAAAAGGTCTTTTTGATTAATTGAGTTCTGTGATGTGGATGTCCAGCTAGCAATGTCTCTGCAGATGGCAAGTGTACTGCAAGTTCCAAATAACCTTAAATAAAAATAAAATGATAAGAATTTACTTATTTTAAATAGTCAATTAATATGTTAATGATGTTAGAAGCCCTAAACAATTCAAAATAACCTTTGTGTATTCAATGGTTCTGTGTTTTATGTTGTGTCATTAAATCTAAATTAGTATGTAAATGTTATTGCTGCAATATTCCTTGGTACTTGAAATGAATTTAACTAAGTATTCATATTCTGTGGAATATTCTGGGATTAGATAGTTATTGAATTAAAGAGTTTATTTCCAAGGGAAGCCCCGCCATAGGTGAGTTTGCATTTGTTCCATTTGACAAACAGAAAATTTTAATTCATATCAGGATCATTCTTTGTGTGTAGATAACTGAATGAGAGCAAGATGGAATTTTGTCAGACTCTGCTTTCACAAAATTAGATCTAATAATGAAATTATACTATTGCTCAATGCAAACAATAAGCAGTGTGTTTTCATGTGTTTCTTTTAGTCTTAAAATTATTAAAGTTTAGTATTAAAGTTCAGGATGTGATTCCAGAGATACAAAAATATAAAGATACCATTTGCAGTATGCACCTCAATAAGCCTGTTCCAACCATGCTGCCATGCAGTGGAATATTTTGGCAACTCCATTTAGGGAACTGCTTTTAGAGATCGGATATGACTCATAAAGTCAGTCTCCTTGCTTTATTTTCACACTTAAGAAAAAAAAAAAAAAGATGTAACATTTTTTTTTTTTCCCTACTCAGAGGCGACACTGTGGGACAGGCTAAGAAATCATTCCAGAAACTAAAGTCAAAACAAGAACTAGAAAGTAGTGGTCTTCCAAGGTAACACAAATCAGGACTGGGCTTCAACACCATGAATGAGGTAAAGATGAACAGCTGGTTTAGATGACTTTTAAAATCCCTTCTAATCTAAAGGTTATTTTCTGATTCAGGATCCTGTCACACTGCACCATATCAGAGTTCCTGCTTCTTTCTAGATCCCTGTGTACTCTGTTGTTGCGCTGCTAAGTCGTGCCCAACTCTTTGCAGTACCATGGTCTATAGCCCGCCAGGCTCCTCTGTTCATAGGATTTCCCAGGCAAGAATACTAGAGTGGGTTGCCATTTCCTTCTCCAGGGGATCTTCCCAACCCAAGGACCAAACCCAGGTCTCCTGCATTGGCAGGCAGAGTCTTTACCACTTAGTCGCCACAGAAGCCCATTCCCTGTGTGTTAGGCAGCTATTATTCCTCTGCATTATCTCCATGGTATGGAGTGAAATTATTGCTCCAAAGAAGAATGATATTAACCTGCTGATATGCATGCATGCCGGGGTCCATGTCTGCTGATGGTGGGCCTAACCCTGTTCTCTGTCTTCCTGCAGATAGAGTCGCTTCAGATTACAATGGAGAAATCAGTCTCAAGAAAGCTGGCACAAAGGAACCCTGAGGATATTTTGGGAAGATTGCCAGCACCTGATATTGTCTACTAAATAGGTAACATCTATTATTTTTAGCAGAAAACACATTTTCTTTCAACATGAGAAACACTATTGAGACATTTTAGCTTTTAGATCTCAGCCTCCACTATCCTCTACTCACATTTGTTTTTATATCAACTGCAAATACCAATGATTTCCATAAAATACCACATGTAATAAGGTGTTAAAATCATGCAGTGTGTTCTATTAACAGGGCTAAAATCTATTTCTATATTTTCTGTATGAATGCAACTGCCTGTACAGTTTATATGTATTGTGATGTATATGACTGTTTAAGGTGTCATTAATCCCGAGAATTGTTGTAGTTAGTCTAATTATCTTTTGGGGGGATGTTCAAAATTCAGTTTGTAAGAGCACAAAATTCCACTGAAGGAGGAGGATCAATACAGAAAATATCATTACCATGAGCCAGACAAAGCATTCAACACAGAAAATATCAAGCAGTAAAACTTTGCCAGGTTTTGCATTGGTTTCCTCCAAGTAACAACATTGCTAGTGTTAAAACGCACATTAACAAAGGGGGCTACTGCTTGGTCTCACTACATTAAACATTTATAAATTCATTACTTAGTACTTCAAACATTCATTTATATTTTCTTACACGGAATTATTATGCATTTAGCTTTTATTCATTTAAAAAAGTTCCACTGCATTAGGTCTTCAAAGAGATTTCCAAAGTGTTCAATTACTTTTTCTAACTGTGGCTTTTTCTGTTTCTTGGGAAAAAGCCAGTTTCCCAGTCTTTGCACTTTCACTCTTACTCTCTTCATCCACTTGTTCTAGGGGTTGTGAAAAGAGGTTTTCTTTCATGACTGCCTCAACAGTGAGGGTTCCTTTCTAGCTTTTAAAGATTCAAGCTTAAAAAAAATTTAAACTGGCATCTTTATAATGCCAGTAGCTTTTGCTCAGTGAGGAATCAAACCATCTGAACAATGACTGCTTGTCTAAAGCAACTATTCACAGAAGGTACTGCCTTCTGGGGAATGAGAAAAGTTTTTACCTACTGACAAATGGTAGTTGCACAACAGAACAGAGCTGAACCCCAGGCAAAGTGACTCACGTTTCCAGGGCTGAAATGATGGGATCAGTTACAACCCTTCTGCCACTGACCCAATATAAAAGGAACACTGCCGAATATCAAACAAGATCAAGCGACAGCCCAGATGAGTTCTTGTGCATTCCTTTCAAATGTCTTTAATTTACAGATTTTAAAAATGTTTGGAGTGGTTAGAGACTTATCCCCATGTGTGAATTAAAACTTGATGATGGAACTCTAGTGAGAATCTGAGAGACAGAAAGAATAAATCTTGAGAAAATTGTCTAGTGTGTATAAATAGCTTTAACAGTTACTTCAAAGTTTAGTTTTATGTAATATCATTTAGGTTTCACAACTTCCAAAGGCCTCTGAAAGAAATATGAACCCTGTGACTATCATCTGTGTTAAGACCTCCTACGATTTATTGGTCCCTCTCGTTCTATGAAGTACACGAACCAATTAGAAAGAAATAAAAAATGTTTCGCTTTATCTTCCCCACTAGATTAAGCCATCATGACTGCTGGTTTGTGTTTACATGAGAAAATATTTTAATTTCTTTATCCTATTCTTGATTCTATTAGTTAAAAAAAATTGTGGGCAGGGCTCAAAGAGGCAGACAAGGTGGGGTGCTTTCACTCTCTGGGCTGTCTTACCTACTCCCCTCCCTCCTTCCCCTTCCCATCTAATCACTCCCTGGCGCACAGGTATAATTTCAGTAGTAGCTACAGAGACCTTGGATGTAAAAAGGAAGGAAGATTAAAAAAAAAAATGCAGGGGATTGGTGCAGCCACTATGGAAAATAGTCTGCATGTTCCTTGAAAAACTAATTGGGCTCCTCGGATGGCTCACTGGTAAAGAATCTGCCTGCCAATGCAGGAGACACAAGAGATACTGGTTCAGTTCAGTCCCTGGGTGGGGAAGATCCTCTGGAAGAGGGCATGGCAACTGGCTCAAGTATTCTTGCCTGGAGAATCCCAAGGACAGAACAGTCTGATGGGCTACGGTTCCTAGGGTCACAAAGAGTTGGACAGGACTGAGTACTCACAAGTGAAAATAGCTCTAAAAACAGAGCTAACATATCATCCAACAATCCTACTCCTGGACATATATCCAGAAAAGATGAAAACTCTAAATTGAAAAGATACATGGACCCCAATATTTACAACAGCACTAATCACAATAGCCAAGGCATGGAAGCACCTAAATGTCAATAAACAGATGAATGGATAAAGATGTGGTGTGTACACACACACATGGAATATAAAAAGGATGAAATATTGCCATTTTTCATAACATGAATGAACCTAGATATTATAATGCTTAATGAAATAAGTCGGAGAAAGACAAATATTATATGATATCTATTATATGTGGAGTCTAAAAATAATACAAATGAATTTATTTACAAAACAAAAATGGACTCACAGACATAGAAAACAAATTAATAGTTACCAAAAAGGGAGGGCTAAATTAGGAGTATGAGATTAACACACACACACTACTATAAATAAAATAGTTAAACAACAAGGACCTACTCTATAGCACAGGGAACTATATTCAACATCTTATAATAATTTATAATGGAAAAAAATTTTGAAAAAGAAAAAAACACATATGACTGAGTCACTTTTCTGTATGCCTGAAACTAACATGATATTGTAAATCAACTATACTTCAACCCAAAAAATTCAAAAAATTGCAGGGGAGGAAGGTGGCAGCAGCTGTGAGATAAGAGTAGAAGAGGAATGGCTGAAGAGAGACAATGTTTTAGAGAAGAAACAGGAAATTAGCTAAAAAGTAAGCACCTTAGATTCCTTTTAGTGTTGTTCTCCAGGATCCCACTATTAGTAAGCGGTAAAGTAAACTCTAAGAAATGTCAGGGTGCTTTCTATTAGAACATAAACACATCAAGTTTCTTGGCTGTATCCTGAACAGACTTCTAGTACACAAACACATCACTTTATGAATGAATCAACAGAAGCAAACTTTTTGGGTCAGTTTTATTCTTGAAAACAAGGAAACATTCTGATTACCTCTTATAAGGTCATCTGAAATACGTGACTGTAACTTTAGATATTTTTAGGAAAATATCTAAGGAAAGGAAAAATTTTAACTTTAGATATTTTTCCATATTTTTTCTTATGCTTAATTACATGTATTTGTAGTTGTTTTTGTTTTCTCTACCTTTCCTATACTCTAATTATAGCTTTCTAACAGACATCATAAAATGTAAGGGAACCTAGGTTTTTCAAGGAGGCTTCCTTAAATTGCTTAACACCTCTGATTTATCCAGAGCACTGTTGCCTCTTTTGTCTCATGTTTAGTATTCTCCAAAAGCAGCTTTCCATGGACATATTGCTTTTTATCCTGTGCTTAATTTTCTGTACCAAAGAATTCCCCAAGTTTAGCATATGGAAGCAGGAGGTTTTAACTAAGCTCTAGGCATTAAGAGAGACTAATTTTGAACTTTCATGTGTGAGTTTATAAAATCAATGCTGTAAAATGTGTCCAGTGTTACTCTGATAATGTAGAGTTTCTTAGAAATGAGTGTCTATAGGAGTGCTTTAGCAATTTAATTTTATTTTTCATTCTATTTCTTTATTATTCAGGAAATGTGTGGAGTGTGGGGTTTGATGGCTTTCTCTTCACCTTCCAAAATGGTCTAGTTTACTGCTCTTTAACACCTTCTAATGTTAGACATACAAGGAAAGAGGCAGACTCAAACTAAAATAACTTACCACTTTTCAAATTTGTTAAACATTTAAAAGAAGATTGATAGTAAGAAAATGAAATGCATCTGTTTGCATCTATTAAAGCTCTCTTTTATTAATATTACCATACATAATCAAGAAGTAGGTATACTGCAACTGTGTGATATAATTATTATATTAGATGATTGACTAATAGAGTTAAGGTTTTAGACATTAGTTGTATTAGCTTGCATCAAAGTTGGCTTTTCTTCTCAGCTAGTACTATCTTGAGAATTCAATCAGTGATGGTAATAAAAAAGAGAAGGTTTTAAAACTCCTTGCATGTTTTTTGATCAAGGGAAGTTCAATCTAAGTTTACATGAACAATTAATAAAAGCAAATTAAAAGCTGTTATGCATGTTTATAGAGCTTATTCTTCATCTGCTGTTTTAATACAAGTGGCAGAATAAAAACCATTTCTAGATCTCATATATATGACTTTGATATAGAGATTAACCAAATTCTACTTATTCTTTCCTATCCCATTCAAGTGGCAACCCACTCCAGTATTCTTATCTGGAGAGTCTTATGTACAGAGGAGCCTGTCGCAAAGAATCAGATATGGCTGAAGTGACTTAGCACACACTCCATCCAAGGGGAAGCAAGGGTATGCAAGTATTTGAGAAGCTTAAAGCAGATGCTGATTGTTGTTTCAGCCCCAGGCAAGAGAGTTTCCAAGACAAAAAGCATTAAATGGGACACAAATTTTATTAAGGACAATATATAATGAAAGTATAACAGGCAGAAAACAATTCAAAAATCCTTAATACAATTTCATAGGATATAAATGTAAAAGAGACATGACAGCTATATTTTCCTTTATTATTCATAAGTGAATTAAAAAACTGAAGTATTCTAATCAGTTCCTTATTGGGAACTAACATAAAATAATCATCTTCACAATTAAAATACAACTGTGGGATATTCCTAGATCAGTGCTACTCAAAGTGTTGTACAGAATGCAAACTATGTGTTCCAATCACCACTGAAATAAGTTGATAAAGAGAGAATAAGTGTTTAGATACTTTTATAGCAATTTGACGTGACTAAGATATTCAAATGTGATTTTCTATTTCACAAAAATATTAGTTTGTGATTGTTTGGAAGGAAAAAAATCTCTTCCTGTTAAGAGAGGCTAAAGGACACTGAATTAAATAATGAAGTGTGCAGTTACCCATGAATGGAACACTAAATCACAAAGTGAACATGGACTGCATTTTTAATAGAGGGAAATGATGGTAAACAGAGCATTGTTTCTGTTAAAATATACCTATATATACATGTATATGTATGTATATATATTTATATGGGCTTCCCCGGTGGCTCAGATAATCTATCTATCTATCTATCTATCTATCTATCTATCTATAAAATTTTATCTTGTTAAACACTGAGACAGCTTCATGAGCTTGTAAAAATTAACAAACAGAAACATTAATTTAAATATAAAGCCAGAAGGGGGAGCTCTCATACCCTATGACAATAGCAAAGCCCAACAAGAAGAAAGGTTATATATTGGCAAAATATCAGCCAATGAGAGGCTGTCATAACTCAGCCAATGAAAAGTCACTATACTTTGAACTTTCGATTTCTCCTTCCAGGAGACTGGAAAAGAAATTATTACAAATGTATGCATTTTAGGTTCCTTCAGCCTTCCAAGAGGTTCCAAGGAAATACAGGGTGGCGCTTCTCAACCTTTCCTCTAAATTAACTTGGAGAAACATTTCTCCAGATTCGCTCTTCCAGTCCTAGTTGATGTGAGAGCCACACTCTTGGTGCTCAACCTCCCTACTATAAAGAAACCCCTACTTCAGAGTACTAAAATATTTCAAATAGTGGGGATCTCCAATTAACCTCAAGATGTTCCTGCCTCTGAATCTACTCTGTTTTAGGTCTTTTGAGATGTATACAGCCTAGTCTCCTTAATTTCTCCACCTCTATTCATTTATTATGCTCAGAATTCTTAGAGAAACATCATGCTGATTTTTCTTTTCTCCCAAAAGGAGCAAATAATTCTAGAATTTCATATCAGCCATCAAAGTAACCAATTAGGGAAATTAAATAACACTTTGACCTCTTTTGTTACTCCATCTCTGATTACAGTAGAGTTGATTCTGGAAACACTGATCATGTGTCCGTGTCAAATCAACTACCCTCCTCTTACCATCCTCTTTAAGGGCAAAATCTCCAACTAATAGTGGCAAAATTCACAGCAAACCTCCCTATCAAGAGTCAAATAAATCCCTCAAAACCTGTCCTGAAAACTAATCAACGCCCTATAAGCAAAGAAGCCCTACAAGGAATAAAGCCCATAATGGCAAATTAGAAGGCTCAAGGTCTCAGTATCCCTTGTACTACCCCTTGTAACACTCCCACTTACTGGTAAGAAAATCTAAGGGCCAAGGGTAGAGATTTGTGCAGGACTTTCAAGCAATAAGCAACACTAATCTCTCAAAACCTTCCTGTTCCTAACTCTCATAGGCTGCGAAAATACATTCCCTCTGGGAGCGAATTCTTTATGCAATTGATTCATGCAGTGCATTCTTTTGTATTTCAGTTGATGAAGGTAGCCAATACCTTTTTTCCTTCACTTGTGTAGAAAAACAGCTCCCTTGGACAAGAATGCCTCCTAATTTTAAGAGAGTTCTTGTTTCTCACAGATATTGAAGGATGATATGAATGATATTAAAGTTCCCTAGGGGCTCTACTTTGCAGCAATATGGGGATGATCTGGTGGCTGTGCTTCTCAAGCTTCCTAACAGGAAGAGAGTATCCACTTGCTACTTTTAAAACGCTTTTATACTTAAAGGGACATAAGGTGACCAAGGGAAAATTGCAGTTTTCCCAAACCCAGGTTTGATATTTAGGGCATCTGATATCAGAACAGGGGCTATACCTACATCCAGATAGACTTCATTGTGTCCCAAGTTTCCTCAAATCCAAAACTAAGTGCCAACTATGAGGCTTTCTCAGGCTATTGAATCAGCTATCAAATTCCAAATTCCTCTTATGTATGTTTTACTAAAGAATAACAATTTTGACTCAGTTCTTTATTAGAAGAACTAAATGACTTAGCCTTTAAAGCCTTAAAGAAGAGTTTGATGACCCCTCCAGTCTTCAGGATCCTAATTATCACATTTCCTTTTTCCCTTTTTTGTATAAGAAAAGGAAAGGAATGATCTTGGGGTACTCACCACCAAACAAAACAACAACAACTCAGAGGATATTATAACTAGCTTTTGGACCCCATGGAATGGAGATACAGCCCTTGCCTTAGAGTCATTACTGCCACTGCCCTTTCTGGTTAAGGCCAACAAGAAAACAACTGTGGGATCCCCCTTTAACCATTTTTGCACTTCGTGCAGTAGACGCCTTCCCAAATTCTCATCACACTCAACATTTCTCAGTAGCTAGCTCACCTCCTATGAAGCCTTTTTGTTACCCATTCATGACATAGCCCTTTTACATTGTATAACCTTAATCTGGCTACTCTTCTCCCTTCCATCACCAAGAAAGTCCTTCACAACTGCTTAATGCTGACAGATCATCCCCTGACTCCTCATAATGATTAGCAGGAAATTCATTTGGGTAACACTGACTTTTCATGGTTCACTGATGGTTCATATTTAAAATGTGACAATGGCAAATATTATGCTGGCAAATAATATGCTATTACAACTCCTTTTGATGTTATTGGAGCAGCACCTTTACCTATGGCTATTTCACCTCAAAGGGTTTCATTAAATGCTCTTACACAGGCTTCTACTATAGCCAAGGGCAAACCTGACAGTATTTATACTGACAGTAGATATGCTTTCAGAGTAGCTTATGGCATGTTGTAGAAGCAACATGGTTTCCTTACATCCAGGCAAAATAAAATTAAAAATATCTCTGATGTTTAGGAATTATTGGATACAATACTGTTGCCTGTCATGTCAGCTATTATTAAGATTATGGGGCATTCTAAACTTGACTCTCTAGAAGCTAAGGGAAATCACATTGCTCTCATTTCTGCAAGAAATGCTGCCCTTAAAGGAACAAGCAGCAGCCAAATCTGTTTCATGGGCCAAAGGATTATTTCCCCAAATGATAACTTTAAAAAATTGACTAGAGAAGTCCAATAACTGGCTTCAAAGAAAAAAAGAAAAGAAAAACAAGATTGTGGGAAACAGTGGTTGGTTTGGTAAAAAGAAAACATCTTAGTTTGGACCAAATACCAACCCAGTTCTTCCAGAATCCCCACTCCTAGCCACTGTCCATGCATTAAATCATTGGTCATGATATACTCTGTGAATCAGTATTGGTTGGGGAATATTAACAAGGTAACAAAATTTGCTTACCTCACTTATCCCACTGTTCCAAAATACAAGCCAGGGAAGCCTATTTATATTGTTCCCAGACACTTTAAACTGCCTAATGGACCACTCGAGGTCTGACAGTTGGATTTCATACAACTTCTTCCAACTCATGTATATAAGTATGTTTTAGTCATGGCCTATATGTTTTCACATGGCACTGAAGCCTTCTCTAGAAGATAGGCTACTTACTGCCTCTTCTGTAGGTAAAGTCCTTTTCTAAAAGATTATCCCAGCTGGGAGGCACCCCTTAAACTTCACAGTGACAGAGGAACCCATTTTTTTGGTCAGATACTTTGACAAGTCTGTCCTATTAGCTGTTTTTTCAACATTTTAGCTGCACTTAATACCCTCAACCCTCTGGTTTAGTTGCATGTACTAAAGATATCACTAGGGTTTCCCTGGTGGCTCAGCGATGAAGAACATGCCTGCCAAAGCAGGAGACATGGACCTGATCCCTGGATTGGGACGAACCCTTGGAGAAGGAATGGCAGCCCACCCTGGTATTCTTGCCTGAGACATCTCACGGAGCCTGGTGGGCTACAGTCCATAGGGTCCCAAGAAGTCGGGCATGACTTAGAGACTAAACAACAAAGGTATTATTAAGATTCAACTGGCAACGTTTTAGAGGAACTCCTCCAAATACTTTTGTCATTGTTGTTGTAAAGCATTGCCATTGATCCTTCTAAACCTCATATCCGCCCCTTTTGGATCTCTAACTCTCAGCCTTTGAGACAGTCTTAGGACCCCCAATGAACTTGATCCCTGCCTTTTTTGACCCACAGTTTATAAAGGAATGATACTCCAATATTTTGAATGCTTTACAGCTTCTATTAAAAATAATCAGGTTGTGGTAGAGCAATGTTTGCACAGTGCATTCTCACAACACGAAGACCTTAAGCATCACACCTGGCAACCTGGAGATTTTTTCTATTGGGGAGACACCTCCAGAAAGACTTTCTTCAACCTTGCTCGAAGGATCCCCATGAGGTACTGTTAAGCAACTCCTTTCTCCCCAGCTCTTGGGGATAACTCTTAGTTTCATGCGACACACTGAAGAAAGCACCAAAGACTAGACTTGGATTTATCTTGTGACCTGAAAATAAAGAAATTCTGGAATTGAAACAGATCTCATCTGATGAGACAGCAAGTGTGGTTGCTTGGATTAAAAGGTGCCATTTGCTAATATCCAGCCTAGAGAGGGTCACATGAATTTGGGATGATAGCTTCAGTAATACTGAACAGGTCTCATTACTACAGCAGGTTCTTAAAAACTCCAACAGGGCAACATACACTGAGAAGAACTAGTGAAGGTTTAGAGTTTGCTGCATATCATCTCTTATTTGAGTCCAGAGCCATTTTCTGAGACAAATCTTCCACTGAACATATTGGGCAATTGTGTCTCCACTACTCATTAGCCCTGTAAGTTATTTAACTTCTTTGAATGTCAGTTTCTCTTGCAAATAGAATGCCTTCTTTAATGTTTATTATAAAGCTTAAATCTTCTAGCATGTGCCAAATACCTAGCAGGTACTTAACTTTATTACTGCACTTTTCTCAAGTACATTGAGTATAAAGAGGACATTCCATAGGGGCAATATGGCTAGTTTTGCATCATAAATCCCTTTCCAAGATTTTTGGAGATCTTGTTGTTCACCATGAATTAACAAAATAAAACACTATTTCATAGGAATAGAGATATTGTTACTCATAATTACCTGGCATGTACTAAGTGCTCAGTAAACATGGAAGAAATGAATGAATATAATAATCATAAGCCAAAATGAAAAGTATTTCAAGTATAGCAAGATTCATACCTTGACTTCTTTCATTAGGCAACTACCTTATTTCTCACTTTCCTGAATTTGAAAATAAAGATCCTATCTGTCATATAGAATTATTATGAGGAATAAATGACATATAGTATTTTATATGGTATCTGACATACAACAACTGTTTCGTCCTTCTTGCTACGCCAACATGTTGAGAATTTCATCCTTTCACCAAGGTTTTCTTATAATCCAAGTCCCAGGTTCTCTCTTTTCTGTAAATGAAAATAGATGCTCAAATAATTCATAATCCAAAGGAAATAATGAAGATAGGTATAGCAGAGATTTTTTTGAAAAGTGAAAAATATTTTCTAATTAGTGTTTCTCCTTCCTGAACTTGAAAAATTTGAGGCCAACAATCTGCCGGATCTCCTGCTTGTTTCCACTGAATCACACATGGACTGATATTAGAACCACCCTTCCTGTTCAAATCCATCATTTATAGCTTCCCTTGGACTTTGAAATAAGCATGAATTCACATAAGACAAGGAAAAGTCAAGAGTTGTTAACTGACTTCATAATGCATGCATACATGCTCAGTTATGTCTGTCTCTGCACCCCAGGGACTGTGGCCTGTCACACTCCTCTGTACATGGGATTCTTCAGACAAGAATACTAGAGTGGGTTGCCATTTCCTCCTCCAGGGATATTCCTGACCCAGGGATCAAACCCACATCTCCTGCTTCAGCAGACGGATTCTCACCACTGAGCTACCTGGGGAGCCCAACTTAATAGGAATAAGTATAATTCCTTTGTTAGATTGAGAAACATAAATTGTGCATATATACATGTTTTTATTATATGATTTAAATACTGAATTTTATCAGTAAATAGCATGTATTTTAATTCATGGATGACTGGCATCTCAGGAAACAATGTTACTATCTGTGTACTTCTAAGATGCCACAGGACAGCAGCCTGGGAACTAGGGGTTCCAGAGGATAATGAGGAGGAGGCCATGTCTTGTAGAGAAGAGACTATTTCCTGAGACTCTGTATGTTCCCTTCTACTTCTTAATTGTTAATTTCTTGCATAAACCAATTGAACTCTCATTTCAATAATACCTTTGCCATAGTTGCCTTCTTGCCTTTCCATAACTATAATTACTATTCATTAAAAAGCTACCATGTGTCAGACACTTTTCTAGAAACTTTACATATATTAACTCACTGTAAAACTACAAATAAAGATACTTCTATCATTATGTGTAGTGGGTTTTTTTTTTAATGTTTATTTATTTCACTGCACTGGGTCTTAGATGCGCTATGTGGGATCTAGTTCCTTGACCAGTGATTGAACTCCTGTATTGGGAGTGGGGAGTCTTAAGTCACTGGACCACTAGAGAAGTCCCTGTGTCTATTTTAGAGGATAGGAAACAGGGCAATAAGATTAAACAATATGCTGAATTGGGAACCTAGTAGGAAGTAGCAGAATCAATATTCAGTTGCAGGAAATCTGACTTAAAGAAGGTCCCTGGTCTTCATCATCTGGCTTCATTGAATCTGTACAACATTCACCCAAAACCCAGACTTTGGATCAGCTCCAATGTACTTTGCTCACACCAGATTTCGCAGCACACCAGATACACAGGAGGTGTTTAGAAATATTGCTTAATGAATGAATATATGCTCATCAGAATCTCCAGTGCAGATTTTTTTTTTTCCCTGAGCTTCAGTTCCATGGGAACATGCACTTTTTGTTTTTAATCTGGATTCAGCACAGTATCACAGTGACCTTAAGTAAACAAAATAAACTCACCATTTATTGTTTTCTAGCCCCCATATTCATGACTAGAACTATCATTTCACCCTCTGCCCAAGTAAAAAACTTTGGAGTAGCTTTTTTTCTCCTTCCTATCCTTTATTTCTTTTCGTTAAACCTCTATCTGGCAGGAACTACAAAACCATTTGCGAGGTCCCTGGACATCCCCTGAATCTTCTCTGTCTCGTGCCTCACTAGTAAAATTCCAAATAGTAATTTGCTGTCTTGGATGGTTATTACTTACTTCTTATTCCTTGTTTTTTTTGTTTTTGTTTTTTTTAAAGTAACATGGGCTTCCCAGGGGGCACTGATGCTAAAGAATCTTCCTGCTAGTGCAGGAGATGCAAGAGACCTGTGTTTGATCACTGGGTCAATAAGATTCCCCTGGAGGAGGAAATGGCAACCCACTCCACTGCCTGGGAAATCCCATGAACGGAGGAACCTGGCAGACTACAGTCCATGGGGTCGCTATGAGTCAGAAACAACTGAGCATACACGCTTGTTCACAGTATTGAGTACAGTGTCTAGTTTAAAATCATGCTCAAAAATGAAGAATGTGATTGAAGAACTATCTAGGAATCAAAACGAGAATATATCTGATGATGATATTAGAAACCAGCCATAGGCTGCAAACAAAACAATCTAAAATAAAAGATATCTGGAACAGCATCTGAGAGCCAGGCCAAGTTCTGTCTGGCACTCTTGGCCCCATGTTCTTCAACTTACTCTTCTTGATTTTTGCTCTTGCATTTCTACAATAGCCGCTTTTCTATCTTCCAGCCTGATAGTCTCTGGCTGCTGAGGCCCTACTCTGATATTTCCACCAGCCACTTTGTTCCAGCATGATTTACCTTTGCTTTCTGGTTTTTACCTCCTGGTTTGCCCCCAATAATGATGGTTGATGGAACAACGTGGTTCATCTTATCCTGCTGAAGGATCCATGTACCCCATGCCTACCTAACTCACTGAATCTAACATTCCCCACTCCAGTGAACCTGGCCCATGGCACCCCTTTCCTGCACCCAATCTAGACTGACTTCCTATACTGTGCCTATATTTATCAAATGAGATTGGTCTCTGGCCTTTTAAAATATCATATGACAGGTAGAACATATAAGATGAGACATAACAGCAGTCATTAATGTTAAAATAAACAGGCTGAATCGACTTATTTTAAGGTTGTTATTATTGAACTAACATGATTAATTTATACAGTACTTTCATAACTAAAGTAACAAAAGTATCACTTAAAATATATATTACTCATGAATATAGTAATTAAACAATTTTTAAAAGTATTTCTGAATAAAATATTTTTTATCATGAAGACTTAGTACAGACTGCCTTATAAATAATGTGATTTTAATTTAGGAAAAGAAACTGAACCAATGACTGATCTAATCTGAGTTTCAATTCATTCTTGTTTGCTAGCTGAGAGACTCTGTGTCAAAGAAAATATCAAACAATATAAGAAAATATGTCAAATATTTGATACAGCAGCACTGTTGGCAAATACAGTTTGCTTCTTTATTTGTATGTTTAGTTTTTAGTTTATCAAGCATGATTGAGCTTTTCAAGAGATAAGGATTTTGGAATATTTCCATTGAAATTTAAGTAATTATAAATGCAAATGGACTGTTAAGTAAAGCCTGCTTCTTTGTGCCAACAAAAGTTAAATATCTAAGTTCAGGAAATTCAATGAGGAATCAAAGTCAGGTTTAAGGACAATTATTTGGGTCAGGCTGTTTTAACTTGATCTTTGCTCAAGGTATCATTCTTTCAATTTAGAGGCAAATTATAGATAATGGAGAAAGAAGAAAGACTTTCATTTATACACATGTGCATTAATTTTCTTTTGAATGTGGGACAGGTACAAAAATTATTATGTAAGTTCTAATGTCTCTGGTACTTTGTTCCTCCCTCTTTCCCATATCTACTTACCCAAATAGTCATATAAATTAGTTACAGTTTTTTTTTTACATCAAATATTACTTTTGAAAGGTATAAGTCAGAGTCAAAGTCACATTAAAAGCAGACAGAATCAAATGGAGTCAAAGACAAGATTATCCCAAAGTGACTGAAGCCTGAACCTATAGAGCCTAGCAACTCTTGATCAAATTTACAGATAACAACAAAGTGCTAGGTTTTTAAATTCTTTTTTAAATGATACTGGCATCCCTATATTCTTGGTCATTTAAAAATGTATGTGCATTTTCTCTATCTTAAACTCTTCAAAAAGTAGTCCCTTGGATATAAAAGAATCAAGTGTCAGAACAGAAACTTTACAGACCATTTGACTTGAGCATTGGGAGATTATAAAAAGGCATGGTGGGATCATTTTCTCCAATCATTCAAAAGAAAACTATGCTATTCAAGCAAGATTAATCACATCAAATAATTATGAGGTATAATCTTATAGAATAAATGAGAATCCTATGAATTGACCCAAATAAAGTTTATAAAAACTCACTACTTTTTAAATGTACTTTACTTTGCCACACCCATGAAAATTTAGTCAAGAGCCACACAATGGTATACTGATATTGTATAACCACTATTAAAGAGAAAACTAAAATGCTGAGTGTGTATTTTATTTGCACAAAGACCTTAATAAATGAAGCCTTTATTAATACCTGTTTTAGGCTCTAATTCCCTTTTGTGCAAAATGAGACCTACCTCCCTGAGATGTGAGAATTCAGTGAGTTAATACACACAAAATATTTAAAACAGGGTCTGTCACACAAATTAAGAGCTCAGTAAATGGTGGATATTGTTCTTATTGTCAAAGTAGGGTCTAGGGTCTCATTATTTTTAATATTTGATTAATCTCTAAAATCTCTCTCTCTCAAATCCACATTAAATAAAAGGAGAAAAAAAGGATTATCAACATACTCTGAACTCTAGTTAAGATATATATGTTAAAATGTATCAGTAAAGTATATTGATGTTTCTAATTTACTATGCATCCAAAACAAGACAATGAATTGACAAAGGAATAAATAGATATCCAAGCACAAAATAAACATAATATAATGCTAATTGTATAATCTATGCCCTTAGATTCTAGGGCATATATAAAATTCTTTCAAATTTTCTATGTGTTTTACATTTCTCAAAATAAAAAATAAAATATTAAAGGATTTAAAATTTCAAAGAAACAATCTTAAAAAATTTTAGCACCTGTTCATTAAAATAAGATGCTACCAGATGCAAGCATCATTTCTAACACCTATCTAGGAGTATCATATTTATTTTAAGGGCAGGATTTCCACTCCTTGCCTCCAGGTCTAAAATTGCTAGTTGTGATGGTGCCACAATAACCATGTTTGCCCCAACTCTCTCTTTAGCCATGTATCAGAGGCTGTGGGAGACTGCGGGTCCTGTAGACACAACCTGGCATCCAGTTTCAGTTCTTATTTAACCTGATTGAACCTGGGGACATGTGGAGGTAAGTATGAGAGTTATAAGTCAGTCTCCAGTCTGGAGTCAAGTTCCTGAAAAGTGGCACTGGTGCAATTTGATGATAATGTCCAAAAGAAATATTGCATTAGTAGCAAAAATGGGAAAGGAAGTGAAAATGTTCCAACTATACAATTTGCTACAAACCACTTAGTGTGTACACTTCTATTTCTTTGTTAAAGAAAAAAAATGTGTATGAATGTGTGTTTGCATACACATATATATACCCATACAAATATATATATATACATATATATGCATATATCTATATATTGAAATCTTAATGGCTCTGTGAAACTATAAGATGTTGCTATTTTTCATAATCATTTTCTTCTCTTTATAACATCAACCAAAACAGTGCTGAAGATATTTTGTTTGTTTGTTTTCCCAACTGTTTGAGGAATGTTATAGCAATTGAAATTTAAGGAATAACTCAGTGTAAAATCAGAGCCAGTTATTGTCGAAATTATTGCAGTGTCACCAGGAAATAGTAGCATCACTGACTTGATGGACTTAAGTCAAGTGGCATCACTGACTTGCTGGACATGAGTTTGAGCAAGCTCCAGGAGTTGGTGAAGGACAGGGAAGCCTGGTGTGTTACAGTACATGGAGTTGCAAAGAGTCAGACATGATTGAGACTGAACTAGGAAATAATTATAATTTTATTTTAGAAACAGAGAAAAATACTTCAGATGCTTAAAAAATCCAATTAAAAAAAAGAATAATATTGAACAACTATGCAAATATTTGGCATCCTGTAGAAAGTTTCTAGGTAGTTTAGTATATGTATTCTTATAGATGCTATTTTTATTTTTGAGTAGGATATGAAAATATGAAATACAATGGTATAGTCATCTCTATGAACAAAGAATGAAGGTCAATTTCAGTCAAAAAAATTTCTGCTTTAATCTCTTGGACACTTCTAGTAAACCTTTTTTTTCTAAATTCTCCATATAATAATTGCTGTTCTTTTATGTCCATAGAAGCATAATATCAGGGGATGATATTTTTCTACCACAGGGTTAGGCTATGACAAGAGGAGACTCATTAGGATTAATAAGAGGTAGAGGGATGACTATAAATAAATAGATTGCTTACATCCTAAATACAGTCTCAAAAAAACATACATCAGAGAAATTTGGAGCTAGAGATGCCCTTAGAAATGTTCTAATACATACAGGACAGTTAAAACATGCACCTCTTAAGTCCATACCAGGACCAGGGTAGTTACTGGGCCCAGTCTGTTTCTCCCACCCTATATAGCCAATGCCTCTGCAGGATTGATATTATTTTACTGTGCAGAAACATTCGTTTAGGAGGAAAATCATATGGAAAATCATTTATCTTGATATGGGTAGATGTCTGTTTATATTCAAGGGCTAGCAAGAAGATTATATTTAGTTTTGAATCATTTATACAAGGTTTATGAAATTTACATATAGATTATAAATCATATATTTTGTAAAGCACAATAAGGAAGAACTAAGTGATGAAGAATCCTTCTCCCTGTTTCATTTTTATTTTTTGTGGCTTGGGAACATTAAATAAGAATTTAGTATATCAAATACTAGTTTTGTTAAACACTTGGTAGGTGCTTCATGGTACACAGAAATCCTGCCCTTAAGAAGTTGGCAGTCTACTAAATGAGGAAGACATTGGTACAGACAGAATGTTTACAAAGTTGTGCTTTACAAGATTGGCCAGGGGAGTGAAAAATGGAGAGAAGCATAGGCAGACATTAGGATGCACACCTGCCAAGAACAGGAAAGAAGCAGGAAGACTAAGGAACTGGGCCACAGATGGGAAGGAGTGGGCAGTGAGTAGCAGGCAAAGAAAAAACATTTTGGCTCAAAGTCTGAAAATTCTGGTGGATCAGTTCTCCTCTTTCACCCTCTCACTATACCTTCTATAAATTAAAAACAAACAAAAATTATAAAGTTCAAGTGCAAAGTGCTGTAATATCAATCCCAGCAAACTTGACCCCCTTCTAGTATCTTTTTTAAATGTTACCACAAAGCCTAAATTCATGGAATAATCAAAGATTGCTTCTTGACCTTCAAACCCCACATTGCATCATTCAATTTCCATTGATACTGCTTCCAAAATAAGTTGGGAAGATCCCCTGAAGAAGGGATAGGCTACTCACTCCAGTCTTCATGGGTTTCCCTGGTGGCTCAGACGGTAAAGAATCTGCCTGCAAGGCAGGAGACCTGGGTTGGATCACTAGGTTGGGAAGATCCCCTGGAGGGCTTAGCAACCCACTCCAGTATTCTTACCTGGAGAATCCCCATGGACAGAGGAGCCTGGCAGGCTACAGTCCATGGGGTTGCAGAGGCGGACACAACTGAGCAACCAAGCATAGCACAGCACAGACGCTCTTCTACACACTTTGCCCCATTCTCACCTCATTTCTTTCAGTTGAAGGACTGTATCTGGGTTTACCCTCTCTAACCTTCTACTGGGTTTTCCAGTAGCCTACACAATCAGAGTCATTACTTACAGAATAAAATTTCAGCTCAATTACCTGTCATTAAATGTATTTTGTGATCTGATCCTTATCTGTACCACCTTACCTCCTGCCACTTCCTTTCCATTTATATTAATACTTCCATCTTTTTTTTTTTCTCCAAGAACACTGAATATCTGTAGTTCCAGGAACATGCATGGTTCTGCACTGCTGGGCCTTTTCACTTTCTGAATACCAGCTGCTAGGCAATGTTCCATTTGGACCACATGACTGCACTAGTGAGTTTATGGATAAATAAATGAATTTATTGTTGTTCTTGGTTGGAATTTTTCAGAGTCTCAAATAGTATGTGTTTTGTTCTCCTAAATGAACCTTAGATACATGGACCATTTAAACAAGTATGTAGAGCCACTATGTTATGAACTTGAATAACAAGGACAAACCATTTATACTTGCTGCCTAACAAGATAACATATAATATTCTGAACAAGTTAGAAATTTTAAATATCTTAGTACACAGAATGATGTATTAGTTACTGGCACTTGGCATGTAATATAAATCTAATAAATATTTGAAGCTAAAAAGGAAAGTAGGAAAGCAAGCAAGAAGGAAGAGACAGAGAAATACTTTGAATTCAAAAGTCCAAGAGGTATGATCTTCTCATATATTTTTATTCCAAACCCCTTTTACAGATAATTTTTATAAGAACCCCAATATGTAAGTGAAATGTATCATTTATTCCATTAGGTCTACACATACTTATTGATCACTTGCTAATGCTTGGACTGGGTTAAGTGATAGGGAAAGAACAAGATCTTTGTTCTTTTGAAAGTTTACATCTAGCAGTGAAGACAGATAATAAAACAAGAGAAATTTTCAAATGGTACAAATAATATGAACATGTCAGAACAAGATATTATGACTGAAACAGGGAGTTTGGCTCCTTCTGATACAGTAAGACCACTTCTGTTAGGAGGAGGCATTGCTTGAACTGAGACCTGGATACGTGAAGAGGAACCCAGACAGAGAGACTGCATGCACAGGCCCTGTTGGGAAAACAAACTTGTCAAGTTCAAGAAATGGAATGAAAGAAAATGAGGAAAAGGGTGCATGGTATAAAATGAGGACAAAGTTATTGGCCTGATGATTAAAGGGTTTTGGAGGCATGCTCATGAATTGATGGGAAGCTAGCAGAGAGCAGGCAGTAAGCATGGACATAATTATTGTTGAACAAGGAGTGGGTCACCACCACAACTCTGAAAGCTGAAAAGTTCCTCCACGTTTCATGCCTGCAATTCACATGATTGGCACTAGTTGAACTCCCTCACCTTGGTTTCAGTCAATGGCATATATAACATAGTGGTGCTCAGTTCAATTAAAAAAGCATTTTCTCTCCATGATATTGGTCTTGGTGATGATTAGTTAAATTTGACTAAAAAATAAAAGGCATCAAAAGCAAAAATGAACAAGGAGGAATATATCAAACTAGAAAGTTTCTTCACAACAAAGGAAACCATTCATAAAATGAAAAGACAACCTATGGAATGGAAAAAGATGTTTGCAAATCATGTATCTGATAAAGGGTTAATATCTAAAACATATAAGAAACATACAACTCAATACTGAAAACAAAAAGAAATCCCAAAACATTAATTTAATTTTTAAAAAGTCAGAGGATCTAAACAGACATTTTTCTAAAGAAGAAATGTAAATGGTCATGAAAACAGGCTTGACATCACTAATCGTCAGGGAAATGCAAATCAAAACCACAGTGAGATACCACCTCATACTTGTTAAAAATGGCTATCACAAAGACAAGAGATGACACGTTTGGATAAGGATGTGGAGAAAAGGGGTTCCTTGTGTACTATCAGTGGGAATGTACATTGTTACAGCCATGATGGAAAATAGCATGGAGACCCCTCAAAAAGTTAAAAAAGAACTACTTTATTATCCAGCAAATCACTTTTGGGTGTATGTCTAAAAGAAATGAAAACAGGATATCAAAGAGATTCTGCACACATATGTTCACAGTGGCATTATTTACAATAACCAAGATAGAGAAACAGCCTAAGTGCCCACTGATGGGTGCACAGATAAAGAAGACATGGAACACAAACATGCACACACACGCACACGCACACACTCTCTCTCTCTGGAACATTTTTCAGCCATGAAGAAGAAAACAAGCTCTCATTCCTTCCATTTACAACAACATGGATGAAACTTGAGGGCATTATATGAAGTGATATAAGCCAACAGAGAAAGACAAATACTGTATGGTTTGATTTGTAATACATAGAATCTTAAAAACATGTATTAACATTAGAACTCATGGAAGCAGGGAGTAGAAAACTGGTTGCCAGGGACTAGGTGGTGGGAAATACAAGGAGAGGTTGATAAAAGGTGCAAACTTTCAGCTCTAAGAGGAATAAAGTCTTATAACCTGATATACAGCATGGTGACTACAGTTGATAACGCTGAATTATATAACTGAAACTGCTTAAAAGAGTAGAATTTAAATGTTCTCACTGAAAACAAAAAAGAAAGAAAAGCTAAATATGTGAGATGATGAATGTATTAAATAACTAATATGATGGGAATCCTTTCATGATGTACAGGTACATCAAGTCACCCTTATGTATACTTTAAATATCTTAAAATTTTATTTGTTAGTTATACTTCAATAAAGCTAAAAAAAACATTTCCTGAGGACCTACTATGTGCCCATCACTGATCTTAGTGATAGGGATACAAAGATGAAAAATACTGTTCTTGTCTCATCATAAAATGCAGAGGAAAGACAGGCACACCAACATAATTTTAGAATAAAGCATTAACTGCTAAGGTAGAGATATTGAAAACCTGGAGCAAGGATTAATTATTCCAGGCTGTTCATTTGTGGACGTTTTTCTGGAAGAGTTAACAGGTTAGTTTTGAGTTAATTAACCAGTCCAAGAAGGAAGGTCAATGTACAAAGAGAGCATACGCCACATTTTCATATAGATGAGTGCAAGGAAAGTCCTTCAAGTCAGCATTACTAAAGCTTAAAATATGAACTGAGGACCAGTGAGAAATGAGATTTGGGACATAAACTAGAAACAGATCAGGAAAGGTTTCAAGGCCACTTCAAGCTGTACAAACACTATTCTTAGGTCAATTAAAAGCCATTGATGGATGCTGAAGAGCAGACTGGACCTAGTGAGATTTGCAATTTAAATAGATTCCTGGCAGCTGATGGAGAACATCTTGGACATATTTTTCTCCAGCTACTATTCTGGAAGAGAAGTGCTTTTCTAGAAATGCCAAACCTCTTCTGAATTCTTTAAATAGCTTTTAACCATGACAGCTTTAAAGAGAGAGTTACCTAATATTTTCCTCATAGTCTCAGTCTCTGACACTTTTTCTTTTCCAAATTAACTTTAGAGTTTAGATGGATAATGGCAAAGAGGGAGAATGAAAAGGTGGTTTGTGGTTTGCCTTATTAGCCAGACATTCTGCTGACAGAACCCTGAGATGTCCTTAGTTTTCTAATATTACTTCTGTCTTAGATTTCAAGATAGCATTGAATTCATCTGACCCAAATAGGACAGGGGACCCTCTTTAATGAATATTTGCAACCTTTTTGTACCTTTCCTCTGAAAATGTTTACTCCTCTTCTGATTTGACACCATAATTGGTAATTAAATAGAAAATCACACCTTCTTAAAACTCTTATGATTATAAATTTTGCATTACTTTTAGCCTAAGGTGTTCGTTGTCATCTTAAACATCTTGCTTCACTGACCTTTGGGCAAGGCATGGAAGCACTGTTCTCTGTCTGTTTAAGGCACCAAACACATAAGATGAGGCGGTTTCACAAGCATGGTTCAAGTACCCATTTTAGGCTCTAACTAGCTATCTTATCTGGAAACTTTAATACCTTCAAAATCATAGCCCAGCTTAAAATCTTGGCCAATGTTGGTATGTAGGTTTCACTGATATTATAAATTCACTATTAAACTACTGTCCCAGTCAGCTCACCCATCACTGGAATCATTCTTCTAAGCACTTGTAATTCTGCCATTCTTCATAATTAGGCATAAGTGGCTAATGAAAACATCATATAGATTATGAGTGTATTTCTCTGAAAATTCAAACACTTGTTTTCTTTCTCAAGATTTAACAACTGATTATTTTCATACTAGAGGGTAACTGACTGAGCATTTGCATAGTTTTATCCAGACAGAGACAAAGATAAATTGAGGGGTTAATCTTTAAATTCTGTCTTTGTTGTATTTATTTTCCTTTTTCCGTTTGCTGTTCCCCACTTTCTTACATATCAAAGCCATTAAATCTCATTGATACCATCAGTTTCTCCTCCAGTCTAGGCGAAGGCCAAGTTTGCTTATTGCTAGAAGAAAAAACAAAAAACACCTACCTTATTTGCATGAATGTGCTCATAGTCATCTATTTGGTCCTTCGATATTTCTTTCATTTACTGAATTATTAAACCTTCATCCTCTCTAATCATCACTTGAAAGTCAATCTAGTACCAATGCAAGCCCCTGGACTAGGCACGAGAGACCTAGCAAGTCCTAGATTTGTAGTTAAGTGTTTGGGCCAGAACATTAAACCTCTTTAGGCCTTACTCATCTGAAAATGGAAAGGGTTAAATCAGTAGCCACTTATCTTAATTAGGTCACAGCCCTCTTGCAGAATCTGATAACTATGAAATCATTCTCTAGAAAAGAAAAAATGCTCATATACATACACACGTAAAATTTTTAATTTAATTTCTTGAGAATCATGGAATTTTAAAACACATGTATGAACACTTGGGAGTTTCAAAGCCTCCTGGTTATAAACTGTTGAAGTAAGGTCTCTGCCTTTACAGTCCCATGGAGCCATCAAAGTATAATTCACGGAGTAGCAGTTCAGCTAGAAGATCCCTAAAAATCCCAGTTTTCATTCCAATCCCAAAGAAGGGCACTGGCAAAGAATGTTCAAGTTATCGTATAATTACGCTCACTTCACATACTAACTAGCAAGGGAATGCTCAAAAATCCTTCAAGCTAGTCTTCAATAGTACATGAACCGAGAACTTCCAGATATACCAGGCAAAGATCAAATTGCTTATATCCACTGGATCATAGAAAAAGCAAGGGGATTCCAGAAAAACATCTACTTCTGCTTCATTGACTACATTAACGCTTTTGACTGTGTAGATCACAACAAACTAGAAAATTCTTGAAGAAATGGGATTGCCAGACCATCTTACCTGCCTCCTGAGAGACTTGTATGCAGATCAAGAAGCAATAGTTAGAACTGGACATGGAACAACAGACTGGTTCCAAACTAGGAAAAGACTATGTCAATCTTTTCATGTGTTTGTTAGCCATTTTTATGTCTTCTTTGGAGAAATGTCTGTTAAGTTCTTTGGTCCACTTTTTGATTGGGTCGTTTATTTTTCTAGAATGGAGCTGCAGGAGTTGCTTGTATATTTTTGAGATTAATTGTTTGTCCATTGCTTCATTGGCTATTATTTTCTCCCATTCTGAAGGCTGTCTTTTCACCTTGCTTATAGTTTCCTTTGTTGTGCAGAAGCTTTTAATTTTAATTAGGTCCCATTTGTTTATTCGTGCTTTTATTTCTGATATTCTGGGAGGTGGGTCATGGAGGATCCCGCTTTGGTTTATGTCAGAGAGTGTTTTGCCTATGTTATCCTCTAGGAGTTTTATAGTTTCTGGTCTTATGCTTAGATCTTTGATCCATTTTGAGTTTATCTTTGTGTGTGGTGTTAGAAAGTGTTCCAGTTTCATTCTTTTACAAGTAATGGCTAACAAACACATGAAGAGATGCTCAACATCACTTATTATCAGAGAAATGCAAATCAAAACCACAATGAGGTATCACTTTACACCAGTCAGAATGGCTGCAATCCAAAAATCTACAAGCAATAAATGCTGGAGAGGATGTGGAGAAAAGGGAACTCTCTTACACTGTTGGTGGGGATGCAAACTAGTACAGCCACTATGGAAAACAGTGTGGAGGTTCCTTAAAAAGCTGCAAATAGACCTGCCATATGACCCAGCAATCCCACTGCTGGGCATATACACCGAGGAAACCAGAATTGAAAGAGACACGTGTACCCCAATGTTCATCACTGCATTGTTTACAATAGCCAGGACATGGAAGCAACCTAGATGCCCATCAACTGATGAATGGATAAGAAAGCTGTGGTACATATACACAATGGAATATTACTCAGCATTAAAAAAAAATTCATTTGAATCAGTTCTACTCAGGTGGATGGAACTGGAGCCCATTATCCAGAGTGAAGTAAGCCAGAAGGAAAAACAATAATACAGTATACTAACGCATATATATGGAATTTAGAAAGATGGTAACGAGAACCCAGCATGCGAGACAGCAAAAGGAATGCAGATGTATAGAACAGACTCGTGGACTCTGTGGATGAGGGCAAGGGTGGGATGATATGGGAGAATGGCATTGAAACATGTTAATTATCATATGTGTAATCAATTGCCAGCCCAGGATTGATACTCAGGGCTGGTGCACCGAGATTTCCCGGGGGGAGGGAGGAGGGAGGGAGGAGGGAGGGGGGTTCTGGAGGGGGAGCATATGTAAACCCGTGACGATATCATGTCATTGTATGGCAAAACTAATAAAGAAAAAAGAAATTGCAAAAAAACCAAACCAAAACAAAATAAATAAATAAATAAGTTAAAAAATAAAAAAAAGACTATGTCAAGGCTGTATATTGTAATTCTGCTTATTTAACTTATTTGCAGAGTACATCATGAGAAATGCTGAGCTAGAAGAAGCACAAGCTGGAATCAAGATTTCTGGGAGAAATATCAATAACTTCTGATATGCAGATGATACCACCCTTATGGCAGAAAGCAAAGAGGAACTACAGAGCCTCTTGGTGAAGGTGAAAGAGGAGAGTGAAAAAACTGGTTTAAAACTCAACATTCAAAAAGCTAAGATCATGTTATCTGGTCACATCACTTTATGAAAAATAGATGGGGGAAAAATGGAAACAGTGAGAGACTTTAATTTCTTGAGCTCCAAAATCACTGTGAATGGTGACTGCATCCATGAAATTTAAAGATGCTTGCTCCTTGAAAGAAAAGCTGTGAAGAACCTAGACAGCATATTAAAAAGCAGAGACATCACTTTGACAACAAAGATCCACATACAGTCAAAGCTATGGTTTTGTCAGTAGTTATCTACAGATGTGGAAGTTGGACCATAAAGAGGGCTGAGCACTGAAGAATTTATACTTTGAACTGTGATGCTGGAGAAGACTGTTGAGAGTTCCTTGGACTGCAAGGAGATCAAACCAGTCAATCCTAAAGGAAAGCAACCCTGAATATCCATTGGAAGGACTGATGCTGAGGCTCCAATACTTTAGCCACCTGATATGAAGAGCCAACTCACTGGAAAAGACCTTGATGCTGGGAAAGATTGAACACCAAAGGCAAAGAGGGTGGCAGAGGATGTGACGGTTAAACAGTATCACTGACTCAATGGATATGAACTTGAGCAAACTCCAGGAGATAGTGGAAGACAGGGAAGCCTGGCGTGCTGCAGTTCATGGGGTCACCAAAGAGCTGGATATAGCTTAGTGACTGAACAACAGTGACAATGGACATTAAAGTTCGAGAAACACAGCTATCAAGCTTAGTTTAAATAAATTTCATGTAAAAGCAGAAAGAAAGATAACGATGATAATTAGAATGGATTAGAGGTGCTTTCTTTTCTCCTTCATGATATCTCAAAATACAGACAAATCACAGCAAGAATTTTTAATCATGGATTCAGATCCATGGATTCACTGAGAAGAATACCAATGATAGAAACTTAAAATTTTGGATTTTTTTATTCATGGAATAAGCATTTATTTATGTTATGATGTTTGTGTTAATGGTAATCATGGTAAAATACATATGGTATTTGAGGACGCTATTACCACTAACAGCCCCACCTGGCAAAACAGGAAGGAAAAAAAACAAAAAATCAGTTTGACTCTATAAAAATAATTCTTAATGACATTTATGTGAATGACTTAACATTTATGCCTAATAATTATGCCAAATTATAATATTATGCAATCCAAAGACAGATTCAATGCTTTAGATTAACATTGCTGTAGGTTTTATTTAATTATAATGGCAAATCTTAGAGATACATTTAGTCTTCGTAATTCGTTACTCATGCAGCATGGAAATATACTCAGAACCTCTCCAAATTAGGGCAAATATTAGTTTAAATAGGACATTCAAGATATGAAAGTTAACTTTTTATATAAAGCTATTTAGTATTTATATAAGATCTTTACTCTGAAGTGTAAATGTTTTTATTCAAACATATAAAAGAAATTTAAAACCATAGGTGTTCATTTACAGATGTTAACTTGAATTTTTATGCTATATCTGCCTAAAATTAAGGTAACTTTTAAAGCGCCCCTGGGTAGATGCCACAGTGGTCTGCAAAACTGGGAGCTCCTATATTTCCAAAATGACTTTGTTAAATGGAAGAAACTAAATGTTTTAGAAGCATGGGAGATACAGGGACTAAGGGAAAATAGGAAAACCAGGCAAAGAGGAAATAAGCCTATGGGAGGAAAATGAGATAAAGATGAAATGAACACAGTAGGGATCTCACACATAAATTCAGAGTGACATTTACAGACAAGAAATAAAAGACACAAAGGAGGAAATAAAGTGTTTTTAAAGTGTTCATGAATCTTTTGTCATACAAATAACAGTCACTCAATAGAACTTCATAATTAAATCCCCCTCCTCCAATTAAACCCTCTTCCTCCACCCCCTCTCAAGTCTCAAGGGTATAACATATTAGAGAAGTTGATTGTATCATTTTATTTCCAGTTAACGATATCTTTAGTAACTCTATGACTTCATGTGAGTTAACTAAGTTGGTGGTTACTCATCCCTCTCTGATCAGAGCTTTTAAAAAACTATGCTCATTTGTCTATGCCCTTTTATGTCTTGCTGGTCTCCTCTTATCTAAACCACCAGTACCTTCTAATTTCCAACCCATCTACTGCATGTCCTTGCTTTGGAAGTAAAGGGCAGTTGCTGTCAAAACAGATCTTTCTTAAAAACTTAAAGGTTGTAAAGGGAAGAAAAATAAAGCTAACTTTTCTTACTTCATCTCTAGTTAAAGAGTTTTTATAACTTTCTTTGCACTTATTAAACAAGCACACTGATTTCAATACAAGAGCAAGGTTTGAGTCCAGGGAGGCAAAGGTAAAAGGATGTAGGTGGTGGTTTCCTAACCACAGAATTAAATTGCCCTTCAAAGTAGTAAGTCTGATAAGAACCATTCTGTCCTGTTGCACCTTAAATTGATTCATGCAAGTTTATTCATTTGCTAATCTAAAGCATTTATCTTGCACTGAAACTTTAACATACTAGTTTAATAGATGTTTGTTGAATAAAGACAATAATTCAAGCAAATGATGTAAGAACATGCACTGTTCTACATGAATTGTATTTCACAGTCTGTTTAGATATTATTTTTTAATCTTTTTTGCTCTGTAGATTTGATTCCATATTGGATATGATTTCCTAGGTAAAGCAGGGATTGTCCAAGTGGGTAGTAGGGTTTTATAGAATCTAATCATAATGTCACATACAATTATCTCTTAAAAAAGTTATAATGATGGTGCACTTCTCTACCACTTTTAACGTTATAATGATGATATATTTCTACCCCTTCCAAAGTAGATGAAGAGACTGCCTCTGCTCCTGGGCCTGCTTCATTCTTAGGACTGATGTGCTCGAAGAAGGAGTAAAAGGATGAATGATGCCACAAGGATAAAGAAGTAAGATCCAAATGGAAACTGGAAGAGAATACTGAAAAAAAATACTACAAACAGAAGTCAGCTTTACTTTGTTCATCTAGGTTTGTAGAGGGTTTACCTTTCGTGTCTTTTTGTTTGTCCTATGGTTTCCCCTTTCAAGTTAAGTCTTTGTCCTTATAGCAAATTTATGAATTGACATTTTTTGAATTTCAAATATTTAAATGTCAGGCACATGTGTGTGTGTTTCTGTGTATTTGTGTATATGTTTACTAATGTGTGGAGAAGGAAATGGCAACCCATTCCAGTATTCTTGCCCGGAGAATTCCATGGACAGAGGAGCCTGGAGGGTTATAGCCCATCCATGGGGTCGCAAAGAGTTGGACACAACTGAGTGACTTTCAGTTAACTTACTGATGTGTATATGTGTAAGTATATTTTCAAGTGTACGTATATGTATTGCATTTGCATGAGAGTATACATGTTAATGTATTTGGCAGTGTGTATTTATATGTACATAATATCTATATGTGTGTGTATTGAGTGTGTATATGTTTGTATTTTGATTTATCAGAAGACAGGCAAATTTAAGAAAATACATAGCTCATGTATATAATTGGTTTGAAAAACAATGAACTTTCAAATATACTGTGGGCTATTTATATCTGGTATCTGTCAATAAACTTTTTTGTGTGTTTCAGGAGAATAATTTGGTGATAAAGAGATATTGACTTCGGACAGTTTTCCAAGAATTCGAACACCTTTCAAGCTTGGTAATTAATTACGACTTGTATGTTTTCGGAAGTGAAAGTGTCCGTCACTCTGTTGTCACTCTGTTGTGTCTCTTTGCAACCCCATAAACTGTAGCCTGCCAGGCTCCTATGTCCACAGAATTCTCCAGGCAAGAATACTGGAGTGGATAGCCATTCCTTTCTTCAGAGTATCTTCCCGACCCAGGGATCGAACCTGGGTCTTTCCCACCCCCTGCTGTTTCAATGAAATGAAGAGTCATTTCCTTTTATAATCAATTTTTATTGGATTTATGGATTTCTATACCCTATTTTAGAGGCAGCTCTATCTCAAAAGCCAGAAAAATGTTCTTATTGAATAGAAGTTCACTAACTGTTTAGCAGCTTTAATAAGTGATCAAGAAGTTCTCAGTGAGTCTTGAAAGGAAGGTCATGAAAGTTAAAAAATATTACAATTACTTTTTGTTCCATAAAATTCAACTCAATATATTTAAAATTTTAGAACAAAGCTTAGCAATGTGTATGAAACTACTGATACAAAATTGGCTTTCAATATTTTTCATACTTTTACCAGCAGAATGGTTTGCTTTTAAACTTCTTTTCTTTTAATTTGCATAAAGTATAATTAATTACACAGAATTTCAACTCCTATTGTAGATAGCTGAAAACCACATGTAATTGTTCTTAATAGGTTGGATTCTTTCCCTGGTTAGCAACATAGAAACTTTTCAGGGAATCACAAAATTGTCCTGCCGAGTTGAACAGGATGTAAATCTAGCCTGAAGTTTTCTTACAAATGCTGTAATAATACATACTGTTCATCAACTCCTCAGGTTGCCATTAGAAATAAAAGCACATTATCTCAGTAGGATGCTGCTATCTCTTAGGTTATATAGCCTCTGCCTATAGTTAGGGCCTGGCTTAAATCGGGAACCTAAAAACATTGTGAGACCACAAAGACAGGGAGATAATCAGAAAGTGACCCCCATTTTTCATACCTGGTTAAGAACAGACTGATCTTAATGGAGGAAACATGGGTAAATTTTACTGCCTACTTTTATCTGTAAAATATGCTATAAACTTTCCCCATTCCATTTATTTATTTATGGATAGGTAAGAAGTGGGTGTATTCAGACTCAGAGAGAAGCACACTCCCCAGATAGTGGGCCATCACAGAGGGTGAATGTGGCCTATCACAGAGGGTGAGTGTGGCCTGCACTTATTTTTAACATTAAAATTTCCAAAAGGAGCCTCAGAGACACTAAGAAATTTGACTTTGGTTTCTCAGCTTTTGAACAGTCAGAAGCCTGGTGTGCTGCAGCCCATGGGGTTACAAAGAGTCGGAAGTAACTGAATGACTGAACTGAACTAAAATAGTCAGATGAGATATGAAATCAGAATTATCTGATTATAGATTTGTACTTTTCTTCTATTTGCATAAAACACAGTGTTTTTATGCAACCTTATTATAACTTGGGTAAATCTTTGCTTTATCAGTTAATAACTTGTTGTTTTGTCCCCTCTTCTCTTTATATTACTTTTATGTTCTCCTATTATTCATATAGAAGACAGTTGGACCATAAAGAAGGCCAAGTGCCAAAGAATTGACACTTTCAAACTGTGGTGCTGGAGAAGACTCTTGAGATTCCCTTGGAAATCAAGGATATAAAACCAGACAATCCTCAGTTCAACTCAGTACACTTGCTCAGTCATGTCCAACTCTTTGTGACCCCATGGACTGCAGCATGCCAGGCTTCCTGTCCATCACAACTCCCAAGGCTTGCTCAAACTCATGTCCATTGAGTCAGTGATGCCATCTAACCATCTCATTCTCTGGTGTCCCCTTCTCCTCTTGCCTTCAATATTTCCCAGCATCAGGGTCTTTTCTAATAAGTCAGTTTTTCACATCAGGGGGCAAAAGTATTGGCGCTTCAGCATCAATACTACCTATGAATATTCAGGACTAATTTCCTTTAAGATTAATTGTCTTAATCTCCTTGCAGTCCAAGGGACTCTCAAGAGTCTTCTCCAACACCAAAATTCAAAAGTGTCAATTCTTCAGCAGTCAGCTTTCTTTATAGCCCAACTCTCACATCCATACATGACTACTGGAAAAACCATAGCCTTGACGAGATGGACCTTTCTTGGCAAAGTAATGTCTCTGCTTTTTAATATGCTATCCAGGTTGGTCATAGCTTTTATTTCAAGGAGCAAGCATATTTTAATTTCATGGCTGTAGTCACCATCTGCAGTGATTTTGGAGCCCCCCAAATTAAATTTTTTCACTATTTCCATTGTTTCCCCATCTATTTGCCATGAAGTGATGGGAACAGATGCCATGATCTTCGTTTTTTGAATGACTGAGTTTTAAGTGAGATTTTCAACTTTCCTCTTTCACTTTCAAGAGGCTCTTTAGTTCCTCTTCACTTTCTGCGATAAGGATAATATCATCTGCATATCTGAGGTTATTGATACTTCTCCTGGCAATCTTCATTCCTGCTTGTGCTTCACATAGCCCAGCATTTTGCATGATGCACTCTGCATATAAGTTTAATAAGCAGGGTGACAATATACAGCCTTGACCTACTCCTTTCCCAATCCGAAACCAGTCTGTTGTTCCATATCCAGTTCTAACTGTTGCTTTTTGATCTGCATACAGATTTCTCAGGAGGCAGGTAAGGTGTTCTGCTTTCCCAGTATCTTGAAGAATTTTCCACAGTTTTTAGAAAAAGCAAAAGAATTCCAGAAGCATATCTACATTTGCTTTTTGATTACCCCAAAGCCTTTGACTGTATAGATCTCAATGATCCAGTGGATGTAGGCAATCTGATCTCAGTTATTCTGCCTTTTCAGCTTGAATATATGGAAGTTCATGGTTCATGTACTGTTGAAGCCTAGCTTGGATAATTTTGAGCATTACTTTGCTACCGTGTGAGACAAGTGAAACTGTGCAGTAGTTTGAATATTCTCATTGCCCTTCTTTGGGATTGTAATGAAAACTGACCTTTTCCTGTGGCCACTGCTGAGTTTTTTAAATTTGCTGGCATACTGAGTGCAGCACTTTCACAGCATCATCTTTTAGGATTTGAAACAGCTCAACTGGAATTCCATCACCTCCACTAGCTTTGTTCATAGCAATGTTTCTTAAGACCCACTTGACTTCACATTCCAGAATGTCTATTTCTAGGTGAGTGATCACACCATTGTGGTTATCTGGGTCATGAAGATCTTTTTTGGACAGTTCTTCTGTGTATGTTTCCACCTCTTCTTAATATCATCTGCTTCTGTTAGGTCCATACCATTTCTGTCCTTTTTCCTGCCCACCTTTGTATGAAATATTCCCTTGTTACTGTTAATTTTCTTGAAGAGATCTCTAGTCTTTCACATTCTATTGCTTTCCTCTATTTCTTTGAATTGATCACTGAGGAAGTCTTTCTTATCTGTCTTTGCTATTCTTTGAAACTCTGCATTCAAATTGGTGTTTCTATCCTCTTCTCCTTTGCCTTTAGCTTCTCTTCTTTTCTTGGCTATATGTAAGGCCTCCTCAGACAACCATTTTACCTTTTTGCATTTCTTTTTCTTGGGGATGGTCTTGATCACTGCCTCCTGCACAATGTCTCAAACTTTGGTCCACAGTTCTTCAGGCACTCTGTCTCTCAGATCTAATCCCTTGAATCTATTTGTCACTTCCACTATATAGTCATAAGGGATTTGATTTAGATCATACCTGAATGGTCTAGTCATTTTCCCTTCTTTCTTCAATTAATTCTGAATTTGGCAATAAGGAGTTCTTGATCTGAGCCACAGTCAGCCCTCAGTCTTGTTTTTGCTGACTGTATACAGCTTCTCCATCTTTTGCTGCAAAGAATATAATCAATCTGATTTTGGTACTGACCATCTGGTGATGTCCATGTGTAGAGTCATCTCTTGTGTTGCTGGAAGAGGGTGTTTGCTATGACCACTGCGTTTCCTTGGCAAAACTCTGTTAGCCTTTGCCCTGCTTCATTTTGTACTCCAACGCCAAATTTGCCTGTTACTTCAGTATCTCTTGACTTCCTACTTTTAGCATGCCAGTCCCCTATGATGATAAGGACATCTTTTTTGGGTGTTAGTTCTAGAAAGTCTTGTAGGTCTTCATAGAACAGTTCCACTTCATCTTCTTCAGCATTAGTGGTTGGGGCATAGACTTGGATTACTGTGATATTGAATGGTTTGCTTGGAAACAAACAGAGATCATTCTGTCATTTTTGAGACTGGATCCACGTACTGCATTTCAGACACTTTTGATGACTATGAAGACCACTCCATTTCTTCTAAGGGATTTTTGCCCACAGTAGTAGATACAATGGTCCAGTCAATTCTAAAGGAAATCAGGCCTGAATATTCTTTGGAAAGACTGATTCTGCAGCTAAAGCTCTAATACGTTGGCCAACTGATGCAAAGAGCCAACTCATTGGAAAAGACCCAGATGCTGACGAAAAATGGAGGGCAAGAGGACGTGGGGCAACAGAGCATGAGCTGGTTAGATGGCATCACTGACTCAATGGACATGAGTTTGAGCAAACTCAGGGAGATAGTGATGTCCAGAGAAGCCTGGCATGCTGCAGTTCATGGGGTCACAAAGAGTCGAACATGCCTCAGTGACTGAACAGCAATTGTCCAAAGCTTCATCTTTTCCTTTCTTTGCACAAAGCTGCATTGTCATGTTCCAAAGAATCAATTCCTGACCTTCTATGTTTCCTATATAAACCAATCTCTCTTGTATCTGATTTACTCCAACTTTCTATTATTCTAAATAACACATTTATTTATCAACTTTAAAGTATTCACTTGTTAATGTTGCTATTAAAGTAACAAGGCAACATAGGGCAAAACAATTACCAAAGACCTATCTACTATGAGGAAAACTATAAAAATTCAGTTAGTAAAAATTCAAGAATTTAGAATTCTTATATTTCCAATGTGTTTCTGGAACAAAAACAGAAAAAACAGCCTTGAATTGAAGATGCAGCCAGCTCTTGAACAACCAGCGTAAACAGAACATGAGCCACAGAGGCCAGCATTTCATGTGATCCTTCAAGTTCACAGCATAGATTAAAAAAAAAAGAGTAAACCTTAGAGAAAAGCTTTTTATTTATGTTTTTCTTATTTTTAGAACATGAGTAAGCAATAGAAATCAACATCTTAGGGAACAGTGAACTAAAATGGATGGGAATGGGTGAATTTAATTCAGATGACCACTATATCTATGGCAAGAATCCCTTAGAAAAAATGGAATAGCCCCCAGAGTCAACAAAAGAGTTTGAAATGCAGACACTTGGGAACAAACTCAGAAACAGCGATGATCTCAATTCAAGGCAAACCATTCAACATCACACTAATCCAAGTCTATGCCCCAATCACTGACACCAAAGAAGCTGAAGTTGTCTAGTTCTATGAAGACCTACAAACACCTTCTAGAATTAACACGAAAAATTGTCCTTTTCATCACAGGGGACTGGAATACAGAAGTAGGAAGTCATGAGATACCTGGAATACAACCACGTTTGGCCTTGGCATACAAAATGAAGCAGGGTAAAGGCTGACAGAGTTTTTGTCTAGAGAAAACGTTGGTCATAGCAAACATCCTTTTCCAGCAACACAAGAGACAACTCTATAGATAGATATCACAAGATTGTCAATACCAAAATCAGATTATGTTCTTTGCAGCCAAAGATAGAGAAGTTCTACAGAGTCAGAAAAAAACAAGACCTGGAGCTGACTATGGCTCAGAACATGAGCTCCTTATTTCAAAATTCAGGCTTAAATGGAAGAGAGTAGGGAAAACCTAGGCCATTCAAGTAGGACCTAAATCCCTAGTGATTATACAGCAGAGGTGATGAATAGATTCAAGGAATCTGACTGGTAGACAGAGTGTCTGAAGAATTATGGATGGAGGTTCATAACATTGTACAGGAGACCCTGACCAAAACCATACCAAAGAAAAAGAATTTCAAAAAGGCAAAGTGGTAGTGTAAGGAGGATTTACAAACAGCTGAGAAAAGTTCAGTTCAGTTCAGTCACTCAGTCGTGTCCAACTCCCTGTGACCCCGTGAACCACAGCACACCAGGCCTCCCTATCCATCACCAACTCCCGGAGTCCACCCAAACCCATGGTCATCGAGTTGATAATGCCATCCAGCCATCTCATCTTCTGCTGTACCCTTCTCCTCCTGCCCTCAATCTTTCCCAGCATCAGGGTCTTCTGCAATGAGTCAGTTCTTTGCATCAGGTGGCCAAAGTATTGGAATTTCAGCTTCAGCATCAGTGAATACCCAGGACTGATCTCCTTTAGGATAGACTGGTTGGATATCTTTGCAGTCCAAGGGACTCTCAAGAGTCTTCTCCAACACCACAGTTCAAAAGCATCAATTATTTGGTGCTCATCTTTCTTTATAGTCCAACTCTCACATCCATACATGACCACTGGAAAAACCATAGCCTTAACTAGACGGAACTTTGTTGGCAAAGTAATGTCTCTGCTTTTTAATATGCTGTTTAGGTTAGTCATAACTCTCCTCCCAAAGAGTAATTAGTTTTTAATTTCATTGCTGCAATCACCATCTGCAGTGACTTTCGAGCCCAGAAAAATAAAGTCAGCCACTGTTTTCACTTTTTCTCATCTATCTGCCATGAAATGATGGGACCAGATGCCATGATCTTAGTTTTCTGAATGTTGAGCTTTAAACCAACTTTTTCGCTCTCCTCTTTCATTTTCATCAAGAGGCTCCTTAGTTCTTCTTCACTTTCTGCCATAAGGGTGCTGTCATCTGCATATCTGAGGTTATTGATATTTCTCCTGGCAATCTTGATTCCAACTTGTGCTTCACCCAGGCCAGCATTTCTCATGATGTATTCTGCATATAAGTTAAATAAGCAGGGTGACAATATACAGCCTTGACATACTTCTTTTCCTATTTGGAACCAGTCTGTCATTCCATGTCCAGTTCTAACTGTTGCTTCCTGACCTGCATACAGGTTTCTCAAGAGGCAGGACAGGTGGTCTGGTATTCCCATCTCTTTCAGAATTTTCCACAGTTTATTGTGATCCACACAGTCAAAGGCTTTGGCATAGTCAATAAAGCAGAAATAGATGTTTTTCTGGTACTCTCTTGCTTTCTCAATGATCCAGCAGATGTTGGCAATTTGATCTCTGGTTCCTCTGCCTTTTCTAAAACCAGCTTGAACATCTGGAAGTTCACAGTTCATGTATTGCTGAAGCCTGGCTTGGAGAATTTTGAGCATCACTTTACTAGCGTGTGAGATGAGTGCAATTGTGCGGAAGTTTGAGCATTCTTTGGCATTGCCTTTCAGAAGAGAAGCAAAAGACAAGGGATAAAGGGAAAGATATACTCAACTTAATATAGATTTTCAGAGAATACCAAAGAGAGATAAGGATATCTCCTTAAATAAACAATGCAAATAAATAGATGAAAACAAAGGAATAGGAAAGGTTAGAGTTCTCTTCAAGATAATTGGAGATATCAAGGGAACACTTCATGAAACGATGGGCACAATAGAGAAAAAAGAAATGGTAAGGACCAAACAGAAGCAGAAAATATTAAGAACAGGTGGCAAGAATACACAGAAGAACTATACAAAAAAGGTCTTAATGACCTGGATAACCATGATAATTTGGCCACTCACCTAGACCCAGGCATCCTGGAATGTGAAGTCAAGTGGGCCTTAGGAAGCATTACTCTGAGCAAAGCTAGCGGAGGTGATGTAATTCCAGCTGAGCTATTTCCAATCCTAAAAGATGATGCTCTTAAAGTGCTCCACTCCATATGTCAGCAAGTTTGGAAAACTCAGCAGTGGCCACAGGACTGAAAAAGGTCAGTTTTCATTCCAACCCCCAAGAAGGGCAATGCCAAAGAATGTTCAAACCAATGGCCACTAAGAATTCTTAAAAATATTCCAGCTCAAATATTCTACACATCTTCCAATCCTTGTGGAAAAATGATTTTCTAAAATATCTCATGGCAAGTTTAGTGTTGAAGGACATTTTTATTTTAGTTTACTTCTATAAATATTTATTGATTACCCACCAAGTATTTTTTGGCAGGTAATACCATCATACCTAGGGGTATGAAGATTGGTAAACAAACATTTTCAGAGTAAGCTAATGGGGGAAACATATATAAATGAATCAGGCCAGTATGATGTTGTAAGGTCATGATATGGTACAGATAAGCCTGAACATTATACAAGTACAGATACAGAACAAGGACTGAGGTATAAGAGATGCCTATTATAAAAAATGACAGCTATGCGCGTCTTGAACCAACAGTCTACAACTAAGCAAAATAAAATAGCAATGAACCTTTTTTCTTTTGGTTATTTGGATAAGTTTATCTTTAAAACTATAAAGTAGTATAGAAACATATATTACCCCATTTTTATTTAAAATCCAGAGTGAAGTAAGCCAGAAGCAAAAACAATACAGTATATTAATGCATATATATGGAATTTAGAAAGACGGTAACGAGAACCCAGCATGCGATACAGTAAAAGGAACGCAGATGTATAGAATAGACTCGTGGACTCTGTGGATGAGGGAAAGGGTGGGATGATATGGGAGAATGGCATTGAAACATGTTAATTATCATATGTGTAATCAATCGCCAGCCCAGGATTGATGCTCAGGGCTGGTGCATCGAGATTTCCTGGGGGGAGGGAGGAGGGAGGGGGGTTGTGGAGGGGGAGCATATGTAAACCCATGGTGATATCATGTCATTGTATGGCAAAACTAAAAAAAGAAAATAAAAAAATAAAATAAAATATATTATAATTATGTATAATAGACAATTCTTATATTCTGTGCTGTGCTTTAGCTGCTCTGTCATGTCCAACTCTTTGCAACACCATGGACTGCAGCCTACCAGGCTACTCTGTCCATGGGATTCTCCAGGCAAGAATACTGGAGTGAGTAGCCATTCTCTTTTCCAGGGGATCTTGCTGACCCAGGGACTGAATCCAGGTCTCCTACATTGCAGGCAGATTCTTTACCATCTCAGCCACCAGGGAAGCCCAATACTGGAGAGGGTAGCCTATCTCTTCTCCAGGGGAACTTCCCAGCCCAAGAACCAAACCAGTGTCTCCTGCATTGCCGCCAGATTCCTTATCAGCTGAGCTACCTGGGATGCCATATATTCTGTGGTGTAGGCTCAAATTTTTAATTTCCTGACATAAAAATTCTCAGTTCCCTGATCTGCTTCACACTATAAGCTATATAGTCACACTATAACCTACATAACTAAGAATCTAATGTTGTACTTATATATAGTTCCTTTAAAAGCTTCATTCTTGGTTTCTTAGTGAGAGATTAATCAACCTCAGGTCTCACATGTTTAAAGCGTTCCATCAATAGGAAATCACAAGAATGAACATGTAGCATACCATAGATAACTGCTACTGCTCAGTCGCTTCAGTCATGTCCGACTCTGTGCAACTCCATAGACGGCAGCCCACCAGGCTCCCCCGTCCCTGGGGTTCTCCAGGCAAGAACACTGGAGTGGGTTGCCAGTGCCTTCTCCTGCCATAGATAAGGAGGCTACCAAAACAAGCGGTTGTTGAAATCTTTTGTCACTGTTGGGAAAAAATTTACCACAATTTTCTTACATTTCTGCACATCTTATGAAAGAAGCAGTGGCTGCTTTTGTTCTGAATTATTTTTAAAAGATGTTTGTAAAGCAAACAGCCTTAGAAATAGCATAGCATCTCCTTCTTGAGGAAAAGGAGCCATTCATTATAAAAGTTATACATTCCTGAAGTTCAGGATCACTTTCTTTTAATGGTTAGGTATCATATGGTCTGATTTGTTTTGCCTTGTGGAAATTGGGGCTTCAGTTCAGTTCACTAAAGGAACCAGTGTGAAAAAGCTGATACAAACTACTATTGCTATGTGAAAAATAAACTGTCCTTCCTCACTGATCCAGGAATCTAGTGTCTCCTAAAAGCATCTATGAATCTATGGCAGGCTTTTATTTGTCAGTATGCAAGAAGGGAAACATCTTAGACTTTTTAGAATTTTTTACTTTTTCATAACATTGGAAATGAGCGTGGGATGCTTACAGAGACATGAATTTCCTTCTGGAAAAGGAATGATACAGACCCCACAGGTCCATTAATGGGATTCAGAAAAAGTCTGTGGGAATCAGTAAATGACACGGTCAAATGGATAATAAATGGTCCTTCACTTTTTTGCCTGTTAATGCAAAGGAATTGTGGTCACCACAGCCTAAGTAACAGGAAATAGGTAAATGCAGATATCAAAATGCTTCTCTGTTGTGAATTTTCCTCTAGGTGGAAGGACTGCCTTGCCAATCACGTGTCCAGATTCTGTTCTGTAACACTAGTTACAACTTTTTACTAAGACTTGTCCTGGGTAAGCAGACAGTTTCTCTCCACTTCAGACAACAGTTAGAGGGATACACACAATGTGTGGGTCCAATTCCAAAGAAGGGTAATGCCAAAGAATGTTCAAACTACCACATAATTGCACTCATTTCACATGCTAGCAAAGTAACACTCTAAATTCTCCAAACAAGGCTTCAACAGCACATGAATTGAGAACTTTCAGATGTTCAAGCTGGATATAGAAAAGTCTGAGGAATCAGGGATCAAACTGTCAACATCTGCTGGATCATAGAAAAAGCAAGAGAATTCCAGAAAAAAACGTCTACTGCATCATTGACTACACTAAAGCCTTTGACTGTGTGGATCACAACAAACTGTCAAAAATTCTTCAAGAGATGGGAATACCAGACCACCTTACCTGCCTCCTGAGAAACCTGTATGTAGGTCAAGAAGCAACAGTTGGAATTGGACATGGATCAACCGACTGGTTCCAAACTGGGAAAGGAGTACATCAAGGCTATATATTGTAACCCTGCTTATTTAACTTATAGGCAGAGCACATCATGAGAAATGCCAGGCTGGATGAAGCACATGCTAGAATAAAGATTGCCAGGAGAAATATCAACAACCTCAGATATGCAGGTGACACTATACTTATGGCAGAAAGTGAAGAGGAAACTAAAGAGTCTCTTGATAAAAGTTAAAGAGGAAAGTGAAAAAGCTCACTTAAAACTCAAACATTCAAGAAATTAAGATCATGGCATCTGGTCCCATCACTTCATGGCAAGTAGATGGGAAACAGTGACACTTTTATTTTCTTGGGTTCCAAAATCACTGCAGATGGTGACTACAGCCATGAAATTAAAAGATGCTTGCTTCTTGGGAGAAAAGCTATGACAAACCTAGAGGGCATATTAAAATGCAGAGACATTACTTTGCCCACAAAGGTCCATCTAATCAAAGCTATGGTTTTTCCAGTAGTCATGTATGGATGTGAGAGTTGGACTATAAAGAAAGATGAGCGCCAAAGAATTGAAGCTTTCTTTTGAATTGTGGTGTTGGAGAAGACTTTTGAGAGTCCCTTGAACTGCAAAGATATCAAACCAGTCAATCCTAAAGGAAATCAGTCCTGACAATTCATTGGGAAGAATGATGCTGAAGCTGAAGCTCCAATATTTTGGCCACCTAATGTGAAGAGCTGACTCATTAGAAAAGACCCTGATGCTGGGAAATATTGCAGGCAGAAGGAGAAGGGGATGACAGAGGACGATGTTTGAATGGCATCATCAACTCAATAGACATGAGTTTGAGCAAGCTCTGGAAGATGGTGAAGGACAGGGAGGCCTGGCATGCTACAGTCCCTGGGGTCACAGAGAATCAGACACGACTGAGTGACTGAACAACAACAACACATATAATGGAGTGTGAAAGGGATAACTCCATTACTAGAAATCAGGTAAATCATTAGAACTTTGGTTCCTATGGCAAAGAAGGTGGCACAGGGCACATTTCCTCTTAAAGAATAGTGACAAGTAGTGGGCTGTCTTATGGTCAAACCTCTCCTCTGTTCTATCATGCCAAACTTAGATCCATTTGGAAGAGACAGTAAAATCTCTCAGCTTTTTACAGTGGGTCCTGTCAGCTCTAAAGGAGCTTTAGCTTTCTTGGGAAGATTTTTCTGAGATACAAAACTCCTATGGAGAACCAGAGATGAAGCTTTGCCTCATATGTGAGCTTTTGCTGTGCTGTGCTTAGTCACTCAGTCATGACTAAGTCTTTGTGACCCCATGGACTCAGCCCACAAGCCTCCTCTGTCCATGGGGATTCTCTAGGCAAGAAAACTGGAGTAGGTTGCCATGCCCCCCTGCAGGGGATCTTCCAAACCCAGGGATCAAACCCAGGTCTCCCACATTGCAAGCGGATTCTTCAGCAGCTGAGTTACCAGGGAAGCCCCATGAGTTTAACTGTCCTGAATTGAGTTTAGAATTCTGATCTTGACCCACCAGGGACTGAGTAAAACACCCAAAGAAATTGAGATAAATTCTTGAGATCTCACCCACTGCATTGGAAAACTTTCCCAGCCCTGATGGTTGACATAATCGACATCATCTAGACAAGGGGGCAGCTAATGTCCTGAAATTAAAGTGGATTCCTTAAAGATGGTCACCACTGTGTAGCCAGACTGAGTCAGCCAGAAGTTGCAAACCCAAAGCCCTAGCAAAAAAAAGTAGTGTGGCTATGTTTTCTGAGTCCAGGAATCCCAAGGGTTGAAACAGATGGGTGTTAGCCATGACGACCTTGCTCCTCAATATAGACTACTGGATGGTCCAAAATTTGTTCACAGTTCATTTGGTTATTTCATGAGCTACCACCAGGTTATTTGAAAGTACAAATAAAGCCTCTTTTCCTAATCCCTGATTCCTCACTCTTCCTCTCCCCTGGCTTACAATTTAAAGAAAACTATGAGCAGAGACTAAAGTATCCTTTTTTCCAGCAAAGTTCAAAGGACATGCACTCACCTGAGTATGCTGGAGTATTTCAGGAAGGAGAAGGAATCAAACTTTTATGGGCATGTTGGACATGGATGCCCATGTTGCGCTCCCACCTGGATCTACAGAACACTCAGATTTGGCAAGTGGGGTTAAAGATTCACAGTGAGAAAGACAAGATAACTCGGTCTTGTGGAGAAAGATCTTCGGGCCAATTAAGTGTACCATTTTGTTGTTTTTATATCTGATGGTATAGCAGGAATTAATGTGTTATATGCTCATATTTTATCATCCATTAAGTGCCTGAAAGGATTATCACAACTGGGGCAGGCCACATGTAGAGAAGTGCTAATGGAACATGTAAATCACTTTCCAATCTTCTGCCTGCTTCTTCCCAGACACAGTATAAAATCCCTTGAGGAGAAAAGGAAATCACAGCTCTGCGTATAGCCTTTAAGACGACACAAGTGAGAAGAAATACAGAATCTTAATATAACATCCCTGGATGGCCCGTGGAAAAAGACTAGAACTGAAAGCTTAGAATGGATTATTACCTAACTGCTCATGTAACTGAACCCACTGCACAGAGGAAACACTTGCTATATGATCATGGACTGTGCCAGTGACTTCTGGGGACAAAGACCATCCACATTCATGTGTCACAGCTACCAATACACAACTGAGAGTGTGCATGCATGTTCAGTCTTCAGTTGTGCCCACCTCTTTGTGAGCCCATGAACTGCAGTCTGCCAGGCTTCTCCATCCAAGGAATATACATTTGCAATATCCCCTCAAATTACTACAGTTATTTCAGAGATAGATAAATTCTTCTGCCATTTGCCAGCCATATATGGGTAGTATGATTACCTCTCTAGTACAACACTTTAACAAAGCTTTGATGATATATTGTTGATGGCAAAGTCAGAGGCTCCTGTTAGCAATGCCTTGATGGTAGTGTCACACATTCCCACCAGCTGGGGTGTCCGATAAATTCTCACAAAACTTGAGGGTTTGCTTGTTAAATAAAGTCTCATGGGACTACATTGGCAGATTCACAATAATCAGTCCCTATAGTAGTCAAAAAAAAAAAAAAGAAAAATACACACACACATACACACACACACACACACAAATGAAACTGCTGTCTATTCAACTTCAACCAACAAAAAAGATGTCCAGCATATTCCTGGAATATTAGGGACTGATAACAAACAGTAAGTACATCACCTAGACTATCTACTTGGACCTTTATAGTGGCCAGTATAAACACTAGCACCCTTTGAATGAGGTCCAAACGAATACTCCATGTTGGAAGTTTTCTTATAAGATGTGGCATGCTATCTGTATTTAGGGTCCACCATCATGAATAAACCTGTGAGATATAAGTCTCTGTGACCAATAATTTTGTTGACAAGAGCCTCTAGAAAAGGGTGGCAGCCTTCATTGTAGGTTCTCTTCAGGTTTTGGACTAGTCACTTCTGTAATTTGCAGGGCTCATCACTACTGGGTACACTTTTTTTCGGAAAGCAGATATTAGCATGCTCTTGAGCTGTTGTCAAAACTAAACTCGTAATCCATGGAGGTGTGCTGACTGTCCAGCCTGCTGTCTTCATTTTGGGGTGGGTCAACCCAGATTCAATGGCTCAATGTGAGAAAGAGTCCTACAGACCTCTCAGACCCACCCATCCATAAATGGAAGTGGTATATTCAAGCTTTCAGCTTGCATAGCTCCAGTGTCATCTTAGTTTTACATGAAAAAAATGGCTCTCCCAAACTGTTGCAAGGGTCCTAAATTTAACTCTCTGCTGAATCTGCCATCCTCAGCCAGACAGCTTTTACCATGATTTGATCTACAGTCCCCTTAATCTTAGCAAGAAATATATTGGAACTAGCAAGAGACAGTCCTAGCCCTGCATTTCCCTTGTGAAATACCTGTCAACACCTCTGGATGTCTTTCCTGCTCCCGTTTCTGTAACTATTGCTTAGCCATTCAGTGGGGCAGACAAATGGCATCAGGCTGCTGATGTGGACAAATGGAGCAAGTTAGATTAACTGCCTTCATGCAGCCACTCCAAAGCAAGGACTACAATCAATTATTCATGCTTAACTTAGAGGGTAAAATCTCAGACCCTTCATGGGTCTTGAAAATCAGGAGAAATTGGTTACTTAAATAGCCCAGTTGTCTCCTACATGTCAACACAGTGAAGCCATTGTTAACACTAACAGTTCTATGTCCCTGTACATCATGCATTCATATTTAATAAATTTTCACCAACAGAGTAAGTAGGGTACAAATATTTAAATTATCTGTTTAAATTTAAATATCTGTTGTTAAAATAGCTTATAAATTTTTAATTATTGAATAGATAGTATATATATCATTCACTGTCTACATTTCTTCTTTCTTCTGTACATTCTGTCCCTTTGAGTGTTCCTTGAAGGACAAACTTGCTTCTTGAAAGACAAACTTGCTATTTCAAACTTATATTAAAGTGGGTAATTAGTTACATATCCATTAGAAAAAATTACCCTAGGAACTACAAGGAGTGAACTATTAGGTTCATTAGCATGAGATTATTTTTGTTAATACTTTGGCCACTTAATACAAAGAGCCAACTCACTGGAAAAGATACTGATGCTGGGAAAGACTGAAGGCAAAAGGAAACAGAGTAGCAGAGGATAAGATGGTTAGATAGCTTCACTGACTCAAAGGATACAAGCAAACTCCAGGAGATAGTAAAGGGCAGGGGACCCCAATATGCTGCAGTCCATGGGGTCAAAAAGAGTTGGACACAACCTAATGGCTAAACAACAACAACATTTATGTCAATGCACATTCACAACATTTATGTCAATGCACATTCATAAATAGCTGCATGGTCAAAACATTTGTGTTAGAGCTAGAAGTAATATGGGGAGCAATGGAAACATGTGTTTTTAAGGACATAGGTTATTTTTGTGCTAAACTTAGCCAACTCACATGTCCAAACATTTTGGCAAGGCATATTATGATTAAGCTGTAATCTTTTTGATTTCTCTCTGGACACCTGTGTTCAGCAACATGTTTGTTCTTATCTGTCTTTTCAGTTGTATTTAAGCTGCTTGAGGTCAGAACCTATATCAAGTTTGTCCTTATTTCTGTAGTCATCATTTCAGTTTTTTGCCATACACTGGACGTTCAATAAGTGGAGGCTGAATTACACTCCAGAAAAACTGGGTCAAGGGAGTCTTAAGAGATGTAGTTCTCCTTTCAGTCAAATCTGCATCTTAAATGATTTAAAGAAGGCCAGCTCCCAAGACAAGACTTCCTCCTCAGCTATTTGAATCTATCACCCAGTGGTCTGAGTTGGCAGATTCCCCTAACTTTCATCAACCCAGGCACTCTTAGAGAAAGCAGTGTTGTTACAGACAACATCAGAGTTATCAATCTATATTACCATGTTACTCGTACTAGCTGAGATGACACTGATGAGTCACTATCAGCAAGAATATATTTGAACATTTATTTTTTAGCTAGTAATGATGACAATGAATTAGTCATTCATTTTCACTGACTTCTCTGACCACCAGTGAAGAAAAGGCTAAAAGTGCCAGGACTTTCAACTGTGAACTTGAAACTTGGTGAAACAAATTTATTTTCCCTGACCTCTTGAGCAATTCATAAACTATGGTGACAAAAAAAAAAAAAACCACCCAAATCACATGGATGTACTAACTTTATCTATGGTGGCAAATATCAAACATGTATAGAGATGAAACTATAATGAACCCTGTATAAAAAATTAAAATGAAAGTGTCCACTGATATATGATTACCATGAAAGAAATGTATACCTTATTATACCTATTAGAATTCATGATGGCAATGAAAATTATTAAGTTGAACAAACTATTAAATTATTAAAGGTTAAATAAAAATTTTAAAAGATTTTCAGGTAGACCAATGACAATTGAAATGTTAAAATATTTCCCAAGTTCTAACCTGAAGATAGGATAGCAGAAAACCTGAAGATAGAGTAAGCAGAAAGCCTTTCTTTCAACTATGATGCTTTGAGACCTAGGTATTCACTGAGGAAGCACAGACTTTTATTTCATTTCATTTTCAGTTTTATTTTATTTTAAACTGATTTGAAATTAGTCCTGAATATTCATTGCAAGGGCTGATGCTGAAGCTGAAACTCCAATACTCTGGCCACCTGATGCAAAGGACTGACTCATTTGAAAAGACCCTGATGCTGGGAAAGATTGAAGGCAGGAGGAAAAGGGGATGACAGAGGATTGAAATGGTTGGATGGCGGCGTCATTGACTCAATGGACATGAATTTGAGTAAACTCCAGGAGGTGGTGATGGATAGGGAGGCCTGGTGTGCTGCAGTCCATGGGGTTGCAAAGAGTTGGGCACAACTGAGCGACTGAACTGAACTAAAAATAAAATAAGAGGGAAAACTAATGTTTATTTTATAAAAAGATACACAGGATGAAGTCAAGAGACATGGATCCTAATTCTGTTTCTATTAACTACTTAAGAACCTTGGGTAAATTATTAGTAAAATGATGAGAAGGGAATGCCTTCTACATCCTCTAATTGACACCTAAGTTCTGTGATTCTTTCTAGTAAGAGTGTCTAGAATTCCATTTGCAGCTAAAAGAAGAAGAGTGAATTTCACAATCACATGTCAAATCAGAGAATCTAAATGTTTCTTTCCTATAGTAATTTTAATTGTACACTTGAGTTGACCTTATGAGAGTATCACTTTAACCGCACTGTTGTAAAACTTTGGTTGAATCACCACGCTTGTTTTGAAATATTCATTTTGCTTCTTTGCTCTTTGAAAATGCTTTTTGTTAAATATTTCTTGAGCTAAAGAATAAAGATAGAAAACAAAGTCATTTGTAAACATTTACGTAATCATTTGATACTTGCAAGAACAATTTCAGGATTTAGAATTCACAAAATTTTTAGCACTTTGTAATACACACTCTCATGAATTTGTAAATAAAAATGCAAATAGCCATATATATGAATAAGATATCCACAAATATAAGTAGGAAATGTGAAAAATATATATTAAGCTATGAAAATATTTTGTGTAGTTTTTCCTTGACCAAATTGTCTTGCCTTCATAAGACACTAAATCACTTGGTTAGCTCTTTATCTAATATTGTAACTTTAGGTGTGTGTGAGTATGTGTGCTTTCTTTCAAGGTTTTGCTTTTAAAGTTGTTTAGAATTTCATTTAGGTCAATTAGTTCACATAAAATAGCTTGCCTTTAATCCCCTAGTCTTACTAAATAAATCGAGGAGGCACTTCATTAAAAAAATTATATTTTTATTGCTGTAATTAAGGAGACATTTTTTAAAATGCAAGTTGGAAAATAGCTGTTGTCCCACATACCAAAATAATACAGCTTGTATTTAGTTAGCTTTACTTGAGCAAAGAATTTAATCAAATATCTATAGGTATGTACCTATTCTATCTTTCCCTTCTTGCCTGCTTTTCCTTCCCAGGTTCTCTCATCACCACACAGAAGCCAAAACACAATTTTACATGGAATATTCAACTAATAGCAGTCTATTGGTGAAATAATCTTTATCACTTTCACAATTTTTCATTTCTCTTTACCAATTTTTGATTTCTCTTTACCATTGTAAACATTTCATTTCAGCCAAGCCCATCTCTGGGTGGCATATAATTCCAAGAATTGTAAGAGTTATTTTGAACAAATGCAAGTATTGATATGCCTTGTCTCCTCCTGTGCTATATCTGTTTTTGCAGAACCTTAATAACGACAGTGACACTAAATTTAGGTAGATCTTCCCAAGTTTCAGCTCACCAAGAGTTATTAACAGAAATTTTGTCACTATTTATGACAGACTGATTATTTGCATTCTCACAGACAATTCTAAGGCCATTTTAATGTTGCACATTGTACAAGCATATTATCCTTACAAAAGGTGTGCAATTCTGACATTGTTTAGAAGTTGATGCTAAATAGAATAACATTAACACATACTGCTGTGAACTTATCATTAACACAATTTTGGGCAATAACTGATAAACTCAGCATTATACTTGTTTTTCCCTTTTGTTCAATGGAAATTTATCTTTTCCAATAGAGCTTCATAACTGTTGGAGACATTGTATTAGTAAGAAAACAGTGTTATCCACTGTTATCCAAAAGGCAAAGGTATTTAGAGGAAAAAAATGACCTTTTATTCAGCTCATAACCTGCCTACTCCCTATCTACCTGATATGACCATGTGTACATATCTGCAGTAACTACAATTTTAAATAGTTTGAATATTCTTCATAGTCAAGCACTAAATTTAACCAACTAAAATTTCTGAATTTAAAAAACAATAAAGCCGCTATTCATAGCCGCTCCTGACTTTAGATGCAGCTCAAAAACACACTGAAAACCATCCCTTGCCGGTGACTTGCTCAATGCATTTCTATCTATCTCTACACAAGAAAAGAGAACTAAAGGCTCAAATACAGTCTGAGTTAAATTTCTTAAAAAATCTCTACATTGTGGAAGGCAAGATTTTAAGACAATCTTCACTAAATAAATTCTTCAGGTAATTGCTCACCTTTCCCTATTTCTTGTGTAGGCAGAGATCTGCTTGTTTAAGATGAGGTAGCATTCTCTCTCCCTTGACTGCAAGAAAAAGAATGCCAACTGGATTCTTATTTTCTCAAAATTATTTAAAAGAATAAAAAGCAGTTATCACCAGGAAATTTATATTCACACACTATATACTCAAATGGGACACCTTTTAAAGTTTCTAACATCTATTTCTGCATACTCTTACCTGCATTGCTTCGAACTCAAACCCTATGACCAAGGGTTCTAGAGAGTAAAATATGCTGAAATTAATACATTCCATCACTTTTTTGAAAATTCAATCGAAAATTGTGTGGTGGTAGTTTTGTTTTTAAGGTTGCAATACACAAGGAATCAGGAGCACACATTTTAGTGTTTAAATCGGCTCTCCCGGCATCACTCATTGCCTCATCACCTTACTCATAATATTCCTTCATTGAACACAACTCCCCCCCTTTTTTTTCTGCCTCATCACCTTCATTGAACACATCCTTCACTGAACACAACTTCCTTTTTCCCCCCTCAAACCAACTATAAATACTAAAACGTTAAACATGGTTTTGGAAGAAAGGACTGATGCCCTAAGAAAACTTCTACAGAAAGATTGTCTGGACGCTAAGATACTACTCGACACCTGAAGCACCCAGATAGCGCAGAGGCTTTTTAATACAACGTTTTCTGATCTTCTTATATCCCTCTCTCAGCCACTAAACCCAAAGAAAAATAAGGGTTTTGGCTCACTGCAAACTCAAAGGGGATTTTAAAGGGTGAGTTTGATGCTAGTCTTCCCTCTTTCAAGAAAAAGCTTCTTATTCTCAAGAGTTGCTGGGCTTTTTCTGCTAGGGTTGCAAAGCAGATTCATCACTCAGGTGCACGGTTCTCAACCTGAAATTAAGACCGATTTCAGGGAAACAAGTAAAATAGGGGCGGTCCCCGTCCCCAACTAAAATGCCTCTAAATGAGTACAAGGAATCTGCGCGACGTAAATAGTTGTGCTCCTTAAAGCAACAATAGCAAAAAGTTTAGTCGCAAAACGTTTGGTTTTTGTCTTTCTTTTTTCATGTTTGATCATCCCCTAAACGGCGCCAGTGCTAACAAACACACAAAGTATCTGTACAGATGCCAGGATCTGCACAGATGCCAGAAAATTGTCCGTATCAGTTTTTTGAGGTGACAGAAAAAGCTGGAGAGGTACCACCGTTTCGAGGGAATAAGGTCAGAATTCACCGGCAGAACCCTTCGCTCTGCGAAGAAATACGACGGGACTGTAGGACTCTGGAGCCCGGCTTTCGAAAAGGAGGGAAGGTGGGTCAGGGACGTACTTTGTGAGGAAGGCTTTGTCAGTGCGAAACCAGGCGCAGGGTGGCAGGTGGGGGCGTCTGCGGGCTGCCAGAAGCGGGAAATCAAAAGGGGGCGACGCGGGGACGATGGGGGCTGAGAGGACCCTGATGGGGTGACCGGAGGGTCAGGGCCATTCATGGCTGCTGCGAAAGTGGGGGCTCTGGGGATGGAAGGTGAAGCGGGGACAGCGAGTTGCCCCAGCTGTCCTCGGGAGGGAGAGGCTTCCCAGCAGGTGGAGTTGAAATCAAAAAGCCCCCCCAGGGATCAAGGGGCAGCGCTCTCCCGAGACCCTAGCCTGGAGGCTGAGGAATCACAGCAGGTGGTTTGAGGGGTAACCCCTAAAGCCAGAGGTTCTCTCGGCTGGCTGCCTGGCCGCCCGACCCTCTGCGCTTTCCAGGCTACTCACCGGTCCCGGGTGGAAAGCGCCAGCCAGGCGCGCGTAAGGGCTGCGCAGCGCAGGCGGCGGGCAGGGCCGAGCGGAGGCAGCGGCGCCGTCCTAGGAGCGGGACTGGAGCCGGGGGACGCCGAGGCGGCGGCGGGGGCGCGGGGAGCTGCGGGCGGGGAGGGCGGCGGATCCGGAGCTGCGGCGCTGCGCGCGCTCTCTGCCCATCTCCGGCTCGGCTGAAGCGGCTACTGCTGCCGCCGCCGCGAGGGAGGGAGGCGAGGGGGAGGGGAGGAGGCACGCGGCAGGGAGGGAGGGAAGAGAAGGGAGGTGGGGGGAGCGCGGGGAGAGGGGAGACGGACTCCAGGAGTGGGGAGGCGGGAGGGAGGGGCGCGCGAGCCCCGCAAGGTTCCCACCCGAAGGGCTCGGGGAGGAGATCTCGGGGAGGAGGGGTAGGGTCTCTCCCCGTCCCCCACCTCCTCTCCCCGCCTTCCCCCTTCGCGCCCTTTCCTTGGGCTCTTCCTCCCGAGGCTTGGGCTGGGGGTGGCCAGGCTCGGCCGCAGCCGGGTCTTCGGCGCGCTGGGGAGAGTGCGGAGGCCGAGAGGCGGCTGGCTGCGCCAGCTCCCGGCGCTGCCGGCCCGAGGCACCTGTGCGCGCACGCACCGCCTGCAGCCGAATTGCCTCGGCTCCCCGGCTCGGATCCGCCGGCGGTCGCCTTGCCTGGCTCTCCTTTCTGGTCAGATTACGATCATGCCTGTGCATCCATAACATCTGTGTGCTGCCCTATTGCTGTCTGCTTCCCCGGGCGCTCTTTGGCACAGGGTGTCCGGCCAGAAGGAGCCGGCGGCAGGGAGCTCGATGCAGGCAACCGTCGCCAGCTCCTTGGAGCAGTTGTTTGGGCACGGGTGGCACTGTTTGCCTTCTGGGTTGACTAGCTAATGAGGTTTTATATATATATATATATATATATATATTAGTAATCCTCTGACCCGATTTCTTGGGACCGTTCTCAGTAATCTAGGAAGGTTTCAGTATGAAGAGCACAGGGGCAGTCTATTGCCCTCTGTCTTGGCTCTCCTCCTCTCTTTTCTAAATATCCTAAAGAATCAGGACACGACTTAGCCAGTTTAATCGAAATATTTCTTATTTTTTTTTAAATTGCAGAGCCTTTTGTTTTTATTCACATTCTCCTAGAATTGGCTTTGCTTTCCTGTTAGGATTTGCTTTGTTTTATTAGACTGTGAAACAGTACTGTTTATTCGCAAACTGCAAAGACTCGCAAGAAAACAGATACTGTAGCGCCTGTACACTCAAGATCGAGAGGGTGAATCCACACTTTGGTAAATGGACGTTATTGACTGATTTCTGTGAACTGTATTTAGTTTCATAATCTTCACCTGGTAGTTGAAGATAGGCAGGGAGCAGGTGGATTATATGCATAAAAGATATGGTTAGAAAAAAAGGTCTCCTAAAACTCTCCTCAAATAATCATATAAAGTAGCCACATTACTCCCTGTGAAAAGTTTCTAATTTTTGTTTATATGTTATTCAAATTATTAGGCTTTTTGTTTCTTAAAAGTCATCGTTTCAATGCCAAAGGAACATTTTCTGTTAGAATAATTGAAATAGGCATTTTATTCTACCTAAGTATGTCTAATATAACATGTACTCAGGTTAAAATAGGTGCACACTCAATTGTAAAGGCAGTAGGGAGAAACATTTTTAATGCAGTAAGGCATACTCAAATATTGATGAAGAGCTTCTAGCTTTTCCTATATACATTCCTGTGAGAAGAAAAAAATGTTGGTGATAAAGTAGTACTAGATGGTATTCTCAACTTTCTAGAATCTGTCCTGCAGAGTTTATCTGTTAATGAAAATATTTGGTTTCACATCTATCTGATAATCTGAATGAGAGAAGCACCTCCTCAGGGAACAAGAGATATCAAACTCTCTTAACACACCTCATCTTTAAAAAACTTGTTACTGTCTCCAGATGTTCACTGTTACACCATGCAAATTCACCATATGCTATTCTTTCAAAGAAGACCACAGGAAAGAAATGGTTGGTGAAGACTTAGAGCTCATTTGACTCTCTAAGTCTTCTCAGTTGTGTCTATATTACAGAAATTTTCTTTCTTTCTTTCTTTTTTTTCTCAAATAGGAGTAGCTGTTTGGGCAAAGAGTGGTTACTGAGAATTAAATCTCTATTTTCTTTCCCCTGCTTTAGGATATTCCTATTCCTCCTATATTTGATTATGAAACTATAAGAGCAATAACTGTATAATCTAATTTTGTTGTTGAAAAAGGTAAAGAAAAAATGCAAACTAAAATGACTTAAAGCCAAACAAAGAGAAAGGATAACTTACAAAGCACAGCAAGATAAGCTTCTAACTCCTTACTCCCCATGCACTTGGTCCACCAGCGACAAGACTAGGATGATAAAAGATGGAATGACATCTCAGTTCTTCTGCTGGAGGACTTGAATTTAAATTTAGATACTCAGTTCAGTTCAGTTTAGTCACTCAGTGGTGTCTGACTCTTTGAGACCCCATGAATTGTAGCATGTCAGGCCTCCCTGTCTATCACCAACTCCCGGAGTCTACCCAAACCCATGTTCATTGAGTTGGTGATGCCATCCAACCATCTCATCTTCTGTCGTCCCCTTCTCCTCCTGCCCTCAATCTTTCCCAACATCAGGGTCTTTTCCAATGAGTCAGCTCTTCGCATGAGGTGGCCAAAGTATTGCAGTTTCAGCTTCAACATCAGTCCTTCCAATGAACACCCAGGACTGATCTCCTCTAGGATGGACTGGTTGGATACCCTTTAGGATCTCCTTTAGGATGGGTTGGTTAGACACTCAGGCTGGATGTCAGCTGTACTGTCATCTCCACCATAGTATTCCTTCCCATTTGTGTTTCTTTCCCTTTCTACATTTTTATTAGTGTTGCATTGTGCTATGACATTGTTTCATTTACTTACATGTTGCGTTACAACCTGGGAAGCCAAGTAAATTATTCAAATACAAAGCTTTGTTTTAAACAATGACTCTTTGTATTTACTTAGTTGAAAACAAATACATTAAATTTTTCTGAAATGAGAAAAAGTGAAGACTCTATCCTTTAATAAATACTGCACTGGTGTCAAAGATTGGTTGGCAAAGAAATGTAATTTATCTGTTTATTGAACACATATTTGATAAGCACCCCTTGTGGGCAGGCAACATGTTTGGCTCACAAATATCACAGTGGAGAAACTTAGTGACTGTGCCTTTGTGAAGCTTAGAGTCTAGTGAACCAATAAAAGTGTTTTATCACTAAGAAAGGTGTCATGATGACTATGATAAGTTTTAAACCCAAAGAAAAAATATTTTTAATTAATTTATAGACATTAACAAGGCTAAAGGTAAAGGAATATAGACCCTTTGTAAATTCTAGATGGCTGTTTCCCCTCTCCTTCAGGAAACTAGAGGAGAAAAATTTAACTTGGTTAATTATGAATGATTTAAAAAAAAGAATGGGAACAGTATCAACACAAGAATAATATAGGAGAAACATATAGAGGAGCACCAAAATGACCAAATGTTGAAGAACACACACCATAACAATGTTGCCATGGAGAAGTTGAAAAACTTGTTCTAACATTCTGCCATGAATTTTCATAAGGACACAATGAAGGGGTTGTTTCTGTGAATGAAAACTGCAAGGCTTTAGGCAAGAATTTCATTGGGTGGGGTTGAAGTTGCAATAGAAGATGATGATCAAAAGCTGGTAAAACTTAAGTAAAAAGTAAAACTAAAATTATAATATCACAAATTAAGAATTAATTTGGAAGAACATACACTGAGATAAACATCGTAAGGGAAAGAGCACAAAAAGTAAGAAAGACTAGTAAAAGGAACTTGAAACAAAGAAAGAGATGAACAGGATTAGAGAGAATATGAAAGATGGAGAAGACAGGCAAAAGTAAGAAAATACAAATTATGAAAAAGAACAAATCTTCAATATTATTAAAGAAAAAAACATTATTGAAGTGAAAGACTTGAAATTTCATTTTTAAAGGATACAGTGATCACTAAAAAAAAATTGTCATCACCAAGATGTATCATAATATAATAACTAGAATGTAAATATAATAAATAATCTTTGGGGTTGAAAGAGATGAAAAAAGCAATCACAAACTTATAAAGGAAAATATTGAGATTGGCCTCAAGATTCTTCACTATGACAAGACACCAAAGTCCACAAAATGCCTGCATAAGAGTTAAGGGTTTTGCTGTTTAGCCAGTCCTTCAAATATGATAGTTGTAAACAAAGTTTTGAACATCCAAGAACTAAGGGAATGTTATTCTCATGAACCTATCTTCAGAATAGAGCATGGATTTTAGCTTCTAAGTGATAAATGGAAGTGATAATCTTGGATCAAGGACTGGCTGTGAGCATTGAATGTATTTAGTTATTGACCTGAAATACGAGAATGTAAGAATTAGAGCAAAATAATAGAATATAAATCTCACAGATGCAGACAGTATAATAATATATATCTAAACAGAATTTGGATGAGAAGGGAAAAAAGAAAAATATAAGATATAAAGGCATTGATTGTCTAATGCTGGGAGAAAATCATACAAAGGGACAAATAAGTGGTCTAACATATATAACAATATAAGAATAAACTGTAATCAAGATAATATTACATACTAATTTTATCATTCATATTATTATAATGATTATAATTATAATATTATAATGATAATTAGTATCAAGATAATATTTAATACTATTTTTTATCATTACTTGTTTTAGCAAACTAATAGACACACTGTAATAATGGAAAGTTCAGTTGTTTTTGCAGTAGTAAAAGCATCAAAGAATAGACCATAAACACTGAGAATACACATATATAGAAATAAATTTTAAAAAACAGATCACAGAGTAAAGGAATTTTATGAAGTTAAAAAGCAAAAACCTAACATAAAATAATATAGCAGAACTTAAACATATCCTTCATATTATTAAATGTGAATAGGATTATCTCATCTTCTAAAAGAAAGTAGACTTTTTAGATTGATAATGAAACAAAATAAAATTTTATACCTACAAGATAACTCAGAGTATTTGAAAAATAAAAGGATAGGCAAACATATAACAGGCAAATACATACTCTTGATTGGAGGCTAGGTGTCATACATACCAGAAACCCATTAAACAAAATGAAGAAGGATAATTTATGGTTATAGTAATAGGTACTTTCATATGCATACAAAAGAATTATGAATATATATGTCTGGAGAAGGGAATGGCCATACACTCCTATATTCTTGCCTGGAGAATGCTATGGACAGAGGAACCTGGCAGGAATATCTATGTACCAAAGAGTATAACACCAACATAACTACTGAGGTGGCCAAAAAGTTTGTTCCAATTTAAAGCTTGAATGAACTTCTTGGCCAACCCAACGTATCAGAAATTATACATGTACAAGATAGCATGAAATATGCTATTAGTAGGAGCCTTAATACTTTTAATACGTGAGAGGGAGTCCACATGTACAGACAATAAAGATATTAAAGATTAAATATTGTATACTCTTTCCAGCCCTAACTTACTTAGAATCAGTGAAAAATTCTAGCTAAAATATTAACAAATAAACCCTAACACATTAATTGATTTAAAAAGTATTAAAAGAACAAGATGTCATCACCAAGTGTGATTTTTTTTCTCAAAAAATTAAGGGAAACAACATTTCTATACTAGAAATTTATTAACATACTTCATCACTTCCTTCATCTATAAAATGAAAATAAAGTATCAGTACCCACTTTATAGGAATTTTTACAATGATTTAAAGAGTTATTGCACACAAAATCTTTAGCAAGAATGCCTGAAATATAGTTATCTCTTCATAAATGTTATCTGTTGTGTTTATCAGCTCTCGAAAGATATTTTAAAATGATTATGCTTATGAGTAATATAAATCTTGTTTTCATTTTCTTGAATAACAAACTTGTGTTGATTTATTAATGTTTCATTTTCATCTTTTGTCCCTTCTCCTCAGGGTTTTCATTATTAATTTTTAGGTCCTGTGTTCTTTTTGTATTATTATTAAAATACTGCTAAGCATTAAAATCAATTTGCAAATTCTGAGTGTACTGAAAACTATCCATTTAAAAATAATTTTGAATTATATTGCTAATATTTAAGTGCATTCATTCTCTCTTTTAATAGACTTAATTTTTTTGAAACGGTTTAGGTTCACAGCAAAACTGAGCGGAAGGTAGAGAATTCAGTTATATCTATATTCCCATCTTACACATACCCTTTGTCACTATTTATATCCTGCACCAGAGTGGTACATTTTTTCCAAATGATGAACTTATACTGAAGCAGAGTTACCTCAAGTCTACAGTTTACATGAAGATTCAATATTGGTGTTGTATATTCTATGGGTCTAACAACTGTATAATGACATATGTCCACCAGTGGAATATCATACAATATAATTTCACTCCCCTTTGTTCCACCTATTTCTCCCTCGTTCTTCCCTAGCCCCTGGAAACCACTGACTTTTTTCAATTCTTTTGCCTTTTCCAGAATGTCACACAGTATATGTAACCTTTTCAAATGGACTCCTTTTACTTAGTGATATGCATTTAAGGTTCTTCCCTGTCTTTTCATAGCTTCCCCCACCTCCATGAATTCTATTTTTTAAAATATTTGGTTTAGCTTAGGTTTTGCTAATTTTGGACTAGTATATCTTACTGTATGTGTGTGTGTGTGTGTGTGTGTGTGTGTACACCTATACACCTCATTTTTCAATTCCTCTTGTTTAATAAACATCTGAAGGATGAGTTGAGGCTACAACTCATAATGCAAATGTGGCCAAAGTGTCTTTTTGTTTTTCTGCTTTAGCCTGTTCATGCAATGGACCAAATTTCAACAAGCAGACTCTAAGAAAATTCATGCTCTATTGATAGGTTCTTTCCAATATTGCTAGTGTTAGTCTAATTTTTCTTTATTTTTAAGTAGCCACTCTTTTCTCATTGTTCACTTGTAGGGATATTGATTTATTTCTATTCTTCTCAGAAGTGTCACTTGAATGTTTCATACTTGACACTTAATAGGCTTTTTCCAGGGCTTCTCTGATGGTTCAGATGGGAAAGAATCTGACTGCAATGCAGGAGACCTGGGTTCAATCCCTGGGTCAGGAAGATCCCCTGGAGAAGAGAATAGCTACCCAATCCAGTATTCTTGCCTGGAGAATTCCATAGGCAGAAGAGTCTGGTGGGCTACAGTCCATGGGGTTGCAAAGCGTTGAACACAACGGAGCACCTAACACACACACACACACACACACACACACAGAGGCTTTTCCATGTGAAAATAATTAAATCTTTAGTTCTAGGGAATTGTTACTAATAATTTTTTTAAAACACTTTCCTGTCTGTTTTTTTTAAATTTTCTTCTATGAATTGTCTTAGACAAATATGAGTAAAGAGTTAATATAGCCTGTCTGTTTGCCCCATTTTTGTATACCTCCATGTAAGCCTGGTTCCATGATTGACCCAAAAATGTCTTTGAATGTGGCTGTTAGAAAGTTTTTCAAGTTAATGATTAAAGATATTCTTTTACACACCTAGAGGAGTGGACTTGTTGCTTATTCTACCTTGTCAGGATTGCCTTGCACAAAAATTAAGATTGACGATGTGCACATGGTGTCAGTTTTTTGGAGGTGCTGGGTTTCAATTATCATGATTGGTTACTTAGCAGGATATGCTTATGTGACAGCCCCCTTAAAGCCTGGGACATTGAAGGCTTGAGTGGATGTTTTACTTGAGCAGTAACCATAGGTTACTGTGGTTCACCGCTAGAGACAAAACACATTCTGTGCTGAGGCATAGAAAGACTCAGTAGATTACTCATGATCTCTGGACTCCATCCATTGTATGCATTTTTCATACTACTTCTGCTATGTAACCCTGGGCTATAGTTACCACTGATTGTTTTCAACAAATACCCTGGGGAGAAGATTCTTTCCACTATATTAGTGTGAGCACTGAGTCAGGGTAAATAAAGAAAATCCCTATGACTTTAACTGCCAGGCAGATCAACTCACTAAAATTTCTCTGGTCATGGGATTCCTACACAATTTACCTTCAGTAGTTGCTGCTAGGCTGCTGATTTTCACAGTTAGTAAGGTTACAAAGCTATTGGTTTCAAAGCTACTGCAAAGCTGGAGAGAGGAAATTTGGAACAGAAGTTAAAATGCGACAAAAGTCTTACGGTGATTCAACAACAACTGCTCTTCAGACTGTTGTAAGCCTTTGGTTAATTTCTAAACTTCAGAAAAAGTTGATTTTCACAGTTTCTGATTATGCTTTCATTACTTTTTTTTATTGTATGATGAATGGCTCTAATAAATACTAACCACTGCAGTGAATGTGTTGATATTATTTGAAAATCAGTTGAGTTTGGTGTGTTTCAGATTGTTTTATGCCAAGCCTTATCCATATAATTATCTTACAAATTTATTTATAAATTACATGTTTCTACTAAGAAAAACTATTTCTAGTTTATAACCAGTTCCTGACAAATATCTCTACATACACATATATATATATATACCTGTATATGTATATATATATATATATATATATATATACTTTATTTATTTTTGGCTGTGCTGTCTACTTATATTTTATGTATATTTAGCTTTATTAAAATTATACCATAATCATTAAGATTATCCATTACACTGTTTTATAATTTCATTTGTTGGTTTTTTTGTGCATCAATTACACCATCTTGAGAACATTGTCTGAAGCTTGTCTGGTATTTTAGAAAGAGTGAGGTGTATGTATTCTAATAGTGCACTTATTTATTCACTCTTGAAAGCAGTCATTAATTAAAAAATGAGCAGTGATGCAATTTTCTAACCAATGGCAAGAGACATGTATGTTCAAATACATAGAGATAGCAAGAGAACCTCTATTCCAATATTTTTTTAAAAAGTATGTTATAACCTACCTGAAAAGTTAATCTGCTCACAGTACATAATAAATTTAATTAAGTTGTTTCTTAGTATAGTTTCTATTTGAGTCAAAACAGTTGTAGAATTCTTGAAAAAGCTTCCTAAAATCTTAGGTTTCCAAGAAACACAATTGTGAGTCCTGAGACCAGTTTTCTTGTAAAATCCTCCAAGTGAATACATAGCCATAAAGGTAAATATGGAAACACAGAAAAGGTAAGTAGGGCAGTTTTAATATATATATATATATATATATACTGAAATAAAATGTAAACACCAAAGAGCTGCAATTGAAATGACCAATTCAGATGGTGCCTTTGTAAATATCACCCAGGCCCCAAAAGTAGAACTAATAGCTCTTTGCTCTTTCCATATTACTTTTTTCACAACTCTCTCTTGCTATGAATCACTGCGTTCTTTGTGGTATAAAATAAGTTGTTATCTCCCTTATGAGACTGTGAGGACTTCAGAGGGAAAACCTATTGTTAGGCATATTTTTAATGCTCTATCTCTAATAAATAGCAAAGGAAGTACTCAAGGAATATTTGTAGAATTAAACAATAAATGCATATATACTTGATAAAGGTAATTTAATAATTCTTTGCTAAAAATTAAGAAATTTACATTTTAAAGACTGTCTTACAGCTATGAAACTCATGCTTAAACTTTCATATAATTTTTCCTATGAATAACCTACTTTTTTACATCTGTAACTATAATACTATAGAAAAGCATTGTCATTTATAAGCATGATATTTGTGGGAATGAAGGTTGGTAAACTGGTGGAGGTAATGATGACCTCATGCTAACTAATTTGAAAATTTTTGTGATTTGTGGTTCTGACAAGTTAGAATGAGATATTCACAGAAGAAAGCTTTTAATTAATATCTGTTTCTAGAGTCAGAAATATATTAACTGTAAAAGAAAATTATATACAAATTGAAAATATATAATACAATTAAATTACCTTCAAGGTCCCTCCTAAATTATAAATATTTGTTTTAGGTCTCTTACATTAAATGAAAACTAAGTTCAGCTTAAACTATATTTAGTAGAATTTTTAAGTAACTGGAATCTGTAGGATTTGGGAAAAGAGGAAGGACACTGGAAGAGTGAATTATGTTCCCTTCTTAGAAGGTCAGAAATTGACTGTTTAACCATGAAATTTAAGGCTTACATGAAGCTAATTATGGGAGTAGGTGAAGGGACTTGGGTAGATTGATAAAATCGGATTTACTACGTTAGAGAAACAACCGGCCCATTGTACATTAAGACAAATTCTCAGCCATCTTCACTTCAGATTTGTTAAACTTTATCATAAAAACAACATAACAGTGATAAAAATGCATATATACTGAGCTTCCTTTGTATGACCATTGTACTCTGCTAAACATTTGCTGCTATCTTCTTTAGCCATTATTGCACTCAGTCGTGTCCAACTCTTTGTGACCCCACGGACTATAACCTGCCCGGCTCTTTTGTGCGTGGGATTTCTCAGGCAAGATTACTGAGCGGGTGGCCATTTCCTTCTCCAGGGGATCCTCTCCACCCAGGGATAGAACCTGTCTCTTGTGTCTCCTGCACTGATAGGAAGATTCTTCAACATTGCACCTTCTGGGAAGCCTTCTTTAGTCCTTACAAGTGTCCAGTGAAGCTGACATTGGAGAGTAATTCTTATCTTTCATTTGATAGCTTTCTTTACAACTGAGTAGCTGATCTTTCCAGGAGAGAACAGTACTGAAGGGAAAGTTGCTGGTCGCACTTCCATCCTGCCCTTTCACTTACTTTTCCTTATGGGAAGAGAAATCACATTTCTAAGCAGTGAAACTAGGGGAACTCATGTGAGGATAATGTCTTCTGAGGACTTCCTGCTTCTCTTGTCCTGTATGGAAATTGCTAAAACTGTTCCAACTGCTTTTTTAGTTGAAAGTAATAAACTACTTAACTTTGACTTTAGAATATAATCAGTGCTTTCGTATCTAAATTACCAAGATGAAAATGGATACTCCAAAGTCTAACTTACTCCTGGGTATATTTTCTATTTAGATCTAATTTTAAATAATGAATATAAGTAGCTACATTTTAGAACCAGAAAAATTGAGGCTTAGAAAGATTAAATCATGTTTAAGGTCATGTAACTTATAAAAGGTAAGTTGGTATTTAAAATACGGATCTCTCTGTACTTCTTGCTTTCACGTGCCTTTTGTAATCCTTCCACTCTCCCATCCTTGCCCTCCAGGCCAAACCCTCTAGAGAGAAAATTGGAGACTATGAACTGTATAACATGAGCCTATACATAAATGTACTGTGAAATTACCATTTCCAGAGTGTGCTGGCATAAAACTGTAACTATTGTTAAAAATGACCAGATTATACAATAATTATATGAACATGGTACCTTTTATCTAGGTGAACATGTAAGTCATTTAGTCAATTCGAGTAGCCCTTCATTATACTACGTAATGAGTGAATAAATAATATACCATGTATAGAATAGATTGTCTTATTTTCAAGAAATAATCGGACTCTCATAATGTTGAATCATATTTGCAGTAAGATAATCTGGCTGCAGCACTTCACAGTGGCTGAAGAGAGACTAAAGTTGTGGTCCTCAGTCCTTCTGTTTCCTATCTTATGGGAATCAACCTAATATCTTCCCACTGCAGTCTCCAGAAACAGAGCAGATGGCATGTGGACATGGTTCAAAGCAGCAGAGATTACAGTTTATAAGATATTAGAAGGGACTAGGACCTCCTATCCTTGAGGTAGGTAAGTCAAAGTAGTGTGTCTGACCTGAGAAAGGGGTTAAAAGACCTTAATGAGGACAAAGTTGGGAGTGGGGCATGGAAGGGAATATTGAAGGGGAGGGGGAGATTGGTTTAGGGAAGTTATTTATTAATAGGAAAAAGGCTGAAGAATAACAGTGCTAATATAATTTCATTATTTTTTTTTCTACCTATGGAATCATTAGCCCACTTTCCATCTTTCCTTCTACCTAATCAGGGAATTAATGAACCTCTTCTGCCCTGGGATTAGGGAAGGAGGCACGATAGAGGTTATTCTCTAGTCTGGGTTTCAGAATACATCTGTCACAACAACAATAACAAATATATTACATTTACATTTACATTTTACACTGTGTAAAATTCTGAGACAGTCTTCAGGATTTAATTCTATTTGATCTTCATAAAAACCTTGAGATAGGTGCTGTTATTAGCCTCATTTTATAGATGAGGAAATTGAGAAAAAGAAAGCTTAGATAACATGTCTTAGATCACATAGACAATAAATTCCTTGGTGTGCCAGGCACCTGATTCCAAGTTCTATATTATTAGCCTTTATGCATTGCTTCCTCAGGAAGAAAAAATCACTGGGATAAAATATGAGTCTTTGTAGTTGCAAGTCTTATCCTTTGGGATTGTACAAGCAAAATTCACTATGGAGGCAAGGTATATCAAAGACTGAAGTGAGGAGTGACCTCTTTCTTGACACCACCAGTTGAGACAAGAGCTCTTCTACATTTCCTGGCACCTTTTTTTACCCAAATCAAAAGAGTGAGCAACAATCCAGAAATATCACTGATATGAACATTTTTGAAGTAATCATGGTAAGTGGGGCTCAAATCACTTATAAGAATAAGAAAGCAATGTGACACTTATGAAATATAAACTATTCTGGAGAAATTATCTAGTATATTATCTAGTAGTATATTATCTATTAGTATCTATTATATTAGTAGTGAAGGATATATATACAGTAGATCCTCCTCCAGTCTCCATACTGAGATTTTGCTTTGCCTTTGGAGACCTAAGAGACTGAGTTCATTATGTGTGTGTTGTGTATGTGTTAGGTGCTCAATCGTGTCTGACTTTAGTGACCTCATGGGGTATATGTAGCCCACCAGGCTATTCTTTCCATGGAATTCTCCAGGGCATCTTCCCAACCCAGGGATTGAATATGGGTCTCCTGCATTGTAGGCAGATTGTTTACCTTCTGAGTCACCAGGGAAGGCCTGGGTTCATTATACTATTCCACAATTTTTTGTGCTTCCCTTCCACACCCTATTGGCACATCACCAAGCAAGAAGTTAAATTCCAAAGGAATCTGGTTATGAAGAGAAATGCAAGGAGTAAATCAGAAAACAAAGTAACTATCTGTGACATGATTTTCTCAAAGGCCCTAGACATAGCCCTTCAATTAAGTCACTCAGTCATGTCCGACTATTTGTGACCCCATGGACTGCCATATGCCAGATTTCCCTGTCCATTCCCAGAGCTTACTCAAACTCACATCCACGGAGTCGGTGATACCACACAACCATCTCATCCTCTGTCATCCCCTTCTCTTCCCACCCTCAATCTTTCCCAGCATCAGGGTCTTTTCAAATGAGTTAGTTCTTTGAATCAGGTAGCCAAAGTATTGGAGTTTCAGCTTCAGCATCAGTCCTTCCAATGAATATTCAGGACTGATTTCCTTTAGGATGGACTGATTGGATCTCCTTGCAATCCAAGGGACTCTCAAGAGTCTTAACCACCACCACAGTTCAAAAGCATAAATTCTTCAATGCTGAGCTTTCTTTATAGTCCAACTCTCACATCCATACATGACTACTGGGGAAATCATAGCTTTGACCAGATGGACCTTTGTTGGCAAAGTAATCTCTGCTTTTTAACATGCTGTCTAGGTTGGTCATAACTTTTCTTCAAAGGAGCAAGCATCTTTTAATTTCATGGCTACAGTCACCATCTGCAGTGATTTTGGAGCCCCCCAAAATAAAGTCTGTCACTGTTTCCACTGTTTCCCCATCTATTTGCCATGAAGTGATGGGGCCAGATGCCATGATCTTAGTTTTCTGAATGTTGAGTTTTAATCCAAAATGTTCACTCTTCTCTTTCACTTTCATCAAGAAAGTTCAAACCAAGGCTGATAAGTCTATTCCATGTCTTTACAGAGGGTAGCTAGAGAACACTCCAATGGTTAAAAATGAGAGAACAAACTCTATGGTGAACTTGACAGCAAGCTTAAAATAAGAAAACAGATCTTAGAGAAAAGATCTATTATAACAGGGGTCTCAGATTGAAACATAGAAATTATAGTGTGAATTCACTGTAATCATACAGATAAATACTAACTGAAGACAGGACAAAGCAGCAGGATGGCATCTGCACCCTTGTATGATTTCATAGAGAACTACTCTGATAGCCCCTCCCTCTGAGGCTGTTACACGAGAAGGAATAATATGCTTCCACTTTTGCTTGAAGAACTGTATTGTAAGCTCTCTTAAAGCAGCACAGACTATGTACTACCTAATACATAATTATTATATATTGCAAGATATATAATTTAAAATTTAGGCTACTTATTATATTATATTTCTACTGTCATTTAAAGAATAGTTATCTTTGTAGTTTATGTATTTCTACTTTTTCTTAAGTTAGTGAATCTTATAATTATAGATGACTTTTAATGCTGGATCACTTTCCCACATCATACATGTGATATTGAGGGCTGCATTTGATGCACCCCAGAATAGAAAAGTGTGCTCTTCAAATTACATGTAATTAGAATCAGTAAAATATTGAAATTATTACCTTCAGAAGTAACATTCTAAAATATGATTTGTGGATATATTGCTGATGAGAATTTGGTTTCTCTGAAATCTTATTAAGAACACTAAAATGTAACTAGTGAATTTATGACCTAATTAATTGTTATGTGCCAAATAGAACTTTGGTGATTAAAAGGGATATAAATATTTTAAAGGAATAGCAGCATGAATTTGTCCTGTAGAGTGGTACGGTCTTGCAGAGTGGCAGGCAAAGGCAAACACTACTTTTTTCCTAATAAACTCAGCTCTTGTTTACTTTATTTGCATCTTTAAATTGTTTTTTTATTGGATTATAATTGGAGTATAATTGCTTTACAATGTTGTGTCAGTTTCTGCTGTACATTGAAGTGAATCAGCCATATGTATACATATACTCCCTCCTTCTTGAACCTCCCTTGCACCACCTCCATCCCACCCTACTAGGTCATCACAGAGCACCAAGCTGAGATCCCTGTGTTATGCAGTAGTTTGCCATTAGCTATCTATTTACACATGGTAGGGTATATATATCAGTCCTATACTCTATATTTGTCTCACCATCCCCTTCTCCAACTGTGTTGATATGTCCGTTTTCTACGTCTATGTCTCCATTTCTGCCTTACAAACTGGATTATCTGTGTGATCTTTCTACATTCCATACATTTGCATTAATATATAATACGTGTTTTTCTCTTTCTGACTTACTTCACTCTATGATAGACTTGAGGTTCATCTGCATCACTATAAATGACCCAGTTTTGCTCCTTTTTATAGCTGAGTATTATTCCATTGCATGTATGTACCACATCTTTATTCATTCATCTTTAGTTTGTTACCATGGCTATTGTAAATAGTGCTGCAGTGAATATTGGGGCACATGTGTCTTTTTGAAGTATGGTTTTTTCAGGGTATATGCCCAGTAGAGGGATTGCTAAGTCATATGATAGTTCTTTTCTCAGTTTTCTAGCATCTCCATGCTGTTCTCCATAGTGGTTGCGCCAATTTGCATTACTACCAGCAATGCAATTTTTCTGCTCTATTTACTGTTTTCTTTTCCAGTTACCCTCTTTCTTCTCCATGTTTTATATCTCCTATTGATTTTCCCATATCTACTATCTCTTTCTCATCATTTTCACATTTTTGGTTCCTTTTTAGCCATATTCATTTAAACATGCTTTGCTCTGTATAGTGGAAATGGCCCACGCAGGTATTTTTTTTGTTTGTTTTCCCCTTTGCCCGTCCACTTCTCTTAACATTCTTCCTCGTTCCAAAAATGTATCTTTATTTGAGTCTCCCAGGTGTCTGCTATTTGAAAAAAGGTAAATCTGTAATTGTTACAGACCTTGATAAATATGTATCATATTTTGATATACTTAATTAATTTGGTCCAAACCACATTTTGTGTAGCAAACAAGTTTCAGAGAAATGATTTTTTTAAAAATTGTATCATTTCCCTTTTTGGCTGGTAGATATTCTTTTCTCTTTATATTCATTTTGGTGGCCTTTTCATGGGGAAAATAGAAGAAGCATGAACTTTTTCAATCATATTTTACCAAATATCTCTAATTTAAATTTTTTTCAAAAGTTCTTTAACCTTAGACATAGTCAATAAAGCCAATGAAGTCTTAATTGCCATGAAAGAGAATTTACCTGAGATAGACATCCCACAATGCCATATTTAGTTGGCTAGTGGAGAAAGAAAAATTTAGAGATAAGGGAGGAAGCATAGTTTTACCATATAATCAGCTTACCTAGAAGTATTTTCCCAGTGATTAAAAATCTAGGTATGTTCCCAATGATTAAAAAATTATGTTTATGTAAAAAACCTGCAAGGTGAGTGAATAAACAGGCTGCAGCACATTTATACAATGCATTAGTATTGAATGATAAAAATATATGAATTATCATGTGATGAAAAGACATGGAGGAAACTTAAATCATTTGGCTCAGACTGAAGAACAATGATTACAATTATATGACATTCTGAAAAAGACAAACTATAGAGACAATAAAAAGATCAGTAGTTGCTGGGGGTTGGGAGTAGCTAAGGACTGAAATATCAAAGTACAGGAAAATTTGAAGATGGTGAAACTATTCTGTATGATAACTATAATGGTAGATATTTGACATTATACATGTGTCAAGCATGGAGAACTTTACAGCCAAAGAAGAAACTTTAATTTATGCTAATTAAAAATATTATTTAGGAGGTCAAGGTTCTGAGGACAGAATTCAGACTATGACAAAAGATTCTAACTGTATTACAAATGTATGACATAGCATCCCTGAAGGGGCTGTTGTGAAAAGATTCTATCTGAAATAATTTTGGAAATGAACTGTGTCTGTAAGACTGAAGGTAAAAGAAAGCACTGTACTGATAAAGTTATTTCCTCTAGGGGTATGAATTAACAATCCTAATATGGTCACACATATATAATGAAACAGAACAATTAAACAAATGAATGGAGGAGGGCAATTGCTTATTTTGGAATTGGAGTTTACAAATAATTGAAGGGAGGAGGCTAGAATGATCAATGCAGTGATGGTTTAGATTTGAAGCCATCAGTAAGAACTCATGTTTAGTTTAATATAGATACACATGGTGACATAAAAATATTTTAGGTAAAGTTGATTCTTGTTTGCCATGACAGTTATGTTCTATAAAGTCACTCTGAACATTGAATTAGCAAATGCTGAACCATCCTTCTTAAAGGAAATATAGGGTGAGATTCCTATAAGCCTCTGGTCACAACATTTTTGTCAAGTCATCAATACATAAACTGTTTTGTGTGTGATTCTGTTTAAAGACATTTAATATATACTGTTGATTCTTTAGTGTTCCAGCCAACAACAGTATAATTCATGCCTGAGTGAAGCTTATCTAACAGTAGTATTTTCATCATCAGGGACATGACAAACTTCTTGGATTTAGGAACACTAGAAATCACTTTAGTGTGATACTTGAGGATCAGATTAAACAGTACAATCTCTAAGTAAAGAAGAAAAATGTGAAAACATTGAATAAATAGACCATAAGAAGAACTTTTTCTTATATTACGAGAGCTGAAACAAGGAGGCAGAGTGTCCTTGTTTGACCTCAGCTGGGATATGCATGTGACTACTGTCCTGTGATGTCTATAAATGACTGTGAAAATGCAATGAGTATTGAATTTGGGCTTAAAAATAAATTTTAGAAAATAGGAAAATACACAAAGGAGATCTGCTATGGTTTACACACACATGTTAGTGTGCACCACATGTATTTCTTTGCTCTACCAGCTGAAAAGGAGAAGGCAATGGCATCCCACTCCAGTACTCTTGCCTGAAAAGTCCCATGGATGGAGGAGACTGGTAGGCTGCAGTCATGGGGTCGCAAAGAGTCAGACACGACTAAGCGACTTCACTTTCATGCATTGGAGAAGGAAATGGCAACCTACTCCAGTGTTCTCGCCTGGAGAATCCCAGGGATGGGGGAGCCTGGTGGGCTGCCATCTATGGGGTCACACACAGTTGGACATGACTGAAGTGACTTAGCAGCAGCAGCAGCAACCAGCTGAAAGAGTCCAAAAGAAATGACCCCAGTAACAAGTAACCTAGTGCCCAGATCTTGGCTTCTTAATACCATTTCCAATGACAGGAACCAGGGCTTCCCAGGGAAATATCAGCTTCTAGGACTGGGGCAGGAAATTTGCAAGATGAGCCTATAGTATCTTAAAGTACCAGAAAGTAAGAATGTAGTAAAAAATAAAAAACCAAAAATACACAGAAGCTAACCAAAAGAGCTTCTAAAGGAAATCAGTCCTGAATATTCATTGGAAGGACTGATGCTGAAGCTGAAACTCCAACACTTTGGCCACCTGATGCAAAGAACTGACTCATTGGAAAAGACCGTGATGCTGGGAAAGATTGAAGGCAGGAAGAGAAGGGGACGACAGAGGATGAAATGGTTGGATGGCATCACCAACTCAATGGACATGAGTTTGAGTAAACTCCGGGAGTTGGTGATAGATAGGGAAGACTGGCAGGCTGCAGTCCATGGGGTCACAAAGAGTTGGACACAACTGAGTGACTGAACTGAACTGAACTGAACCAAAAGAGCTTCTAATGGCCAATTCTGGAATGAGTAGAGCAATAAAATAAATTTCTATAATATATACTGATATAAATAAATGTTTGGGTAACTTAATGTATGAGAAGAAAAAACAAACCTCCCATGTAGGAGAATTCAAAATAATTTATGTTTATACTCTGCCCTCAAGCAGAGAAAACATAACTCCTCATCTCTTAAGTGCAGTTTGTGATTTTTATTTTCTTCCAAAGAGTACAGCATGAAAAGGGGAAAAATACAGTAACTCTATAGTGGAGAAATTTGACGATCACTACCTTAGCAAGCGATCAAGGTCAACATCAACAATGATAAATCGTGTGGATTGTTAGTACTTTTAATCTGGTGTGATAAAAATGGCACTCTATATCTGTGACCTTCCTACCCTAAACCTGTAACTCAAATCTAATCATGAGAAAAACATAAAATGCAACAGAGAGCCATCTTACAAATTGCCTGATCAGTACTCCTTGAAATAGTCAGCACCACTAAACACAGGAAAAGTCTGATAAAGTGTTACAGCCAAAAAGAACCTAAGGAAGCACGACAACCAAATGTAATGTGGTATCATGGATATGATCCTGAAACAGAAAAGGGGTAATAAGTAAAATTTTAAATGTAAATAAGCAAGATTTTAGTTAATAGTGAAGTATCAATATCAATTCTTTAATGATAACAAATAGACCATGCTAATGAAATGTGTTAATAATGGGAAAAACTGAGTGTTATATATTGGAAATATGCACTATCTTCTTCATTTTTTAGAAAAATTTAAAACCATGCTTGTAGAGATAAATTAAAAAAATTTCCCACACCTTCTAAAATCAAGTATTTTTGTCAATGTTTGTGTTGCGTCATCTCTTTCAAGTTCTCCTCCCTTTATCTACCTAACTCTTCAAAGGAGTGCTATTGGTCCAGGTGGATGTGAGAAATGCTAACATTAAGGGGAAAAAGTCAAAAGCATAGATGAAGGTACTGAAAGTGCATGAACTCTCTACTTAGTTAGAATTGACAGTAAAACATGGGCAAATACAATTCTTCCACAACAAAGCCAGGTCTATGACCAAAGAAAGGAAAAAAAAAAGATTAAAGAGAGATTGTACCAGACATCAGCTGAATCACATCACTATTGCACTGAAATCAACACATAATTTATATCCAAAGGATGAAATATTTATTTCATTTTTAATTCTTCAAGTAGTAATGGAGTTGATGTATGAAGTAAAATAATCTGTCCGTCATGTAAAATGGCAGAAGCTTTCAAATGAATTTGTAGATTTTTTTTTTCTGGTGCAATAGAGGAATTAAGGACTTCCCTGGTGGCCTAGAGGGTAAAGTGTCTACCTGCAATGCAGGAAACCTGGGTTTAATCCCTGGGTCAGGAAGATCCCCTGGAGAAGGAAATGGCAACCCATGCAAACACTCTTGCCTGGAAAATCCCATGGATGGAGGAGCCCGGTAGGCTACAGTCCACGGGGTCACAAAGAGTCATACATGACTGAATGACTTCACCTTCACTTTCTTTCAGGGAAATTAAATATCACTATAGTGACTGAAACCACTTTTTTTTTTTTTTGATTGGGAAAGTTTCAGTGACATCGAACCAAGTGGTGGTTCCACTTGTTAAATTCTTGTCCTTAGAATCTATTAAAAGAAAATTTGAAGATTTGATTATATTAAATGATAAGAGAGAAAGGAGCTTTGGGATCAATGAGGGGAAAAAAACTAAATAAATAGTTGTACAACCATCACCACTATTTATTTCCAACCTTTTTGGTCAACTCAGATAGAAATTCTGTAACCATTAAGCAGTAACTAACTCCCTCCCTCTTCAATCCCCAGCTCTAGGACTCTTCCAGTCTGCTTTGTGCTTGTATTAAATTGCCTCTTCTAGATATTTCATGTAAGTGGAATCATGCAATGTTTGTCCTTTGCTTGGTTTAGTTCATTCAGCATAATGTTTTCAAATTTCATATAGGTTGTAGCATATATCAGAACTTCATTTATTTTCCTGGATGAATATTATTACACTGTATATATGTAACACATTTTATTGCAATTTTTGAAAACAAAAAATCCTTCTTAATTTGTGAAATATAGAAATACCTTCTGTTGGAGTGAAAGTTAGTGATAAATAATAAAAATACATTGTAAACCCTTTGCTCTACTTTAAAAAAAAACCTATTGTGGAAATTATAGACCAACAAAGTCCAGATTATTAACTACCACTGGATTTTCAGTACTATTTTAATGATGTGCTGACTTTTTAGTTATAGGTGCTCTTGAAATATAAAACAAAACACAGTAACTCAGTGAGATTAACTAGAACAAGAACAGTTATATATACTTCCTCCCAAAGTTTAAGCTTTCTATGATATGACAAATATTTCTGGAATACACATCATTCTTATGTCTGACAACACTACAAAGCCTTCTACTCAAGATGGATCATAGCATTTCAGAAAGATCTATCATTGTATATAGCTCAGTGTATCAAGTAAATTGAGAGAACTGCAGAGGATACACTTCTTAGGACTGATCATAGATTGTGCTATTGACAGTGCCAGATGTTTTTTACTATCATAATTTGTTACTAAGGAAGTAATTTATTCAAAAAAAAAAACAGTTTCAGCCAGGTGTTTGAAGCTTGGAATATATTTCCCAATGACATGATGTCTGAAAAACTACTTTTAGGCTCCTTATCAATCTAACAAATTGATGTGCTGTTGTTGTTTGGTCACTAAGTCATGTCCGACCTTTGTGAAGACCCCATGGATTGTAGCCTGCCAGGCTCCTCTGTCCATGGAATTCTCCAGGCAAGAATACTGGAGTGTGTAGCCATGCCCTTCTCCAAGGGATATTCTGACCCAGGGGTCCAACCAGCATCTCTTATGTCTCCTGCACTGACAGGTGGGTTCTTTACCTCTGTAAAAGTGAAAGTACTAGTCTCTTAGTCATGTCCAACTCTTTTGAACCCATGGACTGTAGCCTGCCAGGCTCCTCCTTCCATGGGATTCTCCAGGGAAGAATACTGGAGTGGATTGGCATTTCCTTCTCCAGGAGATCATGACAACTCAATGATTGAACCTGCATCTCCTGCTTGGCATTCAGATTCTTTACCACTGAGCCACCTGGAAGCCCTAATTGAAGTAGAGCTAAATCTAAAAATTCCAGATTATACACCACCAAAACTACTGTTCAGGACTTTTTTTCCTAAAGGTATTCCTATTAGTGATTTCAGAAATGAGTTTATCCCATTTATTCCATCTAGCACTTCTGTACTTCTTGCCCATTCTCACAGAATCTTTTCCTCGAAAGGCAGTAATACTATCACCTGAAATAAAGACAGGATTTCAGAGGTGGTCAGGCAGCCAAAATATTGATTAATGGTGGATATTTGCTCAATTTAATTCAAGGAAATAAATTGCAGTGATCAAACATCCTTTGGGCTCAATAAAGGACAGAAATGGTATGGACCTAACAGAAGCATAAGATATTAAGAAAAGGTGGCAAGACTACACAGAAGAACTCTACAGAAAATCTTCATGACCCAGATAATCATGATGGTGTGATCACTCACCTAGGGCCAGACATCCTGGAATGTGAAGTCAAGTGGGCCTTACGAAGCATCACTATGAACAAAGCTAGTGGAGGTGACGGAATTCCAGTTGAGGTATTTCAAATCCTAAAATATGATGCTATGAAAGTGTTGCACTAATTACGCCAGCAAATTTGAAAAACTAGGCAGTGGCCACAGGACTGTAAAATGTCAGTTTCATTCCAATCCCAAAGAAAAGCAATGCCAAAGAATACTTAAACTACTGCACAATTGCACTTATACACTAGCAAAGTAATGCTCAAAATTCTCCAAACCAGGCTTCAGCAATACTTGAACCATGAACATCCAGAACTTTAAGCTGGTTTTAGAAAAGGCAGAGGAACCAGAGATCAAATTGCCAACATCTGCTGCATCATCAAGAAAGCAAGAGAGTTCCAGAAAAGCATCTATTTCTTCTTTATTGACTACGCCAAAGCCTTTGACTGTGTGGATCACCACAAACTGTGGAAAATTCTGAAAGAGATGGAAATACCAGACCACCTGACCTGCCTCTTGAGAAACCTGTATGCAAGTCAGGAAGCAACAGTTAGAGCTGGACATGGAACAACAGACTGGTTCCAAATAGGAAAAGGAGTATGTCAAGGCAGTATATTGTCACCCTGCTTATTTAACTTATATGTAGAGTATATCATGAGAAACGTTGGTCTGGATGAAGCAAAAGCTGGAATCAAGATTGCTGGGAGAAATATCAATAACCTCAGATATGCAGATGACATCACCCTTATGGCAGAAAGTGAAGAAGAACTAAGGAGCCTCTTGATGAAAATGAAAGAGGAGCGTGAAAAAGTTGGCTTAAAACTCAACATTCAGAAAACTAAGATCATGGCATCCGGTCCCATCATTTCATGGCAAATAGACGGGGAAACAATGGAAATAGTGGCTGATTTTATTTTTCTGGGCTCCAAAATCACTGCAGATGGTGACTGCAGCCATGAAATTAAAAGATGCTTGCTCCTTGGAAGGAAAGTTATGACCAACCTGGACAGCATATTAAAAAGCAGAGACAGAGAGGTGGTAGGGGGGTCCTGGAAGGGGAACACATGTATACCCTTGGCGGATTCATGTCATTGTATTGCAAAACCAACACGATAGTGCAAAGAAAATAAATAAATAAATAAAATTAATTAAAATTTTTTTTTAAAAAAAGCAGAGAAATTACTTTGCCAACAAAGGCCTGTCTAGTCAAGGCTATAGTTTTTTCAGTGGTCATGTATGGATGTGAGAGCTGGACTATAAAGAAAGCTGGGTGATGAAGAATTGATGCTTTTGAACGTGGTGTTGGAGAAGACTCTAGAGAGTCCCTTGGACAGCAAGGAGATCCAACCAGTCCATCCAAAAGGAGATCAGTCCTGAGTGTTCATTGGTAGGACTGATGATGAAGCTGAAACTCCAATACTTTGGCCATCTGAAGTGAACAGCTGACTCATTGGAAAAGACCCTGATGCTGGATGAGATTGAAGGTGAGAGGAGAAGGGGACCACAGAGGATGAGATGGTTGGATGGCATCACGGACTCAATGGAGATGAGTTTAGTAAACTCCAGTAACTGGTGATTGACAGAGAGGCCTGACCTGCTGTGGTCCATGCGGACGTGAAGAGTTGGACTCGACTGAGGGACTGAACTGAACTGAACAGTGCTAGGAGGTCTAGAGGATAAGAAGACAAATGAGACAGTCTCTGACTCGAGGAGCTCATAGTTTGAGGAGCACAGAGAGAATAGGATTCCTTTGATTAAAAGGCTTGATCTGGAAAACACCATATTCGAGTGTTAAGTAAAATTGTGTAAATGGAGACATTGAGTACATCTGTTTGGGGAATCATGGAAACTCCCTAGAGCAGGCAACAGTAGAGATAGACCTTGAACAATCTAAGGACTTTGGAAAATCAGAATTGGGAGTTTGGCTTCCATGGGCAAGAATATTGTTTGATCAGTTCCATATGAGAGATTTTGAAGGAGGGCATAGCTTTTCAGTTTCTAATTATGGACAAAGTTAGAGAATTAAAGATGAAAACTAGACAGAGCATGCTGTCTCTATCAGTGGATGCATGCTGTCTGGGCAATGTTTGTGACTATGACAGGCCCATGCAGAAGATTTTGATCAGAAATGAAAGCCAGACTGAGAATGCCAGAAATCTTTGTCTGTACATGAACTTGAGTTTAATTGAATTCAATACTGTGCAGGAACAGCAGGATAAATATCTACTTTAACAAAACTTTCCTCCCTTTCTCTTTAAAAAATTGCATAAGTAATTCATGTTTATTACAGAAAAATTAAAGAATAACAATAAAAAGAAGAAAAAAGAATTTCAAATCAAAGTTTTAGGGCAATGTGTCAATGGAAGAACAGACATTTAGTCTTCTTTCATTAACCAATAGCAATGTCCATATAAAAACAAGAATATAAAAAATTATTCATCAGTTTTGGGGGAAATGGCAACATATCTCTAAATTTTGGACAAATTCTCTTAGCAACATTACAGATGTGACTTTTTGTAACTCTCCAGGCACTAAAGGCAGATCGTTTTTTTGGAAGAGTAAAAAAGTCACAGAGTAACACTACAGGTAATTCTGATGTGGAAGGATGAGGCAAGAGGGAAAGGTAGATGAGGTGAGAGATAGAGAGTAATGATCTCTCATTACTGCAGTAATGATCAGTAGGCTGGCCGAATAAACACTAAAATTTTAGGGCTTTAAAAAAGTTTATTTCTTTCTTATCTAATGATCCTGGGCTATTATTCATACTGAAGGCTGACTGTTCTCTATGCTGACCTCTAGGGTAGACTGGTGGCTACACTACCATTTTTAATATGTGGATTCCAAGGTAAAAAGGGGCATGACCATCAGCCAGAAGTGAAGGGTGGAGAGAATTTATCCGGGATGTGTTTATAGGCCAGTCTTGGAAGCGGTACACATCACCTTTCCTTATTCATTAAAATAATCCTGCACCCAACTGCAAGGGAGGCTGAGAATTGCAGTCTAGCTGTGTCCCCAGAAGATGTGCGATAGATATGGATTATTTTCCTGTGTGTTTGTTTTTGTGGTGGACAACTAGCTATCTCCTACAGAGATCATTTTACTTATGATATATTTACTATTTAATTATAGTCATAGTTAAGAAAATCTCAGGGTAGAAGAATAACTTCTATTTTTATATTGCATAATTTCTTTGCAAGAAATGTATGTTACTAGTACAATAAAATTTTAAAAAAATCAGTGAGGTGAAGATCACCCCAAAAGCCATGATGCAGGACATACTCAATGTTGATATGGGTACAGAAGTTCTGTTTATCTATTTATCTGATATTGCCCTGTTAAATTTGTCAGTAATTTTAGATTTAGAAGTTTTAGCTGTCAACAATGAAGTCAAATCTTGTTATTTTAAATACAAATTGATTTATTTTGACGTATCAGAGAGTTCACAGATTCATTGAGAGCAGTGGACTACCAGATTTTGATATTATGTTTTTTATTGGCTATTTAAAAAGATATGTTTTATTTATAGCTGGCCATATACTGAATTCTGTTATAAGTTCTAAGGTTTTCAGTTTATTTTTGTGTGCTTTTCAGAGAGGCAATCATATCTGTAATAATGATGATATTAACTGCCATGTAATGAGACTGATAGTTTATATAAAAATAATTTTTGTTATAACAAAAGTACTTCAAGTGCAGATTAATAAAGAGGAGGAAATAAAATCACCATTGATCCCATTGTCAGAATGATCTGATACCTATGTTATTCCTGTTCCTGTACACACACATTTGCATATATACATGCACACACATATATATACACGATTCACAGGTGGCACTAGTGGTAAAGAATCTGCCTGTCAGTGCAGGAGCCATGTGAAACGTGGGTTCAATCTCTGGGAAGATCCCCCTGGAGAATGAAATGGCAACCGACTCTAGCATTCTTCCTGGAGAAACCCACGGACAGAGGAGCCTGGCAGGCTATAGTCCATAGGGTCACAAAGAGTTGGATATGACTGAAATGACATAGCATGCACACACTCAAATATTTTAAAAACTAGATCATGTGACCATTTTGTATATGCTGCTACTGCTGCTAAGTCGTGTCCAACTCTGTGCGACCCCAGAGATGGAAGCCCACCAGGCTCCGACGTCCCTGGAATTCTCTAGGCAAGAACACTGGAGTGGGTTGCCATTTCCTTCTCCAATGCATGAAAGTGAAAAGTGAAAGTGAAGTCGCTCAGTCGTGTCTGACTATTAGCGACCCCAAGGACTGCAGCCCACCAGGCTCCTCTATCCATGGGATTTTCCACACAAGAGTATTGGAGTGGGTTGCCACTGCCTTCTCCATTTTGTATATAGTACTTAATAATAAATCAAATTCATACTGTTATGTCAATGATTCATGGCATTCATCCCACTGCAAAAATTACTATAATTTAATTTACTCCAAAGAAGCTCGAATTCCAAATATCAGCTTATGAGGATGCCTGATTTCTCCACATCTAAACTATCATTCTATTTTATAATTTTTTAAAGTCTGAATTTTAAAAAATTTAATAGTCTTCTGGTTTGAAGCCCTTTAAAAGCTGAAATTCTTATTTTACTTAGAGTATTACCAAAAATGTTATTATGGGTCAAAAATTTTAAATCAACATATGTATATATTCGGACTTCCCTCATAGTTCAGTTGGTAAAGAATCTGCCTGCAATGCAGGAGGCCCAGGTTCGATTCCTGGGTTGGAAAGATCCCCTAGAGAAGGAAATGGCAATCCATTCCAGTATTCTTGCCTGGAAAATCCCATGGACAGAGGAGCTTGGCAGGCTACAGTCCATGGGGTTGCAAGAGTCAGACATGACTTAGCGACTAAACCACCACCATGTTTATATTCTGTCATATAGACTGATGAGCAAGTAAGTATAATTTTTCCCTTTGTTTTGAGATTTTTTTGACTTAAAAGCAGTACAGTCAAACTGAGTAATACATTTCATATTCATTCAGGCTCTAGAAGAGTAATGATGCACAAAAATAATATTAATCAGAATAAGAAGTGATGTCAGGAAAAATTGCTTTGGGATCCTATAGCATATAACATGTGCAGAGCTTTGGAAAATTTTTCTATTGTTATATTAAATTTTAATGATATAACATCAATTAATGATTGCTAGAGAATATCAATTATCAATAGAAGTCTATCTTTGTTTTAAAGTTTTTATATAGTATTCAAGCTTTTCTAGTTGTAAGCCAAAGTTCTGATCAAACTGGGTAGTACACGCTGGTGTTAGTGGCCTTACCCACTGATTTCCCAAGGAGGGGCTTTCATATGCTCTCAGGGACTCCAAATCAGTGGAGCTTCTCTTGAAAGCCTTTTTCTAATACTGACAATGTCTCTTTTTCTTATATTACTAGGTGTGTCGTTGCCACCCATATTTTCAAATCTAGACCTTCATAACTATATGGTAAATCTATGTGGAAAAGAGAATGATGAACACAGAAGTCATTCTAGAGGGTGAAAGTGATGTTATTTGGCAGAGACATACACCTTCTAAAGGGCCAATAATGTTCTGTTTTTTAATCTTGATGGTTAGTTGTTGTTTTGTCACTGTATCACATCTAACTCTTTGCTACCCCATGAACAGCAGCAAGCCAGGCTTCCCTGTACTTGACTATCTTCTGAAGTTTGTGCAAACTCATATCCATTGAGTCGGTGATGCCATCCAACCATATCATCCTCTTTTGCCTCCTTCTCCTCCTGCCCTCAATCTTTCCCAGCATCAGGGTATTTACCAATGAGTCGGCTCTTCACATCAGTGGCCAAAGTATTGGAGCTTCAGCTTCAGCATCAGTCCTTCCAATGGGTATTCAGGGTTGATTTCCTTTATGATTGACTGGTTTGATCTCCTTGCTGTTGAAGGGACTCTCAGGAGTCTTCCCCAGCACCACAATTTGAAATCATCTATTCTTCAATGCCTCCGTTATGGTCCAACTCTCATATCCATAGAAAAACCAGAGCTTTGACTATAAGGACCTTTGTCAGCAAAGTGATGTGTCTTCTCTTTAATATGCTATCTAGGTTTGTCATGGGCTTCCCTGGTGTCTCAGATGGTAAAGAATCCATCTTCAATGTGGGAGATCTGGGCCCAATCCCTGGATTGGGGAGATCTCCTGGAAGAGGACATGGCAACCCAATCTAGTATTCTTCCCTGGAGAATCCCCATGGACAGAGGATTTCTTCTAAGGAGCAAGTGTCTTTTAAATTTATGGCTGCAGTCACCACCTGCAGTGATTTGGGAGCCCAAGAAAATAAAATATGCCACAATTTCCACTTTTACCCATATATTTTCTGTGAGGTGATGGGGCAGGATGCCATGATCTTAGTTTCTTGAAATTTGAATTTTAAGCCAGCTTTATCACTCTCCTCTTTCACCCTCATCAAGAGGCTCTTTAGTTTCCCTTAGCTTTCTGTAATTAGCAAGGTATCATCTATAAATCTGAAGTTGTTGCTATTTCTCCCAGCAGTCTTGATTCTAGCTTGTGATTCATCCAGCCTGGCTTTTCACATGAGATATTCTGCCTATAAGTTAAATAAGTAGGGTGACAATATAGAATCTTATCATACTCCTTTCCCGATTTTGAACCAGCCAGTTGTTCTATTTCCAGGAGACAGGTAAGGGAGTCTGGTATTCACATCTCTTTAAGAATTTTCCATAGTTTGTTGTAATCTACACCATCAAAGACTTTAGGTAGTTAATGAAGCAGAGGTAGATTCTTTTTTTTTTTAAATCCCCTTGCTTTTTCTATGATCCAATGGATGTTGGCAATTTGATCTCCAGTTCCTGCCTTTTCTAAATCCAGTTTGTCTATCTGGAAGTTCTTGGTTGAAACCTAGCTTGAAGGATTTTGAGCATTAGGACGGTCACATTGCTAGCATGTGAAATGAGCACGATTGCATGGCAGTTTGAACATTCACTGGCATTGTCTTTCTTTGGGACTAAAATTAAAACTGACCTTTTCTAGTCCTGTGACCACTGCTGAGTTTTCCAAATTTGCTGGCATATTGAGTTGTTGTTGCTGTTCACTTTCTAAGTTGTGTCCTACTCTTTGCGACTTCATGGACCAGAGCCCACCAGGCTCCTCTGTGCATGTGATTTCCCAGGCAGGAATACTGGAGTGGGTTTTGATTTCCTTCTCCAGGGGACCCAGGGTCTAAACTGTGTCTCCTGCTTGGCAGGTGGATTCTTGACCACTGAACCACCTGCTAAGCCCTTTTAGGATATTTTTTCTTTTCTTTTTTTCTTTGAGGATAATTGCTTTACAATATTGTGTTGGTTTCTGCCATACATGAACATGAATCAGCCACAGGTATACCCCACTCTCTCCTGAGCCCCTCTCCTATCTTCCCTCATATCCCACCCTTCTAGATTGTCACAGAGCACTGAGTTGAGCTCCATGTGTCACACAGCAAAGTCCACTTACTATCTATTTACATATGGTAATGTATGTGTTTCCATGCTATTTTCTCAATTCATCCCACCCTCTCCTTCCCCTAATGTATTGACAAGTCTGACCTCTATGTCTGTATCTCCATTGCTGGCCTGCAAATACGTTCATCAGTACCATCTTTCTAGATGTCATATGCCTGTGTTAATATACAATATTTGTCTTTTTCTGACATTTTTCTATGTATAAAATAGGCTCTAGGTTAATCCACCTCATTAGTACTGAATCAAATGTGTTCTTTTTTTCATAGCTGAGTAACAACCCATTGTATATATGTACCACAATTTCTGTATCTATTCATCTGTCAATGGACATCTATGATTGCTTCCATGTCCTAACTATCACAAAAAGCGCTGCAATGAACACTGGGGTACATGTGTCTCTTTCAATTATGTTTTTTAGGGTATTTAGTCCCAGTTGTGAGATTGCTGGGTCATACAGTAGTTTTATTCCTAGTTTTTTTTAAAAGAAACCTCCATACTGTTCCCCATAGTGGCTGTATCAATTTACATTCTCACCAACAGTGTGAGAGGGTTTCCTCTTCACATCCTTTCAAGCACTTATTTTTGTAGATTTTTTTAATGATGGCCATTTTGACTGGTGTAAGGTCAAAACTATATACCTCATTATAGTTTTGATTTGCATTTCTCTAATAATGAGCCATGTTGAGGATTTTTTCATGTGTTGTTGGCCATTTGTATGTCTTCTTTGGAGAAATGTCTGTTTAGGTGTTCTGATCTTCTACCACTTTTTTTGGGGGGGGTTGTTTGTTTCTCTGGTATTGAGTTGCATGAGCTGCTTATATATTTTGGAGATTAATTCTTTGTCAGTTGTTTCATTTGTAATTATTTTCTCCCATTCTGAAGGTTGTCTTTTAATCTTATTTACTATTTCTTTTCTTTGCAAAAGCTTTTAAGTTTAATTAAGTTCTTTTGTTTTTACTTTTGCTTTTATTTCCATTACTCTAGGAGGTGAGTCAGACAAAGAATAATTCTTGCTGTTCATGACAAAGAGTACACTGCCTATATTTCCTTCTAAGAGATTTATAGTTTCTGGCCCCAAATAGCCAAAGTAATCTTGAAAAAGAAGAGTGGAGCTGAAGGAATCAACCTCCCTACTTCAGACTATACTACAAAGCTACAGTCATTAAGACAGTATTGTATTGGCACAAAAACAGAAATATACACCATTGGAACAAGATAGAAAGCCCAGAGATAAATCCAAGCACTATAGGCACCTTATCTTTGACAAAAGAGGCAAGAATATAAGATGGAGGAAAAGACATTCTCTTCAATAAGTGATGCTGGGAAAACTAGACTGTTGCATGTAAAAGAATGAAACTAGAACATTTTTGAACACCATACACAAAAATAAATCCTTTAAGGATTTTGCACAGATGTTTTTAAATAACTTCTGTCTAAAAAAAATAGCTTTTAGGATTTTAAATAGCTCAGCTAGAATTACATCACGTTTGTAGTAATGCTTCCTAAGGCCCACTTGATTTCACACTCCAGGATGTCTGCTCTAGGTGAGTGACCACACCATTGTAGTTATCTGGGTCATTAAGACCTTTTTTTATATAGTTCTATGTATTCTTGCCACCTCTTCTTAATCTCTTCTGCTTCTCTTAGGTCCATATAATTTCTGTCCTTTATTTTGCCCATCTTTGCATGAAGCATTCCCTTGGTATCTCCAGTTTTCTCAAAGAGATCTTTAGTCTTTCACATCCTACTGATTTCCTCTATTTCTTTGTGTTGTTTACATAAGGAGGCTTTCTTATCTCTCCTTGCTATTCTCTGGATATGTGTGTGCTGTGTGCTAAGTTGCTTCTGACTCTTTGCAACTCTATGGACTGTAGCCAGCCAGGTTTCTCTATCCCCGAGATTCTCCAAGCAAGAATACTGGTGCGGGTTGCTGTGCTCTCCTCCAGGGAATTTTCCCCACTAAGGAATTGAACCCATGTCTCTTAAATCTCCTGCATTGGCAGGCGAGTTCTTTACCACTAGTGCCACCTGGTATGCCTTCAGTTTGGGTATATCTTTCCATTTCTCCTTTGCATTTTGCTTTTTTTTTTTATCAGCTATTTGTAAACCCTCCTCAGACAACCATTTTGCCTTCTTTCATTTCTTTTTCTTTGGGATAGTTTTGGTCATCGCCTCCTATACAGTGTTATGAACCTTTGCCCATAGTTCCTCAGGCACTCTGTCTATCATATCAAGTCCCTTGAATCTATTGATCACCTTCATTGTATATTCATAAGGGATTTGATTCAGGTCATACCTGAATGGTCTAGTGGTTTCTTCAATTTAAGCCTGCATTTTGCAATGAGGAACTCATGATTTGAATTACAGTCAGCTCCCAGTCTTATTTTTGCTGACTGTACAGAGCTTCTCCATCTTTGGCTGCAAAGAATATGATCAATCTGATTTCAGTATTGAGCATCAGATGATATCCATGTATAAAGTCATCTCTTGTGTTGTTGAAAAAGGGTGTTTGCTCTGACCAGTACGTTACCTTGGCAAAACTTTATTAACCTTTTCCCTGCTTCATTTCGTACTCCAAAGACAAACTTTCTGGTTATTCCAGGTTTTTCTTGACTTCCTACTTTTGCTTCCAATCCCCTATAATGAAAAGGACATCTTTTCTAGGTGTTTATTCTAAAAGTTCTTGTAGGTCTTCATAGAAATGTTCAACTTCATATTTTTCACCATTAGTAATTGGGGCATAGATTTGGATTACTGTGATGTTGAATGGTTTGCCTTGGACATGGTTAGTACTGTGGTATTATTATTCTTTGAAAATTGCCTTACATATATAGAAATGTGTATCTGTGTGTCTTACTTCAGGCTGCAATAAAAAATACCATACATTGGGTGACTTAAACAATAGCATTTATTTCTCACAATTCTGGAAGCTGGAAAATCTAAGATGAAGCTTCTGGCAGATGTGATGTCTGGTGAAAACTCACTTCCAGGTTCACAGGCATCTATTTTGTCTTTGTAACCTCACAGGCAGAGAATAAGGAGAGCTTTTTTGTATTTCTTTTACAAGTCTACTATCCCATTCATAATGGTTCCATTCATATAATCTCATCACTTCCCAAAGGGAATAGTGCCATCACATTGAGAATTAGTATTTCAGTTTATGAGTTTTGGGGGTAATGCATTCAATACATAGCAATGATAGACTAGGCAATACAATTTTTTTCAGAAGAATTTAGTACTGGCAAATATTCATAAATAAGCATATTTCTACATTGATGGTGGAATATTATGTTGTATAATATTGGAACAAAATCACATTGTACAAAAGGGTTGTATTTAAATAATTAACTAGACTATGTGAACTGACCACTGAGAATACACTTAGGTATATACCTTAGAAAACTTCATGTATGTGCACAAGAGAAATATGCAGAAGGCTATTTCCTACAGACTTTTTTAAAATGGAAAAATTTGATATCTAATATTCATAAAAATGGAATAGATAAATAAAACATAGATAAATTCATTGTATGTATCAAGTTACAAGAAGAAAGCTGTAGAATCATTTGTCCAAAATATAACACTTGGAGTAACTCTGCAAATATATTAACCTATGTTAAACTTGGAGGTTTACATCTGAAGTTTGCTGTGTATATCTTGATAAATTTTCGAAGTAGGCAAACAAACAAGGAGGAATTTGTTGGAGGGAAAATTGAATTTACATTAAGACAAGCATGATTTCAAGTTAGGTTAAAGGCTTCGAAATTAGACAAACCAATTTGAATTTTGCTCCAAAATTATTAGTTGTGATATTGGCCAAATCTATTCAATTCTAAGACTCATTTATCTTGTATGTCACATGGGGGAGATAATCATATTGCAGATGTGTTTCGGAGGTTAGAGAAGAGAAATTGCTCAAAGATTTTGATGAATTCTAAAAACTCCAAGTTCAATTTTTGTAGTTATTATTTATTGTTCAACTGAAAACCATTGATTTAATCTCTGAATTGCAAAATGCATTCCTTATGAGTCACATTTGCAATGACTGATCCCGTAATTACAAAGCATGTAGGAGACTATCTCTGGTGAATAATCGAAATGTATTCTTCTTTTCTTCACAAGTATCTCAAAGTATCTAGCATGGCTCAACATAGTAACCCTCTGTTGAAAGTCATCCATCTTTTTCTGTGATATTGTATACTTCGATGACACAATGCATCAGGATACCCACTATTGGAATCATCCTCAAACAATAGTCCTGTCTGTGGTCCCTTTTATTATCATACAGGCAAAGCAGTGCGCAACAGCTGGTGGACCAGACACAGTCTCTGCAATACACTCATTCAGAGCTACTAACACTCACAGATGGGTACACTGCTGTGACGATGCTGGACTGTGCTTCTCTCAGATGAACTCCAAAGTTGCTCTATTCACTGGAACCCAGAGAGCTGCTCCCTGTTATCCCATGTCTACACTATTAGCTCATACTCCAGATTCAGCCTATGTTTTGGCCTGCAGTGTACAATACCTTGTGTTTTAGATGCAAGTTCATGCTGTCACTTGGTTGAACAAAGTAAACAATAGAACAAATACAGCCTATTATCACTCCTTGTACTTAGTACAGTCCATTTACGACAATAACTAGTGAACGAATTTTTTGTTCTACAGAAATGATGTCATAAATATAAAAAATACAAAAGACTGATTAGATTACTTGCAGTTTAGGAGCTATTCATATTAAATCAAGAAGACAATCAGTAACAGCATGATTGGACCACAAAATGCAGTAGTGTGTTTCATATAAAAGGCTAATGCAGTTATCATATTTACCATAGCAATGTCGGTATAATTGTACCATCTCACCTGACCGTATGTTTTAGTGAGAACCCTTAAAAACAGGTTTTACTGAATTTGGTTAAACAAAGATTCTTTCATATGGTGCACATTAATCTATTATGCCTTTTTAGTAAAATGCAGCCTTGAAACAGATGGGAATGGTGGTCATTTATGACTTTCTCTTCTGAAATTTCCAATTCTGGAATACTGTCTAGGGATGCTCTTCTTATGAAGTACACCAAATGGCAACCTCCTCGCAGATGATAAAACACAGTAGCTCAGTCACAGTGCACTGAGACAAACACATGTATTGAGAGATTGTGTAGTAAAAGCAAAATTCTTCCAGTGAGGAAATTTTCTAACTGTTCTTCTCAGAGTCCTGGGAGCTGTTTTTCAGTGGTTGGAGAGGGCGGCTTTCACCATAGAAAGTCCAGAGTAAAGGGAGTGATATATTGGACTCTATTTATAAACTTTCTTATGAAGGCAGGGCTCCATTATTCAGTAATACCAAACTACACAAAAAGTATTTCAGGTCTAATTAACCTTGTGCCCACTGCCCTGTTAAACAAAGTATAAATACACAGTAACATTTATTGAGATTGCAGAAATTTATAAGAAACAAAAACTGCAAAAGAATGATCATATTTTTGTAAAATAAAATGTAAGGGGTAATAGTAATAGGAAGCATTCACAGAGTATTTATTATAAAATAAATATTGATCTAATAATTTTATCTATTTCAACTAATTTATTTATCACAGTGAATAATAATGCTATACTCCTAGCAGTCCTATAATGATGGTAGTAATCCTATTCTCTTGCAAATTTTAGAGATAAGGAATAGGAGATACAGAAAGTTCAACTGACACCCCAGTGGTCAGAAAGTGCTATGAACAGGACTGGCTCTGCAATCTGTGTTCTTAATCATTGTATCACATGTATAATTCAGGGAGTGGAAGCAGGACATTGTTCTGACATAAACTTTACTATGTCATAGAGGTAAAATAGCATAGTATTGTTTCAGAAATACATAGATGATACTGAATAAGGAGAATGGAAACAGATAAAACCTAGGTAGTAATTTAAAATATGAAAAAGATTAAACTTCAAGTTATTAAGGACAGTAAAATTAAGCATTAAATGAAATCAGAATGATTATTTATTTGGAAACAAAATTTATTTCAATAGCTACTTCATACTATATAAAATAACTAGCTGATTAGGAATATATTTTTTTAAAGTAATAGAAAAAAATGTAGACTGAAACTTTCAGAATTTAGGGATAGGAAAAACTTATTAAACAAGATGTCAAATTAAGAACACGTAAATAAAACATTGAAAAAATTCACTACACAAAGCTTAAAATTCATATAGACATCATAAACAAAGGTACAGGACAAGCACAGGGTAGAAAAATCCTTTGTTTGTTTGTTTAAATGTAGAATGGATTATCTACCATAATATACAGGAGGTTTTATGATTCAACAATAAAATGGCAAAAGAAAAAAAAAATGGGCTAGTGAAAAATATAGACATTATGGAAAATAAGTACAAATGACCAATGCATGAATTGAAAAAGTTTCAACCTCATCAGTAATCTGCAAAAATCAAATTAAAACAATAATGATACACATAACTTGGATGAAATGTAAATAGTTAATGTTCAGTGGTGAGGAGTGTGAAGGCAAATAGGACTCTCATACATTGTTAAAGAATATGGTAGATTATCCAGATTTTTAGAAGGTGACTTGGTACCATCTTCCAGGATTTAAATTTCTTGTATCATTTCATCTAATAATTCTACTATTTCTCTGGAAACATTGGGACAGACTTATAAAGCACAGGCATAATAAAGAATAATAATACATTGTTTATAATATTGAAAATTCAAAACTGCTTAAATGGTCATCAGCGCCTATAAAATATAATGACACAATTAAAAGGAATAAAATAAGAATATGTATCCTGACATGGAAAGACTTTCAACATACATTGTTAGGTTAAAACACCCTGTTGCGGAACAGTGTACTTAATCCCGTTTGTGTAAAGCTAAAATGATATATATTCATGTAAATTAAAATGTAAGTGTATTTTTTGAACCATTCCAGAGCAAGTAAGAGACACTACACTCCTTTGACCTTAAATACTTCTATAAGAGAAGGTGAATTTTACAAAACAAAAACCTGTTCTTACATCATCTTTTATCTTACATGATTTCGTATTTAATCCACAGTCTCTATTCAAATTTCACCAATTTCTCAAATAATGCCCTGTATAGCCACTTTTTTTTCTTGGTCCAGGACTCAAACTGGATTACTCATTCCACTCAGTAATCGTATTTCTTTAATCTCATTTAATCAGGAAAAATTCTTTGACTTTTCTCAGTGTTTATTGATCTTGATATTTTAGAAGAATATAGGCCAGTGATTTTTGTAGATTCTCCTTCATTTTGGGTTTGTTTAATAGTTTCCTCTTTGGTTCAGGTTATGAATTTTTGGAAAGAATACCACTGACCTTATGCTGGATCCTCAGTGCAGTGCTACAAGAAGCACATATCATTGGTTTGTACCCAATATTAGTGATGTTGACTCTGATCACTGATTTTTCATCTATAGTCAGGTTCTATGGCTTCTTCCCAGGTAAAGAGCTGGTACTTCATGAGAGCTTCTTAAAGGGAGAGTCTGTGACTTTTGTACATAATTGTGAATTCTGGTTCTAGCAGTCACACCATACTCGTGAATGCTGTATTAATCCTGGTGCTAGCAGTGAATTTTCTCTAGTGTTATTTTATAACTCTGGTCTATTTGAATTTGACCATCACTGTAAGAAACATGGAAACTAATGGCTAACCCTGAAAATTTTAGAGATGTTAACTATTTCAGTTCACCCATTTTCTAACATACTTACAGTGATTTATTCAGGCAATATTTCTAATGGTACATAAAAGCATGATATTTAATGTGATTAATCTACTTGCAGGTAATGGTCTGTCACCTGCTGGGTATGTCCCATTGCAGCTGGTTATAAATGAGTGAAAAGAACTTGTTGTTTCTGAAATGTGCCTTGAAGGCTCCGATTTCCTATAATTTATTGAGTAATACTTGTTTACCTTATGCCAAAATAAAAGACCAGTTTTGTCAAACTAGTAGGACAGAACAGATGATTAGACAAAAAGTAATAAGTAGACAAAAGTAATAAATAATTTGGTATTTCTGTGAAACAAATCCAGCTGATTAATTTTTAAACTCTGACCCTGTATTGATACATTCATAAATATTACCCAGAAGTACTATAGGTATTTATAGGACTAAGGATCTTTTTAAGTCTTTAGACCTAACTAAGAAAAGAAACTTGATGTTATTAAGCCCCAAAGTAGGCTACATTAAATTTTATTTGAGAAATTGCTATCATCTTGGAAGTATGGCTAATTTTGAATCAGTTCCTGTCAATGCTTTGGATGCAGTGAAGTTACTCTGGATTACTGGTGACTATTTTTTTTTCCTTCCATTTTACTAGCACTTTGTTTCCCTTTTCATAATCATGGAAATAGTATGACTGTCTGGTTAAGAGTTTTTACTTGGAGACAGACCTGGTTTGAATTCTGGCTCTGGCATGTACCAACTGTATGCCTTGGGTCAAGAAGTTTGATCTGTTTTATTTTCCAAACAAAAATATATATTAATACATAACCCAGAATTATTGTGAAAATTAAATAAGGTAATTCATTCAAAGCATTTGATTAAATGCCTATTATACAGTAATTGGGCTTCCTGGTGGCTCAGATGGTAAAAGAATCTGCCTGCTGCCATGCAAGAGACAAGGGTTTGATCCCTGGGTCAGAAAGATCCCCTGGAGAAGGGAATGGCTACCCAGTCCAGTACTCTTGCCTAGAGAATTCCATGGACAGTGGACCCTGGCGGGCTAGAGTCCATGGTGTTTCAAAGTCAGACACAACTGAGTGAGTAACATTGTCTTCACAGACTTTTGTAATGCATTTGGGCCATGGAGTTGCTAGTTCTTGCCTCAGTTCTAGAAACAGAATAACAATCGAACTGTTGAAGGAGGTCATTAGCACTAGTTTACCCTCCAGGTGGACCTGGGCAATTGGAAGCTCCTCACCCCTCCCCCACTTCAATGGTTTCTCTTTGTAATTCAAGTCAAGTAAAATCCATTTTCCTCCCCTTTGCCTGGAAGACATGACCTGATTGATCTCAGCCTCCTTCACTGACTTCATCTCATTCCTCCCTTCCTCTAAGTGGTAAATACTAGGAACACTGGCCTCTCTGTATTTCAAAAAAGATCAGTCAAACCTATGCTTGAGGTTTGGCGATTGATTTTCCCTCTGCCTAGAATGCTTTCTTCACCCCATCTTCACGTGACTGACTCCTCTTCAGAGAAGATCTTTATAATCGCTTTCTGAATCATCAATCAACTTTTTCCCCATAGACTTGGCTTATTTTTTTAAATAATTTTTTGATGTGGACCATTCTTAAAAATCTTTACTGACTTCGCTACAGTACTGCTTTTGTTATATGTTTTGATTTTTTGGCCACAAGGCATGTGGAATCTTAGCTTCTGACCAAGTGTTGAACCCAAACTCCCTGGTTGGAAGATGAAGCCTTAATCACTTGGCTGCCAGGGAAATCCCCTTGGTTTACTTGTTTACATGAATATATCTTATTTATTTATTTGTTTATGTTACTTTGTTTTTAATTATACACATTTTATTTACTTTGGGAGGGTTCATATCTATTTGAATAGTTTATTAGGGTGTGGCTCTCAAGTGTAGTTGAAGCCTTATCTCCAAGGCTTTACCCTACAACAATGCTCAGCACAGAGAAGCTGCTCCATAAATATTTGCTGTAGATCCTCAGGAGTATAAACATGATGCCTTTTGTATAGAACATTCCTGAAGAATATTCAGTTGACAGTTCAACTGAAGCAAATATTCTATGAATGATTCTATAAATTTTAGGCCAAAGGACAATGTATTTGTAACTCAGTAATAACTTGATAAAACTTTGATATATTCAGTAATTCATTTTCATAATGTCTATTTTTTGAACTTAAATCTGTTCACCTGTCATGACTGTATATTCAGCCAGTGTTTAAACTGCTGTTGGGATTGAATAAACCATACTCATGTTTCACTATCTTTTCTTTGATTCCTTTTTAAAAATTGTAATCAATGAACACTCAAAGAAGGCAGTCAATTTCTTATAAATTGACAATTCTACAACTTTACAAATAATTCTTATAATACATAGCCCATGTTCATTTATATTAACCTACAAGTTTATTTTCCTACCCTCTAATGAAGTCCAAAGTGCTTAGAGAAAACATTGAGTTCTAGGCAAATTATGACATTGAATAAACATAGGACCAAACCTTGAATCTAAGGGGAAACTGGCTTATCAAGCCTGAGATATGCAACTTGGCTCTAATACATTAATGAAATCTGTAGGGTTGTATTTTTTCCCCTTGAACAAATGAAGTTTCAGAATGATTATTTAAAACATCTATGTAAAGTTGGTAACGTTTATGGGGTAACTTTTGCAAAGTACTAGAAATTGTCTGGCCTAATTAATCTGAAGCTGTTTTTATTATTATTCATTTCATTGCTTCCTTCAGTTAAATTCAGTTTAACACATATTTATAGAAAATCTGTCATATCTTTCACCTGGTGCTAGATAGCAGAGACTCCAACCTGCAGAGAATCTCATTCCAGTCCTGGGAGACATCTTTAGACTTCACATAACTCTATGGACTATACATTTTATTGAAGATTACTGAACTCAGTGAATTCTGTTTCCAGTCTTCAGCAAGAGATGAAGGTAGTGGAAAAAATCTAAATATACCTCTTTCCTAAAGTTTCTTTTGGGGATGATCCATAAGGCAGTCTTCAGTTCAGTTCAGCTGCTCAGTTGTGTCCGAATTTTTGTGACCTCATGGACTGCAGCATGCCAGGCTTCCCTGTCCATCACCACCTCCCAGACCTTACTCAAACTAATGTCCATCGAGTTGGTGATGCAAACCAACCATCCCATCCTGTAGTCTCCTTCTCCTACTGCCTTCAATCTTTCCCAGCATCAGGGTCTTTTCAGATGAATCAGTTCTTTGCATGATGTGAACAAAGTATTGGAGTTTCACCTTCAGCATCAGTCCTTCCAATGAATATTCAGGAATGATTTCCTTTAGGCTTGACTGGTTGGATAGCCTGTAGTCCAAGGGACTCTCAGTAGTCTTCTCCAACACCACAGTTCAAAAGCATCAATTCTTTGGCACTTAGCTTTCTTTATAGTCCAACTCTCATATCCATACATGACTACTGGAAAAATGATAGCTTTCACAGGATGGACTTTTGATAGCAAAGCAATGTCTCTGTTTTTTAATATGCTGTCTAGGTTGGTCATAACTTTTCTTCCAAGGGGCAAGCATCTTTTAATTTCATGGCTGCAGTCACCCTCTGCAGTGATTTTGGAGCCCCCCAAAATAAAGTCTGTCACTGTTTCCACTGCTTCCCCATCTACTTGCCATGAAGTGACGGGGCCAGATGCCATGATCTTAGTTTTCCGAATATTGAATTTTAAGCCAACTTATTCACTCTCCTCTTTATCTTTCATCAAGAGTCTTAACATTCTTCTTAACATTCTTTTATTGATTGGTCTTTCATTATAACAAGTGACTAGATCAGAAATTGGAGAAGGCAATGGCACCCAACTCCAGTGCTCTTGCCTGGAAAATCCCATGGACGGAGGAGCCTGGTAGGCTGCAGTCCGTGGGATCGCTACAAGTAGGACATGACTGAGTAACTTCACTTTCACTTTTCACTTTCATGCATTGGAGGAGGAAATGGCAACCCACTCCAGTATTCTTGTCTGGAGAATCCCAGGGATGAGGGAGCCTGGTGAGCTTCTGTCTGTGGGGTCACACAGAGTCGGACACAACTGAAGTGACTCAGCAGCAGCAGCAGCAATAGATCAGAAATGTTGGGAAAGAAGAGAATAAATAGCTAAGATATTCATGGTGAATATGTTGTCTTAGCAGGAAGCCAAACAAACATATTTTGAAGTATAGAAATAATGGATTCTATGCAAAGCAACATCTTTTATTGCTTAAGAAGTGGGGTTAATCTAAGTATGCTGATGATTCAAGTTTCATCTACACAATTCCAAATAATAGATTGCAAACATATGGCAGTCATGCAGTTATTTCTTAAGGTATAGATTTTAACACTGTGGAAAGCATCAACTTAGATACCTGACAAAACTGTAAAGACTCTGAAATTAAAACTGGAATATTTTAGATATCTTCCAGTGTAACAGTGCATGCAGGTCAGGAAGCAACAGTTAGAACTGGACATGGAACAATAGACTGGTTCCAAATAGGGAAAGGAGTACATCAAGCCTGTATATTGTCACCCTGCTTATTTAACTTTTATGCAGAGTACATACGAGAAACACTGGGCTGGATGAAGCACAAGCAGGAATCAAGATTGCAAAGAGAAATATCAATAACCTCAGATATGCAGATGAAACCACCCTTATGGCAAAAAGTGAAGAAGAGCTAAAGAGCCTCTTGATGAAAGTGAGAGGAGAGTGAAAAAACTGGCTTAAAACTCAACATTCAGAAAACTAAGATCATGGCATCCCGTCCCATCACTTCATGGCAAATAGATGGGGAAACAGTGGCAGACTTTATTTTTTGGGCTCCAAGATCACTGCAGATGGTGACTGTAGCCATGAAATTGAAAGACACTTGCTCCTTGGAAGAAAAGTTATGATCAACCTAGACAGCATATTAAAAAGCAGAGATATTACTTTGCCAACAAAGGTCCATCTAGTCAAGGCTATGGTTTTTCCAGTAGTCATGTACGGATGTGAGAGTAGGACTATAAAGAAAGCTGAGCACGGGAGAACTGATGCTTTTGAATGGTGTTGGAGAAGACTCCTGAGAGTCCCTTGGCCTACAAGGAGATCCAACCAGTCCATCCTAAAGGAAATCAGTCCTGAATATTCACTGGAAGGATCCTGAAGGTGAAACTCCAATACTTTGGCCACCTGATACAAAGAGCTGACTCATTGCAAAAGACCCTGATGCTGGGAAAGATTAAAGGCAAGAGGAGAAGGGGATGACAGAGGATGAGATGGTTGGATGGCATCACCTACTCAATGGGCATGAGTTTGAGTAAACTGCGGGATTTGTTGCTGGACAGGGAAGCCTGGTGTGCTGCAGTCCATGGGGTTGCAAAGAATTGGACTTGACTGAGCGACTGAACTGAACTGAATTGAACAGATCACTTTGCAACCTACATAGTGTTACCAGATTTTCCAAGATCCCATTATTAGATAGTGATAGAATTTTAGCTAAAACTCAAACAATGATACTGTTTAGTTTTTAAAATTTTTAATTTATTTATTTTACTCTTTCAAGGTCTTTTATATTCATTTGTACTTTTACTACCTTATAGGCATCCCCTGTGGGAAATATGCTAAAACTCTTGAAAAGGAAGTTATTGACATTAATAAGAAATGCATCTGACAGATATTAGTAGATATTTAATGGCAAGTTTTTTCTTTAAATTTCTTATTTGATTCCAAATGTATTGATTCCAAGCAACCTTAAAAAAACTAAATATTTTTGATTTCTTATAATGAATGTGCCAATAATGACAATTCATAGGAACAAAAACACAATACTTTCTCCAAATTCCTTCCTTCCACTCCAAACTTCAGTATCAAAATAGCATTGTGTTTGTTTCTTTGTATTTTTATTGATGAACCAGAAATAATTTTATGGCTAATTTTTTCAGTCCCCTTGCAATAGGAAGGGAAAGACTGAGGCTACTCTCCTTGGTTTCTTCAATATCAAAGCTATTGTTTTTCTTTTTAGTTCTAGATGCAACTCAGAAATCTAAGAATTAAAGAGAGTATTATTCAACTCTGATACCACACAATTCAAGCCAAAGAGAGGGATACCTATAGGTGGAAAGTGAGGATATTAGCATTGCATACCTGAAGCGTAGACTCCCCTCATTAACCTTCCATAACCAATTTAATAAATGAGGACAGAAAGTAGAGGCAGAAAGCATGCTTGCCTAGGGACAGCAAAGAACACAGAGCGAAGTCAGAGAGTGAAAGAAGTCTGTGGTTTCCTGGCTTCAAATCAGTGATTCTTCCTTGAATAGGAATGAGAGAAAACTTTCCTCAGGAGCTCCAGGCAGGGAAGCATTCACTCTTGTGCTCAACAAGCCAGTGAGGGCATCACAGATGTGCTGAGGTGAGAAGATGCCAACAGGAGGGGAAGGATCTGCATCACATGTCAGATTTCAAATCTGGTTCTCCACTTTTTAACTTCTTTTCTGATATACACTTCAGACACCAGTGGACAAAGATTTCCATTGATTTCCAGTTTCTTTCCCTTTCTACCTTCCTTCCTTCTCTTTCTTTCTGACTTTAAAGAATCTATTATATACATAGCAACATTTACTCTTTTAACCACTTCTAAGTGTACATTTCTCTAACATTAAGTACCTTCATATTGTGTCACAACCACCATCCATCTCAAGTACTTTTTCATATTCCCCAACTGGAACTCTGTATCCATACAGTTTCCCCATTCACCCCTTTTCCCAGCTCCTGGCAATAGTCTTTCTATTATATCCCCATTTTCAATAATGCTTAGTGTTTTCTTAAGTTTCTGAACTTCTTAAGAAGAAGTTAAGACTTAACTTCTTAAGAAGTTAACTTAAGTTGTTAACTTCTTCTTAAGAAGAAGTTAAAACTTAAGACTTCTTAAGTTTTGCCTATCTAGTTCATGCTAAATATTATTTCATTGTTATCTTCTGTTTTTTTTTTATTATGATTGAACAACATTCTGTAAGTGCATTGGCAGTCTTTTTCATTTTTGTGAAATAACTAATTTAATATATCAATGTATGTATGCTTCATTGAGAATGTAATGTATGCATATAATTCATGTATGATATAATTCATCTATTAAAGATGTGCAATTCAATGATCATGATTTTATTCAGAGTTATACAGTCATCATTACAGTCAATTTTAGATGATTTCAATCACTCTGAAAGAAGTACACTCATTAGCAAAAGCTCCAAATTTCCTCACCCTTCCCCAGCCCTGAACAACCACTAATCTATATTTTGTCTCTAAAGAGCTTCCTATTCTGGATATTGCATACAAATACAGTCATAAAATATCTTTTACTTTTTGTAATTGGTTTCTTAGACTTACTGCAGTGTTTTCAAGGTCCAACCATATAATTCTGTATATCAGTATATCATTCTTTCTTTTTGGGCAGAATATTCCATTGGATAGATAAACCACATTTTGTTTATCATTGTCAGCACTCCTTATTATTTGCCTTTAAAACTATGTCCACTAGTATTTCATTGTGATTTTGATTTGACTTATCCTAATTATTAATGATGCTGAATTTTGAATAAAAGTATTTTATTTAGTAGGTGATAGTAGCAAAAGTAAGGGAGTAGAAAAGTAAGACAAAGATAAGAAGAAATCTAATGAAGGATACATTGTCAGGCAGTAGACACTGGGCAACTGGATTTACACTATTTTGTCATCAAACCTGTTTTTCTGATAGTTTGACTCTATAAATTAATCATCATCACATATAGACTTTCTCTAAGTATATACCTAACTGACAGTTTTCGTTTGGTTTTCATTCTCTTATTCTTCTTTCTGGGATCATTTTCATTCTCCCTAAATAAAATCTTTAGAATTTCTGTTATTGAAAAATCCTTGGCAAAAATACTCAAGATTTATTCATGTAAAAACTGTTTATTTCATCTTTGTCCTTGAAAATACTTTTACTGAGTACATAATTTTAGGTAGATGGTTATTTTCTCACAGTAGTTCAAAAATATATTACTATTTTCTGCCTTTCATTGTTGCTTTTGACAAGTCTATTATCAAAATAATTGACTCTTTCATGAGTAATCTATCTTTTTTTCACTGCTATTTTTATTATCCTTTCTTCCTTTAACTTTTCCTTCCACTTTCTTGGTCATTTAAAAAAGAATAATACTATAAGTAAAATTTCTGACTGCTATTAGTGGGCACCTACACTTTTCTAGGTACTATGCTAATATATGTACTTCCTTCGTATCATTAATTTTATTGACATCCCTATGATTACTATTAGTAGGCTAATTCTACAAATAGGAGATTAGGCACAAAATGTTACATTCTCAAGGCCATTAAACCAGAAAGTGCTAGAACAAGCCTGGTACCTGAATCTTTCTGATTGCAGAAGCTGCATTCTTAGCAGATTTGCTCTCATGAATTTTTAGCCCTGCCCTTTCATGCACTCCTTTTGAACCTCATCTGAGCTTAAAATAGGATAGGTACTTCTGATGATGATTTATGTGTGATTCAACTAACATCTCCTGCTAAGCTAACATGAGTTACTTTAAAAACTAAACTCTTTAGACATAAGTGGAAACTCTCATGGGAGTATGTTGTCAAAAATCTACAACTAGGATTTTACAACTGTTTTAGCAATTTCATTTTGAGAAAGTGGAAAATTTATTTCTAAAAGCTATTGTCATCTATTTGCTAATTTCCCTACATTTATTTGACAGTATTTTTGCACTTTACAAAGATACTCAAATGAAAATGCTCTTTTTAGCTTAAAATTTTTATTTAAGCATGAAGTAGCTTTATATATTCATTCGTTGTCACAATATTTTGTATTATTTAATAATTATTTGTGTGACTTTAACATCCAATTTTATTTTATTTTTAAATAATTTACATTTATATTTAACACATGTATGATGGCTCTTTAGAATACATTAAATTAAACAGTGAAGATCACCAATTCTATGTTTAAATTGTTTTTTCTGATTTTGGCTACATAGTATAAGTATTTTTCCTAAAAATAACAACTTATTTAATTAACTTAAAAAATAAGGCATAAAAGAAATGCAGTAAGCTGTATTCCTTACACACATAAGTTGTGTAAAATTTATATCCTATTTAGTGAAAACAAAGAATGTACTTATCTTAGTAAAATAAAATATTTACATTTAAAGTTAGAACACTAGTTACCCTAAAGTAAGATTCACCAAAGACTAGTTATTTTGCTTACATTATTTAGATGCTTGCTTCCAAAACTCCTATATTCAGACTATAATTAGACTCTTGCAATAAGATATAATTCCAGTGTTGAAACCCACTGATCTTATCCTTCAAATCTGGAAGTTCAACTTCAGTTCAACCAAGTTGTATTCTAGGAGTTTTGAACTGATACAATTAACTCTCTGGAAAAATTTATTATTTATATCACTGAATATTCAATGGTCACATTTAGTTAAATTATTACCATAGCCACAGTTCCATACCTGAATATCTATTCTACCTAAAATGTTCATAGTAACTAAGCATTAATCATTATGACTTTTGTTCATTACAAACACTAAAGCACTGAAAAAATTTTTTTAGAAAGTATTCTAAATTCTGCATCTATTATCTGCACTCACTGACTTCATTTGTCTCTTGACTGGACTACTGCCACAGCTTCCTAATTAGTCTCCCTGCATGGGTCTTTCTACTACAATCCATCTACAATGCAGAATCCTAAAATATCTTCATAATAATCCTATATTTAAAGACCTTTAATGGCTCCACTGCCTCCTTGTTAAGGTTATAATCATTTTGTCTTTGCAATCTCACCTCAGCATAACTCCCCATAGAACTCTGGACCTCTTTATATATTCCTTGGAAGTACCCAGCAGTGAAAGCAAATTTAATATTTTCCATCTTCTACATATATCACGACTCTAACAATAGTCTTTTCACATTCTGTCTCTTTTTGTGTATATCATCATCTTCTTTACTGGACCAAATTTTACATATCTTTCAAGGACTAGCTCAAAGTTTACTATCTTAGTGATACTTCTGGATACTTGCAGTTGGCACACATATTCATCAAAAATGTGCCCTATTTTGTAGCAATTATTCACTGACATATATGTCTCTCCCACAAGGTTGTGAGTGCTTTGAGGATGGAAGCCATGTCACATTCATCTTTGTATCCTTTGTATCAAATGGTTATGAATAAGTTAAATAATGAAGAATGACTGGAGTTAGATAGGAATATGTAATAGCTACTCTGATCCTTTATGTCTAATAGTGATGACCTTTGGATACATCGTTGGCATTAAAATTCTATTATTTAGAGAAGTGTCAAAGGTATAGACTGGCTTAGGTGTTCTCTACTATGATCCCTAACATCCTGACTTTCTCCTATGATTGTACATTTTTAACTTTAATAACTTTAAAATGTTTTACCTTCTAGACCATAAAGCATCTGTAAGAGCAGTCATCATGTCTATGTAGCTCATCAATGTATCTGTAGGACTTTGCACAGTGTCTGACAATCAATTGATTTTATTGAACTAGTTTATTAATTAGTTAATGACTTGATGGGCACTGAACTCAGAGTTACAAGTGTGGGTTCCATTTTCCATCTCAATCATTTTCTAGTTCTTATGATGCCACTTTTAGATTCTCCAAATTCATATTACCTCATGTATAAAATGAGGCAAAAATACCTGCCTGCTTAGATTACAAGGTCTACAAAGATCAGGGGAGAAAAGATATATGACTAACCTAAAAACTTGCAAAAGATGAACAAATATAAAGCATTCTTAGTCTTGTAAGGAACAACAAGGCACTATCAGAGAGTTCAGCAAAAATTAGTCTGGTGCCTTTTGTATGTGTATGTAACTATAAAACATTCTTCTCTTTATAGCAGAACTTCTTGATTTACACATTTTAGGAACTGAGCTTTAGGAATGATAACTATTCATTCTTTTCTCTCCAGTATGATTTCTAAGAAATTGAAAAACTGAAAAATAAATGAATTGTTGTTAATTGAATGTATCCCTTTCAAATTCACATGTGGAAATCCCAGTCCCCACTGTGATAGCATAAGGAGTTGGGGTCTTTGGGAGATAGTTAGGTCATGAATTTGGAACCTCCAGGAGTGGGATTAATGTCCTTATAAAAGAGACCTCAGAGGGTTCTCTCCTTTCATCATGTGAAGATATAACAAGAAGATGATAAGCTATGAACCAGAAAGCAGCTGGCACCAGACACCAAATCTGCCTGCACTTTGTTCTTGGACTTCCCAGCCTCCAGAATGGTGAGAAACAAATGTTTGTTGTTTAAACCACCCAGTCTGTGGTATTTTTGTTGTATCAGCCTGAATGGACTAATACACTAAGATACTGAAATATGAGTTTTATGATTGATAAAGCTGAATTGGAAAATATGGCTCAGATCCACAGTCAAAACTAGGCTTTCGCCAGCCCAGGATTGATGCTCGGGACAGGTGCAGCGAGATTTCCCGGGGGGGAGGGAGGAGAGAGGGGGGTTCCGGAGGGGAAGCATATGTAAACCCATGGTGATATCATGACAATGTATGGCAAAAACAATTAAAAAAAATTTAAAAAATGGAAATTAAACCAAAAAAAGAAACCTAGGCTTTCATAATTCTTCAATTGCCCAAATAATATGCCTCCAAGAGTACCTTAATAAATGTACACACATAAGCAGAAAAAGCCTCATTTCTGAGGGTAAGCTGCTTTAAGAGAGACCTCATGTATGATTCATGAGTAGGAACCCAGTTTCTTCTCCCAACCTCACTTATTATTCTTTGAGAAGTAGATTTGGGTAGGAATAGTCTAGACTTTAAAAAAACAAAAAACTGTGTTTTCCTTCTGGGAGTGGAGAGAAAATTCTTCCTCACATAGGGAAACATGAAAAATAAGGACTTCTTCCATAATCTTGCCAAGCTGTTGGCTCTTATAAGAAGACATCCTGCTCCCACTTTCAGTAGCCCTCACACTAAATGTCACTCATTGATCCCTTGTGCATTTTCTGGAAGCCAGTATTGAATAGCTGATATTTTTATCCAAAAGGCTTTGATATTAAGGAAAATGCATTAAAGAAAGTAAATATAAGTTCTCATCATACCTCAAGTTGAAAATTCCTTATTCTAATTTCTAGTGCAAATAGTATCCACCTATGTGGTTTGCTCTGGATTGAATATGGGTTCCCCTGCAGATTTATGTGTTGAAGCTTTACCCCTTGTAGTGATGGTATCTGGAGGTAGGGCTTTTGGGAAGGACTTAGATGAGGTCATGAGAGTGGGGTTTTCATGGTATGGGATCAGTTCCCATGAAGGAGATACCAGAGATTTTGTCACATGCTTTCTGTGCCATGTGAGCACACGATGACAATATCTATAAACCAGGAAGAGAGGCTTTTCTAGAACCTGGCCATGCTGGCTCTCTTATCTTAGAATTCCAGCCTCCAAACTATTAAAAGATAAATTTCTATTGTCTATGCCACCCAGTCCATAATATTTTCCTCTGGCAAACAAATCAGACTAATATATAGTCCAGAATAGTTCTCCAGACATTTTGTAGAGATCTTTTGATAATCCATTATCTTGATATTCAACCAGTGTGTCATAAAATGATCTGAAGTTAAAAATTACAATGTCTCGCTGCACCAGTCCCGAGCATCAATCCTGGGCTGGCGATTGATTAGACACATGACAATTAACATGCTTCAATGGTGCAGCGAGATTTCCCGGGGGGGAGGGAGGAGGGAGGGGGGACCCGGAGGGGAAGCATATGTAAACCTATGGTGATATCATAACAATGTATGGCTAAAACAATAATTAAAAAAAAATAAAAAATTAAAAAAAAAATAAGAAAATAAAAAGCAAAGACATTGAAATCAGAAAAAAAAAAAAATTACAATGTCCTTCTCATAGTCAAATATCCAGGAAGAAATTAAAATCCAAAAGTGTAATCCTTGTATTATTGTTAGTGTTTAAGATATTGAAAGTATAACATTATTAAAGCCTAATGAAGGGTTTTAATAATGGATACCAGTTTTTTTCCAACCAACATTTGGTATTGGATAGAGGTCTTTTCAGATATTCTGTGTAGAGCAAATGTAGATGTAAGTGATCAATCTCTCCAGAGGATCTCATATATTGCACTTCTTCATAGAGCATATAACACTATCATAAACCTGGTTCTACATATAGTAAAATTCGGAAAAGTTAATCTTAGGTCCAGAGAAGTTATCACAGGAAAGACGATGTTCCTAGACTTTGGTCAAGGTAAAAGCAGAATATGAAGAAAAGAAAGTAGATAAACATAATATTTCTTTCATCCTCATCACAATACTGGTCAATTTGTCCTGGGTTTGTAGAATATATGATCTGTGAGATCAAATCAGCTGGGGGAAAGTATGACTACACATCTGTGCGACAACCTCTTGGTGTTGTAACAATTTACCAAAATTTTCATGTCTTAAAATAACATAGACTTTTCTCTTATTCTTCTGGAGGTCATATTCTATGAGTCAGCAGGAGTATAGTTTTGGAACATTTTAGGAGAGAACTTGCCTTTTCCAGCTTTAAGAGGCCACTGCACTGCTTGTCTCAACTGCATTTCCTTAACATCTGCTTTTCTATCATTCTTCTCTGAGTCTGCCCTTCTGCCCTCCTCTTATGAGGATCTTATTATGGGCCTATCCGGATACATCCAGGAAATTTTTCCCATTTGAAGATGCTTAACTTAATCTCATCTGAAATGTCCATCTGCCCCATAAAGTAAGGTATTCTGAGATTTTGGAGATTAGGACATGGACCACTTTATGGAGCTACCACTCTGCCTACCATCTGAGAAGACAAAGAAAAAGGCTGCTAATGCATGCTAATTTTTCATTAAGTTGTATTTGAAACATACCTATCATGCAAAGAAATTAGAATTTTGTCCCCAGGTCATCTATTATTTTGAAACCTTATTTCATGCTCTCTTCTAAAATCATCTTCTTAATTCCTTTCTACTTTAAACTTTGTGTCTCTGATGCAGACCAATATTGAACTGACCGGGAACACAGGCTGCACACTATCTCATGAATACTACCCATCAACAGTGTTACCCTTGCTTTCTCTAAATTCCCAACATCCTTATTTCACTTCTGCTTCAGCTAGCTATAAATGTACCTTCCAGTAGATTATCCATAATTTGCACATTTGCATCATGTGGGAAATCATCAGCAATATACTCATGAGCCAAAGCTGCAGCTGCTATACCTAAAGCTTAGGCTCACATGTGACTAGTGAGAATTTATATTTCTGCCATGTATTCATCACTAGAAATTTTTCATCTACTAATTAATTTTAATATTTTCCAGGTCTTACATAATTTTTATTATTTCAATGGTAGAGTGTTATATCCACTTATTACTACCATATTCCTTCCTGCTAAACTGGACTATGACTTTAGTGCACATTTCTGATTTTGGTCTCCAAATATTTTCAAGAAGATGCATGAAATTCCTAAGTGGTTTAGCCAGCATCTCAGCTTCCCAATAGGGCTAGAAATCTTTCTTGACTTTGGCAATCTCTTTTTTCCCCTTGCATTATTTTTGCTTGTGCACCCAGACTTTTTTTCTCAAAAGTATTCCATTAGATTTTATGTTATGAAGTCTCTAGCAGTAATAGATATAGGTAATGAATTCTAGTTCTCTATAAAACTTCAGTCCATTGAAATAAATCTTGTTGACCTTCACCTTCTTGAGATGGATGCTATCACTAGAAGGGCTTTATCATGATATCAGTGTTGCAAGAAATCAATAAAACTTAAGTAGATTGCATTGAAATATTTGTGTAGCAAATGTAAAACAATTTACTCTTTGGACTTTTAAACTCTCATTTAAGTTGCTACCTCATATAGCTGCATCATTTTAAGAAACCCTCAGGGTGAACCATTTACTGTAATCTATTAATCATAGTTCTCTGTGACAAGATGATTAATATATAGCTGCTTTATCAAAATCATTGGTTTAACCTCCATTTAGGCTATATATCATGATCATAGCTAGGTGTTGGGAAATGTTTATTATTGACTATAAGGGGTATTTGGAAAGTGAATATCAAAGGATAAGTGCAATTACATCACTGCTATAGGAAAATAAGAATTGAAAACATATTTTGCACCCTGAGCCTCATTCCACTAAACTGATTAATAAAAATAAACCAAAACAAACTATCTTATCAATGTTCTCCATTTATGATTCTGTATAAATGATGCAAAGAGTCATAAGAACAAAGATAAAGAAATAAATTTTCCAGGTAAACTTAAGTAAATATGTATGGGAAGTTTTTGGTTGGTTATTTATTTCCCTAATATACATTTTCAATCATCATGAACATAATTATATTAATTTCAATAGCTAAAGTTAAAAACTTCAAAGACATTCCAGTTAAGCTGATTCTGGGAGTTCAAACATTAATCAACCACCTGCAACTTCAAAGAAACAGCAATGATAGAAATATATGTTAAAATGCATTTAAAAGGCAGAGGTGTGTATAAGAGCAAGCTATACATCTCCAAGGGCAATGCATTAACACGAGACACAGCTAACATAAAAAGAATAGTAGCCAACAGTTAACTCTGTATGCTTGCCAGGCTTTTGCAAATGGACCCATGAAAAGGTGGTCTGGAATTTTTTTTTTCCTTCTGGATAATTAAATGGAAAATAGGGCACACATGTAAGGGGACCACAGTCAGACTGCAGGTGGAATCAGTGGTGTCCATTCTTCTAGCTCTCCTGGGAAAGGATGCTGAAAAGAGTTGAAATTGTTGCCCAGGTCTGAGGTTTGAACTCCTACCTGAAGAAGCTGGAGAAAGTAAAGAGAGCTGTTCAAATAGACCTTAGCCAAAATGGTAAATATACCAGATTAAAATTTCAGTCTCAAGGGCTGAGAGTCATAATAAAAACCGTTACTAAGGAGAGGCCTCCAGGAGGCTAGATAGGAGCTACAAAAATGCTTGATGAGTAGGGGATAATTGTCACTCAAGATGAGATAAAAATTAAAGTTCTAAAGTACAAGAAGAAAAATAAAAGTAATAAATGCTGTAAGAGATAAAAATAATGGAGCAATCTTAAAGATTTAAAAAGGAAAATTTCTTTATACAATCCTGATGAGAATGTAAAATGGTACCATTAACTTGAAAAACTGGCAGTTGATAAGCTTAAAGAAATTAAACATCTACACTCTTATGACCCAGATATTTCATTTCTACATATTTATCAAAGATAAATAAAAATATATGTTCAATAAAGTCATATAAGAATGTCTACAGATATATTTATAATAGCCCCAAACTGGACAAAACCCATAGAGGAGAATGTGTAAGCACACTGTGTTTAAATCTTACTATAAAATACTATTGTATCAGACATCCTTGTTGTAAACTTCCCATAAGGGCCACATGGCAAGGAACTACAGGTGGCTTCTGTAAACTGAAAGGAGTCATGGGCAATAGCTGGTAGGCAACTGGGGACCTTCATGCCTACAACCACAAAGGAATTAATGCTGCCAGAAACAGTTAGCTTGGAAGATGTCCATCTCTTGGTGAGAAGTACATTCATGGTCCACAGTTTGATATTAACCTAGTAAGACCCTGATCAGAGGATTCTGTCACACTGTGCTCTGTGCTCAGATATCTGACATCCAGAAACCATGAGATAATAAATTTGTGCTATTTAAAGTCACAAAGTTTGTGAGTATATAGCATTATGAAATTAATATAGTGAGAAATCTTATATATGCTATTCCTTTCTACACTGAAGATTCTAGCCTGGGACTGCCCAATAAACTTCCTGTGATGATGGTTATGTTCTATTTCTGTGTTGTACGACATGGTAGCCAATAACCACATATGGCTATGAAATACTTGAAATGTTGCTATAGCAATTGAGCAACCAAGTAGTTAATTTTATTTAAACGTAACTGACTAAATTTAAATAGCCATATATGGGTGGTGACTAAATATAGTGGACAGTGCAATTGTAGCCAATGCAATTAACAAAGAAAAATATGTCTAAGTAATAATTCTTATAAAGTTTGCACATATTCATAGTGATTGGATTGCGTACATAGACTTTGAAAACAACAGATGCAAACTATTAGAACCCCTCAGGGAGTCCTATGATGTGTATAAGAAAGGAAAGTAAAAAAATCAATGGTGTTTCTATTCACCAGTGAAAACCAAATAGAAATTGAAATTTTAAAGAGATCCAGTTAAAAATAGCAGCTAAGTTATAATCTATATATAAATATAACTAAGTATAAAAGGAATTTTTTGGTAGGGTATTGTAAAATGTTTATGATGACTATGGAGTCAGAAGTAAATAAACTGTGATATATTTTTTATAAATGGGAAGAAGGTAACATAAATATGTCACATCTCCCAAAATTCAGTTCATAATTTCAACATAATCCATTTAAATTCCCAGCAAGCTTTTGGTAGATGTTACCAAGCGGTAATCTCACCACCGCTAATCATGTTACAAAAGTCAAAATAACTATGGTATTAGAGCACGGATAGCAAATATATCAGAAAAAAAATTCACCTACAGATATAAGATAACTTTCTGTATAATAGAGATGACATTAGAAGTAAATGGATAAAATATTGACTATTTAATAAATGGATAGTTGATTACCCATATTGAAAAGAAGAAAATTATGTCCCTAACTTACATACATAAACCTCTACTTTTGCTTCATTGACTATGCTAAAGCCTTTAACTGTGTAGATCACAACAAACTGTGGAAAATTCTTAAAGAGATGGAAATACCAGATTACCTTACCTGCCTCCTGAGAAACCTGTATGCAGGTCAAGAAGCAACCATTAGAACTGGATATGGAACAATGGGCTGGTTCCAAATTGTGAAAAGAATATGTCAATGCTGTATATTGTCACCCTGCTTATTTAATTTATATGCAGAGTACATATGCAAAATGCTGGTCTGGATGAAGCACAAGCTGGAATCAAGGTTCCTGGGAGAAACATCAACAACCTCAGATTTGCAGATGACACCACCCTTAGGGTAGAAAGCAAAGAAGAATCAAAGAGCCTCTTGATGAAAGTGAAAGAGGACAGTGAAAAAGCTGGCTTAAAACTCAGCATTGAAAAGATGAAGATCATGGCAGCCAGTCCCATAACTTCATGGCAAATAGTTGGGGAAACAGTGGAAACAGTGACAGACTTTATTTTCTTGGGCTCCAAAATCACCACAAATGGTGACTGCACCCCTGAAATTAAAAGACACTTGCTCCTTGGAAGAAAAGCTATGACAACCTAGGCAGCATATTAAAAAGCAGAGACATTACTTTGCCAACAAGGTCCATATAGTCTAAGCTATGGTTCTTCCATAGTCATGTATGGATATGAGAGTTGGATCACAAAGAAGTCTGAGCACCAAAGATTTGATGCTTTTGGACTGTGGTGTTGGAGAAGACTCTTGTGAGTCCCTTGGACAGCAAGGAGATCAAACCAATCCATCCTAAAGGAAATCAGTCCTGAATATTCATTGGAAGGACTGATGCTGATGCTGAAGCTCTAATACTGCCATCTGATGCAAAGAGCTGATTCTTGGAAAACACCCTGATGCTGGGAAAGATTGAAGGCAGGAGGAGAAGGGCATGATAGAGAACAAGATGATTGGATGGCATCACTGACTCAATGGACACGAGTTTGATCAAACTCTGAGAGATAATGAAGGATAGTGAAGCCTGGTGTGCTGTAGCCCGCGGGGTCACAGAATCGAACATGACTGAGCAATTGAACAGCAACAACTTACATACCATGATATAAATAAATTTCTGTTTAAGTCCCACATTTTAGAAGTAAGTTTAAAACAACAAGAACAATAAACAAATAATAACAAGAAGCACTATTACTTTAAGCATGAATCTCTTAGATAAGACCCTCAAACTACAAACTCTATAAGAACAAATTAGATATTACAATCAAAAACCCAAGATGCCATAAACAAAGTCAATAAATCAATATCAGTGAATGACTCAGAGTGAATGAGACTTGTGCAGGCAAACCTTTATTGTACTTCTCAGATGTTGCATTTTTTTACAAATTGAAGTTTCGTGGCAACCCTGCACCAAGCAAGTCTATCAGTACCATTTTTCTAACAGCATTTTCTCACTCTGTGTCTGTCACATTTTGATAATTCTCACAGTGTTTTGAACTTTTAAATTATTATTATATCTGTTTTGATGATTTATGATCAGTAATCTTTGATGTTACTATTGTGTTTTGGGGCACCATGCACATGTCTCATCCCCATATAAGATGATCAACTTAATTGATAAATGTTGTCTGTGTTCTAACTGCTCCACCAACCAGCTATAACTCTGTTTCTCTCTCTCCTTTGGCTTTCCTATTCCCCGAGACACAACAATATTCAAATTATGACCAAATAATCCTACAATGGTCTCTAAGTGTTCAAATGAAAGGAAGAGTCCCACGTCTCTCACTTTAAATCAAAAGCTAGAAATGATTAAGTTTAGTGAGGAGGGCATGTGAAAGGTGGAGATGGGCAGAAAGCTAGGCTTCTTGCCCTAAACAGCCACACTGTGGATGCAAAGGAAAAGTTCTTGAAGGAAATTAAAAATGATATTCCAGAGAGGACACAAATGATTAGAAAGCAGAACAATCTTATTTCTGATAGGAAGAAAGTTTTAGTGGTCTGGATAGAAAATCAAACCAGCCACAACATTCTGTAAAGCCAAAGGCTAACCCAGAGCAAGATCCTGTCTCTTTCATTCTAAGAAAACTTAGAGAGATGAGGAAGTTGCAGAAGAAAAGTTTAAAACTAGCAGAGGCTGATGTGTAAGATTTAAAGAAAAAAGTCATCTCTATCACATCAAAGTGCAAGATGAAGCAGCAAGTGCTGATGTAGAATCTGCAGCAAGTTACACAGAAGGTGTAGGTAAGATAATCCATGGAGGTGATTACACTAAACCACAGGTTCTCAATGTAGATAAAGCATTGTTTATCTGTTAGAAGAGGATGCCATCTAGGACTTTCACAGCTAGAGAGATGTCAGTACCCGACTTCAGAACTTCAAAGGACAGGCTGACTCTCTTGTTAGGGGCTAATGCACCTGGTGACTTAAAGTTAAAGCCAATGATTATTTACCTTTATAAAAATCCTAGGTCCCTTAAAAATGATGCCAAGTCTACTCTGCCTGTGCTTTACAAATGGAACAACAAAGCCTGGATGACAGCATAACTATTTATAGCATGGTTTTCTGAATGTGTTAAGCCCACTGTTAAGTTCTACTGCTCAGAAAAAAAGTGATTCCTTTCTATAAATTATTGCTCATTGACATTGTACCTGATCACCCAAGAGCTGTAATGGAAAAGTATAAGAGTCATGCTGACTTAATGCCTTCTAACACAGTATCCATTCTGTAGCACATAGATCCAACAGTCATTTTGACTTCCAAGTTTTGCTATTAAAAAAATACATTTCACAGATCTGCAACTGCCATAGGCAGTGATTGCTTTATGGATCTGGGCAAGGTAAATTGAAAACTTTCTGAAAATATCTACTATTCTGGACACATTAAGAACACAGGAAGAGTTCAAAATATCACTTAATAGAAGATTTGGAAGAAGTTGATTCCAACCCTTATAGATGACTTTGAGGGATTTAAGACTTCAGTGGCGGAAGTAACTGCAAATGTGGTGGAAATATTAACAGCAAGCAAACTAGAATTAGAAGTGGCGCCTGAAGATGTGACTGGTTTGCTGCAGTTTCATGATATAACTAATGGACAAGGAATTACTTCTTAATGAACAAAGAAAGTGATTTATTGAAAAAAAACTATTTGTGGTGAAGAAACGGTGAAGACTGTTAAAATGACAACAATATTTAGAATATTACATAAAGTAAGCTTAGAGCAGTGGCAGCACTTGAGAGGACTGATTCCAGTTTTAAAAGAGGTTCTGGTGGGGGTAAAATGCTATCAAAGAACACTGATGCTGCAGAGGAATGACTCATGGAAGGGAGAGTCAATTGATATGGCTGGCTTCAGTGCTGTCGTTGCCACAGCCACCTTAGCTTTTAGGAACCACCACCCTGATTAGTCAGCAGCCATCCACATCTACGCATGACCCTAAGTAAAAAAGATTATAATTTAACGAAGGCTCAGACGATGGTTAGCATTATTTAGCAATAGATTATTTTTGATTAAGTGATGTACATTGTGTTTTTAGACATAATATTGTTGAACACATGAGAGACTGGAGTATGCGTGCATGCTAAGTCGCTCCAGTCTTGCCCAACTCTCTGTGACCCTATGACCCATGGCCTGCCAGGCTCCTCTGTCCATGGGATTCTCCAGGCAAGAACAGTGGCGTGGATTGCCATGTCCTCCTCCAGGGGATCTTCCTAGCTTAGGAATTGAACCGGTGTCTCCTATGTTTCCCGCTTTAGCAGGTAGGTTCTTTACCACTAGTGCCACCTGGGAAGCACAGACTAGAGTATAGTATAAACACATTTTTAATATGCACTAGGAAATCAAAATGTATTGCAGAATTCAGGCTTAAATTGAAGAAAGTAGGGAAAACCACTAGGCCATTCAGATATGACCTAAATCAAATCCCTTATGATTATACAAAGGAGGTGATGAATACATTCAAGGGATTAGATCTGGTAGACAGAGTATCTGAAGAACTATGAAGGGAGGTTTATAACATTGTATAGGAGGCAGTGAACAAAACCATCCCAAGGAAAGAGAAATGCAAGAAGGCAAAGTGATTGTCTGAGAAGGATTTACAAAATAACTGCCGAAAGAAGAGAAGCAAAAGGCAAAGGAGAAAGGGAAAGATATAACTAACTGATTACAGAATTCCAGAGATTAGTAAAGAGAGATAAGAAGGCCTTCTTAAATGGAAAATGTAAAGAAATAGAGGAAAACAATAGAATGGGAAAGACTAGAGATCTCTTCAAGAAAATTGGAAATATTGAGGATACATTTCATACAAGGATGGGCATGGTAAGGGACAGAAATGGTAAAGACCTAACAGAAGCTGAAGAGACTAAGAAGAGGTGGCAAGAATACACAGAAGAACCAAACAAAAATGGTCTTAATAACATCTTTTAAAGGATAAGATTTGGATAATCATGATAGTGTGGTCACTCACCTAGAGCCAGACATCCTAGAGTGTGAAGTCAAGTGGGCCTTTGGAAGCACTACTACAAACAAAGCTAGTGGAGGTGATGGAATTCCTGCTGAGCTATTTGAAATCTCAAAAGAAATGCTGTGAAAGTGTTGCACTCAACATCTCAGCAAATTTGGAAAACTCAGCAGTGGCCACAGGACTGGAAAAGGTCAGTTTACATTATGATTCCAAAGAAGGGCAATGCCAAAGAATGTTCAAACTACTGTACAATTGTGCTCATTTCACATGATAGCAAAGTTACGCTCAAAATCCTTTTAAGCTAGGCTTTGGCAGCACATGAACTGAGAACTTTCAGATGTACAACCTGGGTTACAAAGAGGCAGAAGAATCAGCAATTAAATTGCCAACATTTGTTGGATCATGGAAAAAGCAAAGGAATTCCAGAAAAAACATCTGCTTCTGATTCACTGACTACTTGAAAGCATTTGACTTCATGGATCACAAAAACCTATCGAAAATTCTCAGAGACTGGAGGACCACACCACCTTACCTGTCTCCTGAGAAACTTGTATGTGGGTTAAGAAACAACAGTTAGGAACAGACTTGGAAAAACTGACTGGTTCCAAATTGGGAAAGGCATATGACAAGACTCTATATTGTCACCCTGCTTATTTAACTTACATGCTGAGTACATCAGGCTGGATGACTCACAAGCTGGAATCAAGGCTGCCAGAAGAAATATCAACAAGCTCAGATATACAGCTGAAACTTCTTTAATGGCAGAATGTGAAAAGGAACTTAAGAGCCTCTTGATGGGGGTGAAAGAAGAGAGTGAAAAAGCTGACTTAAAACTCAGTATTCAAAAAACGAAGATCATGGCATCCAGTCCCATCATTTCATGGCAAATAGAAGGGGAAAAAGTGGAAGCAGTGACAGATTTTCTTTTCTTGTACTCCAAAACCACTGTAGACAGTGACTGCAGCCATGAAATTAAAAGAAGCTTATTCCTTGGAAGGAAAGCTATAACAAATCTAGATAGCATATTAAAAAGCAAAGAGATTACTTTGCTGGCCAAAGTCTGTATAATCAAAGCTATGGTTTTTCCAATAGTCTTGTTTGGATTTGAGAGTTTGACCATAAAGAAGGCTGAGTGCTGAAGAACATAATTTCAAATTGTGGTGCTGTATAAGCCTCTTGAGAGTCCCTTGGACTGTAAGGGGAGCAAACCAGTCAATCCTAAAGGAAATCAACCCTGAATATTCATTGGAAAGACTGTTGCTGAAGCTGAAGCGCCAATACTTTGGCCACTTTATTGGAAAAGCCTATTCATTGGAAAAGATCCTGAGGCTGGGGAAAATTTAAGACCAAAAAAAAAAAAAAGGGAGTGGCACAGGATGAAATGGTTAGATAGCATCGTTGTCTCAATGGACATGAATTTGAGCACACTCTGGGAGACCGTAGAGGACAAAGGAGTCTGGTGTGCTGCGGTGCATGAGGTCACAAAGGGTCAGACGTGATTTAGTGACTGAACAACCACAATATAGTGTAAGCATATTTTTTATGAGCACTGGGAAATTAAGACTTTGTGTGATTCACTTTATTGTGGTGGTCTAGAACTAAACCCTTAATATCACCAACATATGCCTATATCACAAATATTTACATGGATAACCATAAATGCCAAGTTTAATAAAGCAAGCTTCAAAATAAAAGATAAATTTTAAATTTAAATTCATAATCAATACTTTATGAAATCACACAGATTTAATAAAGGTAAAAAAGCGTAAGCTGTAAACATGAATCAAATTTAATGCCTGCCTTTGATCATGGGGAAAATTAATGAAATGAAGGAATTTCAAAGGCATCTGTATTGTTTTAGTTCTTTAAAAGAGAATTTAAACAAATAGAGCAGAAATATGTGTGTGTATTAGTCTCCCAGTCATGTCCGACTCTTTGTGACCCCCAAAATTGTAGCCTGACAGGTTCCTCTGTGTGAGATTTCTCCAGGCAACAACACTGGAGTGAGTAGCCATTCCCTTTTCCAGGGGATCTTCCTGACCCAGGGATTAAACCCTGGTCTCCTGCATTGCAGGCAGATTCTTTACCATCTGAATCACCAGGGAAGTCCATAGCAAAATGATAGCATTTGTTAAATCTGTGTGCTCAAAAGAAGTTATAATATTAAAAATTCAGTATGCTATCTTCTCCTAACCATCTCCTCAGCCAATAAAACATCTTTCCTTGTTTACTCCAATTATAATATAGATTGGCAGCTTGGGATCTCTAGTACTCGCTATTGTTTTTTTCTTAAGACTACATCTGATCATTGCATTCCCTTCCCATGATCTACACTAGTCCTTCTTTAACTAATGCTGGGATACTTATGAGTCTTCAAGTCATTTTTCTACCTTCAGGCATTCTTTTACAACTCAAGCTACATATTGCTCAAAGATGCTTTTCCTTAGGTGATATTTATACTTCTTTAGTCACTTAAATAAACTTATGGAACTTCCTTTGCCTATGATCTTGAACTTAAAGTTGGGGATTTATCCTTTATTTTTCAAACACTGAAAATTTAAATGCTATGCATAATATGCCTTCTATTTTCTAAAAATTTCTCCCACATGGATTTCTCTTCCATGATTCTGCCAAATCATGCCCATTATCCCTTGGAATACTGGGCAATAAGAATTTTACTCTAATTCCTCCTGTTTGGTATTTCACCTTATTCAATGAATATTTGTTAGTTACCTAATAAAGTTTAGGAGGAATCCCCAGTGTCTCAGTGGTGAAGAATTCACCTGCAATGCAGGGGCCTTGAGTTTGATCCATTGGTTAGGAAGATCCCCTGGAGGAGGGCATGGCATCCAATTCTAGTATTCTTGCCTTGAGAAATCCCATGGACAGAGTTGTCTGATGGGCTGCAGTCCAGAGGGTCACAGAGAGTTGGGCATGACTGCGCACACATGCATGTTCGCAAGGGTTAGCAATGGAGCCATAATATCCATGAGAAAGACAAAGTCCTTGCCCTTAATAATAAACTTATATTTGTCCTACTTACTTGTGAGATTGTAAACAGTTTTTCTATCCTTATCTCTAATACACTATCCCACTATCCACTTTTAAAAAGTATATGCATGTAGCAAAGAATGACTAATTGCCTTAACAAACCTAATTCTCCCCCAAGTGTATGCCACATTCTATGTGGTATGTAGGGAAGAAAACCTACTGGATCGTGACTTGTGTTCATCCTTAAACTTGCCTGGCTATCTATCTACCTAGCAGTTGTTAAAGGTGGATGCATCAAACAGGTTGTAAAATTAAAAATTCAATATGCTGTCTCATTCCTGGTCAATAACATCTTCCCTTGAAGATGGGCTACACTCCATGGGGTCACAAAGAGTTGGACACGACTGAAGTGACTTAACTTATACAAAATGTTAGCCTTGTCTCAGGGGAAAAATTGTTTCTGGTTCCTTGTTAAATTTGACTTACTATCTTCAGGGACGATTTCATTCACTACTGACTAATCATAAAAAAAACCCAAAAAACAAAAAAACAAAAACAAAAACACTTGCCCAGCAAGGTCTAAATGTTTTTAGACTCATTGAATAGAGTATAGGGCACAGAGAGTGAGGCTCTGGGTGGTACTGCAGAACCAGCATCTGGGCTCCAGGATCATTACCTCTTGTGAATCACACCAGAGAAAAGTAGCATCATGGAATGCACAGAGCTTTACACATCGCCAACCTGTTTCTGAGACTGCAGCGTGTTTGTCAAGGTTGCAATTTGTGACTTCTTGTGGTTTTTCTTATACTTGGTGTACTTTTGAGAGAGAAAAAGGAAAAAATAGAGACAATAAAAAAATGCTATTACTGGCCAGCTGCTAGAAGATATTTGTGATTAAATTCTTGGATGTTTAAAAGTCTTCAAATCATGTCTGTGTGGCTAAAGGGCAGGCACTTGAAGGTGAAATGTTTACAAATAAATAGGTTTGTTCATTACTCCTATGGTATATAAATGTGCCAAGTTGCTGCTGCTGTCATTTTTAAGTCTCTCAAGATATCAGTTTTTTGAATACTCATTTATACATCTCATAGCATTCACAAATAGATGAAGGTACATCTGAATGACATTCAGACAATGTGTATATAAATTGGTAGGTAGGTGAATAGTTTCTTATCTACTAACAAGCATATTCACCTGTAGAAGTAAATGGAAACCCACTCCAGTATTCTCGCTGGAAAATCTCATGGACAGAGGATCCTGGTGGGCTACAGTCCATAGGGTTGCCAAGACAGTAATAAATTAGCTTCTGGGCTACCTTCTGTGGTAGATACTGTTAGTCTCCAAATATTCACCACCCACTTACCAACACCTGCCTCCACTCATGGGAGAAGTATAGTTTTATGCCCCAGCAATGCTGGGCTTTAACATGTGACCTGTCTTGGCCAAGGGAATCTGAAATATGTAACAGACATTTAATCTTATCAGAAGCTGCTAGAAGTATGCAACTTTCTGTCAGTCACCTCAAACTTCTGCCTTCTGCCATTACAAAAGTTAAGTTGTAGTGTTAGATTTTTCAGCTTGGGGTCTTCCTCACATGGAGCAAAGCCAAACGCAGTAAGACCCAGTGACAGTCCAACAAATCCAGAAAAAGCTCAGCCAAATGAAGCCAACTATCAAGTTTTGTATAACGTGTGAGTGTGTGTCTGTGTATGTTAGATGTGTGAGAACTAAATAGTGAGATTTGAGACTTTAGGATTGCCTTGTTATGAAGAAAAAGTTTCTTGATATAATTCTATAAAAGAAAAAATTCAGAAGGAACAATGGATCAATAGTATATATAAATCACTGAAAAACTTACTGAATTAAGGACATGAATTTTTGAACCCTAATAAGGTAAGTTTAAAACTCATATTTACAAGATGATTTTTATATTTTCTGTTCATTTTATGTGAACAGAAATATAATCATTTATTAACATGGTGCAATTTCATGCCCATCAAGACTTTTATCTCACTAATGAAGGGTAAAAGTGATGGATATATGTTGCTGCTAGAGTAAAAGGCACCTTACGCTCCAGAAAATTAATGTATCACTGTGACAACTTTGTTCTTTATTAAAAATGAATCATCCTTGAATCAAAATCTCTTTGCTTTGTAGTTTAGTATCTCACCCTTAATATTAATTTAACTTTGTAGAAATATGACTAGAAATTGAATAGCAGGAAAATAATGAGAAATAAATTAATACAGAAAAGATTTATAATTTAAAATGAACAAGTATCACATGTGTGCACTGAATAAAGATAAATGTGAAATCAAGAAAATTGTAATCAAAGATAGTTCATTCTATAAAGATAAAAGTATACAGAAGAATACTGATTAGAAGAGAAAATTTAAATCTCCAAAAATTGTTCATGTAGCTTATTTGAAGTCACAAAATGTAAAGAAAATAAGATATGCAGTTCTGGGGCCAGAAATTGTCATGACACTTGTAGTTGACAGCTGTTGGCTTTGCCTGCTCAGATCTCATTCTCACATTTTAAGTTAAAAAAATTCTAATGGGGGTGGGGAGCATTCTCTTTTTCAGTTTCAGTAGCCTAAGTGTTATGATGTCAGTCCTCTTTTAGATTTGGGCTGTGTGATTTATTTTTGTTTCTCTTATGACTCCAATCCCTGAATGATGCAGTGCTCCTGAGAGATAAGAGTTTTGCAGACAGACTTTCTGCTAACATCTATATATGAGTAAAACCACTAAGAAAATATTTCATAAATTGTTTAAGTTTTGTAGCGTCTCTTAATTTAAATGTCAACTTTGCAATGATGTCCTCTATAGGGATTTCATATACATATATATATGAATATATATATATATTAGAATTGTTAGAAAAATCTTTGTATATATAGATTCACCACTAGATAAATGATGTCTATTTTTTCACACATTCATATGTCTTAATTGTTCTTAAAATGTCTTTTAGAATTTTTCTGGTAAAACTTCAGGACCAATTTCAGTTGTTAAATTATATTTAATTTTTTAACCTCTAGTTTTTTTCAATGTTGAACTGTCCCTCTATCTTCTAAATTGCTCATGATATTGAATTTTTTGATTCCAGGGCTTTGGTCTGTTAGAATGCATCATATTCTTATTTTTTATAATTGTTTCCACATGAATAGATTAAAGTTAATAATTCTGCCAAAAACAGTACGGAGCTGTTATTATGTATTTCTTACTGTTTCACAAGAATAAGATCATTGTATCAAGTTGTCTCATCATTGATAATACAAAATTTGGCCACCAAATCTTTCAGTTGTAACTAACTATGTGTTTTTGTTAGTAATTAATAAGAAATCTCTTGTGCTTTAACTTGAGGAGGTAGAATTATCCAGTTTTCTGACAACTCTTCATGAAACGATTATTGATATTGGTTGCCTGACTCAACTTTTACCTTAGAGGTTGTAAATGCTTTTTTTTTTTTATCATTCCTTCCACATGTATTAGTTACCATTTATGTATGAACTCTTTTTTTTTTTTTAATTTTCTTTACTTTATTGTGTTGGTTTTGCCATACAATGACATGAAACCGCCATGGGTTTACATATGCTCCCCCTCCAGAACCCCCCTCCCTCCTCCCTCCTGATTCCCTCCCCCCAGGAAATCTCGATGCACCAGCCCCGAGCATCAATCCTGGGCTGGCGATTGATTTCACATATGATAATTAACATGTTTCAATGCCATTCTCCCATATCATCCCACCCTTGCCCTCATCCACAGAGTCCACAAGTCTGTTCTATACATCTGCGTTCCTTTTGCTGTCTCGCATGCTGGGTTCTCATTACCATCTTTCTAAATTCCATATATATGCGTTAGTATACTGTATTGTTGTTTTTGCTTCTGGCTTACTTCACTCTGGATGATAGGCTCCAGTTCCATCCACCTGAGTAGAACTGATTCAAATGAATTATTTTAATTCTGAGTAATATTTCATTGTGTATATGTACCACAGCTTTCTTATCCATTCGTCAGTTGATGGGCATCTAGGTTGTTTCCATGTCCTGGCTATTGTAAACAATGCGGCGATGAACATTGGGGTACACGCGTCTCTTTCAATTCTGGTTTCCTCGGTGTGTATGCCCAGCAGTGGGATTGCTGGGTCATATGGCAGGTCTATTTGCAGTTTTTTAAGGGATCACCACACTGTTTTCCATAGTGGCTGTACTAGTTTGCATTCCCACCAACAGTGTAAGAGGGTTCCCTTTTCTCCACATCCTCTCCAGCATTTATTGCTTGTAGATTTTTGGATTGCAGCCATTCTGACTGGTGTAAAGTGGCACCTCATTGTGGTTTTGATTTGCATTTCTCTGATAATGAGTGATGTTGAGCATCTTTTCATGTGTTTGTTAGCCATTTTTATGTCTTCTTTGGAGAAACGTCTGTTAAGTTCTTTGGCCCACTTTTTGATTGGGTCGTTTATTTTTCTCGAATGGAGCTGCAGGAGTTGCTTGTATATTTTTGAGATTAATTGTTTGTCCATTGCTTCACTGGCTATTATTTTCTCCCATTCTGAAGGCTGTCTTTTCACTTTGCTTATAGTTTCCTTTGTTGTGCAGAAGCCTTTAATTTTAATTAGGTCCCATTTGTTTATTCGTGCTTTTATTTCTGATATTCTGGGAGGTGGGTCATAAAGGATCCCGCTTTGGTTTATGTCGGAGAGTGTTTTGCCTATGTATGAACTCTTATCTCCATCTCTTTATCTTTTCCATCTTCTTTATGCCTACCATCAAATTAATCATTTGCTTTAGTCACTGTTTATCATTTCTTTCTATGTGTAATATATTACATATTATAATTTGTTGTTGTTCGGTCACTAAGTCATGTCTGACATATATGTGCATGTAAGAAGAAATATATACATAATTTCCTCTATATTCTTACATAAAGGATATCATACTATATAAACTCTTAATATAGCTGGAAAATACTTCATATAATTTCAAATTTAATTATCTTTTTATTATATTAAACGAATAGCATTTCATTGTGTGGCTGTTGCATAAATTATATAATCTGTCTTTTGTGAATAGATATTTAGTTTTCATCCAAAATTTATTATTTCAAATAATAGTTCAATAAACAGTCTTGTTTGTTGCACTATTATTTGAAATTACATTATTATTATTTTGTATTTGCAGATGAATATATGCAAAGTAGAGCCTTAGAAGTAAGATTTCTGGATCAAAGCGACAATGTTCATGCAATTTTGTTAGATATTAACACATCATATTCTATAGAATTTTTCCACCATATGCATAGCCTATATGCATAGATATATATACATATATATATAATTTGCTCTTTTCTCCAGGTACTGGAATGATAGCCAGAGGGCTCTGATTTCCCCATAGCTCATTACTTAATAATTATAATTCTGAGAAATGGAGTACTGACAGACTTCATTCATGTGCCCATCACAGGGCAGAGAGTGGGCTGGTGAACAGAAGTAAAAAGAAATTCATTGAGAATCAGAGCATAGGTTCCATAACATATGTCATACCAACAGAAGTTAATTTATTGATCTTTGAACAATAGACTTTATTTGTGTTTTATCCTGGATTCTTAAAGTAAGTGAAGAGCTTTTAAAAAGAATTGCCTTCATTAATGATAGTTCTGAATAAAGAACACAAAAGCCTAAAGAAGGAAATAAAAAGACACTCAGCTATGCATTAGGGAAATATCAAGACAATAAACTATTAAATACCCTGTAGATGTTGTATGTTAAATAGCAAGAATTATAAGATGGAGAGTTTGGGGAAAATCATCAAAGTAGTCTTTAATTCCTATAAAGAATTTTTAATCTATGTTTTAAATTTCAGGAAGGTTATGATTTTTAATACTAGAGATTTAGTCAAGAGTGACTCAAGTTATTTCTCAAATAATTTTAAAAGACTAGTGTTGAGAGAACAAGATTATTTTACCTCCTTTATTAATACATTTTATTTTGCTTATTCTTCATGAAGCATATTACAAGTGGAAGAGAAAAAAAGATTTTTAGTCATATACTAAATTTAATACAGTAATGTAATTGCTCTTAATAATAACATATGGTCTTCTCTAACAATATGAACTTTAGGCATTTTATCAGCATTAAAGTTTCAACTATAAATGACTCTGAAGAATTTGGTCTCAGTTGAGGGTATCTAATCTGCAAGATTTTATTTATAAGATCTATCTTTACATTTATTACATAACTTTTCCCCATAAACCTATTAACATAAGTTTGTTGTACGTTTTATTGTACTTTCTCCAAGGCAAGATTTTGTTCTAAGCAGTATGTATACATATATCAATACATGAACAGTCACTAATATATACCATGCAATTGTCAAAGTAAATGATGTAAAAAACTTTCAACAGTACTTATGACTAAATCTAATTTTAATGATTAAACCAAACGTTTTTAATACTATCAATATTTTTTCTAATCTTTAAGTTCTCACACGTGAAGTATAGCTTACCTAAACTTCTTCTTTAAGTAAGAAGTACTTATGACTAAATCAACAGTACTTATGACTAAATCTAATTTTAATGATTAAGCCAAATGTTTTTTATACTATCAATATTTTTTCTAATCTTTAAGTTCTCATTTGTAAAGTATAGCTTACCTAAACTTCTTCTTTAAGTATGATTGGTTACATACTTAAAGTCATATTAAAAATTTTAATGGGAAGAGATACTATATGCTATGAATATGTCAATCATTATGGTTAGAAATATGGTCAATATATTTATGGAATTCATAAATGACCTCAATTTTTAAATTTTAATTTTTATTATCTTTAAGTTAAGGCTTTTTGGGCCATGCCCCAAGTTGGATCTTAGTTTCCCAACAAAGGATTGAATCTGTGCCCCCTTCATTGTTATTGTATTGTTGCTTTCTTTCTTTAATACTTTGTTCAGCAGAAAGTAATTTTCATCTACTCTTTTCAATCAGTCTTCAAGGCTCTATTTTCAGTTCTCTGAGTCCTTCATCTACTTTATAAATGTTTTTAATTTTGGCTTATGATGAACTGATGAGTCAAGTGGGAGAATAACATTTGGAGTCAACTGCATGTGTAAGAACTCATGGAATGAATGGGATTTTAACCAAATAGCCATGAAGGATACCCAAATATGGATCTTTCTCAGCACCTTCCTCAACTAGGACAACTGTACTTTCAAATCTGAACTTTTTGCCAGTAATATGATGATTCTGAAATTGGAAATATTTGAATGTTAATGATATATTACGTTTGAGACTAAATTAATATAAATCATATATACACACATAGGCTTCCCAGGGGGCTCAATGGTAAAGAATGAGCCTGTCAATGCAGAAGATTCAGGAGACACATGTTCAATCCCTGGGTCAGGAAAATCCCCTGGAGGAGGACAGAGCAACCCATTCCAGTATCCTTGCCTGGGAAATCTCGTGGACAGAGAAGCCACAGTCCATGAGATCTCAAAGAGTTGGACACTACTGAGCATGCACGTGCCTGTGTGTGTGTGTGTGTGTGTGTGTGTGTGTGTGTGTGTGTGGTGTGTGTGTGTGTGTGTGTAACCCTTTAACCCTATTTTACTGTTCCATTTTGATGAGTTATTATGTAACAGGAAACACCTAAGTCTGCCACAGAATTCCTGTACAGCAAAGTCTGTATCTTCCTGATGTTATTTTGCCCTCTAAGATGATTAAGAAGTTCCAGAACTCATTGGGCCAGACCAGGCCCAGTTAGCCATTTGAAAAACACCAAACACATTAACAGTTTGGGTTGTAGTATATGACCATTAAAAAATATAATAGTTATTTAATTTCTTTTTTAAAAAAACTTACTTCTTTCAAATAATTTAAACATATATGGAGGCAAGGAAAACATTGCCCTTAATTCATAAATAGTAACAATAGTCCTAATACAATTTACAAAGAAACAGTCTTTATCAGCCTTCTTGCCTCCAGGAAGTTTGATGTTTCCTTCTTAAATCACTTTCAAGAGAAAACACATTGCCAATTTGATTGAGCAGGAAATCAAATACTGATGGACCTATGAATATAAGGATTCCTGTGCTCAACGGGCAGTGTTCAAGTGTTATCCATGTTGCTCATTCTTCATCCACACAGTGAGCAGAGAGAGATAAGGTCTGCAATCAGCTAGAACGATGAATTGTTACTCTCTTCTCTTATTTTCACTTCTAGCCCAATCTTTTCCAAGGAAGTAGTTTCTCAAGAAATTTCTATGCATATTAGTTGTCTATATTTCTCTTTCTCTCCACAAGTAAACCAGAGTGTGATGGGTCCAAGAATTAAATTTGAGTAAATGAGTAAATAGAAAGTCTTACTTGATCCTTACCCAAGAACCACCTACACCCCCAACCTAAAAGTATACACTGAAGTTTCTAAAACTTTAGTAGCTATTGAAAGTGGTGCTTTGATTCCTATTCAGCAACTCATTTTTGTAAATAGCTTCTTTAGATTCTTGCATTGATGGTGGGGCTGAAGGGAGGTAGTGCATGTGTGCTAAATTGCTGCAGTTGTGTCTGACTCTTGTGACCCCATGGACTGTAGCCCGCCAGGTTCCTCTGTCCATAGGATTCTCCAGGCAAGACTACTGGAGTGGCTTGCCATGCCCACCTGCAAGGGATCTTCCTTACCCAGGGGTTGAACCTATGTCTCTTTTGTCTTCTGCGTTGGCAGTAGGGTTCCTTACCACCAATGCCAGCTGGGAAGCCCAGAAGGGAGGTAGAGTGATGGTTAAAGGTGATTGGTAGAGGAAGATTCAGGAATTTCTTAGTTTTAGGCCAGAAAGCCATCATTAACTGTCAAAAATGTCATCTTTAATTGCTCACGTAGAGCATTGGTGATAAGAATGTCAATCTGAAGTATAAGTCAAGCATTTTGTGAGGAGAAGAGGCACTAAAATACAAAGGAAGCAGCAGAATCTGCTTTTAGATGCTCTAGAATCATGAAGAGAAAAATGAGATATGAAATAATTAAGAAAAATGTGGTGACTAAGTCATCTTGAAACAATGATTTCCTAGTTTCATTGTTGTTAAGTGCATTTTAATATATGTTGACAAAATGTAAACATATTACTAAATGCTCCTAAATTATGATTAATTTTAATAATACTAAGTTAAAAGGATTATTAATGTCTGCAGTTTATTTTAAATAAAAATAGATTAAACAGCATTCCTCTGAGGTCCTTGTAGTTTTATTCTAATCTTCTAGGGCTTTTTTTGTTGTATACATTTTCATCTTCTTTTCCATTATGGTTTATAACAGGATATTGAATATTGTTCCATGTTCTATGCAATAGGACCTTGTTTCCTATCCATCCTATGAATAATAGCTTGCATCTGCTAACCCCAAGCTCTAATCATTCCTTCTCCCCCTTACCCCTTGGCAACCACTACATAGTCTCCTATAACTTATTTATCTAAAGTTTAACCCTGAGAACTCAAATATCTTTCTGTCAAGCACATATAAATGTTTGATTTATATGTGGAATACTGTGCTTACTGATGCAGTGGTGTGGACTAAGTTATTATAGAAAGGTGTATAAGTTGACAAAAAATATGATACATGATCTTTGTGAAGATATCTTCATATTATATTTCTACCTATTGAATGTCCATTTTCTATATAAAATAAGAATATTTTAGGTATATTGCATTTGTTGATCTAGATCTAATGGGCAAATATAATATCACTTTTACCCCAAATCAGGTGCTGACAGCAGAGAATACTTGGAGAGTTAATATTTGATAAAGAGATTCTTAAAGAGGAAACAAATTGAATAAAAACTAACTTAAAACATTGTCAACAATATGGAAGATAAACCCTAATCTCATATTTCAACAGGTTTAGGTTCAGATATAATGAGTTTGCCAAAACCAAGGCAAAATCAACATAAATAGAACATTCAGATGACTGTAGTTACTGATTATAACTTCTCTTGATCGTATGATGCCTCATAATTTGCACCAATTTAGTATGCTTAAGTATAGGTATGTTGACATAACTATGGTTGCAGATTGCATGGTGTGTGTGTACATATATATATATATATATATATATATGTACACTCACACACACATATGTATGTTTGAATTCTACAATAAACCTGTCAGTAAAGACATAAATGGAACTGGAAAATATCCAGCCTGGCAGACTGTCTTGCATCTCTTGAAATAATAAATGTCAACATTCAAACTGCTAATATTTCTTGAGCACTTACTATACACTAGGAAATCCATATCAGTTCTCTCATTTCATTCTTGCATCAGCTAGATCACTGAGGTATATTCATCTCACATGAGAAAACAGGTTTTTGGCTATTTGTGATATTCCATGGTCCCTTCTGGGCCACTTATAGAGAGCGCTGAAGCCAGAACAATGGCCTGTGGAGTCTGGCTCCAAAGACTCTCTGCTCTCTCACCAAGGGTACCTCTGCCCATGCAGAAACCACTCATGCTGCATTGTTATCAAATGTTTTCCCAAAAATCAGAATCCAGTGCAGGCCTAAACTCTTATAGGTTCGATTTTTTCTGAATTTCTTATTTTGATATCTAACGGAAAGAACTGAGATTGAAAAGGTGAGGGAAAGTCTTTAAATTAACAGAGTTGTTGTTGTTTTTCATTTTTTTTCTCTTCTTCAGCATCTTGCTACTGTGACTATCCCAGTGATATTTAAAATGACTTTCCCTATCTCTAGAAATCCCTGAGTCCCAACAGTAGTAATTCCTTCAATACTAGCTTCCTTAACATGTGAACTATATCTACGTGTCTTGGAATCTAATTACATCTTCTCTTAATCAACATATTAAAACATCCTGACTGGATCTCTAGCCAAACTATTTTTAATTTGACACTCTTTTCATTGATTAAAAAACAGTTGAGGATTTTAGTGCCACATGCTCAATTATTTTTAGATTTCTCTCAAACTCTACAACGAAAGAATGAGTATTGATTGCCCTTCACTTCACCTCTTTTCAGAACACAGCTTTATCTTTTTACACATGTGAAGTTTTACCAGATGAGACCTTTACCAATATTTAGCATCAATAGCTGTTTGCAGGCAATTTGAGTTTCCAATCCATCCAACTCCTTCACAGAATATGAGTCATAGTAACTATTTCAATAAAATGATTTTCTTAATGCATCTATCACCTAATTTTAATTTAGTTTATCTTTTTGTTTCTGAATCATTCTTTTTAAAACATGCTTTGGGAAGCAAAGAGACTTTATAACTATTTTCTATCATTAAATTACACACTTATCTGAAAGTTATCTTTACAGAACATTATGTGTCTGTATAAAAAAATAAAGGTTAACAAATTTATTAAAAGTTTATTTGCTTTGCAGTAAGTCCATGGTGACATGTCATTGCAAACTTAGAAGATATTTAGTGTTTGTTAGGTTGTTCTCTAAAAGGAAAATGTGTCATTTATATAAAACCTCAAAGTGAATGTAATTCCAAGAAAATCTTGTAGGCGTAAATTCTGGTTATTTCCTAAAGATGGATAAAATCATTTCCATGCTATGAGATATTTATGGTGTTCTTACACTATCTTCTTCCTTCAACTGCAAAAATAAGGGTTAATTTGAGTTTCTCAGTCTCTTAAATATATGGATTATAATGAAAAACTCTATTGAAAAAGAAACCATCTTTGTAATACATTGTAATTTAAAGTTGTAGTGAGAATATACTATGAAATATTTCTGGATTTGTCCATGAGAAAAAAATTGAAGATACTACTATATGCTTATTAGAATGGCTACAGTTTAAAAACAAATATGGGCAATACCAGAATACTAATGAGAGTATGGAGCACTTTGTAACTACATCATTTACTAAGGCAAGCCTATTTGGAATGTTCAGAGTATTTACTAATTTACTGATTAAATGCTGCTCTGATGTAAGAATACATCACCTTCATTGTACAAACGTAGATTTGGGGCACTGAAGGTTTCAAAGTAGAGACAAAGATATGGTAGAACCTTGATGTCAGTACCCATGATCATTCTATACCTCCAAGATTTCTACTGCTTTCTGAAGAGGAGTCTTGCTTCCTGCAAAGTGGAACAGTGCCTTGGTCCTCAACCATTGCCCTTTGAGCACCACAGTATAAGCAATGGGTGGGTTATGTGTGCAACAAGGAAAGATACTCTGTTGTTGTTGTTGTTTAGTTGCTAAGTCATGTCTAACTCTTTTGTGACTCCATGGACTATAACGCTCCAGGCTCCTCCGTCCATGGAATTCTCTAGACAAGAATACTGGAGCAGGTTGTCTTTTCCTTCTCCAGGGGATCTTCCTGACCCAGGGATTGAACCTGTGTTTCCTTCATTGGTAGCTGGGTTCTTTATCACTGAGCCGCTTGGGAAGCCCAAGATACTCATTTATCTTTAGAAAAATGGTAACAAATAGAGATGGATCATTTTAAGATGGAATACAGAGTGGGGTCACAAATTATTTCTTACACCAAACCAAGACATCAACAAGGATAATTTAGAAAAGTTTACAACTGCAAGGAATTGTAGCTACCTTTTATAATATCACACGGAAGTTTGGGAACAAATGGTGGTTCAGGTGATTTCTGGTAGTTAAGAGGTAAACAGATGATAAACTAAGCAACCAGTGATCTAAGGGGAGTTGGGAATTACAATGGGCAAATATGATAGAAGAGTTCAACAGAGGCCCTACTGGAATGAACAACAGAGACATTAGCAAAACTCAACACATGTAATAGGATACTAAGGAAACCAAGGTGTGCAGAAGTAAATGCTCTATCAGGTCTCATATACCACTTTAAAATGAAATAAAATCCAAAAATTGACAGATTATATGAATGGGTTTTGCAGATTAAGCTCAAATGAAATTTGAGTTTCTATGTGCATTTTACATATTTGATGTGTTTTATTTTGTTTTTCTGCTAAATTAACACATCAGTACCATATTGTGAAAAAAGTCTTGTCCCTTACTCAGGTTTTCTCATGAATATATAACTTGAAGAGTGTTAGTTGCTCAGTCATGTCTGACTCTTTGCGACCCTTTGGACTGTAGTCCATCAGGCTCCTCCATCCATGGAATTCTCCAGGCAAGAATACTGGAGTATGTAGCCATTCCCTTCTTCAGGATAACCTGAAGGAATCCTTTTTAAAAATATGCTTGAAGTGGTGTAAAGATTTCTGGAGAAATATGAATTTTTCATTATAATTTTGTGACATATCTTCTTGGGCAAGAAGATTGAATTAAAAACATAAAGTATTAAAACTCATTAGATTTACACTTTAGCATTATTCAATATTAGGGATTTATCAATATATGTACATTTATTCCTACATCTACCTCAATGAAGCTGAGTTTAACCCAATTTTATAAAAAGAAAAATAAAGTTCTAAAGACTGTAGACTTCTATGAGGATAGTATGACCAACTTGAAAATCCTAAATTTTCTATTTTTATTTTGTATTTATTTTTCTCATAAGAACATAAACTTAAGTTCAGTTTTTCATATCCTCATTGATTGTACATATTAATAATAGAAAAATTTTAAAATATCTTTACACTCAATATTTATTAAAGATCTATTTTTGTTAAGTACTTGAATATGATGATTTGAGGAAATAAATAGAAATACACTAGTAGCAATATAAGATAGCCCTATTTTTAGCTCTTTTTCTATCTGTGGTTAGCAAATGTTTTATTTTGTTTTCACTTTGAAACAAATGATAGAAAATTCATTCTAATACCTACTTTTAAAATATGCTCATGAGCTGTTTTATATATTTTTTCTGTTTTATATTTTTAAACCATGTGGCTTTGTCTGCAGATCTAGTTATTTTGAGTAAAAAATATGCAGTGTAAGCAGCATAGTTTAGATATACTTACATTTGAGACTGTAAGAATGCAAATTGTACATACATGTTTATAGATATACTCATAAATCTCTTTATTGGTGATAACTTTATTAATAGATAAAAATAACTAGGACAAAAATTACATTCTTTTAGAAATGGATATTTGATTTTACAGAATACAATACTTAGAATACAATGTGAATCATCTTCCATCTCTGATCTTAAGAGTAAAATTGGAAATGAGTTAGAGTGAGAAACCAAAGAGTAAAGTAATTCCACATATTTAAAATGAAAAATAATTTTTATAAGAAATTCAGGAATCAAAAAACTGAGCTAAAATTGTTGTTGTTCACTTTCTCAGACGACCTCTTTGTGACCCTATGGGCTGTAGGACGCCAGGCTTTTCTGTCTTTCATTGTCTCCCATAGCTTGCTCAAACTCATGTCCGTTGATAGATGATGCCATCCAGCTATCTCATCCTCTGTTGCCCCCTTCTCCTCCTGCCCTCAATCTTTCCCAGCATTAGGGTCTTTTACAATGAGTCAGCTCTTCACATCAGGTGGCCAAATTATTGGAGCTTCAGGTTCTGCATCAGTCCAATGAGTATTCAGGATTAATTTCTTTTAGGATTGACTGGCTTGATTTCTTTTCTGCCCAAGAGACTCTCAAGAGTCTTCTCCAGAACCACAATTTGAAAGCATCAATTCTTCAGTGCTCAGCCTTCTTTATGGTCCAACTCTCACATCCATACATGACTACTGAAAAAAAAACTATAGCTGTAACTATATGGATCTTTTTTGGTAAAGTGATGTCTCTACTTTTTAATATGCTGTCTAGGTTTGTCATAGCTTTGCTTCCAAGGAGCAAGCATCTTTTAATTTCATGGCTACAGTCACCATCTGTAGTGATTTTGGAACCTAAGAAAATAATTAAGACATACTTTAAATGACAATGAAAATATGAAATATTAAAACATTAGGATGAATCTAAATAGCAGTTTAGAGGAAAATGTACAAACTTAAATGCAGGTATTTGAAATGAAAATTTTTGAAAGATTGAAAATTATTGATAATAATCATTCAATACATAAATTTAAGAAAGATAAACAGAAAAATCATATAAAAATAGAAGTAAGAATCTGCCTGCAATGCAGGAGATGTGGCTTGGATCACTGGGTCAGGAAATTCCCTTAAAGGAAGAAATGGCAACCCATTCCAGTATTCTTGCCTGGAAAATCTCATGAGGAGAGGAGCCTGGAGGGTTACAGCTCATGGGGTCACAAAGAGTTGGACACAACTGAGCTATTGAGCAGGCACAGCATGCCATGCTGAGGCAAAAAAGAATAAAATTTTGAAAATAGCTAAGATTTTTGAAAAACTGATCAGATAAACTTTTGTCAAATTGAGCAGAAATAAATAAGCTAAGAGAAACTGCACAGATAACAAAAACAATTAGAATTTCACATGTATTAACTCATTTAATCTGCACTCACCTAACAGAGTAGAGACAATTACTAGTCTCAGTTTACTGTTGCCCAAGGTCACAGATCTGACCAAGGCCACACAGAGAGTCAGGAATTAACTTGGGGCAGTGTGCCCCAGGGCCCTTTTGCTTAACCACTATGTTGCACTTCATCACTAAATAAACTGCTTTTGCTTCCAGAAACTTACCTAAGACAAAAGTATGAAACAATTTATGCCAATGAATTTGAACAAAATGGAATCTTGTGAGTAGTAAATGTATCTTGCCTAATTCTGACTTTCATGAAAAGAGATTTTTCTAAACAATTTTAGTTTTTCCCTTTCCCTTCATTCACTTTCTCTAGGCAAGTGAGGATAATTTGATCAATAAATCTGGGCAGAATAAATGGTACCTTCTCAACTCAGTTTCTTTTGATTCCTCTGGGGAACTGGCTTGCCGGGAAAGCATGTGCCCCACTCCTAGAAGTAGTGTGGGTCACAGTACAGGTCTGTCCTCTGGGTTTGGCAAGGTCAGTCTGAGTGGGTATACTGATCTTATTCTGGTTTTTATAATAGTACATGAGAGAACATGATATTGATTCTCTCCTCCGCCTAATCTTCAAAATCAACTTTGTTAGCAATAAAGGTGATAGTGGAAAGATAACATGTAGAGATGAGGTTTCAGTGGTCAGAACATGTGTTTTTGTTTTGTTTTGTTTTTGGAATATAATTGTTTACAATATGTTAGTCACTGCTGTACAATGAACTGAATCAACTATATGATTTATGATAGAACAATGTTCCCAGTGCTTAAAACCGTATGTTTCATGCAAATGAAACTAGAACATGTTGTTTTAAGCATTGAGAAGGTTGTTTCAATTTGACCTTGGTAGTTTGCTGCAGCCTGTGTTGTAGAGTGTGGCTGCTTTACCATGTGTATGGATGGATTTAACATCAAACCTTAGGCCTTCTAGGATTTTCGCTCTGGGTCACTGAGGCTTATGGTGGATGATAAAGTATGATAAGGACGTGGATATGTAATCCTCATTCCTAACTCCTTCCTTTTTTTCCTTTCACACCTCTGAAAGTGTGTTCTACTGCTTCATGCTGTGATTGTAAAAGGAATCTCCTCTTGAAAGAGACAACTTTGTTTCCCATAACTTTCTGTGGCTGGCAGATAAACGTTTAACTTTGGTAGTCAGGATTAGGGGCTCTTTTAACCTGTGGTTATAAGCTGTATTTTTTTTTATTTGAACCAAATTTCAATAAGATAAAGGTGATATTTTTATCTCTCTCTTCTCTAGTCATTTATTTGATGTATCGGTTTGTTCAGAAGTCATATATGGGACAGAACTGATTTGTACTGTTCGCTTTTGTTGCAGGAAGGGGGACCTCTCCCAGGATCTGAGAATGAGCTCTCGTCTAACATTCAGAAATGAATTGCCCAAGGAGACACGAGTACAGTCAAAGCAAAAGACTTCATTAAGAAGGGGTAAGGGAACCCAGGAGAACCACTCTGCCATGTGGCTTGCTGCCTCAGGTTTTATGGTAATGGGGTTAGTTTCCAGGTTGTTTCTGGCCAAGCATCTTGTTTGGCCCATATGCTGTCTGATTCAGGATTCTTCTTGGTGGTGCCTGCATCTCTCAGCCAAGATGGATTTCTGGGAGGGTTTCAGGGTTTCTGGGAGGTTGGAAAGACACATTTTCTCCTCCCTCCTCCTTTCAGCCCCTCTTGAATCCTCTGTGTTAATTTTCTGCAGCAGCATCACCTTCCTTATTGACACCTGCTATTGTAAGGTGACTCATGCAAGCAGTTATCATTGTGCCTGGCCAAGGCAAGTGGTTTTGGTCAATGGTTCCCTAACACTTAAACCTCCAAGATCTCATGTATCAGTTGAACTCTTGAGATAAGGTCAATTAGTAAAATTGGAAGTTCATAAAAATATATGTATACTGAAGCTTCTGGCAAGGCAGGAAACTTTACACTTTGATGATACCTTTGTAAAGGAAGGACATATGGAACTTCCATGCTGGTGAGACTCTTCAGTATATGTATAGCAGTTTTCCCCACCTGGATTTATATACCTGAAGCCATCAACAACGGGCTTCCCTGGTGAGTTCGTGGTAAAGAATCCGCCTGCCAATGCAGGAGATGCAGGTTTGATTCCTGGATTGGGGAGATTCCCTGGAGGAGGGCATGGCAACCCACTCCAATATTCTTGTCTGGGAAATTCCATGGACAGAGGAGCCTGGCAGGCTATAGTCCATGCAGTGGCAAAAGCATCAGAGAGGACTTACAACTAAACAACAACAAAGCCCTCAGCAAAAGCACCAGCCTCATCAATATGCAGGCTGTTTAGCTACACTCAGGCTTTAGTGCATAGGTTGCTAAAGCTTCTCATTGGGGCACAGCTTTTCCCAAGTGGAAAGAGCTGTAATGAGGGTTACAAGTGTAAAGGAAAGGTCATCGTTTAGGCTTAGTAAAAACTTGCTTTGAGCCAAGGGAATCTCCAATAAAAATTATTTTCTGTTTCACTATGTGACTTAATCAAGTCTGAAAGGGACTCATCAGTGTCAGATGTCAGCAGGCACGATAGATTAGCTGTCCTAAGTCCTTTCCCTATTCTGTTTTTTTTTTTTCTGACCTGTCTTTAGGGTCTGATTCCTATAGTTTGTTCATAATCTCTAGTGCCACTAAAAGACATCAAACATTTTGTATTTGTTAAATTATAAAAGCTCTGAGCATTTCAGAAATTCAACCCATAGCATTGCTCATAAAAAGATAGATTTTATTAAGAAACAAATGTGTCTAATCAATCGCCAGCCCAGGATTGAAGCTCGGGACTGGTGCAGCGAGATTTCCCGGGGGGGAGGGAGGAGGGAGGGGGGACCCGGAGGGGAAGCATATGTAAACCCATGGTGATATCATAACAATGTATGGCAAAAACAATAATAATAAAAAAAAAAGAAACAAATGAAAAGGAAGAGTGGGACTTCTTATAGTGAAGAAAGTACATAACTTACTGACACAAATTATCACAAACCCTAAGGTAAAAGAAACAATTAACAAGGTTTATACAGTTAATGGTCTGTCTTCTAGAATCAAGTTTATCCATGAAATCAAGAAGAAACTGGAATGGTTACCACTGAAACAGGAACAGTAGAAGAATGAAAATAATATAAATTGATTAAATTGGAGAAATAGATTTCTTTAGATGAGTCTGATCAGAAAAAGTTTGGAAAAAAAAATATTGAAGGCCATTATAGACTGACATGAAAAGGAAACTTATACCTACCAGTATACTTCTATGTACCAGTTTTAATTTCTCAGGATGAATTTTCAGTATAATGGTGATAAGCTGTTATTAGTTTGTAAGTTGTGTTTTGTGTCCAGTGAAATCAGAAGACATGTAATCTCAGGGAGTGAATTTGGATGACTCCAAATTATTGAATCTGTTTAAAGTGTCATAGATATTCTGGGAATGATGCTATTATTTGAGCTTATGTTCAAGATATTTAAACAGAAAAAGATATGGCAGACATGCAAGGGCTGGGTATTTGAAAGCTGAGAAAAGAACACAGCAAGTGTTGATCCTCCTATGCTCTTAGGGAACTGACTTCAGAAGCATCAGATGCAAATTTATTTCAGGAATCCTGCTGAAACACATGGAGATTAGAGAGAAATAATGTCTAGTAAGATGAGGATGGCAAGAGGCATTATAAATAGATGAAGAAAAACAATTTTGTTGCTGCCAGATGTTACACTCAACTCAGCAAAATTCTTGAGTACTATGAATTGAAAAGACACCTCAGCTGAAGCCTGGTGCTGAGAAAGGGCAATAATACAAATTTGTGAGTTTCCCAGAAGTTGCAGTGGCAAAGAATCTGCCTGACAGTGCAGGAGACTCAGAGACATAGGTTTGATTCCTGGGTCAGGAAGATACCCTGGAGTTGAAAATGGCAACCTACTCCAGTATTCTTGCCTGGAGAATTCCATGGACAGAGAAGCCTGGCGGGCTACAGTCTATGGGACTGCAAAGAGCTGGACTCACCTGAGTGAGCGAGCAAGCACACACCATAAAACAACCCATGACTGCTATAACTTAAGGACAAAAATTTCCTTTCCAGGTCAGAGTACAGCCTCATGGATTTTGCCTATTGTAAGTCCCTGACTTTCTCTTTCCCAGAACACACTCACATATTTACCCAAATCTATTTCCTGAATTGAAATTTTTAGGATTTCAAATAAAGTTTTATTTACAACCTTCTGCATTTTTATTTTTTTGTTTGACACAACAAGCTAATAGAAATATGTATTCAAAAAATGCAAGAAATTAAAAGGAGTGACTTGAAACAGATTGATCAAATAGAAACAAAAAGATAACATGGTGAGATAAAACAGAGCACACAAATAATAATATGACATGTAAAGGATTAAGTATAAGCAAAATACTAACATTGACAAGTTATGCAACCAAATAAGCCAGTTGTATACTTTATACTAGAAGCACACATTTTATACAAGAATATAGAAAGCTTGATAACAGAAAGAAGGATACAAGAAGATGTGTTATGCACACAGTACTTGTACCTTAATCAAATAAAGTTAATGTAGCTACTTTAATATCACACTGGGCTTTAAATGTTCAAACTACCTCACAATTGCATGCATCTCACATGCTAGCAAAGTAATGCTCAAAATTCTCAAAGCTAGGCTTCAACAATACATGAACCAAGAACTTCCAGATGTTCAAGCTGGATTTAGAAGAGGCAGAGGAACCAGAGATCAAATTGCCAACATTCATTGGATCATAGAAAAAGCAAGAGAATTCCAGAAAAACATCTACTTCTGCTTCATTGACAATGCTAACTCCTTTGACTGTGTATATCACAACAGATTGTGGAAAATTTTTAAAGAAGTGGGAATACCAAATCATCTAACCTGCCTCTTGGGAAATCTTTATGCAGGTCAAGAAGCAACAGTTAGAACCACACATGGAACAACAGACTGGTTCTAAATTGGGAAAGGAGTAGGTCAGGCTGTATATTGTCACCCTGCTTATTTAACTTATATGCAGAGTACTTCATGAGAAATGCTGGTCTGGATGAAGCACAAGCTGGAATCAAGATTGCAGAGAGAACTATCAATAAACTCAGATTTGCAGATGCCACCATACTTACAGCAGAAAGTGAAAAGGACCTAAAGAGACTCTTGATAAAGGTGAAAGAGGAGAGTGGAAAAGCTGACTTAAAACTCAACATTCAAAAAATGAAGATCATGGCACGTGGTCCCATCACTTCACACCATATAGTTGGGGAAATGATGGAAACAGTGATAGACTATTTTTGTGGGCTCTAAAATCACTGCAGATAGTGACTGCAGCCATGAAATTAAAAGATGCTTGCTCCTTGGAAGAAAAGCTATGACCAACTTAGTCAGCATATTACAAATCAGAGACATTACTTTGCCAACAAGGGTTCATCTAGTCAAAGCTATGGTTTTTCCAGTAGTCATGTATGTATGTGAGAGTTGGATCATAAAGAAAGCTGAGCACTGAAAAACTGATGCTTTTGAATTGTTGTGTTGGAGAAGACTCTTGAGAATCCCTTGGATTTCAAGGAGACCAAACTAGTCAATCCTAAAGGAAATCAATCCTGAATATTCATTGGAAGGACTGATGCTGAAGCCGAAGCTCCATACTTTGGCTACCTGGTGGGAAGAGCTGACTCATTGGAAAAGACCCTGATGCTGGGAAAGATTGAAGGCAGAAGGAAAGGGGATGACAGAGGATGAGATGGTTGGATGGCATCACTGACTCCATGGACATGAGTTTGAACAACTCTGGGAGAGAGTGAAGGACAAGGAAGCCTGGCGTACCGCAGTCCATGGGGATAACAGAAATTCGGACACAACTGAGCAGCTGATCTGAGCTGAGCTAAATTGTTACATGGAGACCTTCATATATCTATCTCATTAGCCAGTAGAAGAAGGAAACAAAATTCAGTAAAAATATAAAAGATCTGAAAAAAAAATTATCAAACTTGTCATAATAGAAATTTGTCACCAAACACAAGTTCAAGTACACATGGACTATTAACCTAAATTATCCTATGCTAGTCAGTAAAGACAGCCCTCAATAAATATCAAAGGATTGAAATGATTCAGAGAATGCTATCTCAACACAGTAGAACTAAGCTATATTTAAATGACAAAAGAAATTAGAAAAGTCTCAACTATTTGGATATTTAAGCACTTCTGAATAATCTATGCATCAATGATATATATTTTCACAAATATCTTTTCTAGTGTGCTTATGTAAATATATAGACACAAGGATATCTTTATTTATCTTTCTACCTATCCCAGAGAAATGCTAATACATGTGCACAAAATTTTTGAATGATGTATAATAACATTTATGTATTTGAAAAAGACTTTCATTGAAAGTAAATTATATATATATTTTTAAAGAAGCATAATCAGTATTATTTAATTGTTGCTGTTCAATTGTTAAGCCATGTTCAACTCTTTGTGATCTCATGGACTGTAGCACATCAGGCTTCCCTGTCCTCCATTACCTTCCAGAGTTTGCTCAAATTCATGTTCATTGAGTTGATGATAAAATTTAACCATCTCATCCTTTGCAGTCCTCTTCTCATTTTGCTTTTGATCTTTCCCTGAATCAGAGTCTTTTTGAATGAGTTGATTCTTCACATCAGGTGGCCAGAGTATTAGAGCTTCTGCCTCAGAAACAATCCTTCCAATGAATACTCAGGGCTGATTTCCTTTAGGATTGATTGGTTTGCTCTCCTTGCTGTCCAAGTATTTCTCAAGAGTCTTCTCCAACACCACAGCTCAAAAGCATCACTTCTTCAGCATTCAGCTTTTTTTTTAATTTACTTTTTTATTGAAGGACAATTGCTTTATAGAATTTTGTTGTTTTCTGTCAAACCTCGACATGAATCAGCCTTTTTTATGGTCCAAAGCTCACATCCATACATGACTATTGGAAAAACCATTGCTTTGACTATATGAACCATTGTCAGCCAAGTGATATCTGCTTTTTAATGGGTGCATGTGTGCTCAGTCATGTCTGAGTTTCTGCTTTATAATATGCTCTCTATAAGGTGGAATTTATTAAATAACTTGATATGTGTGTATATTCAGTTGGTCAGTCGTGTCCAACTCTTTTCGATCCCATAGACTGTACCCCCCCCCATGCTCCTCTCCCCATAGAATTTTCCAGGCCAGAATATTGGAGTGGGTTGTCATTTCCTACTCCAGGAAATAATTGGGTGGGCAATCCTAAAGACACCCCAGGCCTGGTGTCAGTACATATATTAATCATTTGTCCTTCTGATACTGGGCATTTTCTGGTAAGAGTATTGTTCTCTGCTTGTTGCTTTGTTTTAGCTAGTGGGAGATTTACCCTCTCAAGTATTTCATACTGAGCAGTAATAGCATAACCAGCTTGGAAATTCTCTTTTTATTTTTACATCAAGAAACTAAAAAGTTAATAAACAGAAACCTCAATCAAGAGAGTTGGGAAACCAGAAGAGGGAGCTCTCACCCTCTTCAAAGATTGCAGAGCCCATCAAGAAGGACTCCCTCCTCTTCCCTGGGAAGGACTCAGCCAATAAAAATCCAAGGACTCTGTTTACTAAAGCCCTCCCAACTTTCCTTTCCTCTGTTTAAAAGAATTCTCTTTTCCTTCTGTGGGGACTTGCACATGGCTCACCATGGTCAAATAAAATCTATGTATGGAACAATCATTCTCTTCTATGAAATTCTCCCTGACATACTATCCCAGGTGATGAGGCAAGGGGCTAAAAATCAGACCATTGGTCATAAGTCTGAATGGAGAAAGTTAAACCTCACAATCTCCTGTCCAGAAATCAGAGCACTATCACTGCGGCTGCTACACAAACAGGAAATATGAGTAAATTCTTTGAAAAATTTTAAATTCCCCAGAACAAAAATCTATAATGTAACAAATACTTCTCTGTCTACTCTCATTCCCCTCCAAATATATATATATCCAGTGACCTCATACTGAGGCTCACAACTCCATAGAGTAGTAAGGATTTTAGCAGTAATCTCCAGGTGTTTGACCTTCAACATTATGTGCAAATCTATGTCAAGAGAATGATGCTGAGAACAGCAATAAAAAGTAGAAGAGACAGTTAGGGTAACTTTGAATCCTGATCAGTAGAGACACCACGTCTTATCAAAGAGAGTATTGGTTATTTCTCTTTTTCTCTTTTCTTTCTTATTTTGGTGACAAGTCACATATTATATATATTTTGTATCCAAAGCTTCATGAATAGTCTCTTGAGTTCTGTTTTTTTTTAAATGAAGCATCATTGAAAAATGTGGCTACAATAATTTTAACTCAATTATACACAGCTACAGTAAACTATTAAATCAATGGACAATGTTTAATACTGTGTCTTAGTTTCTTCACATATAATATGGTGATAATAATAGTACCTTAGGATTATAATAATGATATTATGGGAAATGCATAGTGCTGTGCTGACACATACAAAGCACTCAGTGAATGTCAGGCATTAATATCATTGTTTATTGTTGGTATTTTATATATCATTAATCATTCAATTAACTATGCAGCTATTTCCTGAACTATTATGTTTGTCAACTTAATTTAGATATTGGAAATATACACTGTTACATGAAGTGATAAATGACAAAGATCACCCTCTCAATTTGTCATCTTAATATGTTTATTTTTTAGGAATCATATGTTATCTTTTACATTTTGAACCATACCTTGTAAAATAAGGGTGTTCATTACTAATATTGGCAATATAACATTAATAAGTAATGCTATAATGATATGCATGTATGCTGTGGTCACTATTGAACTAAAATAGAAACGTGTAAGCTCAATCAATTTAAGGACTCCCCTGTTTTATTTACTTTATTGTAAAGTCTAATTAAAAAAGGACTTTAGCATCAGTCCTTCCAATGAATATTCAGGATTGATTTCCTTTAGGATGGACTGGCTGGATCTTCTTGCAGTCCAAGGGACTCTCAAGAGTCTTCTCCAACACCACAGTTCAAAAGCCATGTGCAAGATACAAGATATCTTTCTTGTATCTAAGTCAATCTTTTCTTTTTAATAAATCTTCCTGATTTATTGGCTCTGTTAAATGAATTAGATTATTCTGACAGATTTGAATATTGCAACTTGATATATCTACCATTACCCAAATCTTTTCCTTAAAGATTTCTTTTTCTGTTGACAATATATACAAATTTAGTTCGAATTGCAATCTTTTCACTATTCTCTTACTACATGAAAAAAAAAGGTGGATAAAACCTGGCGTTGGATAATGTTTGTAGTTTGTAGGAATTATTAGGTAGTTGCAGATATCTTGGATTTTTCTACATATAAACTTAAAGAGGCATCTGATATCAGGAAACAAAACAGATTGAAACATTCATTTTTTTAATAGTCATCCAAAACATTTGTGTTTTAACTAGCATGTATGTTTTGCTGTTTCCTTCCTGGAGTATTTATTCCTCTGGTGAATTGTAATATGGGCACAGAATGACAAGGATATGTGTATGTGTATTTATTTCCATAACCAAAATACCAATGTTAATACTAGTATTTGATTAAAACTTACCCAGTATATACTAATAAAAAGCAGTATTTGAAACTAAATATATAAACAATTTGTTTATAAATATATAAACAATTTGTTTATAAATATATAAACAATTCAAAGACTTGTATATATTATAAAGCAAATATAAAATATAAATATACATGATTTATAATCTGTGATGCACAGATGCATTAGTTTAAAATATAGCATAAATCTAATACAGAAATTATAAATATGTTATAAAACATCAATTATAATATAAATTAACAAATATATGCAATTCAAATTTAACATTATATTTTAGTAGTACATTGGTAGCATATAAATTCCCCAAATAAGCAATATAAAGTGAAAAAGTAATTTAACATGTAAATTAAAAATGAAATATTATTTTTAAACAAGTGAATTTTAAAACATTGTGCATTCAGGTTGCCATGGTTGAGCTAACGTATCTTTTTGAGCATTTTTTCCCCTGCCAGATGAAAAATCTCTTTATGTCTCCATGGCATAATGTTGCTAAATTTAGTATGAGCACATTGCAGGCCAAAACCCTGGAGCTCAGCAATCTTGCAGCTTCTGCCTCTTGAGTAGCTAGTAGCATAGGCATGTAATATTATACCCAGTCATTCATGGTACATGTGTGACAGGGGGGAAATTTTCATTTACAACCATTATTGAATTTTAAGAAATGATTCCTGGTAGCATCAGGCTTTTTTGCTGAGTACTATCATGAACTTTGGCAAATAAGTTTGAAGGTGGAGGCTGGGGTAATGTTAAATATCTTGGTGTAATAATTGGAGTGAAGGAAATTCAGAATTGAGGAATGGGAAAGCCTTGAGACTAGTGTCTGTAAATAAAAGGCAGAATAGAGCCGTGTCCATTAGAGACGATGATGGGAAAGAAGGAAATTGGGAAGATCAGATATGCTGGTTTAATGCTTTAAAGTAGTTTTACTTTGGTATGTGCTCAGGGCAAACAGGTGACTATAGGGTCGAGAAATGTGATGTATGAATTACCTGGTGAAGCTCTACATTTACAGCTGTAGAGTTGGACTTTCATGTTGAGGCCATTTTACATTGGAGTGCCTGTATTGTGTCTTTCACTATATGGGCATAGTATCATGGAAAGCTTTTTGTAAATCAAGTATTTAGAATTTTATCTGAATTCCAGACACACTATACTCTCTAAATTTTTTCAGAAAATTTGAACTTTGAAGATAAAATTTCTTCAGTCATCTGGATGCCGGGGTCCAGCCTCGACGGGGTCCGGGGGTCTTGAGGGATGGGTGGCGTCTGCGGAAGAAGAACTGAGCTGAGTCGATGTGTGGTGATGGAGCAGTCTCTCAGTTTATTGTTGTTGGTTTACAGTTTTTATAGCCAAAAGACATCCCCATTACATCACCTATCGTTCTATACAATTTTTTGTTTTCTACCTCCCATAGCAACCTTATCATTGAGTTTATTCCCCAAACTATCATGAAACATTCCCTTTGCAGAAGTCAGATTTTTATGTAATTAGATTTAACAATAGTATGTTTACCATTTGAATGTCTTCAGTATACTTCATTCAATCATGATAAGTACATCAACCTAAGTAGAAAGGTTACATTTCTCTTATCAGGTACAACTATGTAGAAGCTAGAGGGAAGGGCTTAAGCTTGAGACTGTTTATTCTAGTAACCTACTCCAGTTCTTACGAGAAAAGAGGAAAGAGGACAAAGAGACAGTTTAGAGAGAGGAAAGAGGACTAAGAGACAGTCAAGCAGCACTGCTTCAGCAATAAAACCCTATTAATCTTATAACTACTATAATGAATTCCTATGTCTACATATCCTAAAGCAATCAATATCTCCAACTATGCTGGCCACAATTATGAGCATTCCTAAGTCTCAATCGAGCCTGATTTCTTCAAGGAAGACAGCCTCCTCCGTGGAGTGGTGGGGGGAGTGGGAGGTGGAAAGGTGACCCAAGTACGAGCCTTTCTGGTGGTGGCCTTGCCATGACCCCCAGAGAACTCTTGGTAAACTCCCCCAGTAATGAGTAGGAGGAGTAGTAACCTATTTAAATGTCCCTTTCATTCCTCCTTAGCCCCCAGGGAAGGTGATCCACCTTCGATAAGGTCTGGGGGGATTATCTCAGGACGAATTTTTTCCAACTGTGACTGACCTACTGAGATGAGCCAATGTTCCCAATGTTCTGAGCATGGACAGAACTTCCAAGAAAAATACCAGGGTGGGGTTTGCCCAGGATGCCCCGATAAAGAAAGTCAGCTTTGCCATTACTTTCTTAGTCTCGTGACCTTGTCATCCAAGCAAGGGGGCATCCTGACGGCTCCTGGCATCTGGAGTCTGATATGACTTAGTATTTGGATGCTGCCTTGAGCCAAAATACTTAATTTCATATTTTGAAATTCAGTTCAGTTCAGTTCAGTCGCACAGTCATGTCCAAGACTGCAACAGCAGAGATTGCAGCATGCTAGGCTTCTCTGTCCCTCATTAACTCCCAGAACTTATTCAAACTTATGTCCATCAAGTCAGTGATGCCATCCAAACATCTCATCTTCTGTTGCTCCTTCTCCTCCCACTCTCAATCTTTCCCAGCATCAGGGTCTTTTTCAATGGGTCAGTTCTTCACATCACGTGGCCGAAGAACTGGAGTTTCAGCTTTAGCATCAGTCCTTCCAATGAATATTCAGGATTGATTTCCTTTAGGACAGCAAGGTTAGATCTCCTTGCTGTCCAAGGGACTCTCAAGAATCTTCTCCAACACACAGTTCAAAAGCATCAATTCTTTGGCACTCAGCTTTTTTTAGAATCCAACTCTCATACATGACTACTGGGAAAACCAGAGGGAAAGATCTTCACGACACAGATAATCACAATGGTATGATCACTCACCTAGAGCCAGACATCCTGGAATATGAAGACAAGTGGGCCTTAGAAAGCATCACTATGAACAAAGTTGGGGAGGTGATGGAATTCCAGTTAAGCTGTTTCAAATCCTGGAAGATGATGCTGTGAAAGTGCTGCACTCAATATGCCTGCAAATTTTGAAAACTCAGTAATGGCCACAGGACTGGAAAAGGTCAGTTTTCATTCCAATCCCAGAGAAAGACAATGCCAAACAATGCTCAAACTACTGCACAATTACACTCATCTCACATGCTAGTAAAGTGATGCTCAAAATTCTCCAAGCCAGGCTTCAGCGATACGTAAACCGTGAACTTCCAGATGTTCAAGCTGGTTTTAGAAAAGGCAGAGGAACCAAAGATCAAATTGCCATCATCCATTGGATTATCGAAAAAGCAAGAGATTTCCAGAAAAACGTCTATTTCTGTCTTATTGACTATGCCAAAGCCTTTGACTATGTGGATCACAATAAACTGTGGAAAATTTTCCAAGAGATGGGAATACCAGACCATCTGACCTGTCTCTTGAGAAACCTGTATGCAGGTCAGGAAGCAACAGTTAGAACTGGACATGGAATAACAGACTGGTTCCAAATAGGAAAAGGAGTACGTCAAGGCTGTATATTGTCACCCTGCTTATTTTACTTATATGCAGAGTACATCATGAGAAATGTTGGGCTTGATGAACCACAAGCAGGAATCATGATTGCAGGGAGAAATATCAATAACCTCAGATACACAGATGACACCACCCTTATAGCAGAAAATTAAGAGGAACTAAAGAGCCTCTTGATGAAAGTGAAAGAGAAGAGTGAAAAAATTGGCTTAAAGCTCAACATTCAGAAAACTAAGATCATGGCATCTGGTCCCATAATTTCATGGGAAATAGATGGGGAAATAATGGAAACAGTGACAGACTATTTTTGGGGGCTCCAAACTCATAGCAGATGAGTTGAAGCCATTAAATTAAAAGACACTTACTCCTTGGAAGGCAAGTTATGATCAAGTTATGATCATAGCAGATGAGTTGAAGCCATTAAATTAAAAGACACTTACTCCTTGGAAGGCAAGTTAGATTACATATTTAAAAGCAGAGACATTACTTTGCCAACAAAGGTCCCTCTAGTCAAGACTATGGTTTTTCCAGTAGTCATGTATGGATGCGAGAGTTGGATGGTGAGGAAAGCTGAGCACCGAAGAACTGATGCTTTTGAACTGTAGTGTTGGAGAAGACTTTAGAGAATCCCTTGGACTGCAAAGAGATCCAACCAGTCCATGCTAAAGGAGGTCAGCCCTGGGTGTTCATTAGAAGGACTGATGTTGAAGCTGAAACTCCAATACTTTGGCCACTTCATACAAAGAGTTGACTCATTGGAAAGGACCCTAATGCTGAGAAGTATTGAGAGCAGGAGGAGAAGGGGATAACAGAGGATGAGATGGGTGGAAGGCATCACCAACTCAATGAACATGGGTTTGGGTAAACTCTGGGAGTTGGTGATAGACAGGGAGGCCTGGCGTGCTGCGATTCATGGGGTGACAAAGAGACTGGACTGAACTGAACTGGGAAAAACGTAGCTTTGACTAGATGGACATTTGTTGGCAAAGTAATGTCTCTGATTTTTAATATGCTGACTAAGTTGGTCAGAGCTTTTCTTCCAAGGAGCAAGAATTTTTTAATTTCATGGCTGTAATCATCATCTGCAGTGATTTGGGAGCCCCTCAAGATAGTCTGTAAATGTTTCCATCATTTCCTCAACTGTATGCCTTGAAGTGATGTGACCAGAGGCCATGATCTTAGATTTTGAATGTTGAGTTTTAAGGCAACTTTTTCACTCTCCCCTTTCACTTTTATCAAGAGGCTCTTTAGTTCTTCTTCGCTTTATGCAATAAGGGTCATCATTTGTGTGTCTGAGGTTATTGATATTTCTCCCGGCAATCTTGATTCCAGCTTGTGCTTCTTCCAGCCCAGCGTTTCTCATGATGTACTCTGCATATAAGTTAAATAGGCAGGGTGACATTATTCAGTCTTTATGTATTCCCTTCGTGATTTGGAACTAGTCTGTTGTTCTTTGTATGGTTCTAACTGTTGCTTCTTCACCTGCGTACAGATTTCTCAGCAGGCTGGTCAGGTGGCCTGGTATTCCCATCTCTTTAAGAATTTTCCACAGTTTGTTGTGATCCACAAAGTCAAATACTTTGGCATAGTCAATAAAGCAGAAGTAGATATTTTTCTGGAACTCTCTTGCTCTTTTGATGATCCAACGGATGTTGGCAATTTGATCTCTGCTTCCTCTGTCTTTTCTAAATCCAGCTTGAACAACTGGAATTTCATAGTTCACATACTGTTGAAGTCTGGCTTGCAGTATTTTGAGCATTATTTTCCTAGCGTGTGAGACGAGTGCAGTTGTGTAGTAGTTTAAGCATTCTTTGGCATTGTCTTTCTTTGATATTAGAGTGAAAGCTGACTTTTTCCAGTCTTGTGGCCACTGCTGAGTTTTCCAAACTTGCTGGCATATTGAGTGCAGCACTTTCACAGTGTTATCTTTTAGGACTTAAAATAGCTCAACTGAATTCCATCACCTCCACTAGCTTTGTTTGTAGTGATGCTTCCCAAGGCCCACTTGACTTCACATTCCAGGAAGTCTGGCTCTAGGTAAATGATCACACCATTGTGATTATCTGGGTTTTGAAGATCTTTTTTGTACAATTCTTCTGTGTATTCTTGCCACCTCCTCTTAATATCTTCTGCTTCTGTTAGGTCCATACCATTTCTGTCCTTTATTGAGCCCATCTTCACATGAAATGTTCCCTTGGCATCTCTATTTTCTTGAAGAGATTTCTAGTCTTTCCCATTCTATTGTCTTCCTCTATTTCTTTGCACTGATCACTGAGGAAGGCTTTCTTTGCTCTTCTTGCTATTTTTTGGAACTCTGCATTCAGATCGGTATATCTATCCTTTTCTCCTTTGCCTTTCACTTCTCTTCTTTTCACAGCTACTTGTAAGGCCTCCTCACACAACCATTTTGTGTTTTTGCATTTCTTTTTCATGGGGATTATCTTGATTCCTGCCTCCTGTATAATGTCCCAAAACTCCATCCATAGTTATTCAGGAACTCTATCTATCAGATCTAATCCCTTAAATCTATTTTTCACTTTCACTGTGTAATCATAAGGGATTTGATTTAGGTTATACCTGTATGGTCTAGTTATTTTCCCTACTTTCTTCAATTTAATTCTGAATTTGGCAATAAGGAGTTCATGATGTGAACCATAGTCAGCCCTTGGTCTTGTTTTTGCTGACTGTATAGAGCTTCTCCATCTTTGGCTTCAAAGAATATAATCAATATGATTTTGGTATTGACCATCTGGTGATGTCCATGTGTAGAGTCATCTCTTGTGTTGTTGGAAGACGGTGTTTGCTGTGACCAGTGTGTTCTCTTGGCAAAACTCTATTAGCCTTTGCCCTGCTTCATTCTGTACTCCAAGGCCAATTTGTCTGCTACTCCAGATATTTCTTGACTCATACTTTTACATTCCAGTCCCTTATAATGAAAAAGAAATGTTTTTGGTGTTAGTTCTAGAAGGTCTTGTAGGTCTTGATACAACCATTCAACTTCAGCTTCTTCAGCATTACTGGTTAGTTATGCTACCAGCTACTTAAATCTCAGGAAGTGATATAATTTAGATGAACATTCTGTTAGGTATACAATTTGGACAAAATAAGAAGCAATGGATTACTGAATTGGTGGTTGTTCAAAGTGGTGGTGTTTATAATCTTATCATGTTCAACATTTATTACTTGTTGTTGTTATTTTTACAGACTGTTCCAATTTCATCTTTCACATTCTACACCAGACTGTAAAAGGCATACACTTGATTTTAGCTTTGTATAAGTATTTTTTAAAAAAATATTTTCCAGTAAATATAATTTTCCAAGAGTAGGTAAATACATAAATATAATGTCACTTGTGATAGAACCTTGCTAGCAAATAATATTTAAAAAGAAACTGAACCTTTTTCCTTTGTGTAAACATTGTAGGGCATCTGTATAAGAAGATGCCAGCTCATGTTGTCAGACCAGAGCACAGTGAAGAGGGGTGGATTGCCTGGAACAAGATCTTAGAACCTAAGGAGGATGAGAAAGGCATCTATTTATTGGGGTGGAGGAGTGGAGGGTGGCTGTAACGATCAGCACATTGGCTATGTTGGAGCTCTGTGTGTGTGCTCAGTCACTCAGTTATGTCTGCTCACCAGGCTCCTCTGTTCTTGAAACTTTCCCAAGCAAGAATAGTGGAGTGGGTTGCCATTTCCTACTCAGAGGGTCTTCCCAGGGATTGAACCTGCATATCTTGTATCTCCTGAATTGGCAGGCAGATTCTTTACCACTGCACCACCTGGGAAGCCTGTTGAAGCTGTGTACTTTTTTCAATGGAGAATATGCACAGAAAGTGCTTTTCTAGTTTAGTATCCTGAACTATAGAAATAAAGTAAATAGAAATATTGTTTATGACAAGCATGCATTGTTTGTATTAATAGACTGAAACATAATCTTTATTTACACCTAGGTTAAATGTTCATTCTCTACCTTTAAATACATACTTATTGATCCCCACATATTTTGGATACTTTATTTGGGATTAATTGCTTTAATCATCACAACAACTTTTTAGAAGAATTCCCATTTTGCAAAGACAAATTTGGGATTGAGAGTGAATAAGACATGTCTACTTTCCTCAGAGATTCTTAAAGGTGGGATGTACATAGAATTTAGAACCATATTTTCAAAGTATTTTAGATCAGTTCTTTCCATGGTATCTTAAGGAAGGCATATTCAACTCTGCAGTGGTTCTCAAACATATTTCTTTAGGCAACACAAGGTTTTCTCTAAAAGAAGTGTCTGGGTAAGCACCATAAGTAAATCAAATAAAAGACCTGCTCAGGTTGAAGTCCAGAGATTCTCAATCCTGGTTATACCTTAGATCTATCTGGGAAGTTTTTAAATGCCTCGGGTCACCAGCCTTCTAGGAGTGGAGGCCAGACATCAGTATATCCTAAACATTCCCCAGATGATTTTATTGTACAGCCAGGGATGAGATGCACTGTAGCAGTTAAAAAGGGAACACTCAAAGCTGACTGTGTTAGGAGTACAGAGGAGTATTGAGGGAGAATGCTAGAGGATGGGAAAATAGGTGACACTAGTGAAACCCAGACTTTGGAGGCCAATTTTAATGAGGTTCTCAAAAGTTTGATTTTTGATACCTGTATATATTTTATGTAACCCATAAACATACTGGCATATTACAACCTCCTGGCACACCAAAATGACAGATTCTAAGTGTGTGTGTTAAAGAATCTAGAAGTAAAAGGCATTTTTTCAATGTGCAACAATGCAGAGAAAAATCAAAATCAACTAATCGAAATGCTTTTCTGGTGCTAAATGAACCTAAGAAAATTGATAGGTAAATCATTATGAAATAACTTTACTTTCTTTTTGAAAGCTCTGAATGCTTAATAGAATTCTCAACTGTGTCAAATAATTTGAATGTAGTGTCTTGTTAAATGTTTCCTAAACAGAAGTTAGATAAAGAAGGATAAATAATAAGTAAAGAGCCTGGCTTTTATAACAAATAATCATAGTATTGAATAAGATACAAATACCTCACAGCAAGAGCTGTATTGTTGAAATTTGGGGGGATAATCTTGGGGAGATATTTTTAAAGGTCTAAGAAAGTATCATTTCCAAGTATGAACAATAAAAATGACTGTGCCTGTATTATTCTCAGTCTGTTTTATTGAACTTTGATTTTGTCTAGATTATATATATTACTTAATCATTTTCTCACAAGATAAAAATTATATCTTAAATCATGATAAATTAAAGGATAAAAAGAATAAATTTTAGAGGAAGATAAACCTGGATTAAAATTGTGAATTTTGGCTCTGCTATTTGGATGTTGTATGCTTTTGCCCAGTTTTCTCATCTGTAAAATAGTCTTAAATATAGTACTTACTTCACAGGGTTGTTGTAAGGATTGAATTAGTTGACACATATTAAGTGTCTAAAATAGTGGCTAAAATATAGTCTCCTTCAATAAATGCTATGTGACTATTACTGTACTAATTTATCATGCCAATAGTGGAATTTGGAGGAGAACAAGGGATTCCACTGGATAGAATACACTCTGAGGGGGAGCATATGTAAACCCATGGTGGTTTCATGTCATTGTATGGCAAAATCAATAAAAAATAAATAAATAAATAAAACAACTAAAATGCTCTAACAAAGTCAACAAAGTGAAACGAATAGAAATCATAATTCTCTATTCAGTGATCACATAAATCCTGGAGACAGAATTTATTCTACAGACCTTTTATTTTACTTTCATCTTTACGGAATTATAAAACATTAGTGATCACTATTAAGACAGAATTAGAAATCCTATAACCTATAAGGCTTGAGGAATGTGATCTCTAAATGTAAAGCAGCAAACATTCTAGCTATCTTTGGGGAACTAAACTCCCATGAATCCTTCTCACAAGGTTCACATATATTAAATACATAGTACTTTTTGTCTGACTGCTTCTAATTTTGATTTTTGCATGTTGCCACTATAACTCTGTTTTGTCTGTGTACAATTAGCACAGTATTAGACATTGCTTACAATGATAAACAAATTAGATGTGGTTCTTTCCCCCATGGGCTTTTAGTATAATAGTTCAAAATAAACATTAAAAAAGGAAAAGCACTAGCTGACAAAAATAAATGTGGTTCATCTATCTTAGCCAGCCAATTGTTGTTTGTTTATTCCCTCATGTCAGTTGGAAAGATAAAAACACCAAGTAGGACCTTTATGAGTGAAAAATATTCAAATCCATCTGAAAATCTGACACAAAGGATTGTGATTAACTGTATCCCAGAAGGGAACTCATGATTGGAAAGCTCATCACAAGGTCTGAAAAGACCTCTTTCCTTTTCACGGTTCAAAGCCTAATTTAAATAAGTGTTATAGCGTATACTTATCCAACTTACCTAGAGTCCTCTGATCAGCTTCAATGCATAGGGGCAGTTTGGTGAAACTTGACAATGATTCAATTAAACAAGAAAGATTCTCTTTGGTATTCGGTAGAATGGTTGCTAAGAGATTAGAGAACAAATAATTTCTCTGTTAGAAAGCTGGCAAACAGATAATTTCTTAAAGTCAGTTTGAAACTTTAATGTTAAGGTGGTATCACAGGAAAATTATACTGGACGAAGTTGAGCAGTCAAGGAAGATTTTATTCAAGACAGCTGCAATCAGCTGGCAGAGCCAGAACTCAGTCTGAATTCAACTCCTCTGAAATGAGGGTGGGATTGATTCTAAGAGACAGGGTGGGGGGAATCATAGGCCATCCATGTTTGCTAATTGGCCTTCCTCCAGAGAAATGGTAAACACGCTCACATCTATATAATAAGAGGTAGTTGCAACATGAGGCAAGGTGCCCACATAAGTTAAGCTCCTGACCTTCCAGAAACTGGAAGGAAGCTTAATGATGACATTTCAAAAGGCTGGCCTCCAGGTACCTGAGAAGAACAGTCCTGGGTAGTAAAACTGGCAAAAGGATTTTAGAATGATTTCTATTTCAAAAGAATAGAGACAGAATTTGCAGTTATATGTTTTCTAAAATAAATGGTCTAAGAAGAGGTAGATCAGTGGCATAGAGGTAAAAAAAGAAGCCTGTTTGGTTAAGCTGAGGGAAACATTAAGGTCCTCTTAGATAGTAGGTAAAAACTGATAGAACTTTTAATAGCAAAAGAATCTCTATTTGATGGGCTCCTACAAGGAGACTATCTTCAAACTTTTAAAAATTTTGTGAAGTACGAGATTTTGTGATTATGATTTAAAACTTAATTAGATCACCTCTAAAGATTTCTAAATTATCAGAACTTTAAACTTCACTGTCTCGTGTTAAAGACCAATTTTTTCCCCTCACAAACAAAAAAAAGGCATTCAAAATGACTTTCACTTCAATGAAAGAAATTTTAAAAAGTATGTCCTACTTAAAAACACTATGTGAACACTTGAATTTAAAATATTATTTTATCATATCACAGTTCATCATATTTCAAAAAGAGCTTTTTTGTTTTATCCAATAATTTAACAGAGAATTTGGTGAATAAGGAAAATGTATACCATGCGGTTTAATATAAAAATTGAGCTATATAAGAACTTTTGCCAACACTTTGAAAAACATGCACAGAAATGATTCTTACCCCTAAGTGTGCATTAGAACCACACATTTGGATCTTTTAGAAAACACAGATGCTAGCCCAAACTCTTAGGCTTTCAGTAAAAGACACTGCTTTGTATTTATTGTATATTAATTTATTTTTTTGGTCATGCTTGTCATTTTGCAGGATGACCTTGACCAGGGATTGAACTCAGGCCATGACACTGAAAGCTCTGAGTCCTAACCAATTGGACTCCTAAGGAATTCCAGTTAGGTATAAAAATTTCTAAAAATGAGTTCTCTTGTCTGAAAAAAAATGCTTTCAGTACATGCCCTCCAGACCAGTAGGGCTTCTGAGAAATGCAGGATCTTAGATTTTGCCACATCCACTAAAGTTGATGATTTGAAAAAAATTTGGTTGTTGATATCCATATGAAGTCTGTTATTCAGTCGCTAAGTCCTGTCTGACTCCTTGCTACCCAGTGGACTGCAGCACGCCTGGTTTTGCTCTCCTTCACTGTTTCCCAGAGTTGCTCAAACTCATGTCCATTCAGTCAGTGATGCCATCCAACCATCTCATCCTCTGTTACCCCTTCTCCTGCCCTCAATTTTTCCCAGCATCAGGGTCTTTTCCAATGAGTTGGTTCTTTCCATCAGGTAGCCAAAGCATTGGAGCTTCAACTTCAGCATCAGTCCTTCCAATGAATATTCAGGACTGATTTCCTTTAGAATTGACTGGTTTGATCTCCTTGCTGTTCAAAGGACTCTTGAAAGTCTTCTCCATCACCACACTCCAAAAGCATCAGTTCTTTGGCACTCGGCCTTCTTTATGATCCAGCTCTCATATCCCTACATGACTACTGAAAAAAATCATAGCTATGACTATACAGACTTTTGTTGGCAAAGTGATATCTTTGCTTTTTAATATGCTGTCTAGGTTTGTCATAACTTTTCTTCCAAGGAGCAAGCATCTTTTAATTTCATGGCTACAGTCGCCATCAGCAATGATTTTGGAGTCAAATTTTATTTGGAGAAAATAAAATCTGCCACAGTTTCCACTTTTTCCCATCTATTTGCCATGAAGTGATGAGACTGCATGCCATGCTCAGTTTTGTTGAATGCTGAGTTTTAAGCCAGATTTTTTCACTCTCCTCTTTCACACTTATCAAGAGACTCTTTAGTTCCTCTTCACTTTCTGCCATTAGAATGGATCATCTGCATATTTGAGATTGTTATTTCTCCCATCAGTCTTGATTCCAGCATGTGATTTATCCAACCCATCATTTTTCATGATGTACTCTGCATATATGTTAGATAAGCACAGTGATAACCAGGGATCAAATTGCCAACATCCATTGATCATAGAGAAAGCAAGGGAATTCCAGAAAAAACATTTACTTCTGCTTCATTGGCTACTTTAAAGCCTTTTACTGTGTGGATCACAACAAACTGGAAAATTCTTAAAGAAATGAGAATATCAGACCACATTACTATCTTCTGAGAAATCTATATGCAAGTTTAGGAGCAAAAGATAGAACTAAACATAGAACAATGGGCTGGATCAAAATTGAGAAAGGAGTTGTCAAGGCTTTATATTGTCACTCTGCCTATTGAACCTGAAGCCCGAAAAGCATTGTTCTATAGCAGGTTTTGCTGCATAGCCAGAATCAAAGCCATTCACCAGGTTAGGATGAACTAGCCTCTGGCACTGCCAAGGCAGCTTTGCTACAATTATGGATCCTAAGCATTCAGCTTTGGTTTCAATTTAAGTCACATGTTTGGTGAACAGTATTTTGGACCAATAAAAACCAAAGGGACAATACAGAGAAAGATGGTGAGATACTCACATCAATGTGTGCATGTGGGCTCAGCTGCTCAGTCGCTCAGTCACGTCCGACTTTTTATGATGCCATGCACTGTGGCCTGCCAGGCTCAGTCACCATTTTCTCCTCCAGGGCCTCATCCCAGCCAGGGATTGAACCCACATTCCTTGTGTCTCCTGCTTTGGCTGGTAGATTCTTTACCACTGAGCCACCTTAATACTTGAAACTTAATTTAAAATTTCAAGAATCTTAAATAAGGATTTTTTTTGCTGAAAGGCAGATGAAGAGAGCAATCCACCAAACTGGGAAATGGACTCTCCAATGACTCACTGATTAACTTTGGCCTAGGGCAAGCTACCTGTACAATTTCTCCAGGGGTTCCCACAGATGATAAGAGCTATTACTGCTTCTTTTAACAGCTACTTAAAAGCAAATTAGGAAATTTTAAAGTAACTTCTGCTTCTCTGGGGAGAAAGCTTTATTAAATTAGTAGTAGATAGAAATAACATTTATTAGCTCACCATAGTTTTCTGATGTGCTGCCGTCCAGACCTTTGTTGGCAAAGTGATGTCTCTGCTTTTTAATATGCTGTCTAGGTTTGTCATAGCTTTTCTTCCAAGCAGCAGGTGTCTTTTAATCTCATGGCTGCAGTCAGTATCAGCAATGATTTTGGAGTCCAAGAAAATAAAATCTACCACAGTTTCCCCTTTTTCCACATCTGTTTGCCATGAAGTGATGGGACTAGATGCCATGCTTAGTTTTTCTGAATGCTGAGTTTTAAGCCAGGTTTTTTCACTCTCCTCTTTCAAATTTTTCAAGAGGCTTATCACACTTATCTATGGGGTCACAAAGAATTGGATAAGATTTAGCAATTGAACAGCAAATATTTTTCTCAGGCTAATGACAACACTGTGTTTAGTTTCTTTCCCTGTTGATAGGCGTTTGTGTCTGTGTATAAATATTTATGAAATTTAGAAATTTTGGAATGTAAGGCAAAAGAAGATAAAATTTTGTTCATTAAAGATTATTTCAAAATGATTGCTATATTTTACTTTTCTGTTCTCTACTTTTGAAACTCCAACTGCTTTTCAGAAGTTATTGCCACCATTTTATCTTCCAACTCACTGATTCGTTCTTCTGCTTTAGATATGCTGCTATTGATACTTTCCAAAGTATTTTTAATTTCAGTAGTTGCGTTGTTTGTCTCTATATGTTTATTCTTTATTTCTTCTACATCTTTGCTAATTGATTCTTGCATTTTCTTCTTCATGTTTTCAAGATTTTTGATCATTTTTACTATCATTATTCTGAATTATTTTTCAGATAGTTTGTCTATTTCCCCTTCATTTATTCAGAGTTCTGTATTTCTAGTTTGTTCCTTCGTTTGTGTAGTATTTCTCTGCGTTTTCAATATTTTTTTCTTAGCTTTTTGTGTCTGAGGTATCCTTTTCCCAGGCTTCGAGGTTTGGTTTCTGCCCTTCTAAGGTTGGTCCAGTGGTTTGTGTGAGATTCATATAGGGTGAGATTTGTGCTGAGTTTTTTTGTTTGTTTGTTTGTCTGGCTTTGTTTTTCCTCTGATGGGCAAGGCTGAATGAGGTGATAATCCTCTATGCTGATGATTGGGTTTGTATTTTTGTTTTATTTGTTGCTTATATGAGGCATTCTGCACAGATGGTTGGGTGATGCCAGGTCTTGTATTCAAGTGGCTTCCTCTGTGTGAATTCTCATTATCTGATACTCCCTAGGGTTAGTTCTCTGGTAGTCTAGGGTCTTGGAGTCAGTGCTCCCACTCCAAAGGCTCAGGGCTTGATCTCTAAAAGGACAAATCCATCTGCTTCTGTCTGGTACTGACGGTTTTTTATTTTATTTTATTTTTTGGTATTGTAACAGATTTTATTTATTTATTTTAATTAAATTATTTATTTTTTCCTTTACATTATCATGTTGGTTTTAGATTCCAGAGGATTTCTGAAGAAGTGAAACATTGCTGCTTCTGCCATTCATTACCTGATGCTTTGCACTGCATTCCACCTTCGTACCAGCACCAGAGCCCGCCACCTTGCTTCTGGGGTTTAGCCCACCTTTTGTTTGTTATTAAGAGATGTAGAGAGCTGCAAAGAGTGATGTTCCCAATCTTAGGGTGAACAAAAAACGAACAAATACAAAATGCATAACCTTCCTTGAGTTCACTGGAGTGCTGACATTGTGCAGCAGCAAACTGGCCCAAAATCTAAGGAGAAGCAAGCAGGGGAAGAAAAGATGGGAGCACTAGTTTTGACAAGACATGGACACTCCATAAGAGGAACTCAGCTAGGGTACAAAACAGGAGGGGGGAATAGCAGCTGCCAGTCAGGCTTAGCTAGGGGGCACTGCTGAGATACTTATTCCACCTCCTTATTGAACAAAAGCTTAATCTGCTGGAGGGCAACAAATATTGTTACCATTAGGTCACTGGTGGAAATTCCTTGCAGGTGAGGTAAAACAAGAGAGAGAGAGGGGAAAAAACAAACAAACAAACAAAAAACAAAAGAATACTCTTTCCCTGGTGGAAGGTCAGCAGAGATAAAGACTGAGACTTTATTCATAGAAGACTCCTACCCCAGTCCTTAGCAGGCCAACAGGCATAGAATAAAATCAATATCTCAAGGGTGGCAAGAGGAATGAACAGGCAGAGTACAGAGAATTTTTAGACAATAAAAATACCCTGCATGATAGTATAATAATGAATAAATGTCATTATATTCTTCTCCATAGAAAGCATAGCATCGAAAGAAACCTAAGGTGAACTCTGGACTTTGAGTGATTATGATGTGTCAATGTAGATTTATCCTTGGTAACAAACATACCAATCTGGTAAGTGATGTTGATAACGGGGGAGGCTATGCATGCATATGGGAAATCTCTATATTCTCAGCTTTTCTGTGAACTTAAAACTGTTCTAAATTATAAAGCTTTAAATTTAAAAAGGAATCCTGCTAGAGACAGACAACCTCTGAGATGCAGTGCAAAGGCTTAAAACTAACAGAGCAGCAGGCACTGAGGACCAAAAAAATTAAAAACCTATGAAAACCTAGCCTTTACTCTAAATGCAAAGTAATTATTTAGAGGAATTTGAAGCCTGTGGTACACTAAGGTAACCATAGTAACAATAAAAAACAAACCCAGCTCAACTTTTAATTAGAGTCAATCAAATCTGCTCACTACAGGCCTTGATTAAAGAAATGTGTGCCCATTTCCAGGTATAAAGCTTCTTACTTCAGTCTTCACTATGCTATACAAGAAGCCCAGCTTTCAATAACAATGAAAACTAGGAAGCATATGAAAACACAAGCTAAAGTGTACCTTCCAAGAGAGAACACAATTATGACATAATAGTTGGAATGATATGACAGTAAACATAAAATAACTGTGTTTAATAGCTTAACAGTTTTCATGGGAAAAGGTAAAGAGCATACATGATTAAATGGCTAATTTCAACAAAGAGATGGAAATTATAAGAAAGAATCCGAAGGCAATGCTAGAAATGAACAACACTAACAAAGATGAAGTCTCTGGTAGTCTTTTCAGTAGACTCAATTCAGTAGTAGAAAGAATTGCCTAACATCAAGATAGGTCAATAGAAATTATACAAACTGAAACACACACACCCCACATATGCATATACACACTATATGGATTCCTACTGATTACAGAATTTTATCTTTATTATATTATAGACTGGATGGGTTTGGCATTAGCATTAGAAGCAAGTCCTTTGAAAATAATTCATTGCTGATGGTTGACTTTCAGGGGCCTGCTTATCAAAGTGAATAATCATTAATCAGGAAGATTTAAAGCCAGTTCTAATGATTACTAATTAGCATGGCTATAGAAAATTATAGGGATTTGATTTATAAATTCTCAATTCTGTATATATTCTAATTACTGACTTGGTCTAAGATTAAATGAAAAGCATACTTACAACTGTTAATGGATTTTTTTCCCCCAAGTTTGTTATGGCTAGTCTTTATGTTAAGCTGTACTTCTAACTAGGGTTTCCAAAATGGCACTAATGGTTAAGAACTCATCTGCTAATGCAGGAGACACAAGAGACATGGGTTGGATCCCTGGGTTAGGAAGATCCCCTAGAGGTGGGCATGGCAACCCATTTCCGTATTCTTGCCTGGAGAATCCTATGAACAGAGGAGCCTGGCAAGTAGTGGTCCAGAGGGTTGCAAAGATTCAGACACGACTGAAGCAACTTAGTACATATGCACATACTCCTAATTGCTAAATAGTCCAGTGTCTATGAGATATTAAGATAAAACAAAATGAGCTCCTGTTGTAACACCAGATTTTTATTTTTTATAACTGTGGGATAAATGTCTTGAGGTTATTCAGAAGATCAAAATCTCTAATATATTAATCAAATATTGTTTACAGTTCCTCTCTCTCTCCACTATTGTATATCACAGATTCAGGCAAAAACATTAACTTCTGTACTATTATTACAAATTTACAGAGTAATTTCAACTGTAGACATTAAAAGATTAAATTAAATGTGAGAGAAAGCAGCAAATGACATTTGATGCATTACTGTGGTGTAGCTTAGTGTGTGGGATTTTAATTTCTAAAATACTGTAGGAGTGAGTTGTGGGAGAAAGAAAATTATCTATTGCAGAAAGAACTCATCTCAAGATAGTGTCTATGTATGCAATTACTTTTGTCAGAAACTGTGTAATTGACAATAATTTGCTTGCTAATCTAATTAAACTATGAACAAATGGTGCAAGAAATTGTAAAGAATTTTGGGTAAAGCCTTGGGCTCTTCTTGATGGATGTTACTGAAGGTACTAAGCTCATTTTTCTGAGTCATTATTTTACGCATTGGATAGTGGAGAGAGAATTGAAAAATCGTTTTTGCCGTAGTTCTGTGTTTAAACTCCCAAACAACCTACTAGTATTTGAGGTGTAATCGTCGGAGGGTGGGTGGGGAAGGAGAAATTAGGTGGCTGGCAAGATAGCAATGCAGTGAATCTTTTAGCTACAACCTCACTGACCCCTGCCTTCTGACCCTCAAGGACCCCCACGTGTCTCCAACTATAAGCTCACACCAGTCTTCTGAGACCAAATGGGCCCTGCTTCAGAGGAGTTCTGCCTCAGAAGCTTTCCTTGGCATCAAACATCACTTTTCTTCTCACTATGTTTAAAAGGATCAAAATTTTAAAACAAATCATCAATACTTGCCTGGCAAGCAGCAGTGTTTTGGGGAACTACAGGACAAGCTATTTCAGAAAATCTTGAATTTTAGATTGTTCTATTCATGATATTTTCTGAAATATATGTAGATATACCCCTTCCTTTTTAACCCTTTTAATTATCATTCCACTTGTCTGTATATTGTTTCATTCATTAATAATCTATTTACTTCATTATTCAATAAATATATATTGAGGTGACACTATGCACCAGGGCATCCCTGGTGGTTCAGCTGGTAAAGCATCTGCCTGCAGTGCAGGAGATCTGGGTTTGATTTCTGGGTCAGGAAGATCCCCTGGAGAAGGGAATGGCAATCCATTCCAGTATTCTTGTCTGGAGATTTCCACAGACAGAGGAGCCAGGCAGGCTATGGTCCATGGAGTCAAAAGAGTCAGACACGACTGAACTACTAACACTTTCACACCATCCACCAGGTGTGTTCCTGTAGCTGTTTAATTGCTCACTTGTATCCAACTCTTTGTGACTCCCTGGACTGTATAGCTCACCAGGCTCCTCTGTCCATGGGATTCTCCAAGCAAGAATACTTGGAGTGGGTTGCCATTTTCCTCTCCAGGGGATCTTCCCAACCCAGGAATCAAAATAGCATCTCCTGCATTGGCAGGCAGGTTCTTCACCTGGGAAGCTCTTCCACCAAGTGTATTCTAGGCATATTCGTAGTTTGCATATATCTGACAAATGCCTGCATTTTATTTTCTCTAAGACTCTGCTAAATGCTTCTGCTTCTTGTGGCAGTTCACATATGCTTTTTTAAAAATAAATTTTTATTGGAGTATAGTTGATTTACAATGTTGTGTTAATTTTAGATGTACAGCAAAGTGAATTAGTTTTATATATACATATATCCACCCTCTGTTTTAGGGTTTTTTTTTAGATTTTTTTTCCCATATAGGCTGTTTCAGAGTATTGAGTGGAGTTCCCTATGATATACAGCAGGTTCTACTGAGTTATCTATTTTATAGATTGTGGTGTATATATATCAAGGGCTTCCCTGGTGACTCAGTGGTAAAGAATCCACCTTCTACTGCAGAGACATGGGTTCTACCCTGGGTCAGGAAGATCCCCCGGAGAAGAAAATGACAACTCACTCCAGTAATCTTGCCTGGGAAATCCAATAGACAAAGGCGTCTGGCAGGCTATAGTCCATGGGTCACATAATTCAGTGACTAAACAACAAAAAATATGTATCAGCCCCAATCTTCCAATTTATCCTCCACTCTTATCCCTTGGTAACCATAAGTTTGTTTTCTACATCTGTCACTCTATTCTGTTTTGTAAAAAAAGTTTATTGTATCGTTGTTTTTTAGATTCTACATCTAAGTGATATCTTATGATATTTGTCTTTCTGTGTCTGACTTACTTCATTCAGTACAACAATGTCTAGGTCCATCCGTGTTGTTGCAAATGGCATTATTTTATCCTCTTTATGACGGAGTAATATTCCATGGTATATCTGTACCACATCTTTCTTCATTCCTCCATTTATGGGCATTCAGGTTGCTTCCATGTCCCGACTATTGTAGACAGAGCTGCAGTGAACATTGGGGTGCCTGTGTCTTTTTTAATTATGTTTTTCTCCATCTTATTTCCATTTATTTGTTTGCTGCCATTAAGATATGAACTCCAAGGGGTAAATATCATGCCTACCATTTAGTCTAACACATGGGCACCACAGCCCTGGGAATAAATTTCAATAAACATTTATAGAATAAATTCTCCTGTAGCGACTTGCTTATTTTTATCTGTGCTTCCTCAAGTTTTGGTTTATTGGATTATCTGTAAATGTTTAATGGATAAATAACTGATTAATTAATATATTCTAACCTCTTATTTTTTAACCCAAAATCCTTGGACTTTTTTTAACCTTTTTTTTTGACCATTTATTGAATTTCTGCCACTTTGCTCCATAACCTTATCCTTGTTACTGATGCATTTGCTTTCCAGACCTGTCTGTATTTCTTACTTGAACACTGTGTCTCTAATCATTAGTTCTTCTTTTAGTTACCTGGAGTTCCTATCCTAACAATTCAAATTTCCTTAGCTAATGTTCCTGTTCTGCCTTATCTTACAGCCATTCAAGTCCTGGCATAATAGCCTCTGTTCATCTTGTGCTCAAACCTCTTGGCTTAAGAGGACGAGCCTGTCCTGAACCTTGCTACCAAACCCAAGTTTAAATGAGGTGACAAGATAACATTTTCTGACTTGAGATTTGGAGTTCAGTTATTTCTGTATTCTGACTGTATTCAACATTTTCTCTAGAATCCATTTACTTCATTTTTTTGATTTGGAATATCTCTCTTTCCCCTGAAAATAAAGTCTGTGGAGGCCATTGACTATGTTGTATCTTTATCTTCCTATTTTCTGTTACCTTGCTGGCATTGTAGCATCTAGCTCAGTGCATTATTTAAAATAGTTGTACCATATAAAAGATAAAATCAAAACCAAATAATAAAATATAGTAAGCAAATCAAGTAATGAAATAGGGACAAATTTGGAAGATGATGAAATATTTCTTATATAATGACCTCTCTCAAATATACAAATTATTTACAAATCCACACTATTAGAAGCTAGTATATCGTTAAGCTTCAGATAGGGAATTTGTCCCATGTGAGCCTTCCAAACTATCTGGGTGTTTTGAATTGATGACAGCTTTAATCTGAAATTTTGTATTATAAATTTCAAAACATAATTTCAGTTTTGATGAAGTTATCTGGAGACACTCAGGTATTATTGCTAATAAAGATGTACAAAGTGAGTGAAAGTCACTGTCATCTGACTCTTTGTGACCCTATGGACTATACAGTCCATGGAATTCTCCAGGCCAGAATACTGGAGTGGGTAACCTTTCCCTTCTCCAGGGGATCTTCCCAACCCAGGGATCGAACTCAGGTCTCCAGCATTGCTGGTGGATTCTTTAACAGCTGAGCCACAAGGGAAGCCCAAGATATACAAAACTGATATATAATATAGCTATGCATAATATTATCTTACATTTGTAAAAATATCTGTGGTTTAATAATCATTCTGTACATTTCTCATTTAACCCCCAGGATAGTACTCTGAGGTAAGTGTATTATCTCCATTTTTAAGGTATGAAGCTTGGAGATGTTAAAGTGACTTGCCCCAAACCAAAACTCACCACTTCTCGAGTTACCTTTTGTACTTTTTTCAAAATTAATACATCATCCTCTGTTCTGAAGTTCAGTAGACTGTGACTGACTGACTCTGTGTTGCTTTTTAATTTAGAACTCATCATTGATAGGTGAAAGCATGATACTAATTTAGATTTAATTTATACACATTTAATTTTTGGTATATTTCAATAACTTAAAAATTATTTCTACTGTAAGTTTCTGAGTTATTTTAAATGCACAGTAATAACTATAGCAATCTATCAAAATTGAAATAGGTAAGTATTAGAGCTGGAAAGATCAGAGAGTACCTATAGACCCAGTGTGGTTAATGAGTTACCCATAGACATTCTGTTGATCAAGACAAGATTAGCAAACACAATTCATTTAATATCTGATGCACTTCTCTACATGATGTTAGAAGTCATGGGCATATAAATAAATCTTAAATGCTGACTATACAAGGTGCTTCATGCCAGCCTCCATAGTCAGATTGTACTGGTCACACAATATGCCCAACTGTTTCCATCAGCAGATGTCAGCACCACATGCATTACCTCACATTTGTATTAATCTAAGAGATGTCCCAAGTAAAGGCATAGCAAAAGCATGGGTAAAACTCATGAGGTGAATCTGTTTTATTTAAAATGCATACAGTTATCTGTCATGTTGATTTTCCAATTATGGATTTTGATATTTTTGATCCAAATGTTACATGCTTTTATGATTTGCTTGTTATGTATGTTTGAATTTGTATCTTTAACCTTCAGTGTGTAAATTTATATAAATATATTTTAAAAATATTTTATTTTATTATTTTTTAAGTAATTTATTTGTTTTAAATGAAGGCTAGTTACTTTATAATATTGTAGTGGTTTCTGCCATACGTTGACATGAATCAGCCATGGGTGTACATGTGTTCCCCATCCTGTACCCCTCTCCCACCTCCCTCCCTATCCTATCCCTCTGGGTCATCCAAGTGCTCCGACTTTGAGCACCCTGTCTCATGCATGAAACCTGGACTGGCAATCTATTTCACATATTGTAATATACATGTTTCAACACTATTCTCTCAAATCATCCCACCCTTGCCCTCTCCCATAGAGTCCAAAAGACTGTTCTATAGATCTGCATCTTTTTGCTGTCTCAATAGGGTCATCGTTACCATCTTTCTAAATTCCATATATGTGTGTTAATATACTGTATTGGTGTTTTCCTTTCTGACTTACTTCACTCTGTATAATAGACTCCAGTTTCATCCACCTCATTAGAACTGATTCAAATACACTCTTTTTATATTTTATTTTATTTATTTTTAAAATTTATTTATTTTAGTTGGAGGCTAATTACTGTACAATATTGTAGTGGTTTTTGCCATATGTTGATATGAATCAGCCATGGATGTACATGTGTTCCCCATACTGAAGCCCTCTCCCTCCTCCCTCCCTATCCCATCCCTCTAGGTCATCCAAGTGCACCAGCCCTGAGCACCATACAGGGTTATTGTTACCATCTTTCTAAATTCCATGTATATTCATTAGTATACTGTATTGGTGTTTTCCTTTCTGGCTTACTTCACTCTGGATAATAGGCTCCAGTTTCATCCACCTCATTAGAACTGATTCAAATTCTTTTTAATGGCTGAGTAATATTATATTGTATATATATGTACCACAGCTTTCTCATCCATTCTTCTGCTGCTGGACATCTAGGTTGCTTCCATGTCCTGGCTATTATAAACAGTGCTGCAATGAACACTGGGGTACATGTGTCTCTTTTAATTCTGGTTTCCTTGGTGTGTATGCCCAGCAGTGGGATTTCTGGGTCATATGGCTGTTCTATTTCCAGTTTTTTAAGGAATCTCCACACTGTTCTCCATAGTGGCTGTACTAGTTTGCATTCCCACCAACAGTGTAAAAAGTTCCCTTTTCTCCACACCCTCTCCAGCATTTATTGTTTGTAGACTTTTGGAAAGCAGCAGACCAGAGTGAGATGGTATCTCATTGTGGTTTTGATTTACATTTCTCTGATAACGAGTAATGTTGAGCATCTTTTCCTGTGTTTACTAGCCATCTGTATGTCTTCTTTGGAGAACAGGCAGTTTAGTTCTTTGGGCCAATTTTTGATTGGGTCGTTTATTTTTCTGGAATTGAGCTGTAGGAGTTGCTTATATATTTTTGAGATTAATTATTTGTTAGTTGCTTCGTTTGCTATTATTTTCTTCCATTCTGAAGGCTGTCTTTACACTTTGCTTATAGTTTCCTTTGTTGTGCAAAAGCTTTTAAGCTTAATTAGGTCCCACTTGTTTGTTTTTGCTTTTATTTTCATTACTCTGGAAGGTGGGTCATAGAGGATCCTACTGTGATTTATGTCAGAGAGTGTTTTGCCTATGTTTTCCTCTAGGAGTTTTATAGTTTCTGGTCTTACATTTAGATCTTTAATTCATTTTGAGTGTATTTTTGTGTTTGGTGTAAGAAAGTGTTCTAGTTTCATTCTTTTACAAGTGGTTGACCAGTTTTCCCAGCACCACTTGTTAAAGAGATTGTCTTTTCTCTGTTGTATATTCTTGCCTCCTTTGTCAAAGATAAGATGTCCATAGGTGTGTGGATTTATCTCTGGGCTTTCTATTTTGTTCCATTGATCTATATTTCTGTCTTTGTGTCAGTACCATACTGTCTTGATGACTAGGTTTGTAGTATAGCCCAAAGTCAGGCAGGTTGATTCCTCCAGTTCCATTCTTCTTTCTCAAGATTGCTTTGGCTATTCAAGGTTTTTTGTATTTCCATACAAACTGTGAAATTATTTGTTCTAGTTCTGTGAAAAATACTGTTGGTAGCTTGATACGGGTTGCATTGACTCTATAGATTGCTTTGGATAGTATACTCATTTTCACTATATCAATTCTTCTGATACATAAACATGGTGTATTTCTCCATCTATCTGTGTCCTCTTTGATTTCTTTCATCAGTGTTTGATAGTTTTCTATATATAGGTCTTTTGTTTCTTTAGGTAGATATTCCTAAGTATTTTATTCTTTTCATTGCAATGGTGAATGAAATTGTTTCCCTAATTTCTCTTTCTGTTTTCTCATTGTTAGTGTATAGGAATGCCAGGGATTTCTGTGTGTTAATTTTATATCCTGCAACTTTACTATATTCATTGATTAGCTCAAGTAATTTTCTGGTAGAGTTTTTAGGGTTTTCTATGTAGAGGATGCAAACAGTGAGAGTTTTATTTCTCCTTTTCCAATATGGATTTCTTTTATTTCTTTTTCTGCTCTGATTTCTGTGGCCAAGACTTCCAAAACTATGTTGAATAGTAGTGATGAGAGTGGGCACCCTTGCCTTGTTCCTGACTTTAGGGGAAATGCTTTCAGTTTTTCACCATTGAGGATAATATTTGCTGTGGATTTGTCATATATAGCTTTTATTATGTTGAGGTATGTTCCTTCTATTCCTGCTTTTTGGAGGGTTTTTATCATAAATGGATGTTGAATTTTGTCAAAGGCTTTCTCTGCATCTATCGAGATAATCATATGGTTTTTATCTTTCAATTTGTTAATGTGATGTGTTACATTGACTGATTTGAGAATATTGAAGAATCCTTGCATCCTTGGGATAAAGCTCACTTGGTCATGATGTATGATCTTTTTAATATGTTGTTGGATTCTGTTTGCTAGAATTTTGTTAAGGATTTTTGCATCTATGTTCATCAGTGGTATTGGTCTGTGGTTTTCTTTTTTTGTGGTATCTTTGTCTAGTTTTGGTATTAGGGTGATGGTGGCTTCATAGAATGAGTTTGAAGTTTATCTTCCTCTACACTCTCTGGAAGAGTGTGAGTAAGATAGATGTTACCTCTTCTCTAAATTTTTGGTAGAATTCATCTGAGAAGCCATCTGGTCCTGGGCTTTTGTTTGCTGGAAGATTTCTGATTACAGTTTCAATTTCCATGCTTGTGATGGGTCTGTTAATATTTTCTATTTCTTCCTGGTTCAGTTTTGGAAAGTTATACTTTTCTAAGAATTTGTCCATTTTATTGGCATATAGTTGCTGATGTTAGTCTCTTATGATCCTTTGTATTTCTGTGTTGTCTGTTGTGATTTCTCCATTTTCATTTCTAATTTTGTTGATTTGGTTCTTCTCCCTTTGTTTCTTGAGCCTGGCTAGTGGTTTGTCAATTTTATTTATCTTGTCAAAGAACCAGCTTTTAGCTTTGGTGATTTTTGCTATGGTCTCTTTTGTTTCCTTTGCATTTATCTTTGCCCTAATTTTTAGGATTGCTTTCCTTCTACTAACTCTGGGGTTCTTCATTTCTTCCTTTTCTAGTTGTTTTAGGTGTAGAGTTAGGTTATTTGTTTGACTTTTTTTCTTGTTTCTTGAGGTAAGCTTGTATTGCTATGAACCTTCCCCTTAGCACTGCTTTTATAGTGTCCCATAGGTTTTGGGTTGTTGTGTTTTCATTTTCATTCACTTGTATGCATATTTTGATTTCTTCTATGATTTGTTGGTTATTCAGAAGCATGTTGTTTAGCCTCCATATGTTGGAGTTTTTAATAGTTTTTTTTCCTATAACCGAGATCTAATTTTACTGCATGGTCAGAAAAAGATGATTAGAATGATTTCAATTTTTTTGAATTTACCAAGGCTAGATTTATGGCCCAGAATATGATCTATGCTGAAGAAGGTTCTGTGTACCCTTGAGAAAAGGTGAAATTCATTGTTTTGGGGTGAAATGTCCTATAGACATCAATTAGGTCTAGCTGGTCCATTGTGTCATTTAAAGTTTTGTTTCCTTGTTCACTTTCTCTTTAGATGATCTATCCATTGGTGTGAGTGGGGTATTAAAGTCTCCCACTACTATTGTGTTATTGTTAATTTTCCCTTTCATACTTGTTAGCATTTGCCTTACATATTGTGGTGCTCCTATGTTGAGTGCATATATATTTATAATTGTTATGTCTTCATCTTGGAATGAGCCTTTGATCATTATGTAGTGTACTTCTCTGTCTCTCTTCATAGCCTTTATTTTGAAGTCTGTTTAATCTTATATGAGTATTGCTACTCCTGCATTTTTTTGGTCTCCAATGTGTGAAATATCTTTTTCTAGCCTTTCACTTTCAGTCTGTATGTGTCTCTTGTTTTGAGGTGGGTCTCTTGTAGACAGAATATATAGGGGTCTTGTTTATATATCCACTGAGCCAGTCTTTGTCTTTTGGTTGGGGCATTCAACCCATTTACATTTAAGGTAATTATTTATAAGTATGGTCACTTTGCCATTTACTTTGTTGTTTTGGGTTCAAGTTTATACACCTTTCCTGTAGTTCCTGTCTAGAAAAGATCCTTTAGCATTTGTTGAAGAGCTGGTTTGGTAGTCCTGAATTCTCTCAGCTTTTGCTTGTCTATAAAGCTTTTGAATTCCCCTTCATATCTGAATGAAATCCTTGCTGGGGATAGTAATTTGGGTTGTGGTTTTTCTCTTTCATCACTTTATGTATGTCCTGACATTCCCTTCTGGCCTGAAGAGTTTCTATTGAAAGATCAGCTGTTATCCTTATGGGAATCCCATTGTGTGCTATTTGTTGTTTTTCCCTTGCTGCTTTTAATATTTGTCCTTTGTGTTTGATCTTTGTTAATTTGATTAATATGTGTCTTGGGGTGTTTTGCCTTGGGTTTTTCTTGTTTAGGACTCTGGGTTTCTTGGATTTGTCTGACTATTTCCTTCACCATTTTAGGGAAGCTTTCAACTATTATCTCCTTGAGTATTTTCTCATGACCTTTCTTTTTGTCTTCTTCTTCTGGGACTCCTATGATTTGAATATTGGGGTGTTTGACATTGTCCCAGAGGTCCCTGAGGTTGTCCTCATTTCTTTTAATTCTTTTTTCCTCTCTGTTTCATTTATTTCTACATTGTATCTTCTGCCTCACTTATCCTATCTTCTGCCTGTGTTATTCTACTGTTCGTTCCCTCCAGAGTGTTTTTGATCTCATTTATTACATTATCCATTATTGATTGTCTCTTTTTTTTATTTCTTCTAGGTCCTTGTTAAACATTTCTTGCATCTTCTCAATCCTTGTATCCAGGCTATTTATCTGTAACTCCATTATGTTTTCAAGATTTTGGATCATTTTTACTATCATTATTCTGAATTCTTCTTCAGATATACTCCCTATCTCCTCCTCTTTTGTTTGGTTTGCTGGGCATTTATCATGTTCCTTTATCTGCTGAGTATTTCTCTGCCTTTTCATCTTGTTTAGATTGCTGTGTTTGGGGTGGCCTTTCTGTATTCTGGCAGTTTGTGCTTTCTCTTTATTGTGGAGTTTCCTCCCTGTGGGTGGGGTTGGATGAGTGGCTTATCAAGGTTTCCTGGTTAGGGAAGTTGCATAGGTGTTCTGGTGGGTGGAGCTGTATTTTTTCTCTCTGGAGTGCAATGAAGTGTCCAGTAGTGAGTTTTGAGATGTCTGTGGACTTGGTGTGACTCTGGGAAGCTTGTGTTTTGAAGCTCAGGGCCATGTTCCTTAGTTGCTGGAGAATTTTCATGGTATGTCTTGCTCTGGAACTTATTGGCTCTTGAGTGTTGCTTGGTTTTAGTGTAGGTGTGGAGGCTTTTGGAATATCTCTTATCAATTAATGTTCCCTGGAGTCAGGGGAGGAGGAGTTCTCTGGTGTTCTCAGGTTTTGGACTTAAGCCTCCTGCCTCTGGTTTTCAGTCTCATTCTTACAGTAGCCTCAAGACTTCTCCATCCATACAGCACTGATGATAAATCTTCTAGATTAATGGTGAAAAGATTCTCCACAGTGAGAGACTCCCAGAGAGATTCATAGAGTTACATGGAGAAGAGAAGGGGGTGGCAATAAAAGTGACCCGGAGGAAAATAGGGGGAATCAAAAGGGGAGAGAGCAATCTAGCCAGTAAACAATTCCCTATGTGCTCTCCACATTCTGGAACCCTCAGAGAAGTTCACAGAGTTACATAGAGAAGGAAAGAGGGAGGAAGGAGATAGAGGTGAGCAGGAGGAGAAAAAGGGGGAATCAAAAGTAGAGCGATAGATCTAGGTAGTACTCTGTTCCCTAAGTGTTCTCCACACCCCGGAACACATACAGAGATTCACAGCATTGGGTAGAGAAGACAAGGAGGAGGGACGAGATAGAGGTGACCTGGGGGAGAAAAGGGAGAGCCAAAAAGGGGAGAGAGTAGTAAAGCCAGTAATCACACTCTTAAGTAAAAATGGGTACTGAAGATTGGATTCTTAAATGTACAAAATTGATAAATACCATAAAGCAAAGATTAAAAATCTAGTGAAGAGGTTAGACTCTCAAAAATATAATATTAAAAAAACCCACAAAAAGTGTAAGAAATATATATATGAAGTTTGCTTTAAAAATAGGGTCTTCTTTATTTGCGAGGTAATGTTAGGTTATAAAAAATAAAATTGAGGGAATAATAGAGGACTTAAAAAATTTTTAAAAAATGATAATAGTAAAAATATACCTAGGAATTTCTCTGAAGCTGCTGCGGGCAGAGTGGGGTCAGTTCAGTTTCAGATAGTTCCTTGTTCCAGCTTATACTTCTCAAGATCTATACACCCCTTCCAATGTAGTCAGTGTTAACCATAGAGATTTTAATCTGTTGCACCTGTCACTTCCAAAGCGGTTCCCTCTGTTTATTTGGCTTCTGTTTGCAGGTCTCTTTAGTGTCTAATTTCCGCCCGGACACAAGGTGGTCTCTTGTTTAGGCTCACTTGTTCAGTTGTTTTGTGGAGAGGGAGGAACACTGCAAACAACTATCACTGGCGTGTGTGGGGAGTGCTCCCAGTGTCTCGGCCACACTGAGTTTGCTCCTGCTCACGACATGTGTGCTTGCCCAGTGTACCCTGCTCAGGCTTTAGGTTGCTCTGCAGGGAGCGGGCCCTGGGTTGCATGCGCGTCCCAGGTCTAAGCCGTTCAGGTTCTCGGGTACTCCACAAAGGCACAGACTCAGTTGGGCCTACGTTTTGTGCCCTTTCGTGGTTCAAGCGGCTCAGGCGATCAGGTGCTTGGTGAGCGCACTCTCCCCAGGTGCAGTGAGTCTTATCACCCGCCTGGTCCCAGCAGCCGTTTCTGGGGTGTGCTGTCTCAGGTGTGCTGTGTGTCTCTTCTGGGGACAGCTCCCCAGAAGATCTCTGGCCGCAGCCCTCCCAGAGGATGTCAACCATCCAGAATCTCGGGAAGTCTTTGGATAGAAACTGGAAGCTTGTCTGCAGTTTGGTAGGGGATGCTGTCTGTCTCTGGGGGTGAGTTTGCCCCTTTCCAGCTCTGGCTGACACCTGTCTGCCCCCTGTGTCCAGCAGGGGATGGTCTGGTCCACAGCCTACTAGCTCTCATCTGGTATTCACTCAGTCCTTTGTTCTGTGAGTGGGCTGGCAGTGCCTTAAGTTAGGGCTTTTTGCAGGATAGTTCTCTCTCTCTCTCTCTCTCTGTCTGTCTCTCTCTCCCTCTCTCTCTGTCTATCCCACAGTTTAGGTTGCTATCTCAGGTTAACTCCCTCAGATTGCCCGCAGGGCATTCAGGTCTGTTCCTTACCCTAAGCAATGCAGCTAGCTCCTCTCCATTCAGCCCCTGCTTGCTGGTGGTGGATACGAGCCTCTGTGGTACTTCTGTGCTGGGAGTTGCTGTTAGGCACATAATCTGTGGGGTTTATTTATTTATTTTTCTTCCCAGTTATGTTGCCCTCTGAGATTACAAAACTTTCCCCAGACCTGCTGGTGAGAGGGTTTCCTGGTGTTTGGAAACTTCTCTTTTAAGACTCCCTTCCCGCGAAGAATCTCTGTCCCTAACTTTTTTGTCTCTCTTTTTATCTTTTATATTTTCGAAGACAATGGGCTGTTTTTCTGGGTGCCCGATGTCCTCTGCCAGTGTTCAGAAGTTGTTGTGTGGAGTTTGCTCAGCATTCAAATGTTCTTTCAATGAATTTGTGGGGGAGAAAATGGTCTCCCCGTCCTATTCCTCCCCCATCTTAGGGCCACCCCCCAAGGCATTCTTTTTAATAGCTGGGTAATATTCCATTCTGTATATGTACCACAACTTTTTAATCCATTCTTCTGCCAATGGACATCTAGGTTGCTTCCATGTCCTAGTTATTGTAAACAGCATTGCAATGAACATTGGGGTACATATATCTCTTTCAATTCTTGTTTCCTCGGTGTGTATGCTCAGCAGTGGGATTGCTGGGTCATATGGGAGTTTTATTTCCAGCTTTTTAAGGGATCTCCATACTGTTCTCCATAATGGTTGTACTAGTTTGTAAATTTATATTTATAAAGAAAAAAAAGTGGGGAAAAAAAGAAAACAGTGATAGACATTTAAATTGCTCAGCAGTTTGTGAGGATATTGATATATTAATACATATATATACATATCTGTTTAAAAAATGAAACATCACAAATACATCATTCAATATTTTCAAACTTAATATTGCAGTTTGACTTTTAAGATACTACTGTTTAATCTATAAATATTATTCTTGCACATAAAAAGAGAATTATGACTCACACTATCACTAATGCCTACATTTTAGGGGTTTGGCTCAATGAGGAAACATACATGATATATAGTGATTTTCTTGTTTGCTTTTAACATTTTCAGAATTGTATCTGTTTTTCCTAATTACCTACTCCAAGTCCCTCCCAGTTACACTGAAAAGACTCAAGATTAACTTACTACATATTAAATTAATCATTTCATGTAATATTAAAAACAATTGTATAACTATTTTACAACAAAATCTCTTAAAATTAAGATTATAAATTCTAATTTATTAAATGCTACTAAACAGCAAGTTATAGTGTCTATTATTTTAATATTTCTAGTATAGACATTCTATAACTTGTAAGTAAATAAAATTTATAGCAATAAATGGGGATAACTTTGTAATTAATCAGTCTGATTAATCAATCAACAAATCATCAAATATCTTTTCAAAACTATACTTATGTCTTGTTAGACACAAGTTTCGAAATCCTTAAATTCATGATTTAGTTGAAGAGACAGAATAAATTTATAAAAATTTATTAAATACACAGTGCTGATAAGTGTTCAATGTGTGTAATTTATGTTGGAGTTCCCAAGATAATGGGAAAATCTTGACAGACCTAATCTAGGAAGATTGGGGAAACTTAATTAGAACTTAAAGAGACAGTAAGCATTAAATAAGTGAGATGTGAAGATGAATAGAACAATGAATTGAGAAACAATGGAGAAAACTGAGCTGAATTCTTCAATTTTAAAAGTGAACTTATCTGCATACCTTAAATTATTTTGTGTAGTGTTTCTTACATCACTCAAAGGTTAGGAAAGAAACTTGTCTAGCTGTTACTACTTTAAATTGATTTCAATAAATACAAGATGTATTAAAGAAATTGTCTGATGTTCTGAAGCAAAAGCAATATCAACTATTTGAAGCACCAATACTTTTAATCACTTGTAAACTTCCTGCAGGATGAAAGAGCTTAATCCCATAAATTCAAAATTTCCTTAAGTCCCATACATGTATGTGGGAAAATCCACATATAAGTGCAAGTGAGGGAGGTATTGATCAGTGATATCTCATAAGGGCCTTTGACATAATAGTGTACTGAGGCTGCCAACAAAATAAATGTGATGTATATACCATGTTTGGGAAAATTAAAATCACTTACATCTGGAAGAAATTTATACCAAGTGATGCCCCTCTCTAGGTATAACCTTAAAGTTTTATATTTAAATAGATACTATTTACTTTATTGAATTTAAGGACCTTAAGAATTTTTATCTGACTCTATTTCTCAGCATTGCTATCTTGTTTATAAAGAAGATTCTTTGATTTGAGAAGTAATTTAACATTAATTTGCAATACATTTTTTGAAAACTATAATAGAATTAAGAGAAGACATCCAGGGAGACACCATGAAATATTTCTTTTTCTAAAAACATTACTAGATTCAGGAATAAATTCAGTTGTATTCCTTAAACTGAAGTATCTATACCAATCTTTTAAAAAGAGAATTATAGAAACTAAACACACTAGTATGTGTGGGGAGGGGTATCTTTCTATATGTGGGTGGAATTGGAAAGTATTTAAAAAAAACAACTTGCTTAAGCGATTTTTAAAAATGTAACACTTTCCAATTATTACTAAAAACTAGAAGTACATGAAGGAAAGGAAATCTTCAAGAGTAAAGATCTATCTAAAGGTCAGTTTTCTGTTATCAATGAAAACAATTAATTAAGTTAAATTTGATTTAAAAATTTAATTGCATTTTAATCATTCTGCTCATTTACCACTCTTTCATAATCTAAAGGAAAATAATGGAATGGACTATGGACTTTTATGGCAATACAAATTCTTAGTATGAAATAGATTTCTCATGTACCACAGTTTTGCAAGCATGGTAAGTTTTCTAGTGTATATAACTACAGGAAATTTCCTACAGATTTATCACTTGAAAGAAAAATTTATGATGACATGCTTTCAAGAAATGACTTGAAATAACTATCCAAAAGAAGAATTGAGAAATGGGTTTTCATCAGGTGATGCACACTAAAAACTATAGAAAGAGTGTTAAACAGGCAAGAAGATGAGAAAACAGTTACAATCTCTTGTGAGTCACAGTGTCAGGTAAGATAATGAGACTGAATTGTAAGGAATTAGGTGGTAGAACCCAAAGAGGTGTGGAATCAAAAAAGAAATTTTGGGGGCAAAACTATTATGTAAAAGAAACAGAGTCATCAGGAAATCAAAATCCATGCCTGTTCCACTTAATGTACAATATCATGTCACTGTACTTTCCTTAAACAACCCTGAAGCTTATTCAAACAGCCAATACACCTTCTTCCTTAAGTTTAATCAATCAATTCACCACTCAACTTTGTTGCATAGTAGGCATGTAGATACAGCATTACCTAAACTATTACAAAAGCATGTGTACTTTTATTTGATCATGAAAATGAAGATGCTTTAGAAAATGTACTGTTACAAGAGAAAAAAATAATTAAGTTGGTGAACCTATGAAATAGAGAAAGCCATTATTGGACTTAATCATTTTTAGAGAGAAATGATTGAATTAAAAAAAAAAAGAGGAAATGAACACCAAAATTGTGTCTATCCTGTCTAGAATCTGAGGCTGCCTCAGGTTTTACAGTCTTAAATTTAGTTTATATACTTTGAAACTTTCTTAATGTGTTATACAATAGAGATCATTAACATTTTAGTTATTTGTTAAGTTTGAAAAATTAAACATACATTCTCTAACAAGTTAAAGTTAGATAATTAAATCGAACACTAGTGCATAACAAGTGAGAAGGTAGGCACATTTATAAAACTTTTTCCATTTTTCTAACAAATAAACTAAGTATATTTATTACCATTTTATAAATGAAGAAATCAAAGGTCACGGATTTAACTTGAGGTCACAACGTTAAGCATGAACCTCTAAGATTTGTGCTCTTCACAATATTTTAAACCTCTTCTTATGCTTTATAATAGACTTCAGAGTCTATGGCAGAGTGGTGAAGTAATAAATACTTTACCCATGAAACTATTTATTATCCTATCATCATTCAAAATACAAGTTTCTACATTTAATTCTGCTGTTATAGGACCTGCCCAGGATATTTATACTCTGAAATTGTTAATTTAGGCTTTCAAAGAGAGTTTTATACTACGTTTTTAATGATTTAGTAATTTATAATCATTTCACTCTAATCCGACTTGACCAATTTGGTGGGATTATTTTTTAGGCCCCTAGAGATAATTTTCTATAATAAAATTTGCTTTGCTTTGTCGCTCAGTTGTGTAGGACTCTTTGCTACCCCGTGGACTCTAACCCACCAGGTTCCTCTCTCCATGGGGATTCTCCAGGCAAGAATACTGGAGTAGATTGCTGTGCCCTTCTCCAGGGGATCTTCCTAACCCAGGGATCAGACCCAGGTCTCCTTTGTTGCAGGCAGATTCTTTGCCATCTGAGACACCAGGGAATTGTAAAATGGTTGTCATGTGGCCATGGAGAACTGTTAAAATTTCCCAAATACATAAGACATATTTCAGAAAGTAAAATTTGCTAGAAGAAGCCAGGAAATAATGGCAGGCTTTTGTAAAAGAAAACATAATTTTTTTTAGAAGTATGTAAGATGGGGAAACAGTGTAGACTTTATTTTTTGGGGCTCCAAAATCACTGCAGATGGTGATTGCAGCCACGAAATTAAAAGACATTTACTCCTTGGATGGAAAGTTAAGACCAACCTAGACAGCATATTATAAAGTAGAGACATTACTTTGCCAACAAAGGTCCATCTAGTCAAGGCTATGGCTTTTCCAGTAGTCATGTATGGATGTGAGAGTTTGACTGTGAAGAAAGCTGAGCACCAAAGAATTGATGCTTTTGAACTGTGATGTTGGAGAAGACTCTTGAGAGTCTCTTGAACTTCAAGGAGATCCAACCAGCCCATCCTAAAGGAGATCAGTCCTGGGTGTTCATTGGAAGGACTGATGTTGAAGCAGAAACTCCAATACTTTGGCCACCTCATGCGAAGAGTTGACTCATTGGAAAAGACCCTGATGCTGGGAAGGACTAGGGGCAGGAGGAGAAGGGAACAACAGAGGATGAGATGGTTGGATGGCATCACCAACTCGATGGACATGAGTTTGGGTAAACTCCAAGAGTTGGCGATGGACAGGAAGGCCTGGTGTGCTACAATTCATGGGGTCACAAAGAGTCAGATACGACTGAGCGACTGAATTGAACTGAATATTCCATTGTGTATATGTACCACAGCTTTCTTATCCATTCATCTGCTGATGGACATCTAGGTTGCTTCCATGTCCTAGCTATTGTGAGCAGTGTTGCAAAGAACATTGGGGTACACATGTCTTTTTCAATTCTGATTTCCTTGGTGTGTATGCCCACCAGTGGGATTGCTGGGTTATATGGCATTTCTAAGGGACTATAGAGCTATCAGGGACTTTCCTGATAGCTCAGCTGGTAAAGAATCTGCCTACTGTATGGGAGACCCAGTTTGATCCTGAGTTGGGAAGATCCACTAGAGAAGGGATAGGCTACCCACTCCAGGATTCTTGGGCTTCCCTTGTGGTTCATCTGGTAAAGAATTCACCAGCAATGTGGGAGACCTGGGTTTGATCCCTGGGTTGAGGCAATCCCCAGGAGAAAGGAAAGGCTATCCACTCCAGAGTTCTGGCCTGGAGAATTCCATGGACTAAATAGGTCATGGGGTTGCAAAGAGCTGGACACAACTGAGTGACTTTCACTTTCAGTTTATGGCAGTTGTATTTCCAGTTTTTTAAGGAATCTCATCAGTGTTCTCCATAGTGGCTGTACTAGTTTGCATTCCCACCAACAGTGTAGGAGGGTTCCCTTTTCTCTACACCTTCTCCAGCATTTATTGTTTGTAGACTTTTTGATGTCAAACCAGCACAAGATGGTACCTCATTATGGTTTTGATTTGCATTTATCTGATAATAAGGGTGTTGAGCATCTTTTCATGTGTTTTTTAAGATATTAACTCTTTTACCGCTTCCATTAAACAAGGGCTATGTGTGCCTTGTCTTGGTTTTAATGAAAATGACAAGTAGAAGGAGAAAAATAGAATTGGAATGCCCAGTTCTCTAGCATGAGGAATATTTCTTCACCAAAGACATAAAGGATAAAATTGATTTTCAACAACTATAAGTGGTCTTTTTCTGAAGTTCATAAAGTACTGATTTTTCACAATTTATCACATGTCCTAAAGATCATGATTTTAGGAACTTTTGTAGTCTTCTTTGGGAAAGAGTAATTTGGTTGTGGGAAGCTTTCATTTATTATTATTTCCTGAAAATAAATATGTCAAATCAAATTTTTTGAAATCCCTTTCCCTCTCAGTCTTTTGAGTTAAAAATCTTATGAATTATTAAATACAAACAAATAAATCTGACTCTACCTTTTAAAATGAGTGGCATTCTTGCTTTTACCCTTAAACACAAAGACCAGCTATTTATAACCCTGCTTTTTTATAATTTTATTTTTTATTTCCTGTGATTGGTGAAAATGCTTCTTACTTGTAGACTCTCTTATAAATGTAGAAAGATAATATCTATAATCTTTACAACCTCTCACTTCAAAGACCTTACAAATATGCAAATCTCATTTATTTTTCAGTTCTCTGTGCTGTTTGTAAAAATACCCTCCAGGCACAAGTACAATCAACTAGAAGTAGTTCAAAATAGTTTGTTTAAAAGAAATGGCAGCAGAAAAAAATCAAACCCTAACAAACCAAATAATATAGCATAAAAATAATTATAACCTTCCCAGCCCAGGAAAATAGGCTGTTAAAATGACAAAAGTAACAAAACTTGCTTAGTTGGACAAACAGCACTTTAAGAGTTCATGTGACATCTGAACAGCATGGAACAGAACATATATTTTAAGAAGATATTTCTTTAATACTTTCTCTTGAGAGTTATCGCTGATGCTTTGGCCATTGGAAATAACCTCCTTATACAACATTTAACTTCAAGTGTTCTGAATCTCCTAAGAAATTCACATGCATCTGTCTGTGCCTGAAAGAATGTATAAATCTGAAGACATCTGGCACTGTGTATATTTGACACCCTGCCGTATCCTTAGCCATCATCTTGTCCCCACTCCCTTTTTTTTCTTACAGTATACATTCAGGACCAACTGCTTGTATACACCAGCATAACATCCTTATTCACACACTACCATTAGATTGAATTTCTTTTTATAATCCAGACTGTAGATACAATTTAAAAAGCAATTCATAGGTCTCAGTCTCTAGAATGACTCACAATCTAGCACAGACGCTAAATAGAAACTTGCTTTCCTTTTGCTGCTATATAACACAGAACTCATTTATCTACGAGGACTCAGCACTCTTTGGTTCAAATCTGCAGTTTGAAAACAACTCTTTGGCATCTTCAATGTTTTTCTTTTGCCAGCCTGTATCAAAAATGCAGAGAAGTGGTGCTGGTCAGGGAAAATTGGGAGACACACAAAGACTAGACCAGGAAATGGACAGAAAGGAGGGACGTAGCAGCAAACTGGTATTGTAATAATGCCTGGCTGGCCGCGTATAACCCTCAGCACTCAGCCATGGCTGCAAGCCAGTAACCCCTACCCTGTTACCAGGTAACAGTTATGCAAGCCCATTAGCTATCCTTGGCTCAGCCATTGGTTGGTGCAAGAGTGGGTCTCACCCCTAAGCGAGCACCTGTTGCTGAGTGGCCATTAGGCCAAAAGTTGGTGGAGTGGTGATTGTAGTCAGGCGGAGTGAGGTAAGAGGTTGATCCCCGCCATCTTCCTTTCAGTCTCCAATTCACCCGGCCTCAGGGCAGCAATGAGCTTGGGGGACCCAGGGAACAGGCGGGGGCTTGTGTCCTACAGGGTCCAGAGCTCTCACCATGGCCTGGCCCAGGCCTTGAGGTGGAAGTGAATCTCCCCCCACCATCCTTGCCTCTGTGACCTAAGGGCGGCAGTGGTAGTCTGCCTGGGATGCATTCTCCGGGGCCTGGTGCCCGCCATTTGGGTGCCCTGAAGAGCCTGAGGGCCAGTTGGGTGCTGGCACCTGGGTCCCTCAGTGAAGATAGTTGGGCAAGGTCTGGGGACTTGGCCTGAGGGAGCCGCTGAGATCTGCCTCCTCTTCAGCCTGGACTACAGAGGATGACAGTTATACCTTGAGACCTTTCCCTTTCTTGTCAGAACAGAAATTTACAGAGATTTACAGGAATATCAGTATCTTACCTCAGGAACAAAGGCTCTGACACCAAAAAGTTTGCAACAACTAGCCATGTCCCTCCCTCATCTTTCCAAGAAAAGGGCTTTGTTGAAAGCTTTTGGGGAGTTGGGTGGTTTCAAGACATGAGCCCCTCATTTCCTTGCATGGCCCTTCAATAAACCTTTCTCTGTTCCAAACTGATGCTTTGGTATTGTGTGGGCTCATTATGTGGCAGGCACACAGACTTAACAGCAGGGTGGTAGAGGGCACCCTGCTATGCTGAGAGGTGATCATGTTAAACAAGGGAACTGAAATGAGGTGAGAACAGAATGTGAGCACCGTCATCTCTCATCAGAGCTCTTAAATGCTTTTCGAGTTGAGATAGCCAGTTCTTTATTGTTTTCCTCCTCTAGGAAGCAAATGAAGGTTTTGACAGGACCACAGTCAAAAAATACTCAAAAAGCAGGTAACAAAATGTGATGCTCTGTATGGTAGCCTTGCTGGGCTTCTTTTCATGAATATTTTATTCAACTTATTTAAAATTATCATCAATATGAGTGTCTCTGGCAGCTAACAGGTACCGTGGTGCATCTGAAATAATGCCACTGGGAAGAACAGGTGTCTCTACCTGCATTATGAGTCTGTTTGCTGGTGTGATTGGAAGCAATCCTGCACAGTTATTTCTGGGAATGGCTGAGCCATTCGTTATTAATCACTTAGTCCTCCTAACTGCCTCACCGGTTATCCTCATTTTCTGAAATACTGAGGCGCAGATGAATAGCCTGACATACTTTCCAATGAGAAAAAATGCAGCTTGGGTAACAGTGATGTGGCTAAGGCCAATCTATATAAGTAGAGTGCTTAGTATAGAAACAATTTTTTGTATGTTTTAGTGTTCATAATTATTTAAAAGTGAGTGATACACACATTCATGTGGATGCATGCTCTCACATGCATACATACACATATATATTCCTTTAAGAATACTATAGAAACCACATGGTACAAAAAGATAATTATATATTTAAAACATGCTGGGGCTTTTGGCATTAGTTGTTTTTGCACAGGTGATGAGAGTGGACTCTGAATTCCCTATCAACACTGTAACGTCACTTGTCTTTGGTTAGAAGGGATAAATTTTCCCTATGGTACTGACTGACACAATGATGTTTTTATTGCTGTGTTGACTTTCAAAAATGTAATTTCTAGGTTGGCAAATATTATCACAGGAGTACTAATGTTACATGGAGCACTTGTAGAAATATTGGAATAGCTAAACTATTAATTTTTTTTTTTTGGTTCACTGGGGGAACTGATTCATTACCTTAGGTTTTCTAAGCACTGATACTTTTTGAGTTACTTTTTATACTCTTCGCATTGGTTGTGAAATGATAACTAGAGCTGACTTTGAGATTTCAGAAATGGTGCTCAGTTCAGTTCAGTTTTCATTCCAATTCCAAAGAAAGGCAATGCCAAAGAATGCTCAAACTACTGCACAGTTTCACTCATCTCACACGCTAGTAAAGTAATATTCAAAATTCTCCAAGCCAGGCTTCAACGGTACGTGAACCATGAACTTCCAGATGTTCAAGCTGGATTTAGAAAAGCCAGAGGAACCAGAGATCAAATTGCCAACATCTATTGGCTCATTGAAAAAAACAAGAGAGTTCCAGAAAGCCATCTACTTCTGCTTTATTGACTATGCCAAGGCCTTTGACTGTGTGGATCACAACAAACTGTGGAAAACTTTTCAAGAGATTGGAATACCAGATCACCTGACCTGCCCCCTTGAGAAACCTGTATGCAGGTCAGGAAGCAATAGTTAGAACTGGACATGGAGCAACAGACTGGTTCCAAATTGGGAAAGGAGTGTGTCAAGGCTGTATATTGTCATCCTGCTTATTTAACTTACGTGCAGAGTACATCATGAGAAACTCTGGGCTGGATGAAGCACAAGCTAGAATCAAGATTGCTGGGAGAAGTATCAATAACCTCAGATATGGTGCTAAACATTATTAATTTTATCCCTATGCATTGTTTTCATCTCTGTCTACATCATAGCTTCTATTGTATTTCTTGAATATTTCTATACTATGTACTTTTCCTTAGCCCATGATATTTTTCAAGTTTGTAACAGAAACTAAAGGAGATACTGGTGGGGGCGGAGGAAGGAAATGAGCTCTAAAAAAATTTTGCACTTCTCAAAATTTCTGCCCCTGAGCATGGATACCTGATATCAGTTGAGCAGTCTTTAATCACCTTTTAGAGAACAGTTTTCATTCCTCCAGTTATGAGCTGTGATCTGTGGGATTGAACCAAGATTTCAACCCTGACTTATGTTCTGGTTGTAAACATGATTATATAGTACTAAGTGTTCATATAACCTCTTTCTCCTAAGTAGCAGAAAAGATTTTCCTATCCCTTACCTCTGTTATTATCTATGAGCAATCACAGCTGTACATATTTTTCCATGTCACAAAGGGAGAAATGGAGAGAAAATGATAAAAGGATTTATTTGTCATCATAGTGACAGTCTAGGTTTGAGCCTTGTTCAATCCCTGAACCAGAAGATCCACTCGAGAAGGAATTGGCAACCCACTCCAGTACTTTTGCCTGGAGAATTCCATGGACAGAGAAGCCTGGCAGGCTACAGTTCATGGGATCGCAAAGAATCAGACATGACTGAGCAACTAACTTTCACTTTTTTTTTTTTTTTAAACTGAATCTCATGCTCTTCTTTCTATTAAGCAACTCCTCAGAAAGAGAGTAGATAAAAGGGAATAGGAGTGAGAGGAGAGTGGATTCAACATGATAGATTGGAAGATATTCTGATAGGTCTCCTGGAATGCCATCTGTAAAATCCCTCCTGATTTGGAATGATCCTGGTCTAAAGTTGTTGCAGGAAGAAGAACCCCCTTTCTAGGACCCAAGAGTGGGTTCTTGTCTAACACTTGGAAATAAGTTTGTCTGAGGAGACCCACATGCTGACAATGCAAGGTAATTTATTGGGAAGGGGCGCCGGAGAGGAAAGCAACAGGAGTAAGGGAACTGAGGAGGACTGCTTTGCCGCTTGGCTTGCAGTCTCAGTTATTAACGGTAATAAAGTTAGTTTCTGTGTTGTCTCTTGCCATTTATGTCAGGTCTCACTGTTGCTGTGTGTGAAATGGCAGGATTAGGCACATGCATTATTAAAACTCTATTCTTAAAAATTAAAGATTACTGTAGGGAATAGGAATTTATGTCTTGGTTATAAGGTGAACTATCAATCAGAAGCCTACAGAGACGACTTTTATTTATATGGGTTAATTTTTTAACCATAGATTGGGATTTCAGTGCTCATTTAATTTCAAGTTCTGATTCTAACCAGAACTTCCCTTGATATTTATTGCCAAGAGTGACAACTCCATTACAAAAAAGCATAAATTTCTTGATATGTATATTTGTTTTGCTTTGTTTTGCAAACTAAACTCCTCTATAAATATGTTTTCCCTATGTTTACTGCCTGAGGAGCCATCTGGCAAGGTGTAAACAGACTCACAATGCACATTGACAGAAGCTTGGTATGTCAGCAGAAAATTAATAGGTGTTTTGCTTTTGTTGCCAATACAATTGATCATATGAAGCTATGTAATTTTTTGTGTATCTCCAAGTTTTTCCACATTATTAACACCTTGGTTTTCCTTTCTTTTAATTAAAAAAATTAATGAAATCTATAATAATCCTTTGTGTGAAATACTGCTTAATACAGCAAGGATGTATCAGGGCATTATTATCTCTCCCTTGTGTCTGTACCATGAAAATAACTTTTAGTGCATTTTTGTTTTTTGATCACAGAATTCTACACATAAAGAGCACAATACACATGAGAAGTACTAAAATCAGGAATAGATGATATCAGTGAACCTCCAGCACTTGCAAAATATTGTCCCAATTGTCATTGGACATTACTCTTTGAGAGAAGAAAACAATCAGGTCTAGAGTGTAAATTATGCAGTGAACAAAACAGATGAAATCAATAGTAGAAAAAATATTCACATATTTTTATTAGTAGATACTTGTAGCATGCTGGGAATTTCTACTACCGCTCCTCTTTTAAGGTTATTCTTTGGCTCTACCATTTTAGGAAAGTTTGACAATGGCAGGACAGCATTATAATTGAAATAACCTCAACCCTTAAAAAATTGGCAGAGTAGTCATTTTTTCCCAGTGGTTAATGATATTATTTCGTAGAGCCTTATCTGAAGATACTGATTTTTAGCTTTGATTGTCTATATGACTTCAAACATTATTCATTTTCTCAACCTCCCAAAAGTGATAAAAATTTCCTTCTAAAACTCTCTGATTAAAGATGATTATATAATAACACTTTTAGTCCTCTATTTTTAAAAAGCCTACTGCCAAAAAAAGGAGATAAACTCTCTTCAGTGAAAAAAGAAAGTAGCTATAGCTATCAAACAAACTATGAAAGCCCACTGCAAATATGATAATGCTTGAAGTAAGGCTGGGAAGTACACAAAGAGTCAACAGAGAACTGGTGAACTTTTAAGTTTCTCCAAGAGCCAGTGGAGCAAGAGATCCAGGCCATGACCTTCAATGGACAGTGTGGTGAAACTGTAATGAATGTAATGCTGAAGGAGACCCCTGGAATCAATGAGGGAGGAAAGCAGAGTGAAGGTCAGTCCCTGTTAGAGCTGTGACTTAAAAAACACAGACTTTTGAAAAAAAATTAGTTAATTAATTAATATATTTTTTTACATTATCGTGTTGGTTTTGCCATACATTGACATGAATCTGCCATGGGTATACATGTGTTCCCCTTCCAGAACCCCCCTCCCACCTCCCTCCCTATTACCTCTCTCTGGGTCATCCCGGTGCACCAGCCCTGAGCACCCTGTATCAAGCATCAAACCTGGGCTGGCGATTGATTTCACATATGATAATTCACATGTTTCAATGCCATTCTCCCATATCATCCCACCCTTGCCCTCTCCCATAGAGTCCAAAAGACTGTTCTATACATCTGCGTCTCTTTTGCTATCTCGCATACAGGGTTATCGTTACCATCTTTCTAAATTCCATATATATGCGTTAGTATACTGTATTGTTGTTTTCCCTTCTGGCTTACTTCACTCTGTATGATAGGCTCCAGTTTCGTCCGCCTCAGGAGAACTGATTCAAATGTATTCTTTTTAATGGCTGAGTAGTATTCCATTATGTATATGTACCACAGCTTTCTTATCCATTCATCTGTTGATGGATATCTAGGTTGCTTCCATGTCCTGGCTATTGTAAACAATGTGGTGGTGAACATTGGGGTACATGTGTCTCTTTCAATTCTGGTTTCCTTGGTGTGTATGCCCAGCAGTGGGCTTGCTGGGTCATATGGCAATTCTATTTCCGGTTTTTTTAAGGAATTTCCACACTGTTCTCCATAGTGTGAGAGAATTCTCCAGACCAGAATACTGGAGTGAGTAGTGTTTCCTTTCTCCAAGGGATTTTCCTAACCCAGGGATCAAACCCAGACCTCTCACATTGCAGGTGGATTCTTTACCAGCTGAGCCATCAGGGAAGCCCAAGAATACTGGCGTAAAGAAGCCCACTGAAGCCCACTCCAGTGAAGAAGCCTATCCCTTCTTCGGTGAATCTTCCTGACCCAGAAATTGAACCAGGGTCTCCTGCATTGCAGGTGGATTCTTTACCAACTGAGCTAACAGGGGAGCCCTATATACATATTTTTTTAAAGTACTTTTCCCATATAGGCCATTACACAGTATTGAGTGGAGTTCCCTGTGCTATAAATAGGTCCTTATTACTTATCAATTTAATGTATAATAGTGTATATATGTTGATACCAATCTCCCAGTTATCCCTCCATCCCCTTTACTGTTACTTCATGGTAACAGTAAGTTTGTTTTCTACATGTATAATTATATTTCTGTTTTGTAGATAAATTCATTTGTACCTTTTTTAGATTCCACATATAAGCGATATCATGTATTTGTTTTTTTCCTGTCTGACTTCACTCAGCATGAATCTCTGTGCTCAGGAACATTTTGAATGAGGAAAACCTAAAGAGATACAATCCCGGGTAAAAGGAAATAACAGATTTAATAAGACACTAATCCTGATAGTGTCTAACTTAAATCAAAGCTCCAAGTTTCCTCTAGTTCATTCTTAGACTCCCCCACTGTTCTTCAGTAAATAATCATCTCAGCTCAATGACAGGCCATATAATGAATTTGGCCTTTTTAAACTGTATTCAGCAAAGGACAGTCTGAAACAAAGACTGCAGAACATATATCACAAGAGGATTTACACAAGCCAGTAAGTGAAGAATTTTAAAATAGGGTTCTTTTTCTCAAATAATTCATAGTTGACATAATCTCTCTTTTAAAAAAAGACAAATAGGTGAAAAAAAAAAGGTTTAATAAGAGGCTATAAGGAGACACTGACAAGTAAGGATAAGTACATATAATAAATAAAGACCAGTGAACACTAAGCAACAAAGGGCATATAGCAAAAGCAGAATATTCATCAGGAAAATAGACAACATATCTGAACATTCAAATTCCTTTCTGATTATGTTTGTAATGAAAGCAAACTGCTTGGAATAAGTGATTTCAGTGGATTGGGGGGATGTGTTGAAAGTATGTTTCCATAAAATGCACAATTCCTGAAGTACTACATTTAAAGCTAAGATATATAAAGCCATAAAAAAAGTAAAATTTCTATTCAAAAGACATTCTAAAATTTATAGGGCATTTTTCATGTTTATTAGGAAAAATCTGTTCAGATTAATTGCATTATTAAACTCACAGTGCAATAGCAGTAGCGAAAACATAAGCTTTTTTTGACGTAAATTTCCAAACCTCAATTCCTGCATGATGGTACAAAAAGGACCAAGTGACACCTGTGCATGCAATGAATTGCATGACAGAAAAGGAACCCTGACTTTAGTGACCATGAAACTTTAATAATGGACAATAAGCTTGTCTTGTGTTTACTTCAGAGGAAGACACTATATCTTCCAGGACTGTCAGCAACATTGTTTGCTATACAGACACCTGTGAAAAAATAGTCTGGCAGAAACACTAGTCAGTCTTTTGCTCATAAAATCTGCAGAAAACCAAGAGGCCCATAGAGAAACGATTGCAACAATTATCTACCCCTTGTTTCTATGTCTCTTGATTTGTGCAATTTCCCATGAGTACATCACACTGCAAACTACTCTAATTATTCTGACTGATGAAGTGGGACCATATTTGTTCAATTTGTCATTTAGGGTTTGGCACAAGTGGGACCTTTATCAGTCAAGGGGTGCAATGTGACAATGCTTCCAATGTAATTTCTTGGCTGTCTGGTAAGCCTTAGGGTTCCCACTCAGTTTAAATAATTATGTCTAGCCTTTGCTGTTGAAGAAACCACTTGAGGGTATCCGTGTACCAGCCAGGTTGTGTTAGTCTGTGCTGTGGAATGACTGACCAACAGTTATGGAAACATGGGCTGGAGAAGGTATTCAGGTGTTTTGCATGAGAGTTGCAAATACAGAGGCTATCCTCTGCTGTTTGTGATACATTTCTCAGTAAGTCTAAGAGTTATGGCAATCAAATTTTTTTCAGAGCTATTTGTCAGGGAATGGGAGACCTAATTCCAGGTGATTCAGTGGTAAAAGAATCTGCTTGCCAGTGCTGGAGACACAGGAGACATGGGTTTGATCCTTGGGTTAGGAAGATCCCCTGGAGGAGGAAATGGCAACCCACTCCAGTATTCTTGCCTGGAGAATCCTGTGGACAGAGGAGCCTGGGGGGCTACAGTCCACTGGGTCACACATAGTTGAACATGAGTCAGTAGGACTGACCCAAGAGTCAGTTTAATTTAAGGTGTTTGCAATAGTTTGGGAGAGCAACGTGAGGCATAGCTTAAGTGAATAGCTGTAGAAATCAATTCTGAAAGATGAAAATTATTAATATTCTTTCCTCAATTCCCAGGTCCCAGGGTCACTGTTGCCCCTCCACTGCCACAAAATAAGTGTGTCCCATTTCCCAGTCTAGTGGACATAGTTACACCTTTCTTGCAAGCATCCCCTACTACATCTATTGGCTGGGAGGATCAGGTGCAAGAAGGACAAAGACACTTTTCTAAAGCTTACAGAAATCACTATTTTCTTACTTTAGCCTACACGAAGCACTGTATGGGGGCCTCAACAAGAAGTGTACTTGGACAAGTGGCTATTATCCTATGGTCAAGGACCATGTCAGTCCAAATAAAAAAATCCGGGGGACTGAACCAGAATTAAGCTTGAATCTCTAAACCCATTTTAAAAGAGTGTAGCAATATGCTGGCCTAAAGTTACTGGATTCTGGTGAGAGCTCTTCTCCTGACTTCCAGATGCCTGCTCTCATGCTCTGTGTTCAGATAGCCTGTCTTTGGTATCCACTCTGAGAGAGAGAGATAGGGAGAGGAATCTCTTTTTCTGCTTAGAAACCCACCAAATCTAATGGCTTAGGACCTTACTCATGTGACCTTATTTAATCTTTATTAGGTCCTAAAAGCTAAATCTTCAACAACAGTCACATTGAGAGTGAGGGCTTCAGCATATGAATTTGAGGAGGGGGGGCAACTTAGGCCACACTGTGGAATACATTTTTATTGAATAGTCTTAGCTTTGCAGTGTTAGCAAATATGTCCTGAAACCTCAGTGAACTAGCACAGTAAAACTTTCTCTATCAGACAGAGAAATCTAGACTTCTTCAATCCTGTGATTCATCCATCTCAAATGTGATTTTCAGGGACACTTTGGCAAGGAAAAGACAGTGTGGAATTGGAAAACCAAATATTGAATAATTTCTTTGTAATCATAAAATTATAAAAATGGAGGGGGAAATAGAATCAAGTCTAATTTTTTTATTTATATTTTATAGGTAAGTAAAAGGAACATGAAGAGGATTGATGAGTCATGCAGAACAAGATGGTGACTGTGTAGAGGTTGAATCTAGATGTCCTAGCTTAGTATGAGTTAACCAGTGGTTAACCAGTCTCATCTGGTTGAGATATTAAGTCCTGGAAATCAGAAAAACAAAGTAAATATACTTTTAAATCTAATTCTCGTCTAAAAATATTATAGAAAAATTTACATTCAAGAAATTTAACTAATTTACAAATTTGTTTCTGATGTAGGTCTTGGTAATGATTTTTTGAGTCTGACACCAAAGGTAAAAAAAAAAAATAACAACAACAGAAAAAAACAGAACTACATCAAACTAAAGGACTTCTTCATAGGCATGGGAGGAAATGTTGCAAATTATGAGTTAATATTCAAAATATAGAGGGCTTCCCAGGTGCGGTAGGTAAAGAATCCACTTGCCAATGCAGGAGATGTAGGTTGGATCCCTGGGTCGAGAAGATTCCCTGGAGAAGGAAATGGCAACCCAACATAACTAACTCATACAACTCACCTAATTAAAAGTGGTGAGAAGATCTGAAGAGATTTTCTTCCAAAAAGACATACAGATGGCTAACAAGTACATGAAAAGATGCTCAACGTTGTTAATCAGGGAAATGCAAATCAAAACTACAATGTGATATCACCTCATATTTGTCAGAAAGACTGTTGTCAACAAGACAAGAAATAAATTCTGGTGAAGATGTGGGAAAAAGGGAACCCTGTTCACTGTTGTTACGAATGTAAATTGGTGTAGGTACTATTGAAAATGATATGGAGGATCTGTGAAAAATTAAAAATAGATCAATAATATGATCCAGCAATTCTACCTTTGCACTTTTATATGAAGAGAAGGAAAACACTAACTTGAAAATATATGTGGGCTCTCATATTCATTGCAGCTTTACAATATCCAAAATATGGAAACAGTGAATGAATAGGTAAAGAAATAAATTGTGATATATATATGTGTACACATGTGTGGAACATTTCCTACATATGTAATATATATGTAATATTCAGTATTAAAGATTTAAAGGAATAAAATCTTGCCATTTGAGACAAAATGGATGAACTTCAAGGGCATTTCATTAAGTGAAATGAATCAGACAGGGAAATAAATGCTGTATTATTTCTCTTATATGTGGAATCTGAAGGGAAAAATGCTCATAGATTCAGAGGAGAGATTAGCATTGTGCCAGAAACAGTGGAGTTGGAGGGGAGAAATAGGTGAACTTTTTTTAATTTATTTAACTAAATTGAATTACATTTTAAAATTAGTTTCCCCAGATTTCTATAAATTTAACAATATAGTTGGATCATCCAAACAAAAAGTTATGTTGATATATTGTCATCTGGAAAAAATTTTGTTGGTCTTGTTCCTTCAATAGTTTTGTTTTCTGATTTCTAGTTGCAGAATATATTTAACTACAATTTATTTCCATCCTCTGGGTCTACAATATGCTTTATAAGTAGAAACCTGACCTTGTTAGAGCTTTCTGAAAACTTATAATGTACCATAATAGCAAAAATTCATTTCTAAGACAAATTCTTCCAATAAATGGAACTCAAGGTAATTCAATTACTTATAAAATACATTCATTATTATTTCTAGTATATATGGCATATTGGATTTCTTTTATATAGAAAGGGAAATGAAATCAAACCCACCATATATTCTCTTCTCAATTCTGTATCTATTAAACGATTCTTAATTGTGTTCTCCTGTGTTGCTATTTTAATCATTAAAGAAATAATTCTAAGACTCAGGCATTAGACATAAATAATAAACCCATTTCAAAGACTTTTTGTTAATATAATATAAAATAATTTAGAATCTTATTCTGTTGCTATCTTTTGACTAGCAAGAAAGGAAAGTCTTGTCCTTGTGAATAACAGACATTTTGAATATTTTATAAATTGAGTATGGATCATCTCTGTGCAGAGAGTTGAACCATTTCTTCAGCATGACATTGAAGCAGAAAGACCAAATGGACCTCAGTTCAATTTAACTTCAGTATTTCCAGAGTTTGTTAGCTGTGTCACGGTTTTAGTCTACTAATGTTGCCATAACAAAATAATATAAACTTGGTGGCTTAAACAAGAGAAATTTATTTCTTATAGTGCTAGAGGCTGGAAATGCAAGATCAATGTTTTGAGCAGGCTTAGTTTCTCCTGAGGCCTTTCTTCTTGACTTGCTGATGGCCATTTCCTAGCTGTCTTCACAGGGCCTTTTATGCAGATGTACATCTCCTTTGTCTTCTCATAAGGATACTAGTGCTGTTAGATTAGAACTCTACCCCATGACCTCATTAAATGTTCACTGTCTCCTCAAAGGCCCTATCTCCAAATATAGTCAACATATGGGCTTAGAAGTGACAGAGTTCAGTTCTTAACAGTGACTCTAGGCAAATAATCTACCCATGAGCCTACTTTCTCCTGGTGTGTACAATGGAGATATTAATAATTTCTATGCAGAGTTATTATTAAATGTCATACTATGTATCAAGTTACCAACACAATATCTATGCTTAATAAATAGTATACATATGATGACTGCTATTCTACTTATAAATTTGCCAGGTCCGCCCCTGAGTTTCCATCTACCATTGGTTGTTGCTTGGGTATTAAAGAAGCAAAAGACAATAAAGATATGGTTTTGTCTTATTAAAAATTATAACATGGTATTTATGATAAAAAAGATATTTTATATATAGGGTATACAGATGAGATTTATACTGATTAGAGATTTGATAGCTCATGACACTAAAACATTTGAAGTAAAAAGTAAAGGATGAATATTATTTTGATATATACAGAAATATGGGAAATGGGGTATAAATTGGGAGATTGGAAGAATATTCTACAAGAGCTGTATCAAAGAAATATGAAAATAAAAGCAATATGCAGGTATCATGGGTATGAAACTTACAGACTTTATGACTATCTTTAAGAAAAGGAACACACATTTGAGAATAAAAATTAGAGGCAAAAGTAAGTATTTATTAGAAATAAAAAGTAAATCCTACCAGATTACTAGAAGCTTATAGACCATGACTTTTCCCTATTAGGCAGTTTATCAGAAATGGTGCAGAGAAATCCCTCCTGATTGCAACCTGACTTCCAGATCCTCTTGAACTATTTACAACTCCCAGCAACTTCTAGTCTTGGAGATGCTTGTGCAGTTAAGAGTCCCTGGTATATCAAATTCATCTGGGTCAAGGTAAATCTAAGTGTGGTTAAGAATGGTAAGGGTATATACATAGAACAGTAGGGGCAAGGTAGGAGGGGTGGGAGAGTAGGGTTATCTAAGATAAAATTGAAATGGGGAAAAATGAGGCCAATCATGGGATGCCTTAAAAGCTTTCTAAGATCTTTTGGCCTTATTCATTGAAAGAACCTATAAGGAGTTTGGAGAAGGAATTCTTATATTTCAGGACTATGTTCTTATAATACAAAGCTCAGAAAATGATTTGCAGATATATCATTCTTTCGTGGTGTTAAAATGGAATGTGTATTCACAAAGGAATTGATTTGACCTCTACTCCAACCTAATATGTGCTATATATAGTAAGATGACTTATGATAGTGTTTTAAAGTCTATTTTCAGTGCTCATAAAAATATATTTTTCATTTTCATGCCTTTAAAAGACCAAAGGTACTCAGCAAGAAAGAAATTTAATGAAATTTTCATTATTTCCTTATTTTCTTTAAGAGTGATTTTACTTTAATGATAGTTTTAGAAAAATAATGGGGTTAAGCAACTGAATTTCATGATACACTACTTTGATGGAGACAATTGTTTTCATTATTAATCTCCCCTGCATATGAGCAGATAAATAGTAAATAAAGATGAAAAATTAGCAAGTAATTTTTTTCTTAGTTAGAAATAAGAATACAATTGCATATTTGGGGAAAGTGAAAAAGCTAAAGCTAAGTAAGCTAAACTTTGTCTCTTTCCTGTTGAATTCCCCATTTGCTTTGTAGGAGTCAAAGATCAAAGTCCCTATGGGATGACACTCAAAATACTTATGTAGCTTGGAAATTATCTGTCATGATGAATCATTAAAGGGAAACTATCATAGTAGAGTTGATTCCTGCCAAGTGAGGATAACTCATGGGTGTTCTGTGTTCACATTCTCTATAGATCTAAGACTCTTCTACATAAGGAGAGGTGGGGTGGGGTGGTATTTCCATAATGGACATCTATTTTCCACTAAATTGCTGGCTAGGAAATGTGCATCTATTTCCTTCCAGTCTATATCAGCTCCCCTCAGGTATCACAGCTTGCTCTCCTGCTCACATAGGTCTTCACTCTTCCCATGTAGGCTGTCCCTAGAACCTGATGCTGTCTGCTTTAATTTTTATCTTATATTCAGACCTCCCAAATCTTAGTGACCAGGAGAATTTGTTAAAATGCTGTCTATCTGGGCCTTGAGTCCAAAATAGGATCTAGAAACCTGTACTTTTCACAAGCAACTTGGAGGGTTTTTGAGCTTCCAACTTTGAAAGCCTCTGTTCATGACTGAAATGCCAAGTTGAAAGTCAGATGACTCAAATCCTACCTCACCAATATTCATCAGTGGTGTACATCTCTTTGAGTTTGCATGACTCATTTTTCTTATTGGATATAGGCTTATACACAAGCACTGTGAGTTTTCTAACTCTAAAGATCTATGTGCTAAGTCAGGCTGTAGAACACTCTTCTTTAGTCCTTCCTTATTAACCTTTCTACACCATCTCCTAATCTGGGGGTTCTCAGTGTGTATCTTGAGACCAACACTACCAGCATCACCTGGAAACTTACTAGAACCCCATTCGAATTCATTTTTGAACCAAGAAAACTGGGGTGTGGCACGCCCTCCCAAAGATTTTGATACATGCTAAAGTTGAAGAGTCGGACACGACTGAGCAACTGAACTGATACTGATGCTGAAAGCTGAAGAACCACTGGTCTAATTAGTTCCTTTAGTCCATCTCAGTGCCTACTGATGGGTGGTGCGGGGGGAGGAATCTGTTAAATTAATTCACATTGAATTTTAAGGATATTTGTATCTCAATAGAAAATCCTGGTAAAGAGAGTGTTGAACCCACAGAAATCTAGTAATAGAAGAATTTATGTTATCATAGATCCTAGAGGGAAAGTATTTTAGTGAGAGGTTGCTTGGGAGTGCTACCAAGCAATTATATACTCTATACTTAAACTACACCTGAGGGCATCCTGTTTCCAGTACCTATTTCTGTGTAGATACATCAGAATATGTTGTGCTGTGCTTAGTCACTCTGTCGGGTCTGACTCTTTGTGACCCCATGGACTGCAGCCCGCCCGGCTCCTCTGTTCATGGGGATTCTCCAGGCAAGAATACTGGAGTGGGTAGCCATGCCCTCCTCCAGTGGATCTTGCCAACCCAGGGATTGAACCCAGATCTCCTCATTGCAGGAGAATTCTTTACCATCTATCTGAGCCACCATGAATCCTATATTACCCTTCCTTGTTCTCTTCTATATAGGGAAAAAAAATTAATGGATAAACTAATCCATGTTGATAAACAAATATTTTACCAACCTTAAGTAGCTTCTGTTTTCACAGGAGTCTTCTGGAGAAGATCTCTTAGTCTCATGAGCTGGAAAGATCTAGATAACATGGTGGATTGACGCGATAGAAAGATTCCATTAAGTTCACTATATCTCCTCATGACTCTGATATTTTTTTCTTCCTTTAAAGGAGAGTTTAGATTTGTGTCTGGTATATTTACTATATAAAAAAAAGAGTATAGGGAAATCTAATTGCTTTATTACTTATTTGATGTGCAGTTAAAAAATATTAAATTTACTCTGAAATTTATAGGAATGCATATTTCTACTCAGTAAGAGGAAAATTTTTCTAAGAACTAAATTTGTTCATTTGGAAAGCTCAAAGACACATAGCATAGATATTAAGAGCACATTCTTTGAAAGCAAAAGGAACTGAGTTCATATTAATTCTTTGACCTTGAACAAATTAGTAAGTGTTCTAAATTTCAGTTGTCTAAAAAAATGATGATAATGTCTTCTTCATAGGGTCATTATTAAGATTAAGTGGGATAATTATGAAGTACTTAATACAGTGACCACTTAGAAATGGTAGCTCTTTTTTTTAAAAAAATTGTCTTTTAATTGGAGGAAAATTGCTTTACAATATTGTATTGGTTTATGCTGTACAGCAATGCAAATTAACCATAATTATACATATATCACCTCCCTCTTAAGCCTCCCTCCCCTCTGGGTCATCACAGAGTGCCAGACTGGCTCCCTATGTTATATAGCAACTTCCTACCAGTTATTTATTTTACACATGATAGTGTATATATGTCAATGCTACTTTACCCATTAGTCCCACCTCTCTTTCCCGCACTGTGTCTACAAGTCCATTCTCTACACCTGCATCTCCATTCTTTCCCTGCAAATAGATTCATCGATACCATTTTTCTAGATTCATTATATATACATTAATATATGATATTTGTTTTCTCTTTCTGACTTCATTCTGTATAACAAGCTCTAGGTTCATCCACCTCACTAGAACTGATTCAAATTTGTTCCCTTTATGGCTGAGCAATATTCCATTGAATATATATACCACAGTTTCTTTACCCATTCATCTCTCAATGGACATCTAGGTGCTTCTATGTCCTTCCTGGCTATTGTAAATAGTGCTGCAATGAATATTGGGGTACACATGTCTTTTAGAATTGTGGTTTTCTTAGGATATATGCCTAGTAGTGAGATTGCTAGGCCATATGGTAGATTTATTCCTAATTTTTTAAAGGAACCTCCATACTGTTCTCCATAATGGCTGTATCAGTTTACATTTCTATCAACAATGCAGAAGGGTTTCCTTTTATCCACAGCCTCATCAGCATTTATTATTTGTAGATTTTTGATTTGTTGACACGATTCCTCACTGTAGTTTTGATTTTCATTTCTCTAATAATTAATAATGTTGAGCATCGTTTCATGTGTTTATTAGCCATCTGTATGTCTTCTTTTGGAGACTGATCTTTTGTCAGTTGCTTCATTTGCAATTATTTTCTCCCATTCGGAGGGTTGTCTTTTCATCTTGTTTATTTTTTCCTTTGCTGTGCAAAAGCCTCTAAGTTTGATTAGGTCCCATTTGTTTATTTATTTATTTTTTTTAGATGTTTTAGATTTTATTCCAAGTGGGAAAAAGTCTCCCAATTTTGTTCAATATTTTCTTTAGGCAATAAAGCTTACATTTAATTACAACCTCACATTTAATCATCCTGATCTCTGTCTAGGTATTTTTTTATTAGTTTTGCCATACAATGACATGATATCACCGTGGGTTTACATATGCTCCCCCTCCAGAACCCCCCTCCCTCCTCCCTCCCTCCTCCCTCCCCCCGGGAAATCTCGATGTACCAGCCCTGAGCATCAATCCTGGGCTGGCGATTGATTTCACATATGATAATTAACATGTTTCAACGCCATTCTCCCATATCATCCCACCCTTACCCTCATCCACAGAGTCCACGAGTCTATTCTATACATCTGCGTTCCTTTTGCTGTCTCGCATGCTGGGTTCTCGTTACCATCTTTCTAAATTCCATATATATGCGTTAATATACTGTATTGTTGTTTTTGCTTCTGGCTTACTTCACTCTGGATAATGGGCTCCATTTATTTATTTTTATTTCCATTACCCTAGGAGGTGGATCAAAGAGGATCTTGCTGTGATTTATGTCAAAGAGTGTTCTGGCTGTGTTTTCTTCCATGTAAATAGTGGTGCTGTGAACAGTGGGGACTTCCCAGGCCAATGCATGAGACACAAGAGATGTGGATTCAATCCCTAGGTCAGGAAAGTCTTCTGGAAAAGGGAATGACTACCCATTTTAGTATTCTTGCCTGGAGAATTCCATGTGTAGTATCACATCATCTGCAAACAGTGAGAGTTTTATTTATTTTCCAACTAGATTCATTTTATTTCTTTTTCTTCTCTGATCGCCATGGTTAGGACTTCCAAAACTATGTCATATAATAGTGGCAAGAGTGGGCTGGTACCTCTTATTTTCATAGTTTCAAGAAGAAGCTGAATCACTACCTTGCAGAGATGCTATAGAAGGTAAAGTGAAAACACTGCTAATGTATATTTCAAATCTATGAATCTCACACCCTAGAAAACTATACATTCTGTACCTCCTCCATTTTGATGAGAACTATATTTGGGATATAATTAAATAGAAAAAAAACTCTCAATGAAATTTTAACCTGCATTTTGGCTGGTTTATTTTTGCAGTGATTTATAAAATCCTGAATCCTCCTCAGTAATATTTTTCCCATTATGAGACACTTCTATCCTTATAGCACATTTTCTTTGATGATATTTACAACTCTCACAGGAAAACTCAGACACAGTTGTACATTAACATTCACACACATGTATCTATGTCACTTATGCGTCTTGTGAAGCTCATTGAACACAGTCTGGGTTGGCTTCACGTGCTAACTGGTCTCTGGCAGAAAATGTTTTTTTCTTTTCTTTTTCTAGTCTGTTTCAGTATAGTTTTCAGGGACATAGCTTTCTGCTTTCCCTGGATTAGGTGATGAATAAAAGTTTTTTCGATATGGCAAGTTATTTCTTGAATTAACATTGAAGAATTGACATTGGATTGTTTTACTTTGTGATTTCTTGACTGAGTTTGAAAAACATCCAGCAATAATCAGCAGTGTTCTAAAAACTTTTAAAGAAGAGATTTTCTCTGATGTCCTTGGAAAATGTGATTTTAAATGAACACTGAATCGATAAAAGCGTTTTCAAAAAGTGGGAAAAACACCTTATTTCATAAAGTGTTTTTATGAGGTAACAGCCTCATAAACAGGAGGCTTATGTTGTTTGTTTTCCAAATGAAAACAAACCTGAGACTTTAATCAAAATTTTTAACTATTTCACTAGCTTTGTTTAGAAATTTCATATCTTGCTATTCATTCTATAGACTTTTTGGCAAAACTTGTGTTAGAATTAAAGCTAGAAATGCATCTTGAAAAAGTGAACACTTTATCACTTGTGACAATCTTTCTTCACTTCATTCCCTGCCAAATAGATGTACTATTAATAATGTATTTATTTCACTATTGCCTACATTTGCTTTCACACTTGGTAAGGGCCCCTTGGGGACCTAGAATGCCAATAGAGTAGATTCCAGCTGGAGATTTATGGAGTCAGTGATCCTGGGTCCACAGCAGCAGTCTAACAATTGATTTAGACAGAGGTCCTAGACATTCAGTCAACGTCAGTAACTTTGGCAGGCAATAGATTTATGGGAATCTACGATCTTAACACAGACTGGGGCCTCTGGTTTGGACTCTGCACTGCTTTGTTTATCATCAACCTACTTTGGTAAGGAAAATAGAACTACTGCATATTCTATGTAATTATGTGTCAGGATTATGAAATTATTCCATTTACATAAAATTCCAAGAGCAGCGTGGAGTCAAGAGGAAAAAATAACTTAAAATCATAAATTCTGGGCAGAAATTTTCTTCTATATGTTGGCTGTATCATTACAGACAATCTTCTAAGATTAGTAATTATAATTTTTACTGATCTTGTTTTAATAACTATATAAAAGTTTTATATACAATATTTTTTATCAGATAGGTACTTTCATTGTCCCAATTTTACAAGAAGAGGAATCAAAGCATATGGAAGTTTAGTACTTGTCCAAAGTCACATAACTTGTGTGTGTCTAGGGTTGGAGTGGAGGGATGACTTAAATTTAAACCAGGGAATCTACCTTCAGGGTCCATTTTCTTAACAATTAAACCTACTACCTTAGTTTTCTTATCTATAGATTACACAAAGAAAATAATAACATCTTTGATATTAAGAGCCTGAGGTTTTTGTTGGCCCCCAATATAATAATGTTATTAAGTGTTCACATTGTTAAATATTAAACATAAGATAGTATTACACAGAATTATGTAAAAATAAGGAATAAACGATTATTATTATTTCAGTACCAAGTATTCCAACATAATTTTTCAAGCATGTCTAGAAGTTAAGATTTATAGCATTAATCATTTTTTAAAGGTGAGGGAAATAAAATTCTAAGAGATATAATGATTGGCCAAATTCCTCAGAGCTAAGAAGTGATAGAACTGAGATTCAACTCTAAAATCCAGTTTATTTTGAGTCTATAATATTAACCTTAATAATCATAAATAATATTTATACCTTTTAGAATTTAATGCTTTTATTAATTAAAAGAACATATGGTTCTGAAAAACTATTATGTACTTTTAAAAATCATATTGATATATTGTTCAGAGAAATAAAAGCATTATTATCTTCCCTCTATAAATTCCAAAAAATTCTACTGGAATAATAGAGTAATTGTCTGTTTTAGGTATTATAAAATATACACTTTAATTCAGCTGAAAGCTCAAATTGATTTTTTTTGGCAATCACTGAAAAAAACATGAAATGTTCTCTCCATAAAGTGAGCAATTGGTTTCTGCAGTTGTAAATATTGGTTGCTTAACAAAATGATTATGGGCTACATTAAGTCATCTAGAAAGAGTTTTACATTGTCAACGCCCCTTGGACAAAAGAGCGCTCTCTTGGTAATTGTAAATATATGTGGAGGTGAAGACTCTACTGTATGCAGAGAGGAGGAAATCCAGACCTGCTACAGAATCCAAATCCAATTTAGAGACTAAAAGCAAATGAAGTCTGGCATTCCACGGGGCCCTAGTTTCAAACCTGGTTGAAAGGGTCAGAGGTAATGGATATTTGATATGCATATATACTGCAGCAATTATGTTTTTATAAGGTCAATTGGAGTCAAATGGGTAGTTTGATGCAGTATGTCTCCTTTATACCATCAAATAACCACTTGGCTTAAAAATCCTCAAATCTAGTCTGAAATAAGAGGATCATTTTAAAACTGTAGATTTCTAGGGGTGAAAGCCCTGAGAATCTGCTCTGTTTTATTTTACCAGATTAATTACAATAATCTTGGACTTGGAATATAATAGAGATAATAGTATAAACCAGTTAGGGTAAACAAAATCAATATTTCAGGTGTGTAACTTATAAAAAGGTAGCAATTGCCAGCAATTAATTCCAAGAACACCAGGGTAAAGTATATTAAAGTGGGTTTAAAATGACATTAGAACCAAGACCTAAAAATAACCCAAGATTTGCCATTCCTCTTGATAGGATTCTTGAAAGAGAAGTATGCTTAGATAAAGAAAAATTAGCATTTTACAATGAGTGAACTTTTATCTTGAATCCTCTATAACTTGCTAATTGGCTAGACTGAGACAATGAAGGGGATCCCTAAGCTAGGTAAGTCCAAATGGGCCAGAACCAAAATAGGCTGAAATCTGTTCCACTCACATCCTCCCCAAACCCCAAACCCAATTTCAAACTCCAGTCCTAAAAAAAAGGCCAACTCACATGTGCCCAGATAAGAGCATGAAAAAAATTTTTAAAAAGATTTGCTCTAATGATGATGGTGGAGCCAGCCTAGGTTCCCTGCCTTAGACTTACTTCAGATGTCTTCTGAAAAATTTCCCTTAACTATGTGGGAGAAGAGAGTGTTTGAAGAAAGACATAAGCAAACAAACAAAACCTCACAGATACAGAGAACAGAGTGGTGTTTGCTGGGTGATGGGGTTCAAAAGTACCAACTTCCGGTTGTGAAATAAGGCATGGGTATGTAATGTAAAGCATGGCAACCATAGTTAACAACACTGTGTCACATATTTGAAAGTTCCTAAGAAAGTAAATCTTTTTATTTTATTTATGTTTCAATTGAAGGATAATTGCTTTACAGAATTGTGTTGGTTTCTGGCAGATATCAACATGAATCAGCCATAGATATGTATATGTTCCCTCCCTCTTGAAACTCCCTCCCACCTCCCTCCCCATCCTAGCCCTCTAAGTTGTTACAGAGCCCTGGTTTGAGTTCCCTGAGTTATATAGCAAATGTGCATTGGCTATCTACTTTACATATGGTAATGTATGTTTCCGTGTTACTCTCTCCATACATTCCACTCTTTCCTTCCTCCCGCACCCCCAAATCCACAAGTCTGTTCTCTATGTCCATTGCTGCCCTGCAAATAATTTCATCAGTACCATCTTTCTAGATTCCATATATATATATATGTTAGTATATAATATTTTTTTTTCGCTTTCTGACTTCACTCTGTATAATAGGCTCTAGGTTCATCTACCTCATTAGAACTGACTCAAATGCACTCTTTTTTATGGCTGAGTAGTATTCCATTATATTTATGTACCACAGCTTCTTTATCCAATGAACATTGAGGGTACATGTTTCTTTTTCAGTTTTGGTTTCCTCAGGGTATATGCCTAGTAATGGGCTTGCTGGGTCAAATGGTGGTTGTATTCCTAATTTTTATGTAATCTCCATACTGTCTTCCATCATGGCTGTATCAATTTACATTCCCGCCAAGAGTGCAACAGTGTTCCCTTTTCTTCACACCCTCTCCATCATTTATTGTTTTTAGACATTTTGATGATGGCCATTCTGACTGGTGTGAGGTGATATCTCATTGGAGCTTTCATCTGCATTTCTCTAATAATAAGTGATGTTGAGCATCTTTGCATGCATTTGTTACCCATTCATATATCCTCTTTGGAGATATGTCTGTTTAGGTCTTTTCCCCAGTTTTTGATTGGGTTGTTTGTTTTTCTGGTTTTGACTTGTATGAGCTTCTTATATATTTTAGAAATTAGTCTTTTGACAGTTGTTTCATTTGCGATTATTTTCTCTCATTCTGAGGCTTGTCTTTTCACCTTGTTTATAATTTCCTTTGCTTTTTAGTTTAATTAGGTCCCACTTATTTATTTGAAAGTAAATTTTAAAAGTTCTCTTTTTTTTAATTAGTTTTGCCATACAATGACATGATATCGCCATGGGTTTACATATGCTCTCCCTCCAGAACCCCCCTCCCTCCTCCCTCCCGATTCCCTCCCCCTGGGAAATCTCAATGCACCAGCCCTGAGCATCAATCCTGGGCTGGCAATTGATTTCACATATGATAATTAACATGTTTCAATGTCATTCTCCCATATCATCCCACCCTTGCCCTCATCCACAGAGTCCATGAGTCTGTTCTATACATCTGCATTCCTTTTGCTGTCTCGCATGCTGGGTTCTCGTTACCGTCTTTCTAAATTCCATATATATGCTTTAGTATACTGTATTATTGTTTTTCCTTCTGGCTTACTTCACTCTGGATAATGGGCTCCAGTTCCGTCCACCTGAGTAGAACTGATTCAAATGAATTTTTTTTTAATGCTGAGTAATATTCCATTGTGTATATGTACCACAGCTTTCTTATCCATTTGTCAGTTGATGGGCATCTAGGTTGTTTCCATGTCCTGGCTATTGTAAACAACGCAGCGATGAACATTGAGGTACACGTGTCTCTTTCAATTCTGGTTTCCTCGGTGTATATGTCCAGCAGTGGGATTGCTGGGTCATATGGCAGGTCTATTTTAACACAGGAAAAAAATTCTGTAAGTATGTATGGTGATGAATATTAACTAGAATTATTGTGGTGATCATTTAACAATATATACAAATATCAACTTATTATGTTGCACAACTAAAACTAGGATAATGTTGTCTGTCAGTGTGTTAGTCATTCAGTCATGTCTGACTCTTTGAGCCCCCATGGACTGTAGTCTTTGTTCATGGAATTCTCCTGGCCAGAATACTGGAGTGGGTAGCCATTCTCTTCTCCAGGGGATCTTCCCAACACAGAGATAAAACTCAGCCCTCCCTCACTGCAGGCAGATTCTTTGCCATCTGATCCACTGGCTGGTTTGGGTTTAGTTTGCTAAGTGTGTCCAACTCTTGCGACCCCATGGACTGTAGCCCAGCAGGTTCCTCTGTCCATGGAATTCTCCAGGCAAGAATACTGGAGTGGGTTGCCATTTCCTTCTCCAGGGGATTTTCCCAACCCAGGGATCGAACCGGGTCTCCTGCATTGCAGGCAGACACTATCAACTGAGCTACGAGGGAAGCCCTACACCTTAGTTAAAAATAATAAAGAAAGACACCACCCAGACATACAAAGCTTTTGAAATTTCTTCCCTTTAACTGTAGCCCATTGTAGTATCTTAAATCTGAAAAGTTTAGATTGAAAACTCTCCTCCAAAAGGGTGAAGTTGGGGCAGGATGGTAAAGGAAGGGAGCAGATGAGAACCTTGAACTTCCCCCTAAATAACACCATATTTGTGATTTTTTAATATACCTTTTATTAACCCCAGAGAATTAATACTAAATCCCATAATCAACCAAGAATATGAGAATCCCTTTTGGGAGAAGTTATCAAAGATTAACAGAAAAGCCCTGTCCATAACTTCTCCAATCCATGCCACTGTAATGCTTTCTTAGATCAATGAATTGGGAACTTTATACCTTTTTATTTTACCTCTAATAGTTTTTTTTTTTTTTTTGCTTTAATAGTTCACAGAGGTACAGCTATTCAAAGTTTCCCCTTCTGCATAAAATGAGAAAGTATTCTGAATTTCCCTTTGAAGTTTTCCAATATCCAATTAGGCTGAAAAACATGGCTTTCCAGTATATTTGAGACAACTTCATAATTTGAAAATGCCATCATGCCTAATATAGCAGCAGTGTGCTGATCCTCTCTAACAGATAACAATAGACAACTTTCTACAGATAGTTTCTTCTTCCCACAGAAAAGTTAAAGTCCTGAGTTTGAAATTTCTCCCTTAATTTTCACCCCAGAAAATTTGAACTCATAAAAGCACCCCTCCTCCCTGATTTCTTATTCTACCTTGTACCAGCCAGATGGGTTTTATCTGTAGCAGCAGTTGGATCATCTGTCACTGAAACAGGTGGAGCTCCTTCTGTACTTTCAAAGCTGCGCTCCACCAGCAAATATTTTATGCAGCCAGCATTTGCAAAGATCCATACAGTCAATAAAGCCACTTAGATATCCAAATATCAATCCTACATCAATGCAATTTAGAAATCATAAGTATTGCCAAACCCATGATAGCAGTTGAAACACAAGTCACCAATTTCATTCTGCAATATTATGTTTCAATTAAAAGTAATGTTCCCAGAACCCTAAGATGTAGACCTGTATTGATTTGCTAGCCATAATCCATAACAAAGAATTGCCATTTTAGGTAAAATGAAGTAAAAAGGAAAGGCGAACAAAATTATCAAGAAGAAAAATAGGCTTCTTGGTTTCGTTCTCTGCTTTGTGTGAGTAGATATCAGTGGTCAGCAACCCATAATTTATAAAAGTAAGTTACAATCATTTATGTCAACCCTAATCTCCAAATTCATCCCACTCTCCCCTTCCCCTGCTGTGTCCACATGTCTGTTCTCTATATCTAGGTCTCTCTATTGCTGCCCAGCTCATAGGTTGATCTGTACCATTTTTCTAGATTTCACATGTAGGCATCAATATGCAGCATCTACTTTTCTATTTCTGACTTACTTCACTCTGTATGACAGATTCTAAGTTCATCCACAGCTCTACAAATGACTCAATTTCTTTCCTTCTTAGAGCTGAGTAATATTTCATTATACATATAGTATTTCATTGTATAGATGTACCTCTGTTTTATACATTCATCACTATCATGTGTAAAATAGATAGTTCATGGGAACCAGGTGTATAGCACAGGGAGCTAGGGTCAGTGCTTTGTAATGACCTACATAGGTAGCTGAATTGGAGGGAGGTCCACAAGGAAGGGGAATATGTGTATACATATAGCTGATTCACTTCATTGTGCAGCAGAAACTAACACAATATTGTAAAACACCTATACTCCAAAAACTTTCAATCACTTATAAAGATATTGTGCACTGGTCACAGCAAACACTCTCTTCCAACAACACAAGAGATGATTCTACACATGGACATCGCCAGACTGTCAATACTAAAATCAGATTGATTATATACTTTGCAGCCGAAGATGGAGAAGTTCTATACAGTCAGCAAAAACAAGACTGGGAGCTGACTGTGTCTCAGATAATGAACTCCTTATTGTAAAATTCAGTTTAAATTGAGTGAAGTAGGGAAAACCATGAGATCATTCAGATATGACATAAATCAAATCCCTTAAAATTAAACAGTGGAAGTGACAAATAGATTCAAGGGATTAGATCTGAGAGAGTGTCTGAAGAATTATGGATGGAGGTTCTTAACATTGTATGGGAGACGGTGATCAAAACCATCCCAAGAAAAAGAAATGCAAAAAGGCAAAATGGTTGTCTGAGGAGGCCATACAAATAGCTGAGAAAAGAATAGAAGCAAAAGGCAAAGGAGAAGAGGAAAGATATCCATCTGAATGCAGAGTTCCAAAAATAGTAGGAGAGTTAAGAAAGTCTTCCTCAGTGATCAATGCAAAGAAATAGAGGAAAACAATAGAATCGAAAAAAACTAGAGATCTTTTCAAGAACATTAGAGATACCAAGGGACAATTTCATCCAAAGATGAGGACAATAAAGGACGGAAACGGTATGGACCTAACAGAAGCAGAAGATATTAAAAAAAGGTGGCAAGACTACACAGAAGAAGTGTACAAAAAAGATCTTCATGACCCAGATAATCATGATGGTGTGATCGCTCACCTAGAGCCAGATATCCTGGAGTGCAAAGTCAAGTGGGCCTTAGGAAGCATCACTATGAACAAAGCTAGTGGAGGTGATGGAATTCCAGTTGAGCTATTTCAAATCCTACATGATGATGCTCTTAAGATGTTGCACTCAATATACCAGCAAATTTGGAAAATTCAGCAGCAGCCACAGGACTGGAAATGTCGGTTCTCATTCCAATCTCAAAGAAAGGCAATGCCAAAGAATGCTCAAACTACCACACAATGGCACTCATCTCACACGCTAGTAAAGTAATGATTAAAATTATCCAAGCCAGGCTTTAGCAATACCTGAACTGTGAACTTCCAGATGTTCAAGCCTATTTTAGAAAAGGCCAAGGAATGAGAGATCAAATTGCCAACATCCAATGGATCATCAAAAAAGCAAGAGAGTACCAGAAAAACATTATTTCTGCTTTATTGAGTATGCCAAAACCTTTGACTATGTGGATCATAATAAACTGTGGAAAATTCTTAAAGAGATGGGAATACCAGACCACCTGATCTGTCTCTTGAGAAATATGTATGCAGGTCAGGAAGCAACAGTTAGAACTGGACATGGAACAACAGACTGGTTCCAAATAGGAAAAGGAGTATGTCAAGGCTGTATATTGCCACCCTGCTTATTTAACTTATATGCAGAGTACATCATGAGAAACGCTGGGCTGGAAGAAGCACAAGCTGGAATCAGGATGGCTGGGAGAAATATCAATAACCTCAGATATGCAGAGGACACCCCTTTATGGCAGAAAGTGAAAAAAGAACAAGAGAGCCTCTTGATGAAAGTGAAAGAGGAGAGTGAAAAAGTTAACTGAAAGCTCAACTTCAGAAAACTAAGATCATGGCATCCAATCCCATCACTTCATGGTAGATAGATGGGGAAACAGTGGAAACAGTGGCTGACTTTACTTTTCTGGGCTCCAAAATCACTGCAGATGGTGACTGCAGCCATGAAATTAAAAGATGCTTGCTCCTTGGAAGAAAAACTATGACAAACCTAAACAGCATATTAAAAAGCATACATTACCTTGCTGTCAAGTTCTATATAGTCAAAGTTATGGTTTTTCCAGTAGTCACACATGGATGTGAGAGTTGGAGTATAAAGAAAGCTGAGCACCAAAGAATGCTTTTGAACTGTGGTGTTGGAGAAGACTCTTGAGAGTCCCTGGGACTGCAAGATCAAACCAGTCAATCCTGAAGGAAATCAGTCCTGAATGTTCATTGAAGCTCCAATACTTTCACCAGCTAATGGGACGAGCTTACTCATTAGAAAAAACCCTGATGTTGGGAAAGATGGAAGGCAGGAGGACAAGGGGATGACAGGGGATGTGATGGTTGGATGGAATTACCAACTCAGTGGATATGAATTTGAGCAAGCTCTAGGAGATAGTGAAGGATAGAGAAGCCTGGCATGCTGTAGTCCATGGATTCTCAGAGAGTCAGACATGACTGAGTGACTGAACTGAACTGATAATGATATTGATCACCATTTCTTGGAGGAAACAACCTCTATGTATAAAATGAATTCTGTCAGATATTAGAACCTAACACACCCCTGGTTTCTGCATACTGAGAGATTTGCAAAGCATACCCCTAGATTTCTTTATTTTCTTAATGTCTACTCCTCTATATTAATGTATTCATCAGCCCCTTAGTTTTTATTTTCTCCTCTTTCAAAAACCCACTTTTGACCTGGGACAATTTATGAAAATTTTCTCATTGTCAGTCACCTCCCTCATCTATTAAAGTACATAGTATTAATAGCACCCTACCTCATAATGTGGTAGAGGGATTAAAGAAGACATGTAAGTAACAAGTTTAGCACAGTGCCTGGCACACCATGGGTGCAGGACATGTTTTCAATAGGCCACTTCCAAACAAATGTCTAAACCTTGAAGAACTCCTGTTGTTCCTCCCGCTGCTTCTTGGTCCTCAGCAAAAGGTGATGGGGTCCTTGAGCAGGAGAGATAGTCCAGATGGCAAACCCAGATAAGCGATGGGTTAAATTTAGGGATTAGGAAGACACCAAGTATGTAGCACCATGAAGGCACATCCCAAGAGTTGTGCCAGAGGTTTATACATCACTCAAAGATTTACTCCAATATACCCCTTACAATTCACATGGCACCCCAAGGTCTAGTATCTATTTACACTTCTTTATGTTTTGCTTAACCTAAAAAGGTTGAAAGCTAATAGAAATCAGTATTCTAGCATTTTCTTTTTTCAGGACAGAGTGATTATTTTATTTTTGTTGTTGTAAGACTAGCTTTTTCCTATTTTTAATGTTTAGTTTATATTGGAGCATAGTTGACTTACAATATTATAGGTGTATAGCAAAGTGATTCAGTTGTACCTATTCTTTTCCATATTCTTTCCCCATATAGGTTATTAGAGAATATTAAATTTAGTTTCCTGAGCTAAACAGTAGGTCTTTGTTGATTATCTATTTTATATATAATAATGTGTATGTGTTACCCCAAGCTCCAAATTTACCCCATCCTACTCACCTTTCTACTTTAGTAACTATAAGTTTGTTTTATTACTCAGCCATAAAAATGAATGAAATAATGCTATTTACAGCAACATGGATGGAACTAGAGATTATCATACTAAGTGAAGTCAGACAGGGAAAGACAAATATCATATGATATCTTATGTATGGAATAAAAAAATTGATACAAATGAAATTATTTACAAAGCAGAAACAGACTCAAAGGATTCTCCCATTTTAACTTCTTTCTATAATTTGTATTACCTTCAATATTTAACATAGTGCAGGACATAGTTCACTTTCGTATTGGTTAACAAAAGGAGAAATCAGATTTGATTGTGTTGTGTCTCTCAAAACTATGAAGATATGTTTTAAATCTTGTTTTTAAAAAGGCAGATGAAGATAATATAGAAGTGAATTCAATGAAAAACTTAGTATAATTATGGACTTCAAAAAATTCTAATGTTTTAACACTTTTTTTTCACACTTTCAACCTAGTTTGGGGTTGTTCCTCAGGTATTATAATAATGTCATAATTTTATCTATATTAATCCTTCAAGAAATTACTGGACATAGAATGCTTGTCATCAGTGTTTTATAGTTTTCTATATACAAGTCTTTGGTTTCTTTAGGTAGAAATACTCCTAAGTATTTTATTCTTTTTGTTTCGATGGTGAATGGAATTGTTTCCTTAATTTCTCTTTCTGTTTTCTCATTGTTAGTGTATAGGAATGCCAGGGATTTCTGTGTGTTGATTTTGTATCCTGAAACTTTACTATATTCACTGATTAGCTCTAGTAATTTTCTGGTAGAGTCTTTAGGGTTTTCTATGTAGAGGATCATGTCATCTGCAAACAGAGAGAGTTTTACTTCTTCTTTTCCAATCTGGATCCCTTTAATTTCTTTATCTGCTCTGAATGCTGTGGCCAAGACTTCCAAAACTATGTTGAATAGTAGTGGTGAGAGTGGGCACCCTTGTCTTGTTCCTGATGTCAAGGGAAATGCTTTCAGTTTTTCACCATTGAGGATAATGTTTGCTGTGGGTTTGTCATATATAGCTTTTATTATGTTGAGGTATGTTCCATCTATTCCTGCTTTTTGGAGGGTTTTTATCATAAATGGATGTTGAATTTTTTCAAAGGCTTTCTCTGCATCTATTGAGATAATCATGTGGTTTTTATTTTTCAATTTGTTAATGTGGAGGACACAAACAGATGGAGAAATATACCGTGTTCGTGGATTGGAAGAATCAATATAGTGAAAATGAATGTACTACCCAAAGCAATCTATAGATTCAATGCAATTCCTATCAAGCTACCAGAGGTCTTTTTCAGAGAATTAGAACAAATAATTTCACAATTTGTATGGAAATACAAAAAACCTCGTATAGCCAAAGCAATCTTGAGAAAGAAGACTGGAACTGGAGGAATCCACCTTCCTGACTTTAGGCTATACTACAAATCCACAGTCATTAAGACAGTATGGTACTGGCACAAAGACAGAAATATAGATCAATGGAACAAAATAGAAAGGCCAGAGATAAATCCACGCATCTATGGACACCTTATCTTTGACAAAGGAGGCATGAATATACAATGGAGAAAAGACGATCTCTTTAACAAGTGGTGCTGGGAAAACTGGACAGCCACTTGTAAAAGAATGAAACTAGAACACTTTCTAACACCATACACAAAGATAAACTCAAAATGGATCAAAGACCTAATCATAAGGCCAGAAACTATAAAACTCCTAGAGGACAACATAGGCAAAACACTCTCTGACATAAACCAAAGCGGGATCCTACATGACCCACCTCCCAGTATACTGGAAATAAAAGCACAAATAAACAAATGGGACCTAATTAAAATTAAAAGCTTCTGCACAACAAAGGAAACTATAAGCAAGGTGAAAAGACAGCCTTCAGAATGGGAGAAAATAATAGTCAATGAAGCAACAAACAATTAATCTCAAAAATATACAAGCAACTCCTGCAGTTCCATTTGAGAAAAATAAACGACCCAATCAAAAAATGGGCCAAAGAACTTAACAGACATTTCTCCAAAGAAGACATACAAATGGCTAACAAACACATGAAAAGATGCTCAACATCACTCATTATCAGAGAAATGCAAATCAAAACCACAATGAGGTACCACTTTACACCAGTCAGAGTGGCTGCAATCCAAAAATCTACAAGCAATAAATGCTGGAGAGGATGTGGAGAAAAGGGAACCCTCTTACACTGTTGGTGGGAATGCAAACTAGTACAGCCACTATGGAAAACAGTGTGGAGATTCCTTAAAAAACTGCAAATAGACCTGACATATGACCCAGCAATCCCACTGCTGGACATATACACCAAAGAAACCAGAATTGAAAGAGACACGTGTACCCCAATGCTCATCGCTGCATTGTTTACAATAGCCAGGACATGGAAGCAACCTAGATGCCCATCAACTGACGAATGGATAAGAAAGCTGTGGTACATATACACAATGGAATATTACTCAGCATTAAAAAAAAATTCATTTGAAGCAATTCTACTCAGATGGACGAAACTGG